>BSDF01000002.1:123978488-125178488 GCA_027925045.1 Hypotaenidia okinawae
AGAGTACAAGGCCAATACTTAATGACTCAAATGAATTTGATTAAAGGAGAGCAAAGGTATTTACCTGAGTTATGGATTTTCTGTGAAATTTGAAAAAGTTCTTGAACACAGGTCAACAGGCCACAATTTTGACCTTTTTTTTTAAGAAAAAAAGTTGAGGTATTTGATTACAAAATAAAAATAAAAATCCTTGAATACATACAGAGCGCATGCCCAGAGAACTGGGCAACTGCCCCATCATTTGAAGTGTTCAAGGTCAGGTTGTACGGGGCTTTGAGCAACCTGATCTAATGAAAGATGTCCCTGCCCAAGGCAGGGGATTGGATTAGATGACCTTCAAAGATGCCTTCTAATTCAAACTGTTCTATGATTCTATGTACCTATACTGAGAAACATATACATAGCCTCGTTAATGCAACAGTTGATGTATTTTTATCAGGCACTTAATTCTTTCCAGACTGTGCCTGAATCTTTTCCAAGGCAGTCAACTCCTGCCACGCTCTGCTGGCTGCGACTCTAGTAAAGCAAGAAGAACCACATCTTCTGGCAGGAATGGGATACAGGATTCTGAAATTCTAGTTTACCTACAGGGAAGGATCAACACAGAGCAAAAGAAGACAGCTATCATGTAGCATTTATCTGTCCCTACTTCAAGTGAGTAACAGCTATCCCATTAACACTCTAAGAAATCGGGGTATATACATGTAGAAAGAAGTTAGGGACATATCTAGGACCATGTACATGTGGCAATAAAAGGCAGGGGAACCTTCTAGCTTCCTATTAACATGAAAACTCCCTCTGTTGGAATTAATACTATTTTATTTTACCCTGAAGCTGTACAGGACAAAACAATTTTGATACCCATGGTGCCCACTGTATCAAAGATCATGCATACGTATCTTGTATTGATCTCCCCAGCATAGCTTTGGGAGGGAGAAAAACACCACCTCTACACAAGGAGTGTTCTTTCCTCTGCCTCAGTGTCATTTTTCTTCCCACTGGTGCAGTGGGGGTACTGCCCCAAGCCATCAGCTGCAGGCCAGTTCTCCCTTCCCTTTGGAGCGTGCAGGGGATATGGCAGCTGGATTCGTTACTGTTAACATTTATCAGGCCTCGGGAAGGCTACAAAAGTGCCAAGGCTTTATGCAACAGAGTCCTGAATTACATTCTGTATTGTGACTAGGAAGAAATGTAAAATAAACAATATAATTTTATATGGTGCTGTGCGTGGCCCACAAATTACAGGAGGAGAAATTACATGAAGAACAATTCATCTCCAAGATTCCAATTATAGGTGTGGGGAGAAAACAATACATTTCTGAGAATCTGAAATGCAGAGCAGTTGGCATACTTTTATTTTAAAATGATAAATATTTTCAGATCGAAGTGCAATTAGTAGTGAAAATGTCATGCAGTTTTACTATGTGTGTTTGTTAATATGGCTGGCATAACTCATTTAGGAGATGCCTGCAGTGCAGAGTCCTGTAGTACATACATCATAACCAAAAATACAGTACTTACACGTATATATAAAATGTACACAGAGACAACATTGCCAAACAGCCTTTTGGGACAGTCTAAAGGAATATCATTAATTTTTACTGTATACTTACACTTCTGGCTCGGTTCCAGCACCGGCTTTCTTTAAAAATCATTTCAAGTATAGAATTATGCTATTTGCTTGCAGCAACATCACAGGAACTGTAGTGAGCCATATGTTGCTACTTAGCAACTTAGTCTATAAGTCCCAAAGCATGTACTGATTTGAAAATTGAACAGAAATGATAATTGTTGAGGGATGCTGTGAGGCAACTTGTCTTGGATTACCAAGCTATGCAGATGTTTGATGTTATATAGCAAAAGGAACAAAACTGGTTTTTTTCCCTGTCCAATGGCTGAGCTTTTATTTATGTTAGCCTAAAGGGGATAAATTGATTAAAACCCTTAAAATAATACAAGGTGATGTTTTCCTGGATATGAACACTTTGTAGTAAACAGAAAGAACTGAAGTGCAAAGTTCAGTTTTTTCAGGGCAACTGCAACATTTCTGATGTCTAAATTTTATTTTCTTCTGCAACACAGTTTATTGTACAGCCCCTTCATTTCTTGAAATGCTAGATTCTAGGAAGTTAGAGAAAAAAGGTAACAAAACCAAAACTACGTTCTTGGGGTTAGATCCAAAGCAAGGACATGAGTGTGTCAGCATGCATCAGGAACCCCAGATCCTCCCTATATAGTCACATAATCCTGAAGACAGGCCGGTGGAGACCCCTAAGTCTTTGGTGCCATATACCATGACTCAGTCTGCCTCCCTACCTCCCAAATAAGATGTGCCAGACTCTGAAAAAAGAAAATTATGTTCTTGTCTGACTCAGCCTGATCAGAACTTGAATAAAAGTTTCTGATAGGACAGTGTATCTCCTAAAATGTGAGACTGATATTTTAGGTAACAGGAAGCGCAGAAATTAATTCAGTCCTCATTCTGACAGGATTCAAACCCTCATCTTTGATCTTGCAAGGCAACAAACAAGTTATTTGGGACAGAAGGAAGCATGCACACCTTGCACTGAAGTTACACAACTGCAAGGCTCATGATGCCATGTGCAAAATGGACACAGGAGAAAACTGTGGACAAAATGACTAGGCTCTCACCTGGGAGACAATATTTTCTCATCTATTGTTTTGGGATCATTTGTTTTATATCTCATAAGAGTGAGTGGAAAATGAACAAGTCCTGAAAACGGACCAGAAAATACAGTCACATTCTGCCATCTTCCTCTCCCTTCCCAGTAAACCATATAATCTGGCATGCTTTGTTTTCAGAACAGTGAATACTGTATTCCATCCAGTTTTAACAAGCAAATAGGCTATTGAAATGGTTCACCAATTTTGTGTGACCACCAAATATTTACGCTTGAGATAGGAACAATGCCCCTTTATAGTCAGCGAGGATTTCGCCAATATTGTCAATGGAGAGCTGCTTAGCTCCTTTGAGGAATGACTAGCAGATATCTACATCAGGAACAGGTTCAGGAAGTCTTCTCTGGCAGTCCCAGTTCCTACCTAAAAATGAGAGGCAGGATTTCCAACACAACCACGGCTTCCTGCTCCTAGTGTGGTTGTTGCCTGCTTTTTAATTTATTGTTATTATTACAGACTTTCATCTTATATTCACTTCAAAAACACTGCAAGGGTGTAAGCAACAGGGGAGAATCACAGTAAGGGAAAGGAGGGTGCAACAGCCCAAGGCTGACAGGCACGGGTTGCTGGCTGGCCAGACTGCGTTGGGTAATAACTTAAAATACTGTGCCTGGCAGCTGAGCTCTTGCCACATGGATCCCCAAGCAAAGGACAGTTTCGATGCCACTCACTGGGTTTTGAAGTCTACACGGGAGTCAGACGCCCAAGAGCTCTACCATAGCAAGGTTTTAAGCCTGTAAGCCCTTTCTTGGTTCCACCCCCACCCAGTGAGCATTCAGGGTTTTCTGTCATCTTTGAATTTGGAAATGTCACATTTGATAGATTTTTTTCCCTGGAAGACAAAATCATTTGCACTTAAAATATCTAGTCCTGGATTCTTTCAAGATACCTTACTTCCGCTGAAACCAGTGAGTGTTAGATGCATAAATATCTCTGAGGATCTGGGCCTTGTTAGCACATGTAGAAAGCACATAAAAGATTAAAACTTATACTCTTAATTTTTCAATATGCCATTTAAATTATTTAAACTACATGCATACACAGTACAAAAATATCAACAGAAGAAAAACTAATTCTGATGTATAATGTGGATTTGCAATTCTTTATTCAAAACTATTCAAGACAGTCATAATGATTCTCTGAAAGGTAGCAGCTGCCTTATAACAGCAATCATTCACTGAGTTTGTATTTCTACTGTTTCAAACAAATTCAATTAGCCCTTGCACTTCAAAACCCTTAAGGCATAAATGAGATGATACTAGGCTGCTTTAATCTAATAGTAATACTAAAACTTGTCAGTACAGTTTTTGGATTAATGGTTAGAGAAAAATTAATAATATAATTTTTCATTTTTTAATCAAACAGTTCTATTCTAAACTACCTCTGGATCTTGGAGGGTTCTTAGCTGAATAAGTTCAATCACGCACAAACCCGGAATGCGAAGTACAGCAGGTCTCTAAAGGTATTTCAGAATAACTTCCACAGAAGGCTGGGAAGTGTCATGGTTGAACGTTCTGAAGACGGTCATTTTGATTGAACAATGTAGCTCATCTCACACAACCTCCTTCTCCCTTGCCCCTAAATGAACGCATGTACTACACATCACAATCAGTCAGACCAACATGGGCATCTGCAAAACCCTACTTCATGACGATAAGTAGCTTTGAACATATAATGACTTTCCCAACCTGTTGGTTCCTAAATGACATCCTGATCACCCACATGCATTTAATATGCAAGCAAACTTATCTCCCATTTAATGAGAGCCCTTCATATAATCCTACTGGTCCTGTCAGAAAGAGATACATCAGACTAGCCACTGCTGAGCCCGAGATCCTGCATGACGTAGACTACAAGTCTGATTATTCAGGACAAATCCTAACACAGTCTAACTGACGTGGTGATAGTTATTAGCACCATCACTTACTAATGTGGAATTAGACTGACCAAAATATGTGAAGTAAATGAAAATGCCCCCCCCCCTACATATAGATGTAGCTACAGGTGGACAACCCTAAATTTTCAAAACTTTGGCTTTTTTTGATAAGTCATTATTAAAATCTTTCATTCTTAGAAATCTGGAGTACCTTTAGGGTTCAGGTGGAACCATGAAAGATTTTAAAATATACGCCTACTATCAGAATTTAGTGTGTAGGATTCCCCAAAAGGGAAAGGATTCAAAAATACCTGTAAAACAACTACATCACATTAAATCTTTTGGGCTGCAAGCTACAGAAGACCAAGTCATTGCCTTAACTCCACTGCTAACAGTGTAACATCAGCAACATTCCTCAGCCATAGGATTAGTGTTAAAAATATAATTCTTCAACTACAACTGGCCTGTGAGCGATAATTAAAGCTATTTGTGACATGTGTAGCTTATAATGATTAACTTGTCTGCAGTCAGATAAACAAATAACCTGCACCTGTAAAGACTTTATTTCCTGAAGGTAAAACAACTGTTTAGAAAAGATCATGCTGGCAAAACAGCTGCTTGCATTCTGGAGAGGAAACAAGGTAGTATCTTTCAACAAACGCCAACTCTGGTGTTTTATCAGCTCTATCTCATTAACTGGAAACAAGGCTTAAATGCTTTGTTTATAAATTATGATTATTCCTGATTGCAGCAGTTACTGATAGTGCCACTCATTTGCAATGCAACTCTTTGAATTTGTTTAATTACAATTTGAAACAAGGCAGAGAAGATTAATTAACCCACCTGGCTGGCTGGCACATAGTCCTGGCTCGGCTCTGTCATACTCATATACATGTTCTCACCGTCAAACTGCAAAGGAAATAATAGTAAACACTCAGCAAACTTGAATATTTTTCAGCATTGACTGAAAAAAACCAGTAGCCATAAAATAATATTACAGCCTGGTTTTAGAGACTTGTAATTGCGTGTGTGCATCATGTCTTTGATGTTCCTGTTGTCATCCTTATTGACCCAGGATGTCAGTGATTTGGAGTAATTAGCGCTCTAGTAATTACAGCTAGCAAGCAAGAAATGAATGGTTTCCTTTCATCTGCAATCTGTTTTAAAACAAAATGGCTCATTTTGTGCACCATGTATACATATTGCTGTTGGTTGTAATGAAGTACTAAGTGAATTGCACAGTTACTGAGAAAAGGAAGATGAGAATAGAAACTGCACTAAAATGCATCTTAATGGATTCCAACTTTAGGTTTTGAGCAGAACAAGAACTGAGATTTCAAAACAAATTAAACCCCCTCCTATTGAAATGTTCCTGTATCAGAAAGTAGGGAATACATTTCCAGACAGCTTTCAGACATCTGAACGTATGGTGTAAGAGGACAGTTTGCTCGGTGCATGAATAGAGTAAACATTCATAATCAGAATTGCAAAAATACCCTTCCGTAAATGATAAATGCCATTCCTGGAAATCTGTACAAAGCTTATTTGTTGTTCTTTTTCACTTCTCCGCTGCAGTTAAGCGACAGAAATGTGATAGAAAGGAGTTGATTATAAATCTGAAGGTCTGGATGCAGAAAAACTTCCAGAATTGAAGCCTTGCCCTGTTCCAAAACAAAGAATTATAAAACTACTAATTTCTTATATAATCTGGAAAATGTCCCCACACAACTCTTGTCATACCCGCTCAAGTGGTAGTGCCAACAGGGCAACTGTAATCCCAGTGTCCGCTCAGGAGGTAGGGAAAATGTTTAACAACCTTTCAAGTATAAATGAACAACAGCAGGAATCCCCATCCCCAGTCAGCAACCACAAATTTCCAGCTGTTATGAGGTCTGTTTGAAATAACTTTCACCTGACCCCTTCTGCGAATGCATAGAGTGAAATATTTTGGAAATGACCCGTTATCTTTGATGATGTGGCGGCATTTTTCAAAAGTCCCCCACTACCAAGCTTGCTCTGCTTGTACCGAAGGTGGCAGTGAAATACCCCACAGGCATCTCTTGATCTGTGCTGAGCTTCTCAGGATGTTTTACCTGCAAGGTACATTGTATTCAACTAGACCAAGGTAGCAACATCAAACTGTGGCTTTGGCAGATTCCTCTACCGTTTTTTGCTGAGGTGACTGAAAAGCTTTCGGCTTCCAGCTATTCATCCCCTTTCCCGGCCAGAGGCTACAAGGCTTGTAAAAGCAGTGGTAGAAATGAACAAGTGCCAGCACCTGGCACCTCAGTTGATGGTACGCCCTTCCTGTCCAGGACTATTTAATAGATAATCACAGCCTATCTGTCAGAAGTCCTAGTTTCATGGGAGGTGAAGGATTATGCCATGGGCACGGATCTGCCATAGGGAATAGAGTATTGCCAAAGGTTGATGGAATAGAGGTAATTGGGTTAGATGTTAAAAAATAGGGATTGATGGTTGCCTCATTATTGTTGCTTGTTTACACCTGCCATTTCTTTCAGCTTTCTCATTCAAGAACATTCTCATTTATCAATATTCACAGTAGAGTTTTAGGGTTTTTTTTTTAGTGGCTGGATTGTTTGCACACTGGGAAAAAAAAGGTCAATGCATTGTTTCTTCTACTCAGATGGACAGGTGAATTTCTGAAGAGAGATTTCACAGCCCACAGTTGGAAACCAAGCACTCCAGTGTAAGGCCTAGAGGAGCTCAACTTATTCAGCTTGTCAGACGAAAGGTTGAAAGGTGCCTTGATCACTGCGATTGGTACTTACACCCTGGAAAGATGTCTGATAGCAAGATGTCAGCCTTCCTGACAGTGGCATAATGAGATCTAGTGTTAAGAGACGGGAGCTAGAGAAAATTCAGTTCTGAAATACGATACAATTTCCTACTTTAGAAGGTAATTAAGCATTATGTCAACAGCAAACTCATCATTTCTTGCACATTTAAAAATGAAGTTAGATATCTTTTTCAGAAAAGAATAATTCCATATCATATTTCTGAGAAGTCTTATGATCAGATGTGGTGGTTGAGCCCTGGCTAAAGGCCAGATGCCCACCAAAATCAGTCTATTACTCCCCTTATTAGTTGGAATGGGGAGAAAAAAAAACATATTAAGTGTCTCAAGAGTCAAAATCGTTAACAATGCGGGCAAAACAGACTCAACACAGAGTCAAGAAAGTTTTCTGATTTATTACACTACGCTTAAGAGAAAAAAAGTGAAAAAACCAGAGTCAGTTGTGCAACCAACAAACTTAAAACAAATGCAACCAGGCAAACACTTTTCCCCCCACCACTCCCTCCTTAGCAGACTTTAGTTAGAAGTTTGCTCCCTTCTTCCATCCCGGTCGCAGCCCAGGAGGGGCAGGGACTGGGGAAAATGGGGGTCTCGGTAACACCTTCCCCCCACCCCTCCATTCTAAAACAGACTTCCCTTTCAGCCATGATTTTGCTCCATTCTTCCCCTCTCCTGCTCGCAGCACAGGACAAGGGGGCAGGGACTAGGAAATGGGGGCTTCGGTCAGTCCCTTGCAAGATGGTTTCCTTCTCGGCCGGGATGGGGGCATCCATTCCACACACCCTCCCCCTGCTGCACCGTAGGATCTCACCCACGAGAGCCAGTCCTCCACGAACTTTCAACAAGGCAAATCTCTTCCCACCGGGCTTCATCTCTGCTATGGCTGGCAGCAACAAATCACAGTGTCTCTCAGTCCCAGTCCTCCACGGGGCTATGATGCCTCCCCCAGCAAACCCGTTTGGCTCATCTCTGTAGGTTGCAAGTGCTGGCAGGGGCTCATCCCAACATAAGTCATGGCATCTTCTCTATGTCTCCACCGGCTCCATCCAGCGTGGAGCCTCTCCACGGGCTGCAGGTGGGATCTCTGCCTCTTCCATGGGTCCTCTCCACTGGCTGCAGGGGTAACTCTCTCTCCAGCACCTGGAGCGCCTCCTCCCCCAGCCTTCCCGGCCTTTTGTGTCTGTCAACTGCTTACATTTATATGCAAATATGTATCACAATGCCCTTAATGGGCCAACAATGCGGCCGGTGGCAAAATGCAGCCACTTCCGAGTCCTTTTCTCTCCTGTATGTGATTCTCAGAGGTGCTATCAGCAGGCTGGCAGAAGATTCCAGCAGCCGTTTTCTGCAGCCCCTGGTGTCTCTCTCAGCACCCAACTATGCACAACTGTGACAAGAGGATAGTTATGATAGCTGGTTATGGTAGTCCTATCTGCCTGAGAACCCACACCATGGTTCCCTAAGTCTCCTATTCTGAATTTCCCTCATTACCCTCATATATTTGCTTCATGACCTCAGAAACTTTGCTATAATTCAAATATTATGTTGCATATGATTAGGTGCAAAGAACACAAAGAAATTTCTTTCCTTTTCTGCATACAAGCTAGATGCAGTCCAGGGTTATTTCAATTTATTTTGCTTTCCATAATGCCTGAGCCTGTGATTTAAAAATCTTTATGAAGTATACTAGTCTTTCAGATAATTCTCTCTTTTGGATGTCTGGTCATCTGTCATTGCTCCCCAGCTTACAATTACCAAGCCTGCACTCACAGAAAAAATTCCCTAAGGTAATTTTCTCATGGATCTTGGAAATTTTCATCATTCTATGTGTTACTCTGGGATCAACTGTCTATCTGATTGGTGCTTTGCTACTAGTGGTGCCTCTGACATTGGTAGGATCTTGGATCTCAGACTTTCTTGTTTGTTGCTTGTAGCCCTCTATTTAGCTCTGAAATGGTTTTGTTCTACCACAGTCTGTGGGCTTAACATGAGTATGTATCAATGAAACTGAAAACTAAAATTGTATCTGAAGTTTAACTTCCTGGCCTTTTGGTTTGGCCTTAAATAAGAAATTACCTCCTGCAGTATTTTGGATCACTTTGCTTGGATAAATTCTCAGAAAAATAGATTGATGTGTAATAGTAAAATCTGAGTGACTTGTTAGCATCTAAAAATACCCAGCAGCTGTTTGACTTATTACTTAATTTCTTCAATTTTCAAACATGGAGTTTAGTCACTGCAGTATTTGGCAGCTGCTTGTTATATGTGTAAGATCTCTTACAGTTCTGTAACACTGGATGTCATGTGTATTTTTTTGTAGTGATTATATTTGCAGGATGCGGACTGTGATGTAATAGCTGATACTAACACTGTTCCTGTGTTAGTATTTGTACTGTCTTTACAGCTACATAAACTATTATCTGCCCTCAGTCTAATGCAGTCAAGTGCATGGTTCTTGGCAGGTCCTAAGACATCAGATCCGAGACTGCAAAACACCCGTAAACCTGAGTGATGAAGCCTATACACATGCACTTCCTACAGTGGGTATTGTCAGGAGATGCCTCCTTTAAGTTCTTAATGTTCTTCTAAAATCTTTATAAAAGAGTGAAGGTGGGGGGTTTTTTGCCTACTGAAAGAAAGCAAAATGTTTACTTCAATGCTGATTTCTTTATTCATCATCCCCTTTCCCAACTACCAAAGAATTGTGAAATACATCCCACCCCAACCATAAAAACAGTACACAGGCCTTCAAAAACAAGAAGTTGAGAGACGCTGATGAAGCATGTTGCATCTGTGCTCACCTTGTCTAAATGTGACTATTCCACGTCAAAACAAGAAACTGAGAATAAAATACCACCAGTTTGATCAAATGAAGGTGCTAATGTTGGCTTTTTTCCATGTGTATCAGAAACTTCCAAAACAAGACCCTAAACCTCAGAAATTAATATTGAATCATTTCACCTTTTTATACACTGCTTTGCAACATGCAGGCTCTGCAGCATGACATCTCTCAACACCTCTCCTTCAGGACAGCTTAAGACATACTACATCCACCTTGAATTCAGCTTTATAAGTGAGGTGATTTATGCAACAGCAGTTCAAGAAGTTCAAGTAACCTCTCAGATAGTGAGTCAAAAGATCAGCAGATATGACCCAAAGATGCCTCCAACCACCAGGGTTTTCTTCTGGGTTTTACTCCATGCCTCAAAAATAATCTTATTTTACTCATCATCCCCAGGCCTAGAAGAACCTTGTTTTCCCTAAGTTTCTCTGCCACTCACTGTGCTTGATTTCAAGCAAAGAAACTGCACAAGCATCACTTAACTTGTGGGTGATTCATCCAAACAGAACAGACAAAACACAAAGGCAGGCAGTTAAATGAGCTGTCTTTTATGAACCTATGTATGATGTGTATATATATCATATGACATTTCATCTAAAGCTTTCCCAATGTGTCTCCAAGATCCTTCAGTATCATTAAGGGCAGATTTCAAAATCTTTCACTTTAATCTATTAAAAGTGAATGCTAATACAATATTCTGATGTGTGATAATAACTGCTCTTGACAACATTTCTTTTCATATTAAAGTGTAACTGCATGAGAAGTTTGGGTGAGAGCGACTAAGAATATGACTGCTTTGTAATATGAAAAGATATATATAACTGGGAGCTGTTTTCAGTATATCTTCAGAATTGTATCATATTCTTCATTTAAACGATTATTATAAACTATGGCATGGCCAGTTAGAATCTCCTTTGTAAGACACGTTATAACATTCAGCAACATGCACAAAATACCCAAGTACTGTTATTAAATGAAATTTACTTATATAAGTTAGTAACATAATTACATAAACACTGTCTGACTGTTACTGATGTAATAGCTATGTCAGAGTTCAGCAAACGTCCAGAGTGGCAAGGCTGTTTTATCAGACACAGATTTACCAAGGATTTCCAAAGCTGAGTTTTGTCTCTCGTTAGCACAGCATCACATCAGAGACATGTGATGTAGGCATGGCCAGGAAGCCTGTTTTCATCTTCCCACTTAAGTTGCTGCCAACTCTGCCAGCATTTATAATGATGATTACGAAGTAGCAAAGATTGCAAGAACTGTATTTTTGAGTCATTCTTGATGTGCTTCTCTAAATAAAAAGCACTCTATTTAGACATCATCACAAAGACATCATAATCAGGTTGCACCGAAAAAAACAGAGAACAAAATTTCTGATGGTGACACCAACTTAAAGAATCTTCACTACAGCCAAATACACAGAAGAATTTGGAAGACAAAAAGGAAGGTGCAGTAAGACAGAAAAAAATAGAAGGGGTTGAAAGCCAAAGAAGAGAACTGGAAACAAACTGTATTTGTATACTGCTGATTGTATGTGTGTGTACAGTGATTTTAAATGCAAAGCATTAGCTTCAAGTAACTAGTTCAGATGACAATTGTCACAGGGATGCACAGGGTCAAAAAAGGCTTCTAGCCTAACTATATGTCCTCCCCTCCCAGCAGAGTACTTTCTTCTTATACCAAGTCACTCTGTCTTCACTCCCAGGGTCACCTGTGCTATCCAGACTACAGGGAGAACAAATGTCCACCCCTCTCTTTTACCTCTGTCTCCTTGCTACCTTACAATTTGCTGTTGTTGAGAGAAGTGAGGGTTTATCTTGCACCTTTTTCATCCACAGCTTTCAACTTCTAAGGCAATTGTGTATTTGCTTTCTCTTTGTCTGCATATATATATTATATATATGATTATATATATGTATGTGTATGTGTGTGTGTGTATATATATATATATATATATAAAATCATAGAATGCTTTGGGTTGGAAATGACCTCAAAGATCATCTAGTTCCAACCCCCTGCCATGGGCAGGAACACCCTCACTAGACCAAGTTGTCCAAAGCCCCATCCAACCTGGACTTAAATACCTCCAGGGATGGGGCTTCCACAGCTTCTCTGGGCAACCTGTGCCAGGGCCACACCACCCACATAGTAAAGAATTTCTTCCTAATGTCTAACCTCACCCTGCCCTCTTTCAGCTTAAAACCATTGCCCCTTGTCCTATCACTGCACTCCCTGGTGAACAGTGTGCCTTAAGTTCTGTAGGCACACTTATATTAGCTAAAAGAAAGAAAAAATCAAGCACATAGATCTTCGAGCTTTTTCTACTTTCATAGCAGCACACTGTGGTAGTACTACATATCAACTGCAGTGTGGGTAGGGAAGCGTGATGGATACGAGTTTGCATGGCTTTTGATGCCAAATCAAGCTTGGGGATGGAGTGTCGAGGGGCAGCAACTTTGGACACTGTTTTGTGCACAAATGCATCTCAACAGTGATATCCTGAAATGTAGAGATTAAAAGAGAAGCAGCAAGGGGAGAGAGATCATCAGTTGGTGAAAGTTGCTCTATTTAATATGTTCAGCATCTGGCTAAAGGCACTTGGACTTGACATCCTGATTTCTTCAAAGGATGTTACAGATCTTCAAAGCCTATGTTATTAATCACATAATCTAAATACAAATTTCTCTCATCTGGAAGCTAGACTTAGATGTAAACTTTAGCTGTATCTTTTAACCATACTTTTCCTTGCTCTGATGGCACCCCAAACAATTCATTGTGTTTCATTTTAAAGAAAAGGTTGCAAAAACAGTGTGTAAAAAGATTATTTATTTCTAGAGATTTAGTGCTTTGAGTGCTTACATAGATATCATTTGTAATTTACATTACCTAAAAGCCACTAATCCTGAAAAAGCTTTCAAACTAGGTAATTTTATTTATTTTAAACCAAATGCCAAGCCTAGACATGGTCTCAGGTTGCTCGATGACAAACAGAGTGACATTTTATTTTACTCAGAGCTGCTGAAATGAGACCAGAGTAATGATGGGACACAATGTAAATCATCAGTTATGCTAAAGAAACAGTTGATCTTGTTACAGAAACTGTTAAAGATAAAAACATAGATGCTCTTTAAATACTATTACCCGATGGAAAATCCGTTTCTTGACACAGTTTGGCAGAGCAGTGTATGCATGAAATTGAAACTCCATTTTGTCTCCTGAACTCCATTTTGTATGCTGTACTGAACACATGTTTAAATTTGCCCAAGACAGGTTACAGTAATGCATTCCAGACAGGCATCCTTCCCGGGAAAGGGGCTTGACACCTCGCTGAAGGACTATCACAGGAAAATTGTCAAAAAACCAATCTGGTACTATCGACTTTGATTGTCTCTGCTCTGCCATCTTCCCTCCCTCCTTCCAAAGCTGTTTTTCAAAAAGAGGAGAATACTGGAAGACTGTGAGATTGGTGGAAAATGCTTGAGTGGAGCACCATGCCAAAAAGAAGTCGAATTTCTTTGAAAAGCTAGATATCCCTCTATAGCCAAAGGAAGGTGACTGTTGCAGACTGGTGGGACATGGTGAAGTCCTGTCCCATCTGGAACACTGGGACCCCTTCTGGTCACAGAAAGTTTCATGTGCCAAGCACTGGAGAGGAGATGGCACGTCTCAAGATCATTACTGGTACTCCAATTCTGTAACTGGTTTTCAAGAGTAAAATGTTAGGAAAATCCTTTGTGAATCCCCTGTTTTCATTTTCTTACGCATTGTCCAAAAAGTCTAAACCGGGACTAAGTGGTAGGATGTATTTAATTAATCCCAGTATGGTGATGTGTGGGCTGGGCATATTGGAGTTGGAAAGGAATCTGCCCCAGTCTTGACGGCTCCCTGGAGAGTGGGAGCAAGCCGTGAGGTAGGCGGGCACTGGCAGCGAGCCCCAGAGTGGGAAGCGAGGGTGCTGCTCTGCAAGGAAATGCTGTCAGACATCTCCTATACTTAGAGCCAGGAACAGCGATGAAACTCTCTCTGCCTACAGCACCCAGCGGACTTTGATAGATTCAGCGCTTGGATCACAGCACGATAGGCCTTGCAGACTAACACTATACGGTGTCTTTTCTACAGCCTGGCTTTCAAAGCGGACATGTTTTCAAAATATTCTGCTTGATTCTCCTAGAATGAGGCTGTTTTTGTCTTGTTTTCCATTTATAACACATAGTATTGCTTCAAAAAGTATAGGCAGTGGTGTCAAAGTTTTATTTCAGGTTTTTATTCTTGCACCATAAATATCCAACCCAGACCTTCTCCCATTGTACTCCCCAAACTCACTATTTACTTCTCTGGTTACAAAACAAGGGAGGGACCAGAGGGTTTGCCAAGTATGTTCTCAAAGGTGGCAAGGTGGCTAAGTATCTAAATATACACTGGTAATTAAAACCTGAATGGTGGCACTACAGCATTTGTGTTTTTCCTGCACTTAATAGAGGTTAATGTGGAACCGGAGAGGAGGTGAAGGGGGTGTTTAGCTTCCCGCTTGGAGACTGCATGTGTCAATGCCTGACAGAGCCTTGAAGTTGTTAGCCTGCATGCAGAGCTCTAGCTGAATGAGGTTACAGTGCTGAGCACAGCGGGCTAATAGAAGTAGGATCAGACTGATAGGAGGAGTGGCAGAGTCCAGGCACAGCGGAGTGTATCAAAGACAGCCCAGGGGAGAGTGGGTACTGTATTAGTCCTTTGTGTACATTTAAATGGAAGACAGTGAGCATGCAGAGATGAACTCTGAACTCTCTCAGCTGGGCTCCTGCTCCTTTTAACCTTGGGTGTTAAATAAAATGAAATAAAATACAATAAAATAATCCCAAACCAACACACTGTAGCCTTGACTCCTATGCTAAACTATCTCTTGCATATTGAGCACTCATTAAATAAACATACCAAGATCAAAGCGGCAAGTTTGTTATTATTTTACTCAATCTACGCTAAATTATGGGTATAGCCACCCACTGGGTGATAAGGTGGAAAGTTTGAACAACTAAGATCAGACCTTTCTTTTTCTGCCCACAGTAACTAAGGAAATTTGTTTAACCTGGTAGGCTTGTAATATTTTCCAACCCCAACACAGATGGCCAGTTTCATGACAAGGTCTGATCCTGCACCATGGAAAGTGAAGGGAATTGCACCATTGCCATTTGGACAGGAACTGGAGCAAGTAGAATGTCCAGGCAATAGGACCCTTCTCACTTTGAGTTTCAAAGTCACTTCTGTCAGTATTAATTTCTGCCTCAGTGTGTGAAACGGTAGATTATGTAATAAAACACAGCAAAGCTTAAGAAAAAGGATCCACAAAGAGCAGACGAATGACAAAAAAACATTTTTTGTATATCCACATGCAGAGCCCCCTGTGTTTCAGTATGGCAGAATAGAGGCTCCATGGACCTTAGTGAATGAGTTTTGCACAACTAGGACAAAACCGTTCCCTTGCATGACTACAGCAGGAGCTGTGTGCAGGGACCCATGGACAGAATTTGACCCACTATGTTATTTATAGAATGAGTGGGGTATATATAGTTCCTGTGGGAAAGTACATCTGCTTCTACACATCTTAGAAATTAAATGGGCCAGAACAACGTTAACAACAAAAGCACAAGCAAAAATTCTGTTCTGAAAATTCTGTTCTGAAAATCCTATGAAAATCCTATTGCCTTGAGAAGCAATCTAAAGGTAACAATTGCCAGGTAGCTAGAAAATCTTGCCTGCATACTGCTATTCCTCATGTATAAAAGAGCAAGGGGGAAAAAAAATCCATGACATACTTAGAAATCAAATTTTTAAAAGTTATTGAAAGGTTTGATCATATAAGAACTTAAGCACTCTAGACCAATGCAGCAGGTCAGTTGAGCACATGCATAACATGCATTAAAATTATCCCATTGAAGGGGATGAAGCGTGAGAGTATTTAAAATCAAGCACCCATTCAAATATGTGATGAGACAAGACCCAAGAGCTCAGAAATTCATAGGAATGGGCATAAAATATTGAAGTATGTGCCAAACTCAAATGGGTCAAATCAGCTTAAATTTCTGGTACACCAAATTATTTAGCACAGTCTGACGGGATCTCATTAGGTAAAACTAATTCAGACCTGGAGAAAGCGATAACAAATATGACTAATTGCAAGGACTTAACAAAACACGGGCATCTGTCAAATGACAAGGGTGTTGTAGGGCTGATACACAATGGTAGTTTACTAAAACAGCTACCGTCGCAGTCACATCAACAACCCTACTTCCATCCACAGATATGAGGGGGCTCTGTTAATTTTAACAGGATTATTTTCATGAAGAATGTCTCACATGTTCTTTTCCCTGCCTGAATGAAAGAAGAAGCTGGAGCCCCTCCATGTTCAAAAGAGGAATTTGAAACTACATGTGTTTTTACATTTGAAACAAAGATTCAAAAGCTTGACAGCGCTCGTAGCTTGACTTACTCCATTGCCAGGATGGTCTACACATCAGGCGGGGATACACTAACAGAGCCATATAGAGAAGTGTGCAGCATTCTATCCCAAAATAAGTCATTCAGGAGTAGATGTGGTTAGAAATGTTCAAAATATTACTCAAAAGCAGAAGAGGAAAAGTTTTACTTTTTTTACTGAAATTGACTTCAGTTAAGATGTGCCCTTGAGGTAATTAAATCACTTATCAGTTCTCTAAAATTCTGAAGTGTCCTCTCCACACCTTTGAAGATGAAATTTGACCTTCAAATTTACAGTTTATTTTATGACTAAATTATTCCATGACTGTTTTCATCTTTTGTTTCTATTTTGTCAAGTAGCACTCAGAACAGCTTTTTTTTTTTTTGCGTTAGAGTCTGCAACAGCGTTTCCTGTATATATTTGATACATTCTCATTTAACAGAAAAAAAGGACCAGTCTGCACAAATATATATTTTACTTTTTCTATTTTTGAAGGTAAAGAACTGAAATATAAGGTTACAGTTGTACCTGCCAATGTCTTACCAAAACTCTTTAATGATGAAAAATGTCCCGGCTCCTCCTCCCTCCCTCCCTCCCTCCCTTTCTTCCTGCTGAAGAAAGAGTGCTACCGTCAGCGCTGGCTGCTGCTCTTCCCATCAATGCACTCAGAATCTATTACTGTTGTACATTCCTCACAGCAAATCAGATAGCAAATGTTACTCAAACCTGGCATTATCAGCACCATGGCTGTTGCCTTTCCAAGAGGCCATGCATATCAGCATGAGGAGTCACGTTAGTGCTGGGAGGAAGCTCCCTGGGCAGGCAAATCCATCCCCTGAATAATAGCAGAATAGTTTTCACACAGCAGCCACGAAAGCTTATTGTCAAGTCCTGCCTTGAATACAACTCCAGCAATGGTGCATCTATGCATTTTCCCCTTTTGGTTCAAACTCTTCAAGAATTTTACTGTTACCTTTTCCATCCATCCAGTCCACCGAGACTAGTGAGTCCTATCTCTTAGTAACACTCATGAACACACTTAAAGACATATACCCTGTCCTCTTCTTCAGGAAGCTCATTTTAAATTCCTTTAAACTTCTCTGTCAACATGTTGATTTTTTTTTCCAAACATTTCCTCATTTGTAACTACTTAAGTGCTTTCTTTCACTGATGTCCTTTAGACCACCTCATGTGCTATCCAAAATTAATGTAGTGCTCTAACTAGACATGAACAAATTGGAACAGATTTTCTGTTCTCAATATTCATCCACACCGCGGCTATGCATCAGCATCTTTCTTCCTACACACATTACTTACAAAATACTTTGGTTTTTTAAAAATGAAACCTCTGAAAGCTTCTCCTGACCTGTACAGTTGCATGGAAAGTTGCCATATAGTTAGGGTAGATAAAATGATCTATGACAAATGGTGAAGATAAAAGCTCCACAGATTTCATCCTGATTTGGGTTTGCATGAATAGGTTTTGGTAATGAGCGGGCTGCAGGGGTGGCTTTTGTGAGAAGCTGCTAGAAGCTTCCCCCCATGTCCAACAGAGCCAATGCCAGACAGATCCAAGACAGATCCACCACTGAGCAAGGCCAAGCCAATCAAGGATAACATAGTTAAGAAGGAAAAAATACCCAGGCAGAGGGAGGTGTGAGAAGATGTAAGAAACTTTGCAGACACCAAGATCAGTGAAGAAGGAGGGGAAAGAGGTGCTCCAGGCACCAGAGCAGAGTTTACACCTGCAGCCCATGGAGGACCCCATAATGGGGTCTATGCTGCTCTGCTCTGTTTCCCTTGGGTAAGAAATTATTCTTTTTTCTAAGTTGCATCTGTTTTGTCCATGATGATAATTAGTAAACTATCTTTTCCTGTCTTTTTCTCCCTTATCTCAACCCATGAGCCTTTCATTGTATCTTCTCTCCCGTGTCCAGATGAGATGGGGAGTGACAGGATGGCTTTGGTGGGCCCCTGGCCTCCAGCCAGGGTTAAACCACCACACAGCCCAAGTCAGAGCTGTATGGTTTTTTTTCAAATAAAGCATTTCCAAAATGCATCTTATGATGAAAGTCACTTTTGAACACTTTTACAGAGAATGAAAAATCCTTTTGCCAGAACATGACAGCTCAAGCACCCAGCAGCACTGTGGGAAACCATGGTTTAGCCCCTACTCTGCTACTCCCTAATCTACCAGCTGTGTACCACAGCCACAGATTGGGGGACAGTCTTCCCATATCACTTCTTGTGGCTGTGAACTTTCTAAACACTCCTGATGATGTAGACTTGAATTTGTCTCTCTCACACCTAGCAGATCACTGTCCCTCACAGGACACTATTTTCTGGAATCGGTCTTTCCAGTTTTGAACAGAAATCACATCCCGGCCACGAGAAATTCTTCTTAAGGAAGAGCTTAAAAGAACATGGCAATTATATACCTCTGGTGCGGGCTCCTTACTGCCAGGCCAGGCCACAATCCACAGGCAGTCATTCCCCACATGGAGCCATCCAGAGAGGTGATGTTTCTCTGCACCCCATGGCTAGGAGAAGAGTTATGGACAAGGTGGCCATGGGCTCCCCTCCCTTTAGCTGGCACTAAGCTACTGGTCCCAGCAGCATTTTTGAACAATAAACCTCTAGGAATACAGAAATGCTTTTTAGGCAGACAATCCTATGACTCAGATCGCAGTTTGTGCACTCAGCGCACTGAAATAGAAGCAAGGCTTAGTATTTGCTAATCTTACTATAATTATAACAATCTATGTTATAACCACTGTTAATGAGCTAACATAATTTTAAAATAAATGTATAATATAACAATGTGATTAAAGCTTGATGGAGCTGTTCTTATGCTTTTATGATATAAGAATGGCTTCCTATTAGCTTTTGATGTTTTGTTTTCCCCACAGCATCACAATATCTGCTTCTGTTTTACCCAGTTGTACCATAATTGTTAACTTCAGCAATCTCATAGCCTAGTTGGACTCTTTACCCATTTTATTAATCAATGAAAGTACTCTATAACTGTAATGTCATGGAAAATATGCCTTATTATTTTAGTGCCCCATATTATATTCTCTCACCTCTCTGTATAAGCTACTGAATTATTAATACACCGTCCTCTGGATTTGATAAAATCTGTGATGAAAATTATCATAATCTTCTATGCCTAAAGACCATTAAATGAGTGCACATTAAACTTGAAATAAATGGCTTGAATAATTTTTGGTTTAAAAATGTTCTTTGTGTTTGGAAGACTGAGATGCCTATTAACAGTTTCAAAGTTATGGAACAACCCACTGAAAAGTCCAGATTCAATGGTCGTACCTAAGATTATGTCTCTACTGTACATGCATACTCAGAATAAACTTTTTTCACAAGGTCAAACTAATTTCCCAACTAAATTTTCCTAGCCTATAATAACTTAATTATGTGCTTATTAGATATATAAAAAGAAAAAAAGAAAAAAGAAAGAAAAAGGAACACAGAAAATCAAAGGAGCAAATCATGCCCTGTTTTGCAGGTATACAACCCCAGCAGTAACAGAACAGCTGCATAAACATTACCAAAACCATATTTGGTTCCTTCCACCACACATTAAAGGCACACAAAGCACCAGTTGAAATAATCATATATTTGCCCTTGATTTGAATGCAATTTAGAATGAAACAACTTTTCACAGACAAGTCCTGTGCTAGAGTACTGGTCTGGGCCTATACTGGTGTATAATTGATTTCAAGGTCAAGATTGAGCAGAACACCTACTGATCAGGCTCAAGAATTGAAGCTCTACCCAACATGCAGTTTGGTTTTTTCTCATTTTTAGCAGATCATTAAATGGGTTCATGCATTCGGCATGTAGTCTCCTTCAGTGTCAGCAACAATCTGTTTTGTGATATTCTTCTAAAAGAAGTATTAAGAGGCTCCAGGGTTTTCCAGAGGCTCTGGAGTCAACAGCTGAATTCTTAAAAAGCTAGTCATACAGTATCACTGTTTCTTCCTGTACTCTGCAGTTTTTGTAATACTCCCAACTTTCTCTTATGTTGGTGCCTACAAGTCAAAAGTTCAGAAATAATAACAGAGTACAAAATTATGCTGTCATTAGATTTATGTTTTGATAGGAAATTAATTTGGTGTTTTATTCATTCATTTGAAATAGTAACTACTGCCTTGGAAAGTATAAAGTGATTAATTTTCCAATATTTTCAGATCATATTAGCAGTACACAACATAAGTGTTTTGACATGTCTAATAGCTTTACTCACAATCACGATTTTTCAGTTCAGAAATTCCTTTAGCTATATAGCTAAATAGTCAGAGCATTGATTTAAAAGCTGAGGAAGGATTTTATGCGTTGCAGTGCATCACTGAAGATCTTTTGTTAACACTGAGAGCAATGTGAATTATGTATCTGATTTTATTTCTTACTGTTAAACACAGCTCATTGGAAATGTATAACCAGCTCCATTTAAGAATACAAAGCAAAAGCAATGTCATGTATTATGCTACAGCAGGTAATTCAGTGTCTTAGATAGGATTAGCCAACAGATTTATCAAGCAGCCTCTAAGGAAAGCAGAGTTCAAGTCTGGGCTCATCAATAATACATAAATAAACTGAACAATTAAGTACAAAGTGGCTATCTTGTCTGACAACTTATTAACCGATAAATGATATACTCACTACAGACAGTGTGAAAAAAGAAGGGATATGTGAAGATAGGAGAAGAGGACCTGAAAAGAGAGAAGAAGGTACTGTACTCTTTTCGTGTGTTTGTGGACTTACTGATTCATCTCAACTCTCCAGCCCAAGCTGAGAGCAATCATGTCTAAGCAAAGGTGGTTCAGCAACAGCTTTTTTTCTGAAAGCTGAACATGAATTTATGCCTTTGCTCTTTAATCAGTAGTCTGAGGAAGGATATATTCCAGTTTTCCAGTAGACAGCTACTACCAGCACCAACTTCAACTGTTTAATATGTAAGTTTTACATAAGTAAAGTCATCTCCAGTGTGTAATGTCACCAGTGGACATTGCTATTACATGGCCTGACTACTGAGATGCACCAGCTCTGAGGGAAGGGTGGATGAAAGCAGCCTGGCTTACACAACATGTCTTAAAAGGCAAATCTATGTTAGTAAATGTCAAAATATGAGACATTCGGTCCTTCTTTACTACCTATCAACAAACTCAAATTTGATTTTCTTTTCTGTGCTGGCCTGCACTTTTCAGAGAGAAAACAAGGAGACTAGAGGCAGGAAGGGCTGATGCTATTTTTCTCTCAGCCAAGCAAAACAAACACATCTTCATTTCATTTATGATCAACAAGTAAGCAAGCAAACCTGGTCCAAATAAAATCTTTTCATATGCGTGTGTCTACCTCAGCTCCAAAATTGTGAACATTTGAAGTACAGATTTCTGGACTTAACTCAGAATGAAAATAATATTTATTTAATATGATGTTTTTTCATGCCCAAGTACTCCAAAGTACTTTGCAAATATTGACTAAATTCTGCCCTTAATCTGTGTTCAGCACCCCTTGACTCCAGTGGCCATTTTGAGGGGTATATGCAAAAGAAGCCTTCAGACCTTACACGCTTTGCTAATGGAAATGTAAATTACCAGTGCAACACAGCCACTTCTGTAGTAAAAAAGGGGACATTGCTCAGAAATACCTTCCCATGCAGCATAAAATTCAGGACTTCATAAATATCACTGCCAGATGGACAAGCAATGTGGATGAACTGAAGAGGCTTGCAGTGACATCACTGCATGGTCATTGTACCTCAGATGAACAAGATGGGCAACATTCAGGCTACTCGCTGTTGTTTTACTCTAGTCTCATTTTAGTGACCAGTCCTTTGAATTTGCATCTGAATAACTTTGAAAATGTGTTTTTATGTCTTGTCCAACCACAAGCGGTGCCTGAAGAGTATTGTTCTCCCACCACTTGCAGGGGAAACTACTTCCCAGGCCTGGAAAGTCACCCTGACAACTTCCTGAACCCCCTTACTACCCATGCTCCTGCTGGGTCTCCCCAGAGCAATCTGGATTAAAGGAGAAAGCAGACCTGGGTGGGAAAGACTGGGTCTTGCCAGAGGAGTGAAACAAAAGTTTCTAAACAGGGGGAAGATGGGTGTCAAAGTTGAACTTCTGACTGTGGAAGCAGGTTTTCATGACAGGCCAGCTAAACTGTCTATATGATGTGTGCATTTTTTCCCACTGACTATACAGGGACCCTAGGACAAATATATCAAAACTTCAGATGTATAAAAGTTGTGACAGAAATCCTAACCATTGCACACCATGAAGTGAATGGGATGGTGTAAACCATGTCCTTCCTTTCTCAAGGACCAGGTGGTCTCTCTCCTCCCCATCCCTAAGGGTGTAAAATGGCACCAGTGAGGTGATGGGAAGCTGCAGCAAAATCCCCATCCTCTGCTTCTCCTGCAGGTCAGTGATAATTTTGAAGACTCACAGGAATGGCTTTGCCTGCTGTATTAAAGGATTCCCTTACCTGAAGGAAACAGTTTTCTGCATGTGACATATTTCCCAATAGTAGGAAATAATAAAGAATGGGTTGGATGGTAGAATATAGACACCAGCATTTATACAGCACTACAGGCAGAATCAAACTGGCAAAAGCAGTCACAGAGAGTCTTGCCAGTGAAGAACTTCCATGACTGCAGTCAGTCTATGGACAGGTTGGTGGCACTGCAGCATGGAATTCTTGCATCCCTGCCCACAAATGCAACCCATTATTTATTAGTGCAGACTTCTAGTGAAAAAAGAAAGAATTTAGCACAAAGTTTAAGAAGCAAAATAGACTTCTGAATTGCTATAGGATAATTTGTACCCAATTTATGAGTTTTTGCAGAGCAATGAGATGCTTTGATCTGTTTCATATACAACTTGGTTGAAAATATGTTTCTTAAAGTGAAGTATGAGGTGATAAAAATGTGATTAAGGTGTGCTGGCAATTTTATTTTAGCAACTTTATGCTGTGCTTTTGAATTCCAGTATATATAACGTTTGGCCCATTTTTAGTTGACAGCCAATCAGCTGAAGTTTTCTACGTACACAAACATGAATAAACTCACAGACAATAAAATAAAAGCAATCTGAAACTACATGCTATAATCTCTTTAAAAATAACTGTAGGAAGTCATAATGTATAGTTTATAATTACGATATCCAAAGAATTTCTGTTCAGTGAAGCCAAAGGAAATTGCTTACTATGGAACTAAGAATGCGATAAAAAGAAAATTAGGCACTGGCCCTGAAGCTCCAAAACAGAGTAAATCACATATTTCCTCAAGCAGAAAGTGACTCTCATTTTTCAGGGGGAAAAAAACCTCTCACAATAATGTTAAAACACAGAAATCCAACTACCTAATCAGAAGATGCAGGTTAAGAGCATCCAGTTCTGAAACACACTGACTTGTAAACAACTTTTCTTTAGAGCCCTGGCAATGATAAGCCTGAAGTAACCGTGGGAATCACTTTCTAATTCTAAACTTGGACCTGTCTTTTCTCCGCAGAAGATTTGCCCCAGCCAGAGTGCTGCTTTAATTAATACAGCTGGCATAACACAAGTTGTGTTTCAAAGCCTCTCGTCAGTATGTCTCTGTAAAACGTAAGTGAAAATTAACCTTCAAGGGGTTATAGTAAACAAATGCTCAGTGGAGGCTAAAAAATTAAAAAATCTCCAAGTATAGCTATCGCTTTAATATCTGTATGTGTGAAAATACTTTACCCTCTAACAAAGAATTAATCCATGAAAAGCTTCACTAACCATTTTCTTGTACTGCTCACATTCATGAAAGTGATTTCTGGAGCCTTAAGGAGGGTTAATGCACTCTCAGACGATAATCAATGAAAACAGCATGATTTACACAATCTGTGTTCTTTGTCAAATTTAACTGGTCTATCGCTGCGTAAGATCTTTTCGCTGACAGGAGCTTACTGTATGATGGAGGTGCTGGAATCCTCCTTACACTGGTTGTACCTGGCATGCCATGCTGTGCCTATACAATGATAAAACAAAAACTCACAGGACAACCTCAGGCTATCCATCTCTGCTGCTCAAGCTAGTGGATGTAGCTCACTGAAGGTACACAGACACACTTGTTTGCAGAAGTAAAATGAAAGTAAAGCAGAATTTGACAAGCGTAGGTTACATCACAATTATGTCACCCAAATCCAAGAAAAAGTGAAATTTCAGTCTCCCAGCTCTTCACAATAAAATGACAATTATGGATGATTGACTAGATCCTGTCTGTTATCACTCGGTACCTACAGATGAAGATGACTACAGTAAGCACAGTGTACCTAATGACGGATTTGAATATATATGTTTAAAAAAATCAGAGTATTTCACTGAGCTCATTCATTTTGCATCTCTACTTGGAAAAAAATGAAACCCATCCCCACAGTTCATGTTCTCAGAATGACCTTTTGCAAGTACAAACCACTGCTTGACCAAATTGGATGTGTAAAACAGATATAAATCCACAGGCCCCTGGGTTACCTGAAGTTGGAGCATCACTCATACTTCTTTCTACCTGTCTGTGCCAGCTCATATCCTGGATTCTTAAAGCACAAGGAAAACCATACAAACAGAGAAGGTAGATCCTTGGTAAATTGCATAAGGCCAAAGAACTGATTCTTCCCTGTTGCCCCAGAATATGAAGAATTACTTGTGTAAGCAAATAGTATTGTGAGAACTTGTAGGAAGATGATGAAAAATGTTCTTCATATAGAAGATTCACTCGGAAATCCCATTATTTCAGATTGAAAAGATAACAACCAACCATTTACGACTTTGCAGTCAGTGAATTATAATAATCCAAGTAATTACAAAATTTTTCAGTCCAACCATAGGGAAGCACTGTAGTCTTATTTAACTATTCTGCAGTTTATCTATTACCTCTTTAATCAAACCTAAAGGCTGCCATGAAGGATGCATATGCCTTTTTGGCCATTCCACTCCCTGTCAGATCCCCCATGTTCTCCAGCAATATATTCTTATGATCCACACTTGTTCTGATACTCAGATAAAAACAGAAGTCAAGCAATGAGTACACTTTAGGTGGAAGAAAGTTCAAAGGATGGAATAGCTTAGAATTGTTGCAGAGATAGTTATTAAAAAAGATAAAAGATGTCTTATCATTTCAAGCAAAATATTATGAAGGATGGGATAAGGGCTTGTTAGAGAGAAGATTAAATTTTCTCTCTTCTAATCTGGTTAATATTTTCTGAAGAAAGCCACAGGGAGTGCTTATGTTTGGAATCTGCACAATAGGAATTGTGCTACAATTTATATCTGCTACAGCATTTATCCTTGTATGAACCATTACACAAGTAAAGTAAAGTAAATGAATAAGAAATCATTGCATGGTTTTATGGTGGGGACTGAGAATTATTTTGCTAGACGTATTTAAGCCATTGTTTTTAATCAATTTGTCCTTGACTGGTCTTGATGCTTCATTCCTCAGTGGAGGGCATGTAGTTTTTTTCATTTCCTTAGACAATTAATTTCCACAAGACTGCATTCAGAGAAAGAGTTAAAAGTTAAATACACTGAGTTGCATTTGGCTCTTCAGGTTTTAAAATAGCACTGAACAAGGACTAGCATGACATGGCCAAAGTGTCTCTGTTCAAAGTTCTTATAGAAGGGGGAGAAAAAAACCCAAACAAATCTCATGGGTATGGGGAAGGTTAATAATAAGGCAGCAAGGCAAATATTAATATGATTTAATGGATTCAGAAGTTCAAAAAGAAAAGTATAGAAAAAAGGAGACCAGAGGTTCAAATAGAGTTTCCACATACTGTATTTCTTTATGTTAATCTCTGCCATACAGTCATTAACATTCTACAGTTAGAAAGAGATACATGCTAGAGGTACACATTTCAGCGGCTGTACTATCTGCTGCATTTCTCCTTCTGTGTATCACTGCATAAGCTTAGTTGGTGTGTGTACACACACATAAATTACAGGAAATATTTTTCATATTGTACTAATAACTTCCATTGATTTTTCAGGAAATACAACAATATGACACATTTTGGAAGGAGTGCATTTAGTTCCATTTGAAAATGAAGCCCTATCAGTCAAAATAAAATAAAATAAATTTTATAAAGGTTATATCATATTTATGCATTTACTAAATATAAAAAAATCAACATATGGTGCAATGTTACCATATGTTTGATTTTATAAGAGCAGATTTCCAATGTGGTAGTAGAGTTCCCCACAACAACAGATCATTAGCTTTGAATTTCCTTTAAAACTCTTTTTTGAAGAAAAACAGCTAAAAAGTATCCAAGTATAAAAGAGACACATGATCTATATGTCATATCTGCAATAGATAACAAGATCTGAAATCGGCACTACAGTGTGCATTTGCACAATACAGAAATAATATGTACTTATTACTTACTAAGATCTCTTATTGCTCACAGTACAGCAGAACTGAGAAAGTGAGGATTTTCTAATCTACTAGGTGTGTGAATTTGAAAAAATACATCAAAAGAGCCAAAGTTCTGATATGAAACAAGAACTATAAATAGCTTCTTTCAGAATAAAATCATGAGGAAATATTTCTGTTGTTCACTGAGAGATTATATGGAAGTCATAGTTTGATCTGGTCAATTTTGGTTTGGAGTGCTGCCAAGGATCACCTCTAATGCAGTTTAGATGTTCTGCAATAACTGTAAGTGCACTTTAATTTTAAGAATAAATTGTAAGCTGTCAAATATTTTATAGAAAACTATTTGTATATTTCAGAATTTTAAGTATTTCAGCAGAAGCACTGTTAATCTGTTGAGTTACACTGCTGTACACCTGGTTCTGGTTGGTTTAAAAGGCACCTCAGCTCCGTCTTCCTAAAGAGATAAATATTGCCACTGGACAGCCAGTGAAAAATTTTGAAATTCCATTCTTGGTCCTGTTTTTGATTTTCCTGTGTGGACTTAGGTAAAATATTTCTTTATGCCAATGTCAGCAAACTAATACAAAGATATAACATCAATCCCTACTTGAGTGTTATGTGGAAGACTTATTTTTAAATGTCTTTTGAAAGTTCTTTGATCTCTGTTGCCAAGATGTCAGAAAAAGAAGTGAAATAAATGCAAAAATATTCTATCACTACTTTTACTTTGGTGTTAGCAGTGTCTAAAACGTGTGTATTTATCTATTCTGCTAATATTTAGGAACATCGACAAAGTATTACAGGTGAATGCATTACAGCTAATGTTTGAGAATCCAGATTGGTTAATTAAAGCTGGACAAAGTCATGTTTAAGTGCTGAACCAAGACAACATTCAGTGAGAGACTGGAACATGTATTCTAACAGACAGAGCAGTAAAATGGCAAAGAATATAGAAAGAAAAGCTTTATCACCCACATAAGGGGCAAGTTACTCTAAAGTTGAAACCGAGGCCTTTTTTCCTGCATGTGCCTTCCCTCTGTGGTACAGATGGGGCAATCAAACAATGGAATCATTCAGGGAAGGACAAGCCATGAGTGTAGCACAGGCAAAGACTGTGGAAGTAGTTGACCAATCCATACAAAATACCATGAGCATTTTTAGAAACAAAGAAGAGGCCTCTGTCACTTCACATGTGTCTTCAAACAGCACTTAGATTTGGGCCAGCTTCACTTTGGGTGTGTTAAGACTAGTGATCTCTAAATTAAACACAGCTATCTAGAGTACAGTCTCCAAAAAAAGGAACTTTAAAGTCAGAGCAACGATTGGAGACACTTGACAATGTCAAGTATTGTCTCCTGAACAAAGAAATAATAACAGATCCTGCAAAGCAGCTGGCATCATGCCCTTTGACAGCTGATTCCAAGATGGCCCTGAGCCTTTCTGCTCGACTTCACTTACCAATAATTTATTTACAAATGACAGCTAGAAGTGCTCCTTTACCTATTGTGTTTGAAGATGTAACACTGGCTGAAATGGAAGAAAAGTCATCTCCAACTTCATCAAGCATAACTTTGTTGGCAGGATTGCAGACAAGGCCCCTTAGATCTGGATCACCCAATCTACAAAAATATTTTACATTTTTTTCTTTTTTTTTTTTTTTTAGCAAGAAGTGTTCAAATCTGCTGCCAAATGCTACCAGGGTACTCTTAGATCATGAATCTGTTCAATGCTACAGCAGTGAGAATATCTTTGCATCTTGTGCATATGCTAAATGATTGGAAAGACTCCCACATTTGCTTCTATGGACTTCAGATAAGACCTCAAATGGAAAAGAGATTAACCAGAATTGCAGGGGAAGAAAATTAAACTATTGGAGAATGGACTGTGTACAAACAATTTGTTCAGATGAAAAGGATGGCATAAGAAACAAAATGCAAGCAATTGGGCAGGAATTTATAATTAAGCATTGAGGAGCAAGAGGAATAAGTTAAATTCACTAGGAAATCATATCAAGCAGTATACAAAGGGAAAATATTTGTGATGTAACTGCTAATTCATAAGTAAGAAATCAAGAAGGATTTGCTCCTCTAGTGAGCTCTGTTTATAATATTTGGCTTCAAATTGCAGATTTCAACATTTTCACGTTCAGGCAGGATTATGCATTTTACCACTATCCACTTCACTCACAGATTCATAGTTACCTCTGTCAAAAGCTTACAGATGCTGTTAAGCAGGCAACTGGCCATAAATCAAAAATCCCTTAGCTTCTAAGAACAGTCTGCAAAGATCTAATGAACACATGCTCTCTATTGTGTATATACATACATATACACTAAAAAAGCTAGTTGTACACTCTTTTCTATTCCCATTCCCATGTCAAATTTACTCAATTTACCAATCAAAACAACATCTCTACTATGTTGAGCCTGTAGGGTTAACAGAGTCAATGAAAAGAAAACTGTCTTTTGTCCTTCTGCATCACCACCAATGACAATCATTCTGTATAACGTTTTTTTCCAAAATAGAAATAACAGTGTTTAAAATAGAATGAAAACTAAAAGGAGCAAGAAAGTGTAGAGCTGAAAGTTTGTGCCATTTCCAAGCTATCTTATGTCTGCCAGAACAATGGGTAATGTTTAATACTGTTTTACAATATTCAACTTATCATCACTGCAGCTCCTGTTCAACTCCAGCTAGAGCCACAGGAGCTTTGCTTCTCATCCCACCACCTCCTTTTACAATGCACATACAACACTGGCAAACACAATTAGCAGACAAAGGGCTATTTAGGTAGTAAGACCTTGCTTGCTGCCTGAACAAGCTGTTCTCCACCTCCAAGACAGATATCTTTCACATAACAATGTTGAAGAAAACTACTTAAGTGTAACGTGTCCATTTAACATAAGCTTGAGCTAAAGCACCCTTACTAATCAGCTCCAACAGTTATCAAGAATAGAAAATAATTGGAGGAATGAACACTAAAATTAAACACCTTTTTAAAAAGCTGCATTTTAAAACCTAACTTATATGGTGTTTTCAAATAAATTATGGACCTAGATATAAATTTTACTTAAAGAATGCCCAGAACAATTATTTATTCATCAATTTACTCATGTCATATACTGAATAAGGCTGCAAAAGCTTTCTTTAGTAATGATCACTTTAAAAAGTGTCCCAGGAATCTCTGAATTGCTAGCTGACACTCATGTCTTCAGTTGGAAAATCTACTGAGTTGACTAATCAATTGAAGCAAGACATCTGTGAGACATCTAAATCCACTGTATTTTGTTTTCACAAGTCTCAGGAATGTCCGCACTGGGTCTTGGAAATTCTCATGACTATATTTAATTATTCCAACTACTGAAGCTAACATAAAATCCATAAGGTCTTGGCAATATAAATTGTGGGTGGCAAGCTCCCAGAACCTGTACAGACTTGTTCAGGCTAGTATCACAGTCACATTCAGGTTGGAAGGGATCCCAGTAAGGCTACCTGTCCAACCTCCTGCACAACATCAGGTGAACACAGTACTCAGATCAAACTGCTCAGGACTTTGATCAGTTCAGTCTCAAAAACCTCCAGGGAGATTCCACAGTATCTCCAGGTACCTGGCTGCATGGGTTTCATTTTTCCCACAGAGAATTTTCTTTTCTGTCTATTCAGGAAGAACATCCACATTTCAATTTATAAGCAAGCTCTGTCTACCCATGGTGCACCTCACTAAAAGCAGGGCTCTATCTTCTCAGAAAGTCCCTTGTGGATTCTGGGGAGCTGCTGATAAGTACCCCAAGGCCACCTCATTTAATCTGAATGAATCTTGGTCACTGGATCTCTCCCTGACCACCTTGGTGGCCTTTCATTGAAATAATTTCATTTTACAGAACATTTCTGTACTGGGGAGCTACAAACTGTTATTCCAAATTAATTTGTGTTTTAATGAGTGTGAAGAAAAATGGAATAACAACATCCTTTGATCTACTGGCTACAGGCTTGCTGATACAGCCCAGGAGACCATTACATCTCTCCCACTGCCAGGGCTCATGGCTGGCAGTTCACTGCCCATCAGGATCCTCAGATTATTTTCAGCAGTATCCCAGTCAATCAGACCCTAGTCAGTGAGTCCCCAGTCTATACCAATGCAGGTGCTGGTTCAGCCCAGGTTCAGCACTTTCCATTTTGCATTTGTTGAATTCATGAGCCTCTTGTTGAATGATTCCTCCAACCCACTTAGGTGATACTTCCCCTAAGCATACTGACTGTCTTGCCTTCCCAATTTGGTGTCATCTCCAAACATGACAAGAGTGTACTTTGTCATCTCCTCCAAGTCTTTGATAAAGATGCTAAATGTGTGACATGCCAGGACAGACCCATGAAGAACTTTGCTTGTAATTAGCCTCAAGGTAGTGTATGAACCATTAATTCCAACACTCAAAGACTGATGAGCCAGTTTCTCACACATCTAGTAGTCCACCCATCTAGGCTGTAATGTCCTAATTTGAATACAAAGGTGCTGAAGGACATTGTGTCAAATTCAGTCTTTTCACTGCAGATGGCAATCAAGTGTTAATTGGGAGATCCAATTTCCAGGCACCTTCTCTTTGATGTGTGCAGAAACAGCTTCTGAGAGGACACACTCAACAATTGAGGAACTAAAATCACTTTAACCAGCCTGCAATCCCTTGGATAGTCCTTCTCACCCTTTTTGAAGATGGGTACAACACTGCCTGTCTCCAGTCATTTGGAATCTCCCACAATCTCCACAGACCTTCAACAATAATGGAGAGTGGCCTCATAATGATATTAGTGAGCTCCCTTTGTTTCCTGGCTACTCCCTATCCAATCCCATTGGCCAAAATTTTTTAAGATATTCTCTTCTGCTGCTGGGTAACCCTCTCTTTCTTGAATCCTGTTTCTTGGCTCAAAGGCCCAGGAGATTTTGTCAGTGAAGACTGAGGCAAAGGTAGCATTGATCTCAGGCTTGTCTACACCCACTTTCACTAAATCATGATTCAGCAGCAACACCACATTTTCCTTGTTTGCTTATTGCTCTTATAATGACAGAAGCTCTTCTTGCTGTCACTCCTTGAAACTTTAAACTCTAGGTAAGTTTAGGTTTACTCAACACCTTTCACTCAACACCTCCCTTGAGACTGTGCAGTGTAAGCTACCAAAGGTATCCACCAAATGCTAGAGATATTGTAGAAAGCATTAATAATCAATAAAATATTTACTTGGAAAGTCAATGACTACAGCTTACACAGTTCTAAAAGGTTGACCATAAAATTGCTGAATCAAATTTTGTATTATTCTCTGGTTTTCTCTTAAAAAATCCAAACCCTTTTACACAACCAAACTGCAACAACTGAAATACATGATGGGCTGGAAGAATTATTCTTTCCAAATCTTTCTTGTAACTGCAACATTGCAAGTCCTACAGCTGATTAGTACATGTCTGTGTGGTCATTGTGCATGAGAGCACAGAGTCAAGACTTGGTATGATCAGATAGGTTACACAGTAAGGCATTCTAAAGGGATTCCATCAAAAGCATCAGAAATTCCTCCCAAACCTTTTGAGCACAAAGAAAGAAGTTGTACATTAATTATGTCCTTCCCCTAGCTCCTACTTCAACTTCATTTACTTTCTCCAAAGACTGGCACTGGATTTGTTTACTTTGGTGTTTAACTCTTGATGAGAAGTGTATTTTCATAGCAATTTCTCAACATAAAGCTATTGTGAAGCACACAAGGATTAAATAAAACTGCCAGATAGACTGTAACTGTTAATGAATGTTAGGTCCCTGAGAGGAGCCAAATCTGAGCTGATACAAAGGCACATACCTCCAAAAAACCAAACACACCCAACAAAATGTTGCAAGTCCTGGCCTGGTCCTCAGCACCATCTGTTTGATTCCATGGACCTGTTCACCCCATGCTACATTTTTGTTAGTTAGTGTAGCTCTACTAGCTTAGTCTACTGCTCCAGAGGAAGAGTAGTAAAGGCATCTTCTTACCAACCACTCTGAGCAGCTCCACAGTGCTATGGGATACCACAGAAACATGGATTTTCCCTTATACCATCTCACTGCTCAAGATTACGCCCAAGATATGTGCCTCATGATGTAATTATACAACTGCTTTAACACCAAGTTTTTGAAGCAGGTTTTCTGATGCCTAAAAACTTAAATCTGCTTTCCACTTAATATCCTCTTTTATTTGCAGTTTGGGCACAGAAAATGGAGTTTCATTGTTCAGAAACACAATACTGCTAGGGATGAAAATATTTAATTATTTAAAAATATTCCATTCTTCTTCTGTTTGCATCATGAAAATACAGACTTTCATGTTAAGTTATAGACATAGTAATGTGACAGTGGGTCTCTCCTGTATAAATAAAACATGCTGAAAAACAGAATAGTTCCCATAAATTTAATAAAATGGAGAACCCTGTAAATCAGTTCATTTCACATCCCCAAGATTTCATGAATTTGGTATGTTGGGACTCAGCAATACAAAATAACTCTTGGATTTGACACTGTATATTCAATCTTGAATAATGAAGTTTTAAACTTTCCACATAATTATGCCAATGAAAATACAGGGAGCATTTGCCTCTACACCAAAAACTTCTTATGAACACACTCTTGATTTCTAAATTTGTATAATTGTATTTTCAGGGGTTTTTTTTCCTTTCTATTAACAGAAAAAATGTATTTAAGCAATGTGAAAAGTATTCAAATCAATTCTTCATCACTTTAAATACATTTTAATTGAAACTGAAATGAAATGATTATGTACTGTAAGATACTTAGGCATCAGTTTTGCACCCCTATTTTTATGAAAGAGTGCAAAATGTATTTTTTTAAATCATCACTCTGTGGAATGACAAGAACATACAAACATGGTGCTGAAAAGATAGCATTTTCTGTCCATGAAAAAGACTTTCCACTGAAAGTGGAAACTGGGCCCAAACCAAAATGGACCATGAGGACTAAACTACAATTTGGCAAAATCCAACACGCTCATTCACTTATCAGCCCCTTTACAGCAGTATCTCTGTACTTTTGTCAGTGCCACACATTTGCTTTATACTCAGAACTGGGTAGAATGAGCTATGTGCTTCCCCAGCTTAAACACGCTCCTGCTGCTACAGCTACTCTGAACGATCCCCGTGTAATGGTTTGATCCTTCTTTCTGGACAGCCTCTACAACTGCTGGGAATGAATTTGTTGGCCTAGTCTCACCACAAGACCAACCATCCAAAGCTGCCAAGGTGACAAAACAGCGATGTTATTCTGTGTGCTACAGAAAAAAGAATCACTGGTAGCTGTTTTAAGAGCTGACATGACAATATTTGCTTAAATTGGGTGAGAATAATGTCATTGACAAGCCCTGAGAAGTATATAAATGGTGTTGGAAAGGCTAGCCATGATGATCCCCTTTTGTTAATTCTGTAGTCTTGTTGAGGATACACGGTGGTGCATGTTTTGGCAGATTCAGAGACAGGATTCAGCTCTCACCAACACCTGTGCTCAAATACTTCTGTTGTGTTCACTGAACAGCTCATCACTGTGCAATGCAGAAGTCTGGATGAGTAATACTACTCAGTTACTTAGCTATGATAAATTAATGAATAAAACTAGGACAGAGGAAAGGATTTATAGCCATCTTCGAGCCCTAGCAGTAAACAAGCCTCATCTGAATCAAGAACCCCAGTTTTCCTCACCACAGAAGAAACTTTATGAGGTGAATTTTAACTTTCAAAAGAGTAATAGTTGTTATTTTGTGTGCAGGCTAACCTAGATAGAGAGATGAAAAAAGCATTTTGATACTTTATATGGCTATCTGCCGAATGATGAAGACAAGAATTTGCAAGGGGGGGTTGTGAGTCTGAAGCAAATTTAGAATGATCACATTAATGATAGCTTTGTGAGCACTCTGTGCCTAAGTGGCTGACAACTGTTAGTCCCAGCTCTGCTAAAAATCAGATTGCACAAATACCAAATTATCGCATACATTAATCTGGTGAGATTACACACCTCTGTTTTCTACAGTAATAATAAAGATGGAATTCCTGTGTGATTTAGTCTAGGTGATCCTGTTCTGGCAGGGGGTTGGACTAGATGATTTTTCGAGGTCCCTTTCAACTTGCCATGTTCTGTGATTCTGTGAGATGCTCAGCTTGGTTAGCAAGAGTCACTGGAAGGCCTCCTCTCCTTGGAGAAGAAGGGAGGGCATGCTGCCTTTGAATGTGAACCTTTAGCTCTGGCATAAGCTAGTAGGTGACTCAACGGTGCCCTTTCAATTTAAATGGCACGTGGAACAGCTTTCAGAAGATGGAGTGTGCTCAGCCAAAAAGGAATATTCAGAACCAGAGTAAATCCTGTGCATCCCTTGCCCCAGTCTGGAATACCTCTATTGAAGAACATTAAACAATTATTTTCAAGTATTTTAATGTAGAAATTTGAATGTTTTTACTGGGGATTCTCTGAAGGTAGAGATCTTTTCATAGAAATACTTAAGGAAAAAGAAATCACCATCCAAGCTACATCTTTTTTCATCTCTCCTTTTTAGAAAAGTTCAACCATTGGCAAAAAACATTTGCATTCGTTTCTGGAAAAATCACCACAGTGATTGCCAGAGATGCTGTTTTGCAACTCCTGTAAGACAACTGACTTTATTAGCTGAAAGACACCCTCCCCAGTATGAGCCAAGGTTGGTGAAAACAGAAAGTGTAACGATGATAACCCTGGACTTCAGAGTTCTAAGGTTAATCTGCAAATTAAAACAAGAATGGCAAAATAAATCAATTTTAACATCCAGATATTTCTAGAACACCCTATTAGGGTTCCGCATTCAGCTTTTTTCAGATATTTTGGATTAAACAAAATAATAAGCTTTTGTTGAAGTAAATTATGCTAATCCACAGTTAGCTATGGCTATAAAGGTTAATATAAAAATCAAGAAAGAACATCCGTGTTATGCCACTGAACTTGGGAAACGTGGGTCCAGAATTGGAAGGTCTTATTTCACGGCTTGCTATGCTGCAAGCTCAGCTTGACCAGGATCAAGCCCCAGCTTATGACAGACACCTTAGGCAGACTGGGGATAGCCTAGCACAGCAGAGGAAACAATTTATATGTTCTGCTTCTAGGGATTTGACACTTTCTGTGTAAAGCTGCATCACATTTTTGCCCGTCTGTCATGAGCACCATGAAGGCTGCAAGTTCCTCAGGGCAGGAACCTGTTAAACACTTAGCACAACACAGGAGCTCCATGGTAATAATTACCCGTGCTATTAAATGCAGTCTGGCATAGCTGTTTCCGTATCCTCGCTGTAACTCATATTTCTGTAAGGCTGTCAGTATAATAATGTTATACTGGATTGTAACAGAGAGGTTTGGGGAACTGCGAGGAAATGCTCTATCAGTTTTCCCTGATCTCCTGCAGAGCTCGCCAGCACTTCTGACACCAATAATCCGCGGCCACGGCGCTGCCAAGGATGGGAAAACATGTTCATGTGATTTACATGTGGCATCATATGGTAATCACCCATCAGGAAAACTCTTAGCTTCTGTGCATATTATGACAATGAGTGAAAAGCAAACACATTTGCTCCCAAAATTAAAAGCACCAGATCTATCCTTGTGCAATTTAACCACCTTCGGTTCAAACTGGAATCACAATTCCATGCTCCATTTCTCCCCTGTGGAAGACAACTCTTTGATGAATTAATATAGATAAGAGTGACCAGCTGAGATCTAGACATGAAATATCTCCTTTATACTCAGACTTTCACTCCGTGTATACAAAGTGGAGCAGTATACTGCCTTTCCAGAAGCATCCCTTAGCCCTCTCCACACAAGTGGCTCCAGAGCGGTCTGGCTGAGCAGGTAAGAGTCAAACCCATATGTTATGGTCAGGGCCCATAACAGCCCTTCTCACATGCATGAAGTAAGAAAAGGTCCCTACTTACACTCCTTGTGAAGCCACTGCTCTGCTGGAAGTACTCAAAATGCCAAATAAGGGAAAAGAACCCTGCTGCAGAAACTCAAAAATCTTTTTGAACCTCAGGTTCTGGTAACCCTCCAACTTAGGTTTTTCAAGGTAGAACACATGGAATTAGGAAGACTTTAAAATGCCTTTTTTTTTAAGGACATTTTCCAGTCAAACTTGGACGTATGTCCTAACACATCTCACTGTTTTAATACAGAAGTATTAATAAAATTATAAAAAGCAACTTTCTGTCCTTTATTTACACACAAATTCCTACTCTTACTGGTAGACTTTACACATAGAGAATTAAAAATGTTAAATTAAACTATTACTTTCTTATATGCTTTTGGGCGTGCACGACTACATAAAGAAACACAAAGACACACATACACACCCTATTCTCACCCCTCAAGAAGATGGCATAAATATAAACTAAAGTGCTATGTGGCTTTTTTGCTTTTTTTTGCTTTTTTTTTTTTTTTAAGAATACAATAAAACTTCCAGGATTGCAGATGCTAAATGATTGATACATTTTCTATTTAAATGCAAATTTGACTTTTTGTTTCAATGGGATGACAAGTACTTTTTCCCAAATTTTTCTGGTAGTATCATTCTGAAATATGGGAGAAGGTTGGGGTGGGGATGAGATCTGTCTAGATTTACTTGGTATAATTCTTAGTAAGATAACCTTGATGCCTTTTCTTTTATCAATTCATCAAAGTTTTTTGATCATCCCTTTCTGAAAAGAAAATGAAGTATGTTGTACACCTTCCAAATTAAGCAGGTTAAGTAAAAGAGAAGACAGTTTACCCATAGCTATTTGTGCTTATGGGGTGAGAAGGGAAGTGGATTTTGCAAAATAACGATCTCCTGGTAGTATAAAATACGGGGCAAAAAAAATGAGAGTTCAAGAGTAGCATTATAATGACCAAAATTCACTATGTGTTTTTTATTATGTCGGAAAAAACTCTTTTAAGAAATGGAAATCACTACATTCTATTGATTCATGCACAGAATCTTCAGACATAAGTCATCAGTGTTGACACTTTCAAATACATAAAACGTGACATCTGCTCCTACAAACGCACTACACAGGCTGTAAATCATCAAAGAGAAAAACAGTTCAATGTCATTTCAGCCACTGTAAGCTATGGTTTACAACTGAGAGATAAAAATAGTCATACTGTCTCTATGACATCTAAACCACTTTTCTATTGCAGTATTCTATGTTCTAATTTATCTTTGTGGTTGAACAACACACAATCAATTGTAAGCAACTAGTGTAGTTTGATTCCAGTCAACAGCAATTTTCTCCAGCTTTATCTTTTTTCCTCCTCACTGCACCGACTTTAAGCGTTCTTCCAAACCCACCCTTTTTCCCATGCAGTGTTTTCTGGAGACTCTGAGGACTTAAATTTGTAATTTTTAAATTGTGAAAATACAAGGACATAAATTATATTTATGGTTTCCAAACACTTGTAAAATCCTTTCTGAGTATTACTGGATCTGCATCCACACTAATGAAGAATGTATATATGCATTTCTTAACACTGATACCAGGGATCAGCGTACTAGATATTCTTTCCATGCATCATTCCACACCAAAGAAAACAGTATCAAGTATCTTGATCCTTCCTTGAAAGAAATGCAAAATTGCCTCCTATAGCTACTTTGTCTACCTAATTAGTATTCAAACCAATATTCAATTTGCATAAAGTACTAAAACAGTTTTTCAAATCTTCAGTGATTTACTTCATTTAATTATGAAGTGAGAACACGACTATCACAAGTGGCATATTTTGTTATTATTAGCACCTAAGAGATCACAACATGCATTAGGATTTAAATATTTTTTGTACATGATAAAGCGCAAAGAGGTGAATTATCTTAACCACTAGTACTTAGTATTAGCTTTTGTAGTAGAAATAAAACATTTATACAGCTAAAGAATATGTAAGGAATAGACACATCACCATGACAAGTGATGTAATGATCTTGCAATATACCACAGATGGGTAACCGCCAGCAAACAGAAAGCTACAACAGAGCAATATATTACAGAGTCAAAGCCCAGGCTGAGCAGGAAACAGTTTTTTCCCATTTTCAGATTGCGTAATCATCCTAACGTACAAGAAAACAAAACCACATTCCCTTCAATTCTTACTGTGAGGCATGCATGAAATTCTCAGATCTTGACCCCTTTGCTGGGAAGGCCGAGAGCCTGGCACTGGGAAGCCCAGTATCCAAGCTCTCACCATCAGACTACATGACAGCTTGGACTCAATCTCACAATCATGGACTTACCAAAAGTATCAAAGAAACCTTGTCATGTAGAATTTTACTCATACAACAACAGTAAAAAAAAAAAAACCCACAAAAGTTTTCCTAGTGAATTAGTTAACAGTTTTCCAATGGCAACCAGTTCTTAAAAACACCTAGATGCATTGGTCCCACTGTGAGTTTAGGATGAATATTAGGAGAGGATATGTCATGCTCTCATCCCTCATAATGGACTGTTTCTTGAAGTTAACTTCCTTAAGCCATTTCCTAAATGCTAAGATCACCTCTCACTCATTCACCAGATTCACCAGGCAGGTGTACAGACCATGTAATGGAGCGGGGAAGTCATCCCCAAGCTGCAAATTGAATAGTTACATGTCAGATACTACTGCCTGTGAACTTGCCAAAACACAGCCCTCAAGAGTTGACTTCAGGAGTGCTCCTGGAAACATGCCTGAAAGCCAAAAGCCAGCACAGGGTGAGCAGTACTGCCTACCCCCATCTGGTGTCAGAAGCACCCAGTTTTGTTTGCTCTACCTCTCATTGACCGTAGGGATAGTCATGCTGTTTTGTGGCCAAATGTGCCGTGTATCCTTCAAAACCCATACTGGTGGCCACAGGGCATATTCTGCTGCATTAGTGATCGATATCTGATGGCGAAGTCTTATGCACTATAGCACAATATTGCCTGCATGTGACACCATGTACACAACCCCATGATTTTGCCTCTCTACCCACATAACTTCTACAGCCTTTACATGGTACGGCCACTTAACCTGGGGCTTATAAGTCCCAGCTCTCAGATACATGCTTCAGGGCTTCTGCTGCAGCGGTGTCCAGAACTTCTCCAATTTAGCATGTCTCTCTTACTAAATGCTTGCTTGTGCATTCCCAAAATACAGCGTGTTGTCAGCCAAGAAGCCTAGAAAGCTAAATCAGATTTCAGACATTTGCACCAGAGGTTCTTTCCAACTCTCTAACGTTGTCATATGGTCTAGCTCATAGCAAGATTAGAAAGGCAACAGTTTTTCACACATTTCCACATAAAATCTTGATTTGTCATGTGCATGCGCACATACACATACATAACCATAAAGGAAATGAAGGCGTGTGTGTGTACACACGCATGCACATAAAAGCAGATAAGCAGATCTTATCTCTCTCCAAGGAAGTGTCTCTTCTTTCCAACTGCTGCTCTGCTAAACGCTTCTCAAGGACATAAAAAGTGTTCTCAGTTCTCACTGAAACTCAGTAAAAATGCGGGGGACAGTCAACAGGCTTGAAATATCTGATGCAGAGACAGGTATATAGAGAGGAGAAAGCACCATTTAATTCAGTCATGTAACAGGATAGGTCTGTACCTGAAAATATTTATTAACCTGATCAATAGCTTGCTTTTTTGAAAGCTAATTATATAATTCATTCCAATAACTTCTGTTACCCCTCCATATACACCTTGCCTCTATGCCTATCTACTGAAAATAAAGCAATGTCTTACATATTGTAACGGGATACCCTAAAACATTCAAATATTAACTTTAGCATTATCACAACTAGTAGAAGTACTGTAAAACTTTTATTTTCATTGGAACATTTTACCGTTCATCTGGATGTTTGTTTTGCTATCTGACTGTATGACACAAATGCGTATCAGTCACCCTCCTTCATGAGGGACAGTCCCAATGGCATTCTCAAAGTAAAATACCTGTGGTTTTTCAATTTTGTAGTTCTGGGAAGTTTTCCTGGATGGATGCATTTCAAAAAATTTTATAGGTCCTCTCAAACAATTTCCATAAATCTCCAGAATTTCCTAAAATGTAGATGCTTCAAACTGCAACAGGCTGGTAAATACCTTTAGTGGGGGCTACATGAATTCAGAAACCCCATTGTTTGAGATACCCCAGTGATTCTGGAAATGTCTGTCTAACACTGGACCTGTGAAAATGCAAAAGCATAAAAGGATTCACCTACATTTTTTCACCCCCAAAAAATCTTGTAATGTCACTGGCTTCCATAGTTCCTTCTTAATATGCAATGCTAAAAATAATCTCTGAATCCATGAAGTACTTTTGATTTTTGAGTCCCTTATTGCTTGCAAACTTAGTTCCATGCAAAACCTCCTGTCCATAAAGGAGAATGGCAATTATTCCATATGTTGTTCCATCTGCAGCTAATTCTGAACAAAAAAAACTTACTTGGGGGAGAGGGCATAGTGGCATCAGAGGAAAAATGAATTAACTGACTCACTACCTTTTCTTGTGCATGAACTCTGAAGCCTAATTATTTAGGAAAATCTCCCTACTGCCTTCATTAGGAGAATTAGATGCCTTCTGACAGAAGGCCAGCAGATACACTGGGCAGCCTTCTCGTACCCTTGATGCAAGGAGTCCCATTGAGGCCAATGCACTCTACTTGCACAAGTAATTTGCTCAATGACAAAATAAAGGCTGAATATTGAGCCATCATGTTCAGGTGATGGGAAATTGAGGATAAAAAGCAAAAGGTATATCAAATGTAATTTATCCAGCATTCCAGGTTATCTTTATTATTTCCATTTTGTGGCTGCATTGGAAGAACTATCATGTAACTGGAAAAACAAACTACTATGTGACAAATCTATTAGCGCATAAAAGGAGATGTTTCTTTACAAGTACTTAGAGAAATATACAGTCCTCATGCTATACACTGAACACCCACTGACATAATGAATGCTTTACACAAAGAGTAAATATAGGCTACATTCCTCAATTTTCATGCAAAAATCCGCAGTTGAGGTAATATTTTACCTAACACACAAAACATTAGCTGACTGGGAGCACCTGGGAAACAGAGAGCTTGCATCTGAAATACAAGAGCTGGGATGGAACACAATGCCTATTCTTCACCAGTTCACAATATAAACATTAACACAGGCACTATTTACACTATGAAGTATTATTAATGGTCTGGTGGTAATTTAAAAATTAATTTCAGTGACTGTAATGTTTCTTCTACGCTTGTTCACCCCCCATATTTGGATTATAAAGAATACTGTCAGTACTGATTACATTTTCACAATAAAAATCCTTGGGCAGATAATTTAGAATGTGTTTTTTTTGACTAAACCAGATAAACTAAAGGAGGTTTGGAATTTATATTTATGTGGTAGTAGTTGTGTACTTTCCAGAAAAAAAACAACTTCCTTTCAGAACTTAAGTATTGCAAATGGTATCTCAAACAAAGAAAAAAAATAAATAAAGTGGCTTACTTCGAAAACAGTCCTGTATCTTAATAAGTTTCTGCACTGTATACTTATTTAATCTTCTACCTGTTAAAACCATGTGGAAGAATCAAAGAGGGAAAAGTTGTATTTTCACACAGTAAGACCAAGTAATGGTAAGAAAATGGATTCTTTGTCCCTGTATCACTGCAACAGGTTCAAAAATCTACATTTACAGGCAGCAACAAGAAAGGCCAGCTTCCAGTGAAAGACTCATGAAAGAACCTCAGTTACTTTTCTTTATCGATTTATAGCCTATTTTGCCTCCAACACATTTTGGCATCATCTCACCACATTTCCTCATGCAATCTCACATGGCCATGCAAACATAATATTTCTTTTCTAGAAATCTGCAATTTGCTTTGACCATGTGAGCAAAGATCTACACTATTCACAGTCCAACCAAGTTAACCCACCTTTGGCTCCACAGGAGCTAACTTGTGTCCAAACGGGCCACTCTGCCCCACACCAAGTCAGGTCACAGTGCCCCAGGTAGGATGCCTCTTCCAAGCTGTCCAGGCTCTCTGGGCAGCGACCTTCCTTACTCAATCGGCAGCAATTTGCAATACACTGCAAGCCTGTTGCTCTTTACTAATAGTGAGTTTTGCTGAAACTCTAAACTAAAAAACATGGACATTTTTACACTGCCTGACTACTGTTGGTTAACCTGAAGTATTTCATGCCAAACTTGATAGGCACGCTGTTGGCTTCTTTGGCAACTGCTGTTTTCTTTCCTTTCTCTATTGATGTCCTGCTGGCACTAATGAGACGCACATCGTTTAATAAAAGCACGGTGATCACACATCTGCTTTCACTTGCATTAACAGCTCTGCCTAGCTGTCAAGACATTGAAAACCTGTTATTCCCAATTCATTATCTAAAAACTGGAAAAAAATTCTGTTTCAGATGTGTATTGCTGCCAGTGGTTAAGCTTGTAGCTGATTCTGAGGGAAATTCTAAAGTCACTTACCAGAGCCTATCAATGACACTCCCAGTCTCATAGAAGAACCATGGTTGGCATCTTCTCATCTGCATGGTAGCTGTTTCCATGTAATGAGGCTACTACACTGTCAAACTTAGGACTAAGTTTATGGCTGCCTGGAGGTGACTGCGGGTAATTTTTGAGACTTTTGGGTACATTTTCATTTCATGATAATGTGACTTGGCCACTGCAAAAGTTTGATTTAATTCAGTTTAAGACTGCGTTCTCATAGGGTGTTTAATTACCTATTGATCTCAGCTGAACTGTTGCCCATGACCACAGTAGACAACTTTTTTGTGAAAAATCAATAGCAACAGTAAGTCTTTTTTTTGGTGCAAAGGCTGTGATTGGACTGCGGGCTAGAAAGGTTTGTTTTCTGTTTCATTCTTACTCTTTTTTTTTTTTCTTTCTTTTTTTTTTTCCAGCTGGATGTTTACCTGAGAACCACACCTGAATCCAGGAGCTGTTATGTGGACAAACCGTTCCTATTAACTCTCGTTTAGATCAATAACACTTCCAAACGAGTTAAAATCTGCAGTTCTGGACATTTCTGGTTTGATCTGCCCAGTGATTTCTGCCCAGCAAACCTGCAGGAGAGAGGAATTTTCCCAGTGCTGTACACCAGTGCAGTATTGTGCCACACATTTTTTAGTGGTCTTGCACCATCTGAAGCCAATTGCGAGTGAGAAACATTCTTTACCTAATTCAATTTATTTAGTCAGAATAAGGAAGAAAAACGAAGTCATCTAAGGTGGTTTTTTTTTTTGCTTGCTTGGCTTACATGATTAAGGAGAAAGGGACAGAAAATATATTCCTTTTGGGAGTAAATTCAATTCAAGAGCATTGAACAATTTTTAGGAATTTCAGGATATCTTTCAGGAAACCATTCCTTATACATATTCATTTGTCATTCTGGGTTTCTTTAAACCCTCTATTTTCATGTTACAGTGGCCAGAGATTGACTTAAACCAAAACCATAACTTTTGTGAGGCTCATTAAATGATGAAATACATTCTTCACTCTTGTTTGTAAAACTGATATTAAGTTTTTAATACTGGTCTTAAATTGTTCTCAGTGCCCAACAATATTTTACTGAATTTCCTCTAAGCATGAGCTATGAAAAACCATGAGTAAATTCAGCTATGAGATCTTTATAAGAGGAACTTTACTCTGACAGGGAAGTTTTGCAAAAATTCTGATATTCTCAAAGTTTAATGTTCATATATCTCACTATAGCACTCTGACTCTGCTTCTCACATGTGATTTCCTGGCATACATGCTTAATAGTTTTCATACTCTCAGCCTCTTAATCTTTGAGCGGGACAAGAAAGCAAAAATACAGATTAATTTCACATAGGCTGAGATCTCAATCCGATTGAAGGTACTTGAAAAAGCAACAGGAAAAATACCAACATATAGATTTCATCAGAAAAATAATCCTATTTAAACAAAAAAGCTTGGGAAGGATCAGCAAAAAACAATGGTGAATAAAGAAGTAAACAACACTGTGGCAGCTTTAACATTTTTATGACAGTGACAAATAGACACCGGTTAGTCTAGGCTATATTCCTCCAATTCAGTTCACACTTGCTTTTAGTTTTAGGATTACCGCTCACTGAATGTGAGCAGAGAAAAAAACCCAGCTTGTTATTACACATAACAGTTGCACGGTATGGATGAATGGTGCTACAGCACTTATAATTACACATGCACAAACATGATGGGAATTAGTATTACTGTAGATATCAAAAGCAAACAGACCTAATTAAAGAAATAACTGAAACAAACCCAGATGCAACCCAAAACAAAAAAGGACAACTCTAAATCTAATGAAGCCTTTGAATATTAATTACAGAATTCCTAACAATACACTGGGAAAGCTCTCTTGGAGAATTCAGTTTACTGTTTAACAGTTTCTGACTAATTTTATTAACCTGTACATCTGAGAGGATCAACCCCCTCTGGGTTTAATTAGAAGAAAATTCAATTTAAATCTAAATGTCAACAGTGGTTACTAATTATGGCAGGGCCCTGGACGAGACATCCAGTCTGTAATCAGGCGGTTCTCTGTTAACAATTAACAGTTTCTTTCTGAGTTATGAGTGCATTAGGATTTTCCTTTTTTCTAAATAAATATGATTCAGCATGGGACACGACTAATATTAAGAGCACCTACTGCTAGGTGCAGACATGCAGAAGAGGTTGCCAAATTAAATTACAGAGATTTCTCAAACATATAGCTGAATAATAAGCAGCTACAAAACTAGGTCAGGGTCGCAAGCAGTCGACCACAGCCCCTCCCCCCAACATGCAAAATAAATATACCCACTATCTCTGAATAGAAATCAGTCTTTTGTTATGCCCTTTGTCAGGAATACCTTACTGAAAAATGATACTTATTTCCACAGTCTTTGCAGCTGTGAGCAGGGCTGAATTAATCTTTTGAGAACTGATTTCATCTTCAATTTCATGTTTATGATTATAAAATGTAAATGTGTTACTTTAAAGGGGGAGAAAATGACAACGAAACATATAGACGTAAAAATGGGAGCTCTTCACCCACTGCTTTCACTTGCCCTGTACTAATGAGGCAAACGGCCAACTAACTCCTAAATAAAAACAGACATTATAAAAACACACTGTAGAGAATGTGTAGAAATATAAAAACTGGGGAGATGTCTAAGATGAATTCATTTGAAAATCACCTGAGCAGCAAATATGTGATTTTAGACAGGAGACTTACCAGAACACAGAAACATGACCAAAACTAGGGTGAAGATAAAGGGTTTAGTCATTTAACTTCAACCAGCCCCCGCACTCTCAATGCTACCACTAAGGACAACACCGAAAATGCTGATTACAGCTGAGCTTTGCTATTTCTCAGCTTGGTGATAGCACTTTTTCAAAAATTACAATAGTCTTTTCTGAACCATTTCATTCTGGTGACCTACTAATTAATTACATCTGTACTCATAAAGTAACCGTGCTGGGTTTTGTAGAAGTGGTTGACAAATTCGTGTCATTTCATCTTAGGACTTACCAACCATTGTGCTCAAATACTCCAGGCAAATATATTTTCAGATTTACTAGTGGTAATTTCTAAAATGACTGGTTATGAGAGGGAAAGCAGGAATCAGAGGAAATCTGTATGAAAATTCAGAGGCAGTTCTATGAGTAGTTTTAGTCGATATAGTATAACCATAACAATCAGACATGCTGGTCTTGGTCTGCTCTTTGCTAAACAGGAAAGCTGCTTGCTTTCTATGCTAAAAAACGAACAAAAAACCCCAGTTAAAAAAACCCCACTGACCTGCTTTTGTAAAGAATGTGTTAAAAAAAAACTGCATTGGATTTTATTTTAATCGTACTTTCTTTGCCACATTTTTTTGACCAAAGGCCACCAAGTGGCAAATGAGCATGTAAGCATCGCTGCTGATAAAGGCTTGTCTAGGATCCTGTAATTACAGCTTCAGATTCATTCTTAGTGGTAAAGATATGCTAATCACTTAGGATGATGTGAATGTAGTTCTTTAATTTAATTTGGACTTATATTTATATTTTTTTCAAATCTAACCCTAAACCTGAAATCCCTCATGCATCTGCTTGACTTTAAATCTGTAAACAGTTCTATGCCCTCCCATGGGCCGCTGACAGAACAAAGTATATATGTATATATGTAAGAAGCACTTCTAAGTGTGTAAGCAGGTGCTTATTGTTAAGCAACTGCTTAAAACACCTCTATTCAAGAAAGCACTTATGGAAATTAAACACTGCATATTATGTATATTATGTAAGGCTCTCCTGAATAACGATAAATCAAGCACATCTCAAAATTAAGCATCTGCTTTCCTCTGTTTCTGAACCAATGTGGCATTTTTTCTCAATAATGAAAGGATTATGCACATTTTAAAGTATAATGCAGAATAGGGCTCTTAAAAACCTTGTGATGGAGTGGTTGCAGAAGATGTTCTACAAATGTAACACTTGAACCTGACAAGAAAATTACGCAACCATGACTACATTTGGATGCACCAACTCAGATTAACCACATGCTCCCCACACACACCAATGCCTGTTGATACTGGCAGCTATCTATACAAATGAACTCCAGCAGTCAGATTGAAAGTGGGTGTTTTAAGCTTATTTTTATCACAACGAACGTTAGATACCTGGCCCCTCTTGCACCACTGGCTCCACCCCAGCTCTTCTACAAACGTGCATCTTCCCCCACCATGAAAAAACAGAATCAGGACACCTCAGATCCTAATCTCTCCGGGAATTAGGCAGGTTTAATAGTAAGAAATAATTTCCAACTGACCTTTGAAGTATTACTCAGCTCTTGGGGATGGAGGGAGGAAGAGGGAAGAAAGGAAAGTGACTTTCCTTCCTCCCTGTTTAAGCTGTGTACAGAAAAGAAAACAAAAAATCCTCAAGACAAATTAGGCCAGAGACAGACTTCCCAGAGAAAGATGGACTCTGTACCTAGAAGCAGAGGACTTGAGGCTCAGGTCCCACTCTCCCACTCTTTTATTTACTTTATCCAGTTCTTTCTTCATTCTAGAATAACTCAAGATCTCCAAGTACCAGTGAAAATCTATGATTTATGTGATGTCCTTTCCTTCTCCACATTTTTCAGCAAATAGATATTTGTTTTAGGGGGAAAAAAATATCAATTTTGTAACTGAAATCAGCCCACCCTCATTCCACCCTCAGGTGATTATTGCACATCTTGGGTGGTTAAATTCATGCATCCTTTAGTTTCGTGCCTTGTAATACTTCCTGAGGCATGCAACAATCACCCAGAAATACTCTGATGGCTGTGCTTTCTTATTTGGTTACAATCTCTGTGTGAAATTTTAGCCTCTGTGAAGTCAGTAGAAGTTTTGCTCGCAACTAAAATGGGGCAGGGCTTCACACTTCATGTTTCTAAAATACTCCCTGTTTTCAGTTCCTTTAGTTTTATTTTATACTGCTAGTGCTAAAATTGCAAACTGTGATAACCAATGACATAAAATATTTTGCAAGTTCAAAATTTCAACATTAAATCACAAGCTAAGGAAGAAAAAGAAACACTTCCATTTTCTGCAATGTTGTATACTAATCACAATTAACATGATACTTATTAGCCTTCATTAGGCCAAGGCAAGTGTCTTTACATATTTTCCCATCCCTGACAGGGTCTATTTCTTCTCCATGTTCAACTGAAATTTACTTGAGATCTTTTGATAGCACCAAAAAGGAAGTTCTTTAAACCACAGCTCAATAATAAGGTGAATGGAAAAACAGTTGGTTTCCTTCTACTTCAACTGTTTACCTTGATCTGTTTTAAGCAAAGAGAAGAGAAAGAGAGTCTGTATGTATTCTTCATTACATAACAACCACAAGTTAAACAAACAAAAAAACAAAAAAACAAACCCTGTAAAACACTGTTTTGTTCTCATGATTGAACTCATACAGTTCTGATTTTTCTAAGTAATTCTGCTTGCACCTCAAAACAAGGGCCTGAAGAGCTTTAATTTAGCATCTCAAAGCAGTGCTAAAAGACTACTTGATACATAGATAGACAAAGTATAGAATGAAAGTAAAATAATTGTAAACAAACAATACTAAGGAGAGCTATAAATTAGTCTGTGAGTGACAAAGAGAAATTAAAAACTACATTTATGTGTTGTTGAAAGAAAATTTTACATGATATGGTAGGACTGAAACCTCCCATGACAATTCACATGACTGAAATGTATAAATAAAACCCAAATAGGAAAAACCGCCAGAAGGAGCAAGAATGTGGGACTCCACAATAAAGATATAATTTACATACCTAAGACTTACCAGCTAATTCAGGATTGTTTTATCTGATTGACAAAAATATCAGGCCTTTTATAGCTGCCAACACAGACGAGAAAATGTAAGGGGCAGGTCTCTAAAAATTACTTGCGTGTACGTGTAAGTGTGTAGAAAATCACACCAGTTTCTGAAGACATAAGTTAGTAGACTTCTGATGCTACTAATAAGTTAGTTTTGAAATATCTAAAAATCACAGATCTATTCCTAACATAAAAAGTAAACCAAGCAACTTAAAATCATTCTGTACTAGACCTCAGTATGACAGATAAAAATAACCTGACCATTGCTTACAACTGGCAATTGCCGACATTACTGTCTTCATACATGAGTTTCCATTGCAGTGCTCAAGAAGTATGTAGTTTATTTTTTCTCTGAAAAATCAGTGTTCCCAAATAATTTTAAAGACACTTACAAACAAAACTGAGCAAATTGGCCAAGCTAGTGCAAAAGAATACTGAACATCGGACCACAAAAAACCACACAATCCTGAATTTGTGAATTAAGAACTTTTTTGTGTGTGTGAAAACCCATCTGAGCTGAGAGGAAAAGTAGTTGGAGCCATTTTTCCTTTCACATATGTGGCAAAAGCGAAAATGCGGATGCTTATAGAAGTAAATGAAAATCGTAGTTTAGAAAATCAAACTACTGATTAAGGAAGCCAGAAGTCTGAAGAAAACAAAACCAAAGCATTTCTGGTATGGTTAAATAGAGTCACAACCAAAGAAATCTGGGCAATGGCACAGCTCTGGTCCCAATGATGCAGATGAGATTATCTATTGTGATACAGAAAACAAGTTAATCTAATGCATATTTCAGAAAGTGATATATTCATCATTTGCTGTGACAACCAAACACTTGTGATTTCCTTAGTAACTATGTCGGTTACTAAACAGCTAAAGTAAATTGAAGTAAAAGACATGAAATTCACTGGATAAGAGAGCTTATACCCAAGGGTTCATAAAGGATTGGCGAAGGAGGTCTTGGGCCCCTCCCATAAATTGTTTCTTTAACTAAATTTTGAAACACTAGAGAAGTTCCAGTGTCCTGGAGACAAAAAAAATCATAATGCCTTGATATTTTAGAAGCATAAATAGAGTGAGATCAGACACAACTGACTGTAGCTTGAATTTGAAATCATCAAAGCATCATTTTAAACGATGCAAGAACAAATAAAAGGGCAGGTAGATTAGTGGTGTTGAATTTGATTTTACAGAAAAAAAGGTCTTCCAAAAAATCTTATTTTTGTCATTATATCACAAGCCTGACTAGCAAAGATTGTATTTATCTTATCCTTTAGACTTCAGACCACTTATTTGAAATAGCATACAAACTCAATATAGCCCATAATACACAGCAAAACCCTACTAACCCTGACAGATCACCAAAAAAAAGTAATTGCAAATGGGGAATTTCATACAGAGAAATGCTTCAAGGCATGACGTTCTCAACCTAATGCTATGCAGTATCCCTGTCCCTCACCTGGTAAAATCTGGAGGAAATGTGAAGAGCTAATAAAGTAATAAATAGCAAATGGGGAAGATGAACTACAGTTAAGCATCTGGGAAGTGTACTCATTTGAGCTTCAGCTCAGCAAGTTTTGTACATGTTCCTTTTATAAACAAATGATGGCAAGCTGGAAAATGTTGTAATGAAATGAAATGATGTAAAGTCACCTGCACATAACCTGCCAGAGTAATGTAGGCAAGAACAATGTAGGCAAGAGCAAGGGAATGCTCTACTATAAGCAAGGAAGTAAGGGATGCTAGCAACTCTGCAACAATTCACCAGTAAGACCAATACTGGAATATCATGTCCAGTTCTGACATGTCTACACTTCAAGTACTATCCTGAAGCATTAAGAAACAATCAGGGTCCAAAGGAATGATTCAGAGCGCCAGACTGCTTAAATCCCATTTTCAATGATTTATGGAAAATAAGGTTATGAGATGCCTTCAACACAAACTGAACACAACTCAAGGAAAGAAATCTGTGTTACTGAGGCATTCTTTATCAGTAAATAAACACAAAAAGAGCAAAACCTTAAAATCTGGAACAGGTAATTCATGCCAAACAGAAAACACACATATTTGACTGAGAATACTATCCCATGGAAGCAACTTGCAATGGAATATGAAATATTTTCCATAAATAGAATCTTTAAATTAAGAGTATATGAACAAACCAGAAGTTCTGATGCAGAAGTTTCTCGGTGTGATTGATTTCTTGGCCTCTGTGTACACATGAGTTCAGCCTATATATGAGAACAGCACCTTATAGTTCTAAAATCTATGTTTAAGTCATGGAGTTTTATTAAAGTTAGCAACAAAAGCTGATCCATTATCCAGGGTGATATTTGGCAGCTCATCCATATGGCTGAGTGTAACGAATGAAGGATGACAGGAGTTTTGTCAGGCAGACAAAACCTTAGCTGGGGTTAGATAGTGTTAAAAGTTGGAATTTGCACCCTTGGAGACTCTTTATAAGAGTCCTACTACCATCTAGAAGTAGTCATCCTAAAAAGCTCCAACATCTGCTTTTCTCCTGCAAGTGTGTGCACAAGGGGAATCAATGAATCTAGTTAAAGACCCATGTTACATAGAGGAGATGAATATGTGACTGCTCCCAATACCTGTCCTGTAAGTGTTTGCTCATAAGTAACGACCATACAGGTCTCAAATGTTCTCCAACCTATTTCAGTGATTCAGAGCTAAGTACACACAGTCAGTTCCCAGCTGATTGCTACCAAACTTATACTTAAAGAAAAAAACTTCCAATGAGGGTGTTATCACAATATTTCTATGTACCCTGTTGCACTATTTCATCTCCATCCCTTTTACAAGCTGAGAGTAGTTATTATCTCTCATCTTCATGAGTTAATATGCTAGATCTTTCATTCTCATTGCCTTTTTTTCTGGATTATGTCCATTTTGTCTTCATCCTTTCCAGAAGTATTCCAGCTCGTTATGGATGCAAGCTAACTAGAGTTGCATAACATTTGATGGAAAACATCTTAAGAGTTACAGAAACATGTGGAGTCTTGAATCCTCAAAAGAAACTTAAGATTTCCTGAAGTCTGCTAGCTCTGGACACCTAATAATTTGAAGATCGAGGATCTATGAAGTTTGGCCTTGAGAAGTAGTAAAAAAATTCCTTTTGAGGTCAAGTCCCAGAACTCCATCTGGTCTCAGGAAAGATCAGAGTGCAGAGATGCGATTTATCTGTAGAGCAGTTGGCTAAATTGCTTCAGCTGTTGAGCGGAGCTAATAGCAGCTTTCACTACAAAGCATACGACACATGCTAAACTCACCACAGTTTCCAAAAGCTTTGACAAGGCCAGTTCACAGGATCCTCTGATCCTTAAAACTTTTAAGTAAAAATCCAAGCAGGACAATTATAAGGGAACAGCCTTCTACACAGGTACATAATATAAAACAGTCTTAAAAACTTAGGGAAAATGTGCAGTTAGGAAGATGGAGAAACAAAGAGTTTAGACCTGCACAACGGATAGATCTACTGGTAATTGTTCTGCTTTGTGCAGGCAATAAATAGATAATAAATCAGAGTCTTGCATGGACCAAGCAAATGTCAATTGTCTCCTAAGACAAGTACTGCACAACTACAGAAAAAAATCCACGAAAATCAATGCCTCTGCTGGATTCGATACCTGGGATCCCTCTTCAACATACAAAAGACATCAGGAAAAGGAGGTCTCTTCTAAGAACAATTTCACAGTACTTAGGCCTGAAAAAGACAATTATTTACTCAGCACTTCTGGGTGTAAAAATAAGTATAATTGTAGGCACTAGGGAACTTACATTAAAAAGTATATTGAAAAGTTCTTAAAAAATGGCAGCATTGTTGAGCTTTGGGCATGAGTCTGAATTTTTAGGGAGCAGGATGTAATGCATCCTTCCTACATAGTCCTCCATCCTACCCTGGGGCTGAAACAATGAGGAAAAAATGGTTAAAAAATGTTGGTTCAGACCACAGATGCCAAAGCCATTGGTATTAGGGAAAACCCCGTGAACGTACATGAAGAACATATTATTCCAATGCTCCAGTTTATTCAGTTTATGTTGCTCCTTTAGCATATACTTATTTGTGAGAACAAAACCATACTTCCTACTAGAGCTTAAATCATTATAGACTTTAAACACTGCAATATCTCAAACTGTTGCAATTTCCTTCATATTCTGAAAAAAGAAGCAAACCAGCTTTAATATTTATATTTTCAAAAGGATGATGATGACTTTGGAGTTTTCAGTTAAGGAGCTACCTTGAGACTGCTACCACAGCAAGGGAAAACAGTAAGTTGCACAATCTTGACCTTTGAAAATGTTCTCTAATATATCACATTAAAAAAAAGGTACAGTATTAAATAAGAAATTTGTTAGCCTTCAGCACAGAGGCAGGTTTATTAGCAAACAACTAAGTGGAACAAAAAAATCTATAACCCTGATTTTATTGAAATAATTACAGAATCTTTAATGTCCCAGTAGGCATATACACAGAATAAGATGGAGCACACAGAAAGAGCACAGTAATGAAAACAGACAGAAATAGGCCATTCATCCTACCTTTTACTTAGTGCATACAAACCACTGTCAAAAGTATGAAAGAACACAAAAATGATTACTGACCAAAAACCAGTCAAAATTTCTTTTTTGGTACTAAATCTTAGGAATGTGTGGGATGAAATTAAAATCAAACCTCACGCTCCTGACAAGCAAGTTTTGGGTTTTGTGGGGTTTTTTTTCATTTATCTGCATGTATAATTGGCACTTCTTAGTAAATCTGTGTAACATTTCAAAGTCGATCATAAATTTATTTGAAGAGTGATCACTTAAAATCAGAACAATCTCACTATTTAACTATTCTGTATGTTTCCCATATTATACCCTGTACCGATTTAAAATACACATGAACATAGTTTGCAAAAATTTAATCGGATATAAGCACATAGATATATTCAGATATCACAATGAAAGCAACAGATCAGATAACTGCCTAGCTACAGCAGGCAGAACAGTATGTCCAAGTTGGCAATCCTGCAGCAACATTTTCTCCTGCATTTTCTTTAAAATTCATTTGGACTCAACTACAAAACTTAATAGCACAGAGGGACTTCGTCACAAGCAAAAGCAAGGAGCACCATGCCACTGTTCTTCCTCGGGGCAGACTGGAAAGCAAAATGTGGCTTCTCCACCCTCTTTCCCTCTGCCCCAGGATGGGCTGAAAGAGTCGGGGTTGTTCAGTCTGGAGAAGAGAAGTCACCAGGGAGACCTTTTTGAAACCTTTCAATATATAAAGGCAGCTTATAAGTGAGATGGAGGAAGTCTTTACACCAGCTCCTGCAGTGACAGGGCAAGGGGCAACAGTTTTAATCTAAAAGAGGGTAGATTTAGACTGGAGATAATGAAGACATTTATGATGAGGGCAGTGAGGTCCCGGCACAGGCTGGCCAGAGAAGCTGTGGCTGCCCCCTCCTTGGCAGTGTTCAAGGCCAGGTTGGATGGAGCTTTGGGCAACAACACTTTGGGAAGGTGTCCCTGCCCATGGCAGGAGGGTTGGAACTAGATGATCCCTTCCAACCCAAACCAGTCTGTGTTTCTGTGTTTCTAGGATTCCTGTAGCCCCAGTAAGACAGCAGGGTACAGACAGCAACCACTTCTCTGAAAGACAGAGCTAAGATCCCCTCCATTTAACCTGAACACCGAGAGTATATTGTAGCTTTGTACAAATACCTTGCCACATGCTGCAAAATATGCATTGATTCTGGTCTAAAGAACAGGAAGCCACCTTCCTCATCCTTCCTTTCTTCCAGGAAAAACAAGATACTATGCAACCCTAAAATAAATTAGTTACTTCCCCTTTCCTGTCTCCCCCTATATGTGCTAAAATTAGCTTCCTGGTTTTACTTTAATCAAAAAACCTCAAGAATGCTTTGACATTAGCCTATGATGAGCCTTCTTCACCCACACAAGGAAATCTGTAGAAGATGTTTTACTAAAGTGAACAGGATAAAGGTAAATTGTATTTCTACCCTCACTGCCCATTTCAGGCTGCTACTGAAAACTACTGAAAGCACCTCCAAGTTTACAGAACTCAGATTCCTGGATGACATTATAATAGAAATATCTTCCCAACAGATAGGTAAATTACTGTTGTGATGTAAAGACTACATTATATAGAATCCTTTACAGCATAGTGCAATTGTAAAAGCACTTCAGAAACACTACAATCTTTGATTTACATCTTCTACATCTCAGGCATTGTGTTATCCATTCCTTTCTTCTGCCCCTGGCTGGAAGGAAATACTGACAATCTCACAGATAAAAACTGACCAGGAAATAATTTTCAGGACAGCTGACATTTCCTTTACTTTTCCCAGTGAAGAAGGAAGGAAGGAAGAAAGGAAGTCACATTTTTGTCATTGTGGGAATAGAGAAATTTTCACTGTGATATAAGTTTGCAAAAGAAAGATTCATGATGCTATCCTGATTTTACTAAGATGAGATAACAAACATCCTAGAGATACTTTTTAATTCTTTCCCTGCAGAGTAAGCTGGAACTCCTTAAGGAGGTATCTGTCTATGCCAAATGCAAAGTTTCAAATTCCAGCCCTGCTTGCTTTAGTATTTTTAAGCATCTAAACTTTTAAGTTTTTTAAAATATGGGAAGTGTTTTCATTTTCAAAAGAATTTTAACTTCCTCTGCATATTGCAAGTTTCAATAATAACACTGTTGTCTATAGATTAGGAACTGTTATTTTATACTAAAAAAGAGGGGCTTAAAGTCATTATGAGTGGGACTAGTGTTCTAGAAGCTCATACTCTCCTGTTATAGGAACTACCATACCTCCTGTGAGCTACCAAAGTCACAACCACTTCTCTCATCCTTATGTACCTGCTGGACACGTTGGCATTTGTAGCCCCTGTTCTGGCTGTGCAGCAGAATCCCCAGCATCCAACTCTGCTTCTGCAGTGCCTAAACTGCCCCTCCCTGAAGGGAAAGAGTGAGGTAACTGAGTCACACGGCACCCTGGCAGGGGAAAGGGAGGGGGTGAGGTGTTTTTGCTATTTATCAGGACATGCCAGAGAAAAATTAGCATAAGTTACTTATTTGGAGATGATACAAAAATGCTGAATTGGAAATTAACATTATATTTAACCTAGCTACATGACAACTTAAAATTAACTTTCCCTTCTTTATGGTGATATTGCAAATCTTAATGCTCTCTGCAGATGTCTTTAAATTTATGTTAGTGATTTGAACAAATTTTCTCCATAAAATTCTATTGGAACCTTCAGAGGCCTTTAGCAGAAATTAAAGGCTAATATTACATGCTATAATTAGAATATAGTATGTATTTGCTCTAAAGATGGTGACTTCATGCATTATAAAGTTTCTTACTACTTACTAATATTACTTTCAAGGTATGCTGTTCCCCTCTTTTGACTGTGAGGACACAAACCAGAACAAACACATAGTGAAAAGCTTGAAATTCATTATGCAGCTTCTCAACTGCTCACAACGCTACTATTAAAAATGCATAACGGTGTTCTTACAAAGGGCCAACACTGTGCACTTTGATTGAATAAAGAAAATGTTTCACGGAATGTTTTAGACATTTCTCTGTGCCACATATGGGTTGCAGAATTTCTGCTCAGCTCCTTCATCAAAAATTAAGGATTTGTTTCTGTTTAGAAGACAGGCCGGTCTCCAGATATGCACTAACAACAAGGCAAATATGTACACATTATTATAGGCTTAGCTTACTCTATCTGAGAGGTTCTGTTCAAACCTGATGGGGGATGACCATCTGTCAGGGAACAGGATTTTAAAGTGGTGATGAACACACTACACAGAAGCAGAAGCACTGAATGAACCCACACTTGGTTCCCATACCAAATTCCCTCTCCAGACACTGCTGCTCACTCTGTCCATCTCGGGACACACCAGCAAGGACACTCTACTTGGTCATTGGCCATTTCTACCTCTTCTGACCTTCCATCAGATGCCCTGGACTTGGCAGAATGTAGGCCTAAACCAGTGTGCCCTGAAGTCGTATTAACCATACACAAAGTTCACTAAGATTTAGTTAGGCCATCTCCTGCACATCCAAACTGTAGCCCTCCTTAGATAGGAAAGCCTAAGAAGCAGCATCGGACAAAATAAATGGCTACAGACAATGATTTTGTCCCAACAGAGACTGGGATTCAGAATGGATAATTGTTCATGGGATCAAAACTTAAGGTGTTCAAAATTTATTAGCAATATCTTAGCAGAAGAACTGTACCATGTCCCTTCAGACATAAATTTCCCTGTAGTAAAAACACTCAGATAACTATCGCAGCTAGTAAGCCATCACCCAGGAGAAACAATGCAGGCAAGAGTTAGTGCAGTGACCACTATCCTCTTAAGGTTTTCCTGAGTTGTCTATGGTCTGTCTAGTTTCGCTTTGTCTTTTAACACTGTGGTTACAAAAGCAAAAAGAACGAAGACACAAGCCACCATCATGGAAAGTGTAGGTGAAGCCCGAACCTCTACCTCCACCTGTAATGCTGCTGATTTTAGCAGAAATTAGGAATTTTTGCAAAAATTCCAGAATTATGTGCAGGGCTGCCACATGCCATACAGCTCAGCAGGAGCTCATTAAGATAACAAAATCCATCTCAGTTTCTCTTCCTTCAGACAGCAAGCAGCAACATGCCTGCAGCCACCTCTCCTGCCAGCCACGCATCCATGCGGCTTCTGTTGGGCAGCCTAGTGCTCCCTGTACCTACCCCTCCCCTGCTTTGCTTGCTGAAGCAGAGTGGGGAAAACCATGGTGGTTGCATGGCAGAGACAAGGGCTGAATCTTAATCTCAGAGACTTCATGCATCCCACAGTGCTTTTAGGGCGAGCTAGGTCAGGTCAAAAATCAGCAATCAGATGTTCCCCCCAGCCTAAACTGTGGTCTCGATTACCAAACTCTTCAGACCAGAGACTCAGCCAGAGTGTGTTCACTGACTCCTTCCTGTGTGACCACAGCATGCGAAACAAAAGGTTGAGTTCCCCAAACTTGCTCTGAGGTAGACTTGAGACCAGCCTTAGCACACATGTGGTTCTGGGAATTTGGAAACGTTTACAGATTCTCCCAGTTGAGACCCTGTCTTTGAAGATAAGGTTCCTTGCCATCAAACATGGAAGGGGAAAACAGCCAATTATTTTGTATTACTGTGGCTCCCAGTACGTGCTAAATCAGTCATAAGATCATCCACAGCCTGTTCTGAGATTTGACAGCTACTACACACTTTCAAGTTGATTGTTACCAATTTGAAGCCTCTCAGAAACAAACACGGACATCCTGCAGATAGAGAGATTCACACATTTGGTGGAAGTGCCTTCAAAGCTGAAGTTTGAAAAGAAAGTGCTAGTATTAAAATGCTATAAAAAGATACTACGGAATAAAAAACCCCATAGAAATATTGTTTGACAAATTATAGCTCAAATTCTGAAAGAATGTTGCGGAAGGTAGCATGTAAGCCTATATGTAAATAAATGGGTGTATATATACAATATGAATGACAGATTGGAGCATCTGATCTACATACCAAAAGATTTTGAGCAGATTGTTAATTTATTTTAAACTGCATAGTAACACTTCTAAAATACATTAATCATAACAGTGTAAATACTCTTTAAGACTGGTGAAACATACATATTTAGCTGATTTTATGTTTTCTGGGATTAAAAATTCAGATATCAAAATTTTTTTTTATATCTGATGTGTTATCATCCATGAAAAAGTTAGAAGGGTATCAGGAGATTCAAGCATGCTTAATTTTTTTCCCCATATGTATTCTTGAAATATGTGATATTTACATTCCTTTGTCCAAATGACACTATCCTTAAATCAAGTCTAGGTAATATTTTAATGATGTAATTGTCAACTGTGCTTTCCTTGCAGTTCTTTATGGCAGGAAAAAAGGTAATGAGAAATGAGATTCTGAGGATAAATTGTCTGATCATGGTTAAGGACTGTGCTACACAAGCCTTGTTTAAACTTACGGCAACACCCCATGTGTTTATTTTGTTGGCAGGAAATACATGTCAAGGATCACACAGTTCATTTAAGTCTAGTGGAAAACCTTCACTCTGAGATTTAGCTTTATTTGAATTTGAAATACTATTCTGAATTTTGAGGTAATTAGAAAAGCTTTGCTTAATTCTACACAAACACAGTCCACCTGCTCCTGGTAAAAGCTCCACTTCTTTCTAGAGATGCCTTTTGAGACATGTGATGATTTCTTAATATCCAGATACTGAAATGCACACGTAGACCCTCACCCTCATATTTGTTACAATATGCTCTTTCCTCTAAGAGATCTCCACTCTGATGCTTAAATAAATCTGAGATAAAAAGGAGAGCTGGAACTTCATGACTCAAGTGTCTAAAATGGTACTTGCACAGATTTCAGAACAGAGATCCAAATGGGAAAATGCCTAATCGTGTCATGCCTAACGATGAGAGACTTTAGGTTACTCTTTATTTTCTATTAATATCTTACTGCCTGCATATCCAGTGCTTCATCTCTGAATACATCCAGAGGTTCTTAAGTTTAACAAGAATAGCCTACCTGATAATTCACATGTAGCTCCAAGAAGAATCCTACAACCTAGAGTCCCTCTGTTTAATGCATTATTTCACTTTTCTCCTGGATAAAGCCAAGCACAATTTTTGTAATAGGAAAAAAACCAAACCACTATGAAGTTGCCATTCCTTATTTCTCTATGAGCATACAGTCATTAATGACCATCTGTATTTGACAGGAGATGACCAGTTACATAGGATCAATGACTAAAAATATCCTGTCTTTTCATTTGAAGTCCAGAAGGAGTTAGCTTTTATGGTCACTTTCTGAAAGAACAGAAACAGCCTAAATATGAAAAGGTTTTCCTAGATCCTGCAGGTTCTGCATAATTTATGTACCTCTTGCATGGATGGTAGACTAGGGAAAGAAACCTGCAAGACCCTTCATTCTTGAAGGTTCAGCTGGTTTCAAATACCTCATTCACAGCCAGGGTCCTAATGTGACCTAACTAGCACCATGTCTCATGCTTCCTCCTTGCCAGAGAGCCCCAAGAGCCACATGAAAACGTACAGAAGAGAGAAGCCCTGAAAAATCAAAACTGAAATATAAAGCCCAGTTTAACACGTTTCCTTAAACTGAAAATTACTGGGCGCAGCATTAAAAGTGAAAAAATTGTTAGCAAGACAGGCTTTAACGAAAAACTTCTATTCAGATAATGTATTTCACTGTACCAAAAATCTTCACCTGAAGTAAAAGATCATTAGAAAGAATTATAAAACCAAAATAGATCATTTGCTTCTGTGTAACCATTGAGAAAAATATCAATAAATGCTGTAAAATAAGTATTTGATTTTGAGATAATAAAAATTACTATTAATTTGGTTTTTAAAGAAACAAGACTAATGTTCCAATTGTTTTGTTTGGGAAAATATTTTGATAATCAAATTAACAGCACAAATATAAACCATCATTCACTTTTCACAGTTAGGCAAATAATCTGTATCAATGATTTAGAACAGTGATTCATATTCATATGATTTCTTTAATTAGTAGAGATATTGAACATTGTCACATTTATTTCATTACATTATTTTATATTGTGTACAAAGATTGACTTTTTAATAAGGAAATTAGAACTGTAAAACAAAAATATCTGTTTTTAATAAAAATAAACCATAGAATTATTCATTTTTCAATGTACCTATTCTAAACTTTCATGTTCTCGAATCTATGTTTAGGCAATGCAACTGCGTGTTGAAAAAAACAGGTATAGAGATCCTAAAGTGAACCCCAGATACCTGAGTTAGCCTTTTCAGTCCCACAAATGATGAAATTCAGGAACCCCAGAGTGAAATTCAGAAAAAAACCCAACACTTTCAGAGATTAAATCTACATTAATGTCTCTAGAAGTCCTGCCTACAGTTCAAAAGTCCCACCAGTGGACAGACAACCAAATTTTCCTTCCATAGTAATGGTGTGACTATAGCATCTTTTCGTATCACACCCTACAGTAAGCTTTCTAAAGCAGAAGTCATGATGTAAAAAACCAAAGTGGATTATGACACCCAAAATTATCACTGTAAATGCAAATGTTTGCTCTCCCTTTCCTAACGGTTACAGCCTTTAACCAGGAAGGAGTCTTGCACTCGGGCTCCTGCTTGGGGAGTGTGTGTTCTGCCGGAAGAGGAATTAAGGGATACAGTATGCCTAGTTTGTAAACCCTGAACAGCCTTAAGTAGGATGAACGTGAGTTTTTCACTGAAATAGCTGTTCTCATGGCTACAAGTGGTACAAGAACTGAGCATCTCCCTGTGTGGGTATTTTCAGGTGCTAAAGATGCAAACTGGCTGGGTGGCAGTTCAGGGATTCTAATGGAAAATTTAGTTACTGAAATCTGTGTGACTGTGGGTGTAAGCATTGCCTAAAACATATTATGAAGAAAAACCCAAACCAAGCCATCTAGAGTCCTCGTAGTGAAAAAAAGCACCCAACTTCGACCCTTTTCTCAAACACAAAATACCCTTCATTCTCCAAGCCTCCCTCTTCAGTCTGAGGGTCAGCTCTCACCAGGAAAAGGTGAAACCCAAGGATACTTGGACATTTCAGAATAAACAAATAAATAAATAAATAAATAAATATATGTATATCTCAGAATATATATATTAGAGACCATCACAGCCTGGTGATGTCCAAGGAGGAAAGAGAATTTTAGTCAAATGCAGACGATTGTAGTGACAGTGTTAGCAGAACACTTTAAAAGAAAACTTTTGAGTTTAGCTCCAAAGAAAAAAAGTTTGGTAGGATGGATTATTATGCAAAGGCAAGATATTCCACTTTTCCCCTGTAGCTTCATAAATGATGCATTTGAGAAATGGAGTGTTTACATAACCACAATCATGCATATATTGTGCCGTTAGCAATTTCAATAATATAGACAGAAATGGAGTTATCTTCGTTATGAACTTCATATGGACAACTTCATAAGTACCACTGCAGTTGGATAATAAAATGAAATAAAGATATCACTTTAGGCCATATTCAAACCTTATTTCCATTTTGTAGAGATCAAGGGTATAACAGGCTCTTTATTTGTAGACCGTATAGTAACTTTGCTAACAGAACTATGCATTTTTCCCCTAGCACAGTTACATGATCCATGAGCTTCCACATAAAAAATGCGTTTCGCTCTTCAAAATTATTTCTTATGGCTAGTTCCCAAAGTTCAGCCACATGATAATATCAAAAGATACTTGTTATTTACTGGGCCTCTCCACCACTAAAACCCCACAAGCCTTGGCAAGAACCGTATTTGTTAATATAAGAGTGGCAGCATAAAGTAATTTGACTACACTAAACTGCATGTCAAAAAGAAATGAGTACCATAGTTATCGGACATTTTCCTGGTTATCACATGCATTTAATATGATAAGCAAAGAGTATCTTAGTGAACCTTGAACTCTGCAGAGGTGTAGATGAATTAGAGCTTTAGAGAACATGCTTTTTTCTTATCAGCATACAAATAGATAATAGCTTGTTTTCGGCAGGGATTCTTTATAGCTAAAGTACTTCCCCCTCAGGGAATCATACTGTCATTTGGTTTTATTTTCAAAATGAAAACAAATGGCATTGTAACTCCTAAGGGTGAAAATGACTTCAGTCTACTTTTTCCCCCGCACTCCCATCTATTCATTTTTCGTTAGATGGAATATAGATATACTTTTTCCCCCCTTTGGCTTCCATTGCCGCAAAATGTATTCACTAGCTGTACAGTAATTAACAGCTCTTGACTGGAAAACTGCCAACATGTACAACGTGACACTCCTCCTTTGAACACTAACAAAGTGCATAAGTAATTTATGTTGGATTAAATATCCCTAACAGGGACCCTTAAGTAACCCAATCACTTTAAACAGGCTCCACATGTATGCTCCTGTGCAGTGAAAATGTCAGACAGTGATAACCCACTAATAGCACAGTTCTAACTATATTCCAGCCATTAGCATTTTATGACATCAATCCTCATTAAACTTGGCAAGGAAAAAGATACTAATGTTTTCCAATTTTGCAGCCAAGGTGGAGAGAAATGGAGAAAATGTAGACAGGTGCTGTCTCCCAAAAAGGATTAACATTTTTTTAAATGTGGTTGCAATTTTCTGTTAGTACCTTTGTTTGTATTGAAAGGAAGACAACAAAGAGGTAAGGGCTACAAGGACCTCAGTGGAATCCAGCCAAGAGGGAAAGAAAAGACTGGTATTTCAGCCATTGTGCTCCCTGCTAAAGCACTGTGCCAACTCATCTTCCAACCCATTATATGAAATTTAATTTAACCTGCTATGCAATTAATTCAGATGTTCAGCCTATTTTTCTCATGGCAGAATCCCTCACACAATGCCTTATTTAAATATTAATCAGTCCTCTTTCAATTAGGACTAATTTGCTTCACAGGGTTTCTCTCATCTTCTGATTGCAGGAAAATGGAGGTAACTTGCAACGTTTGAGGATAATTAACATGGTATTTTTATAATACTGATACATCAAATGGGACCTTAATGAACCCCGCTGATTCCATTTAGTAAAGCATGCCTCAAAGTTATAATCAAGAGGAAAGCCATTGCCATCTGTTTAAAATACTAAGGAGCACAATTTAAACACAGAATAGTTATTTCTTTAAACTGTCTATTGTAGGGGTCTGCGAATGTAATTTTTTTCATGGAAACTAATTGTACAGTATTTAAATTTGAACCCTTTATTACATATATGCAAACAGTGTCTTCCTAAAATGTAGAGGGCCCTCTTAATTAAATGTTGACAACCTCAGATATAAGTAATGTTTGTTAATGTTAATTTTCCAAACATGCTGTGCAGTTGATACAGAGGCAACACAGATTTTTCTCTGTTTTAATGAACACAGTATTTTGTGCACTGTGCTTGAAGAACACACTATTCAAAACACACACACACCCCCTCCAAAGAACTGTACTCTTTGCAAAATGAAAAATAAAGGCATATGTTGTTCATTTGTTGGTTACTAAGAAAGGCAAACAAGTTAACATTTACACATGACCAGTTGCTCACAAAATGTTCCATCTGCTACAAAGAAGGTCGAAGTTCATCTTTCTTATGTTTAGAATTGCTCTACTGTTCCTAGGTAACCTGTAGTCAAAACCCATGTGACTGAGATATCAGATCCTGACTTCATCATAAAAGAAAAGTTCCTAGTGTGAAAAAGCAGCAGTGAAACACCCAAGATCAGACCACTTGCTTCATTTTCACCCCCCTGTAAATTTTAAAAGTTCATGATTAAGTATTGACTGAGCAATAAAACTTGGGGCTTTTAAAGTCAAAACTATTAGTACACACGACCTGTTAAAGATCCAGTATTTTGCTTTTTCTTGTATAAATATACTCTCCTGAATATGTGACTACAAAAAAGGAAATGTCATCACTCTGCTAAATGTCAACAAATTACTATAAAAGAACATGGTACAAACCCCCAAAATTAAGTCACAGCAATTCTGAACTTGTGAAACATGGTTTCTTGCAGCTCAGCTCCATGTGGATTCTCATGAGACTAACAGGAGTGCACCCTCATCGGGGTATTTCTTAGTAGTTGTGGGACTAATGACAAATCTCAAATGCAGTGTGTACTTTTACGAAACAATGATTTTGAAACTTCATTGTATTTGAAACAGGCTGTCTTACTGTCAATCAAGCACAGAGACAACCTGATCTTAAAAGACGTTCTTACTTCAGGGAAGGTTTCGGCCTCAGGATTGATCACCGGGCCTACATAAATTATAGCAGCATTGATGATAACTGCCAAAAAATGAAGCATGGGCATTTTGTTGTTGTTGTGGGGTTTCTACCTGACGAAGCCTAGACAGCACATCTGGAGGAGAGGACTACAAGCCAAAGGGAGCAAAGGAAGAACGACCAGCTTTCTAGCAATCTCTGTCTAGTAGAGCCATCTCTAGAGGGCTGTTTGAGCCGGATCAGACTCGTGCTGCATGTAAATTGAACCATAGCCATCCCTGGGGACTGGGCTTAACCCAGATAACTCTCTGATGTGGATACACAGAAACAAAAATATTTTAAGCAACTTTCATATGCCTATACTCAGACTTTCACTAGGTGGAAACTATACTACTGCACAGATGTTTCACTGCTGCAATTGTTTCTTTCTGTCTTTTTTTTTTTTTTTTTTAAAGCCACAAATGTCTTGAAGACTACTTAAGATCTGCTGTTGATAGAAGTGACGCAGATTAGGTATGAACTCACAGACAAGCAAAAGGTAGAAATCTGCAACTATGTGGAATATAATCTTCAGATGAATGTGAAAGTTCACTAAACCTAAGTAAACACTATGTCTGAGCATAGGCAGTATCTTTGTTTATTTGCAAAATACAGGAGACAATTATTTCCATTGTACACCTTGGGGTTAATTCTAGCAAGTTTAGAGTACTCCATATGACCATCTGATCCAATTAGACATGGATCTCAGTACTTTAAGCCGTCTACTTTTATAGACAAGGTAAGGAAGCCCTCCAACTCATGATCCATTTCCCAGTAATCAAGAATTATTCAGGTTCTTTAAAATCATCCTTCCATCCATCACTGCCTTTATCTAGCTGAACTTTGGCGAGCTTTTCAAATCAGTTTCTATTTCTTTAAGGTAACTTAAACCCATCAAATTCTTATGTTGTCCATTTAATAATATGAATAATACCCTCTTAATAAGGATATTTGAACCCCAAGCATAAGAGACTCTTGTAGATCACAATATCTATATGTTATGGGATACACTGGACCATTGCATTTTGTTTCCTTCACTGTTAAAGGTTAAAGAATCAGGAAATACTCATGTGGTAGAATTCTAACTCTTTTAGTTGTGAAAAACTAATGATTCTAGATCTGTCTGAAAGGATGTAGTAGAGTCAGTTTGTCGCCTACACCAACCATATGCGGTAGAGAGCCAATAAATAATTTATTGCTCCCAGTTATTTCTGAGATGAAATGTCTGTAAGTAGGATGACTATCAACTCTTTTAATGCGAATATGAAGAATATGAACTTTGTACAGCTATTGCCTTTCCCATTGCCTAACTGGAACTAGTCCAATGTTAAGAGTTCTAAAATGTCACATTTTACCACAAAAAAAAAAAAAAAGAAAATCCTGGATGCAGCCTAAAGTACTGGAGATGGGAAGACTAGTAAGTTTTGGAGTTTTAAAATATCTTTATGAGCATGGACATATTTGTGCTATTTTTGCTTGCCCTGGGGCTGTTCCTAGATTTCCCTCCACCTTACAAGAGATGCTAGGAACGTAGGCAGTAATGCTGTGACCGTAGATGATTTGAGTCTCCCTCACAGGGCCGGCATGATCATTCCTGCAACCTTGTAGAGCTTCAGTATCTGAAACTGAGAAAAACACAGAACTAGGGCTAAGCCCCTTCATGATATGCTTTGCAAGGGTCTGTGGTCTGGGACAAAGCATCACAGTTAGTACGCTGCTCTCGCTTACTGAGTGTTGTTATTCGCATATGGGTCTCTCTGGACTGCGCAGGCATCTAGTTTCCTAAATGTAATAATAAGTTATTGCACTTCATCTATGAATGCTTGCCAGCTGAGTGCAATGCTCTGTTTTGGCATTATCCTTTCTGAATCTACTTAAGATACATTGTCACTGACTATTCTGTGACTATTCTTGTAAAGAGTGAAGGATCTCTGGGTTACATCAAAGATGTAACAGACTCATAAAAGAGTTTCTGGTGCTGCTGATAGCTGACATCGAAGTGTGTCTTGTGTCATTCAGTTGGCTGTTTTCTGCATTCATGCTTCATCTGGCACAACTCATCCCTGTCTACAGAGGTATTCAGAAAAAGGAGGTGACAGGCAGCCACTGCTGTGAAGAATGAAGAGTGTAGTGTTTAATCAGATAGTCCATGGGGTGAGTCTATGCTTGGGTGAGATTCATTGCTAGCACTGGACACTTAGGAATCTTGCTGGGTCCATGAAACATCAACCTCACAGATCCGTTTTCCACTGGGAATAATGAGAAAATCCTCACTTTGTAAAGAAATGATTAAAGCAGATCAATGAGTTGCACCCTTCAATGATACAGCTAAGGTGAATACATTCAGCTAGAAGACTGAATAACTAGGTGACTGAGATAACTCAAGAAGAAACCTCAGTATCTTTTGAATATATATGGCCATTTATCAGATTTATTATCCAGATAATTTTGAAATCTATTATTATGGTGGCTATTGCATCTCCAGTTCCAGGGTTAATGGCTGTTCCATGAGCTCCATCTGGAACTTGTTCAGTAATAGGATGGACTTTATATCACCCAGTCCCTACAGCTGACCCGACTCCACTTTCACTTATTAGCTGGGACCTCTCAAGGAATAATGTAAGTGGATGTGCAGAAAGAGGTTTGCATTTATTTTAGACTCCTAATAAAACATCTACAACTAAACTGTGGAGCCAGTTAAAAGTGGAGCACATTTGACTTAATTTTAAACAGATTTCTATTTTCAAGTATGCACTCCTGCTTACATTTGTACTAATGCATTTAAAATGGAATAATGAATATCTCATAAACAAACAACAGCAAAACAGGAACAAAATTTTGAACCGGAATAAATATACCTTAATTACTTTTTAAAGCAGTTTTAAATTTTAAAAGCACTCTTCTTACCAAAATACACATTTACCAAAATGCACATATTGGATACTGTGTGCCTATTCCACAAGCAGTGGCCCTGTGGGGGAGGTTCCAGCCTGTATTCCTCAAGTCCAACCTCTTCTCTCCTCTGCCAAATTCTTGTTGGGATCTAAGACACCTGTGCGAGCAAGCCATAGAATTTACACAACATTACTTTGTTTTGGGATTATATTATTCTTCTTCCCCCTCTGTTTCCTGTGTCCACATAAATTTTGTAAATAAACGCTCCCTCTTCCAAGAGGGGAGAGTTTTGTATTTTTTTCCCATTTTCTATGACTCAGCTGCTCACAGTGCAGCATTAGCAAACGAGTCTTTATACCATAAGGAAATATATAAGTACCATGTTGGAAAAATAAAAAAGATTTAATTACTTCAGTGCAAATTTCAGAGGGATTATTAAAAAAAAAAAAAAGTGAGTTGAATGTAATAAAAATACCATGGCAGAGTCTTAAGATACAGAAAGCAAAAATCCATTATTTTCACATAAGGCTCATCAAAAAAGATGGACTGCAGCCATCAACACTGCCAGAACTGTCAATAATTAACAGATTTGAAAATATAACTAGCTTATGCCAATCACATACATTTGGCAAAGGTGGCAGACACACATTTGGCAGCTGCGTGTGTTACCTGGCTACTAAGTCCTCGCCCAGCGCTCCACTTTAGCCAGAAAGAGTAGATTTGAACTCTCTTACTGCTATGGATGAAGGGTAGGTCAAAGCATCCAGTAGAGCAGCAGAACAACATAGATTCCTGTGAAAAGTTTCAGACAACTCCTCATAGCACCTCCTTTCCTTCCCTCAATTACACTGATACTGCTGTCAGCACATTGGAGGGGATCTGGACCATAAATGAGAACATTCCCTTTTGGGAAAGAAAAACATAGACAGTTTCCATAAATAAATATTTATAAGCCCATTGCTTCTTCCCCGTAAATGGAGACTAACCAATATGTCATCAGTCTACCCATGCAAAGTGTGGCCAACTCTCCATTTAGACTTTGCCTCTTTTTAAAAAACTCTGAAAGAAATGTGTGCCACCTCTGAAAGACAAGGCAACAGCTCAAAGAACAACAGGAATTGGAGGTAGCTACTGAATTCTATCAATTTGAACCCGCAGTTTCATTCCTGAATTACACAAGAGAGAACTTCAATGAGAAAAAAAAGTGACTCAGAATTATGAAAGCAACTGAATATAATGCATATTCCAATCCCCAGAAGGATGGGAAGGGGATCTACAAGGTCTAACTTCCACTGGGAGAATAACGTAGCTGTGGAGGTTGAAGAAGCTCTCCTGTTGTGATCCTGGGATGTGCTCCCCAGTCCTGGGTTTGTCAGCCTGATGAACAGACATGATGTGGTCTAGAGAAGAAGCCAGCAAGAGAGCCATTGTCAGATTGTGGGAATGAGACCTGAACAGCCCCTCATTGGAATGATTTGCAGCATTTTTGTATCCATCACCATGTCCCACTCCTCATCAAAATGCACTCTTGGTGGTAAAAGCTACCACTCTGGGTTCTTTTTCACCATGCTCTCATTTCTATTTGCAGTGGGTGAATCACTCTAAATAACACCCTTTTTCCACTTCATATTTTTCATATCGTGTAAATGACCAACAAAAATAATGCTTAGAAAGCATTACTAGAGATTCAGATTTATAATCTGAAGAAGAAAAACACTTTGCATCTGCAGCTACACTGATATAGAAATTATTTTAAAATGTAAAACTGAGAATTCTGAAGAACTAGTCACTTCAAGCCTGAGCATTCCAAAATAAGCAGATAAAAGTGTCACTGCAAAAAGAAATCACAGCTTGACAGCATGGAGAAAATAAATGTAAGTGCTTGCAGCAATACTTTGAATGAAGAACACAAATATCTGACAGATGACACTTTTTTCTTGCCCAGTTCAGGAACTGCCAACAGGTTAAGGTCTAAAGCAAATTCAAAATCATGTTTTCTCTAGTGTTATGGTAACGAGCATTCCTACTGTAGAAATTTACTCAAGCTATTTTTCAGAAATATAGCCTGATAGGAGTATTCCAGTCATTTTTGATAATCAGTTAAGAAGTAATAAGCATACAAAATCATGCTTAACAAGTCCTTTCACCCATAAAATTTCAGAAAATAAAATATAAAATGGAGGCCTAAAATGATTCCATTAAAAAAGCCTCCTTGATAAATCTACCGTAGGGAGAAAAAAAGCAAAGTAGTGAACAATTTTCCAATATCCTTGGGAACCTGACCTTTGAATTACAATACAACATGTTTAATGTTCAGGTTCACTATTCTTGGGGGAAAAAACAACTTGTATTTTTGTTGCTGGTGTCTTCTGTAGCTGGTTACTTCATTGTATTTTTCATCTTACAAAAACCCTTGCACTTTGTACAAAATTATTATTATTTAATGACTTTTCAAAGAGCCCTATTTAAGAGGGAATATAGCCTATGCATTCTGGATGTTATGTTTCAAAACTTCCAATACTACTTAAATGAACTATTTTAAGATTAGAAATATCGACTTTCACAACTATTTCTTTGATCAGCTTTGGAAAGGCTTCTGGGCCTGCAGAAGTTTTTTATTGATGGAGGAAGAGGAAGCCAGTGAGTAAAGTCAGGGACAACGTGTCTCCTACTTGACAAAGTGAATGAAGACTTGCCAGTGAACAAGAATGCATTATAAATCTACTGGGCCAAATATAGCATGGATATGGAACAGCTGGCTATGTCAGCCATTCCCACTCATATTCTGGTGCATCCACTGACATCTAAGTACGTACAAGTTATTACATGTTAAAGTTTGAAGAATCCATCCATCACTTCTCCAAGCTTTCTGAGTATTACTCTCAGCATATGGCTCTTCTGCACACAGACAGATCCCGATCTGCAGCCTATATTCAGCTTGATTACAAGTAACCTCACCGTGATCTCATGCAACTTTAATTTCACTGACTTGAACAGAATTCCCCTGATTTACAAAAGGACATCAGTACCCTTGTTTCTAGCAACCTTGGCCATGCAGGGACTACTTAAGAAAAAAACCCCTTATGTCATTGTGAGCTTCAACATACTGAAATATGTGCCGTATTTACCAAGAAAACGAAAGAATTGTTAATCAGTGAAAACAACAACATACATTTTATTCTGCTGAAAAAAACCAAAAAACCAACCTGACTTCAGTTTCTCTACAGAAGATTTGTTTGTTGGGTGAAGGCTTTATGGAAAAATCCCTCCACCTTAAATCATGAACTGGTTAAAAGGAAGGTAACTCGGGCAATCTAAACAGCAGCTAAAGTTTTAACTTCAGAAATGCAAAGCTTCTTAAAACATACTCAGAAAAACAAGCTGTATGCACTGATAAAATTGTATGTACTGATAATTCCCCGGTATCTACACTTTACTACAAAGTATAGGTATTGTTATGCTAAACAGAAAAATATTTTTCAGTAATTCACTGAAATCCTATTTCCCAGCAGCTCTTTCAAGGTGGGTAATGTTATTGAAGTGTAGTAGCATTCCCACAATGCATGATTACAGAACATTAATAAGAAAAACCAAATGAACAAAGAACCTGGTAACAAACTGCGGGCATACCCACCTCTAGGTCACCAGTCCCAAAAGGTTAACAGATGAAAGGGAAGTTTTACTATGAATTGACAGGGGAGTAAAAGGCTTTTGCCTTCACTAGTGCCAGCCAGCACAGGCTCTCATATCCAAGCTGGCATTGTGCAACTGCATAGCTCACACCACTGAAGTGGCACCAGGCTCCCTTCCTGATAGGGCCATGGTAGCATCCCAAGCTAGACCTCAGCTGTGGCTCTTCTCACATTGCAGGGTTCAGAAACAGAAGTGTGAAACACAGGCTGTCCAGAAAAGCTCTTTCCAGAGTCAGATAACAAAGCAGTGGAAACACTCCACCTGAACAACATCTGTCATCTGCCCTAAACACATGTCAAGGACCAGTTGGCCAAGGAGCTGAATTACAGTCTAGATCTTTGCAGAGTTCCTACAGAGACACCTCGCCACTGGAAGAAACCTGTTGATGTTCTCGTCTGTGTCTGTCCATGGTCATGCATTTAGTAGATATGTAGGAAGATTAGATTTCCATTTCTGTCAATCTGGCATTTTTTACAAATCCTAAAAATTACTTGATCAGAAATGCTGAACTGATGCAAGATTTGAACACAATAATGAAGTTTTTAAACATGTGGAAAGAAAACAGTAGGCACATGTTGCTGTTTAACATTTCCTCTGAGCCACAATGTCCCTGTGAGGATTTGAGTATTTGATACATTTATATACAGGACATAGAAAATCAAAATGTCTCATATATTTCAGTTAAAGAAAATTAAATGTTTACTGTAAAAGTAGGAAAACTGGCATTTCTTCTGCAGTGCTATCTTGCAAAGGAGAATCGGCCTTATCTGTTGCCTTCACGAATACTGAAATAGTTAATTGATTAGTCAAATGTTAACAATTGTTACTCAGGCTGTGCCATGAGATTATGTACTCATGCTGAGAATCAATGGTAATTAAGTAGCTGATCAATGCAGGCACCTTTTCAATGTGTATGAAGCTCCAAAATACCAGTCCAGTTGCTACAACTAAACACAAGGAAGGAAAACTCTTCACTGAAAGTGAGTTTTCTTCACTGAAAACTCTTTTTTCTTCAGCCTAATGCTCAAGAATTAGGGCTTGAAATTAGGGTTTAGAATTAGTATTCTTCTCCCTTTTTGACATGGAGTAGAGAACTTTATGACACTGGCAATGTGTTCAGATCTAAGAAAGTAAACCTGTATTAGGCATCCTACACTATCAAAGATAAAATCTGAATAAAACGACCAAAGCAGACCGGTATCCAAGTAATCCTGGCACTGCCTGAAAAAAACAGGGCCAGGGAAGAACATACTCCAGTTATCAGTGTCCTTAATCTGTACATTATTGCAGAGGTAACATTGAAGCATTTCTGATGTATTTGACCTGACAGATTTTTAAAACTTAATCAAATGTATTTCCAGTATGATTCCTGTTAAAACTGCCATGCCGTACAGGGAACTGATCTTCCAAGTCACGAACAAATCCTTAACGTGCAGGGCTGCCTTAAATTTCCACATCCAGGTGTATACACATGCTTCCATGTATGAAAACACAAAAGTGCACTAAATCGATTACAGAATGAAATGCAGCTCATTAAATCAGGATACCTATGTTACAATTTTTAAACCTTACTCTTATTTCTAAATATTTTACAGTTGGTTTGCTTTGCAATAATTCCCTCCCTTCAGTTGTCAAAATATTTACATAAACCAAAGAGCTATTCAGAATTTCCCATATTTATAGCGATACTCAGTGTAGCTTTCCCAACTTACAGTGGGTACAGTCATAACAGAAAATACTGTATAGGTATAAGGGAGCCCTCAGTGAATCTGAAGGTTATATATATATATATATCTTTGTATGATGTGAACATTCCATAACCTGTTCCAAGAAGGATGTCAAGCTTTCAAAATAATCTATATCAGCTGTTTAAATCTGAAATGAAAAGTTATATAGCACATAACAGCTGATATTCAATCTTGGCTTGCTTTTTATTTCATCATCACAGAAAATAATTTTTCTTTTTTACATGTTTACAGAAAAACTTGAAACAGACAGAAAAGGACGGCTTTAGCAAAAGTTTCATAGAAACTCTAGGAATTAAAATACATGACCTGAATTCTACGTTTTATATCCCACAAACATGCATAACATACAAGAGTGCAGTAATGCACATTTTTCCTTTTCAAATAACTACTGAACATTCTATTGGTGGTTCCTCCACCATGACACAAGTTTCTGCACTGGACATATGTGTAAGGAACAAGTTTAAATCAATTTGTGTGCAAAAATATAGCATTTTCATATGACGACCAATATTTTTCTGAATAAAGAACAAACAGGACTTTAATGATACAAGTTTTGCTCTTGCTGCATACACATAACTGCTCTTGATGTTAGGAAAAAACCCACTGAAAACCCTTGAAAGAAAAATGCCTTGTAGACCGAAGAGAATTTATCCACAGTGTTTAAATTAAAGCATATAATACTCTGATAGTGAATAGCATTAATTCTACTCAAATGTAGACTCAATAATATTCAGTCACCTACTCTGTATAAACTGGGGCAATTGCCTGTTCCTCCTCATTTCTTAGTATGTTTGATTAATAAAGATAACAACGCATCTATTGTCTGAAAGTCCCCTTCATTAGGCTAACAAACAGGACAAAAACTGATAGAAGCCTGTGGTATAGGTTTGCACACAACTCTAAAATCACCATCATTTCAGCCTAGCTGCACTGCCTGCAGAACCTCAGCAGGTTTGTCTAGGAAATATATTGGCCTGTCCTGACTAGAAAAAATATAAACCATAATTTTTGCTGTTGTTTTCATTCCTTTTATACTGACCAATAACTCAGGTTTCCTCTATCTGGCAATGCAGCCTTTATAACATGGTTTGCTTTGTACTGGCATTTTTAGACCATTTTTCTTTGAGTGTCATGTATCTCAAACAGCTTTACAGAATGAATTACTGTGTTCAAACAAGCACTTCCTCAGTATCATATGAAGCACATGGATCAATCAGTAGGTAGTAATAAGAGAAGGAACATGATTGCTTGTGTTTGTGGATTAACCTTTGGAATTTTCAGATATGCAACTCAACAACCACCAACTGAAAGAAAACCCCAGCATAATGGCTCATATGAAGGATAAAATCTGTAACAACACAACGTCACCTTATTGAGTTTGCTATGAGACCTCTCTAACTCAAGCCTAAAAAAGATGATGAGGGTCCCACACATACCATCTTTACTCATGTGCATTAGAAGGACTTCTGTAGGTTCAAACTTCCAAATGTCCCCAAAGATGGTGTAACAAATGATCTTGGGCTCAGATATAAGAAATGCTATAAGCCAACAATCACTGCTTTTGAGCATCTTCTAAGAGTTATCGAGTCTTACACGGAGGACCCTGAAAGAACCGGTCCACTATGCTTAATCTCATGTCTCCTGCTTTGGACATTATTTCTTTTTCCTCCTTTGAAACAGGAGTACACCAAATAAAAGTTTCCATAGTCTTTGGGTTATTAGAATATTGTGTAACAGCCTATTCATCATGATTGCAGATCAAAGTATTGAAAAGAACATCCAAAAAAGTAGATAAAAATATAAAGGCTTCCACAGTGTTATTTTACACCACGTATTCAAAAAGCTTATTTTAATAATTAATCGAATAGCTGTATTATAATAGCAATAAATGATTTAAGATGTAATTAACTCAATTATAAACATTTCTTATGAATACATAAAAGCCTGATTTAAATTCATTAGCATATAAAAACCATTACAAGTTTTGGTCTATAAATACACTCAAACAAGACTTTTAACTGCTGAAGCCAAAATGCACAATATCATCCAGAATTCATGAAAGCTAATACAATGGTATCAGGATATTCCTTCAATTTCACATAGTCTTGCTTCCTGACTAGCAATCTTATCGTTATAGCTCATATAATTCCTGCTTTGATATACTATGAGCTATTTTCAGTCTCAAGTTATCTCAAAAAGCCCAGCTACCAATGTCTCAGATAATATTTCTGTTGACTTCAAAGTTTCTCTGGTTTACATAGTGCAACTCAGGCAAGTATGAGATCAACACATTTATTACGAAGTTTTATCACCTAAAACTAATTAACTTCTTTATGTTAAGTGGAGGACACCACAAGACTTATTGTAAGAGACCTCAGCAATATTTTTTCATGAGAGGGAGGGGAGAGAGTCATTTCTAAGTAAAGAAAAACTTTTTTAAAAAAAGTAGTAAGAGAAGCACGTTAAAAATGGAAGAAGCACCATGACCACAAAACCGAAAAAACAGTTTCAGAAATACATTAGCACAAGAAAAAGAGCAATGTTGGGCTGTGCACAGCAAAAGAAAGGCATAATGAAAACTGCTCTCTCACACTGTATTTTATTTTAAAAGCATATGGAGTTCAGGTTTTCAGGCTGTTAGTATTGAAGACTATAAATGGCTTTAAATTTGGGAGAAAAAAGCTTGCATGACATTGCATTTTAAGAGAAAAATTACATGCAACATGACACATTAAGAATGAGGACACAATTTTTACTGTTATCAGTTGTGATATCTAAAAAGCCGACTAATCCATCGCCAGCCACTGATTACCACTGGCAGCAGGCAGCTTGCCTGCACAGGAGGCTGGAGAAGTGCTCTTTGAAAATCTGAGTCTAGGTTTCTGAACACAGCTGAAGTCTTTGGAGTGACTTCAAAAGACTGGAGATACTTCACCTACCTAACTGTCTTCTCCTGTCTTCCAGAATTAGTGATTCCACATGCAAGAGATCTAGCACCTTAACTTATTAGCATCTATTTCATGAAAAAACATTGGGTCTTTTTAAAATGTGCATAATTATGGTAGCAAATGGAGTGTATAGACCTAGGGCAACCAACATCCCTGTATGCCACAAAATGTGAACACACACCAGAGATATTGTTATCCTTTTTTTTTTCCCCAAGTTTGTCAAGTATGTTTTATGAATTAGACATTTCCTTCAATTTATTACTACTGAGTTCAAACTAAGGCTAGAAATACCCTCAGCCTCTCTCTGCATGTGGAGGGTTCTGCATAGCTGTGAGATGGCCAGGAAAGAAATGCTCACTCAAGAATTGCAGCTCCCTTCTGCTTTTCCCACAGTTCAAGAGTGACACGGCAATCAGTGAGAGGCAGACTTGAACTTTGTGTGCTCTCCTTCCCTGCAGTGGGGCAGCTCTGGTTCCTTCCAACAGGATGGGGGGAAACAATGGCTCCTGTAAGCTTGCTTTCAAGCACTTCAATGGCTTTCACATCCACCTTTGTGCACTGGATAAACACCTGTATGTGCCCTGCTTCTTTTAGTCATGCAGTGAAAGGGGGCGGGATATACAGCATCTCTTTTCTTCTGGAATGCAATCCCAGTTTGCTCCCAAGTAAAAACATCCTTCTTCAAGCTACAAAATATCCCAAAGTCAAGGGATCACGTGGACAAAGAAGTAGGCAAAAACCAATAAAGGTAAACAGAACGCCTCAAATTAAATTAAACTGAAGCACTACTCACTGCAAATTACCTGTATATGTGAGGAAGTATTTAGGATACATAGAATTAAATTAGTGTGAGAAATTTTTAGAAACTTAAGCAGAGGAAGAAAACAGAAGCTGAATTACATATAATCACACCCTCATGTCATCTTTAAGAGTATGTTAAATTAGAACACTTAAGAAAATGCAGGAAATCTAAATGTGGTCCCTGATGGGGTGAACCAGGGCTCTGTTTCAAAGAACTTTTTCTCTAGTTGTCTGCTACCCCTTTTAAACCTGATAATGGAGACTCAGGCCTGGTCAGCTTCAGGCTGGCATTTGTCTTTGATGACTAATTTCTTCTGTCCCTGCATATCTCTTCAGGCAGCTAATTTCTGATAAGGTTTACTCTAAAAAAAAAAAAAGTCTAATATGAAACCAATCTAAATACATTTACCTCCCGCAACATTAACTTTCAAATCATACAAAATAATCAGGCCTTTGTAATTTGCATAACTTCTCAGGTAGATGCCAGAGCTACATGAAATAATGATTCAAATGGTGACATTCTTCCTTTTTGTTTAATACCTTGTCCTTCATCACTGGCTGCCCTGATGGCAGGGTAGCAGATTATGAAGGCTTTGCTGCTTGAATGTGTGATAACTTAATGGCTGAAGGTGATTTGTCTGGGACCTCAATCTTACAACCTCTTCTACAAGCAGGTTTCATACAATGTACTAACAAGCGTCCTTGCAAATGAAGTAAACTGCAGACAGGAGAGAGACAGGGGGCTTGGTATTATCTGGACAAGCTACTTTTCAAGTCTTGCAGCAGATCCTTGGACTCCTATGTGTTTTGTTAAGCTTGAATAATGTGAATGCATATGAATTTTCATGTGAATATGAAATTTATCTATATGAATATGAAAAAGAATTTCATCTTCACTTGAAGACATATTGATTGTTTTAGAAATACAGAGTAAAAGTTTTTAAATTCACGAGAACATTGTGATTTAATTTCCTGCTCAACAAAGGAAACCACTGAAACATCACCTCATGTACTTATTACTTCAGCACTGCTAAACTGATACTGTCAAAGTATGATTGAACAAAGCTCATAATCTGAGGGCTAAACCAGACTTCTTCATGTGAATAATTTTAGTAAAGTGAACAGCTCAAATTAGTGAGCAGACAAATTCCACCTTTGGCACCACAAACTGATAGCTTCAAATGCACACAACTGTATCTATGACTTCATGTGAGATTATTATACAGTACCAATACCGTACAAGATGTGACTACAGTTCAGAGCTAGTGCAATGATTCCTACAGGTAAATTCCACCACTGTTTTTCTTCCCACATAAGGAGCCTGAACTTAAAATGTTCTTTGAGACTGTACTGAACCTAGAACACAAGGACTTTTTTGTCTTCAATTCTGCTGATGGTATCAGCCAAGTCGACCTAATGAATCACTTGAATCATCAGCACTGGGTTTAATGCAGATAAAATCAGTACCGACCTTACAGGAAAAGAGCCAAGACTTGCAGTCTAGGTAAAAATAAAGCACTGTGTTTATACCTCTCTAAAAGAAAAGAAAAATTTAATGCCCATTTCCTGCAAGGGACTGAAATAAGAGAACTTCTGTACCACAGAAGATACAAGCAAAACTAGAAAGCCTAGGATCTTCTCTAGCACCCAGGAATCATAATGATATCAGGAAGTTCTTTTTACAGAACGTGATAAAATCACAGCCTTTTCTGGAACTGCTGAATAGGTCAGCATAAGCCATACTAGATGATAGCAGAAAACCTTGGAAAATAATTTGCCAGCTATAAGTGATATGAAAACCTAAGTAACATGACTGTTATACAACAAACTCAAATGAAAAATAAAACCCTGTCCCAAAGAGCACAATGCCAATTTAACCATTTTTTTCCCTAACAGCCATACAAATGAACAGGTGCAGGGTTGTGTAAGAGCTCTTAAGGAAGTGCTCTCTTTGCCAGAATGGCAAACAAAAAAAAGAAAAAAAAACCTTCGACAAATGAAGTCATAAAAATGTCGAAAACTTAACCTTTCATCTTCTTTAGCTAAATAAATAAACTAAATGTAATATAGATTTTAACTCTAAGCAGGCATATTTACAGTGATTGACTTTTACCGTGTAGGGAATTTTTCCTTATCAGATCAGACATTTCAAAGAATATTATCCAGTACATTTAGCAATGCAATACCCTCATCAACTTTCATTTGTTCACAGGCATATGAAAGTTGATGAACAGAATTTTAAGAAAAATTATAAAGGCATGCCATTGTTTAATGGTTCGTGATATTTTTCCAGTTTTCCAACATAAAAGCCAATTATTTGAGACAGGATATTAGTTGCCAGTTGAAAGTATTAATATTTTCTTTTTTTCTCCAGTCATTTTGAAAGTTTGAAATAACACCAACAGTTCATTGCATCATGTGAAACACTATAAAAACTCACCAAGAACAACAAACAGATTATCCTACAACTGTTCCTCCTCCAGGTTGAGAAATAAAACCTTAGAAAATAGCCTGATAGGACAGAGTTAGATCAGGATATAAGGCTCAGCCATGAGCAATAACTTGCCCAGCCCATGAGTATTCTTGAGCAGCATCGTGCTACAAATAAATTCTGATGCCTTTGTTGTCCCCATTCCTAGCCCATGGCTTGTGGTAGGACTCAACAATACCCATCACAGCTTCATGAAAGTTGTGCTATGTTCTCAGGGCTGAAAAAGCAACACTTAGCTCACATTTAACGAGTGGTTACTCTCCTCTTTGAATTTTCCACCCATGAAGTTTCCATCACAAGTTGTGTTCACAAGTCACTAACCAAATACACGAATTGCTGTTGAGCATGAACTTAGGTTCTGCTCACAGGCATCCATTTCTTCCCAAAACACACAGACTCCCTCTGGCCTTTCTCGTCCCTCTCTCTTCTTTATTGTAACTCCGTTGCTGAGCAGAGGCAGGAGACCTACTCTGACCCATCCTCTGGCAGAGTGCTTAGAGCGAGGGTCCCTAAATGTGGGGAACTCATGTGCTGAAGGCAAGACCCAAATTACAGCCTTCTGCTTCCATGTTTATGTACAGCTACACAGCACCAAACTACAGAAGAGTTAGCCTGCTCTTCAGGCATAAAGACACCCAAGACAGGCAACCTGAGCCTGGCCATCAGGGCTCTGATGAAAGCCTGTGTATGTACATTTTGCTATTTTTAATATTTATTTTGCAAATATTTTTAAAAGGAGGAGATGTGTGAGGCAGCAATGCATAATCCTTCACTGTTATTAATTCTATAGACCTTACTATAGTTAGCAGTGAGTTGTACTGGAGTAAAAAGTTGCATGGATGCTGAAAGCAAAAGTTAAGTTATGCAACACAGATCTTTGCAAAGCTGTGACAGCTATTATCACAAACACCCAATCACTGGACAACAGCTACCTCCTACTCTGCACTTCAGCTATTTAGATAAGGAAATAATTGTAGCACTGGAGATGCTTTCCAAATGGTTTCTTGGCTGGTTTTAAAAAATCATAAGCCTAAAATCGTGAAAAGCCTTGAAAATTACTGCCATTACCAACCTTTGAAGTTATGACCCTTGTGGTACAGACACTCAGCATCCTATAGAAACCAGAAGTGTAAAACACAGCTGAACCAGGCCCTTACAGGTAAGCAATGGCAAAATCAGACTGTAGTAAAAGCGTAACTCTTCAGTACCGCTCAAGACGGTCACCAAAAATACCTCCAGGATTTCTCCTTTTGTGGAGGCAACTTTCTCAGAGCTGAGCTCTCCAGGAGCTGTGCAACTTCTTAAGAATGAGCGATGGGTTTTTACAAGAAGAGGATAAAGCTAATAATTCTTCACATGATAAGACACCAAAGAGCATTTTTTTTTTTTTGCTCAGCTGCTTTACAACTAAAAAAACCCATAAGAACCTTAAGAAAAAAGAATGGAGGATGACAAACAGTAGAGTAAAATAAGGAAAAAAACCCAAACCATACAGAAGTCAAAGAGGAGAAAGATAAAATCGAGAAACATCGAAGTATTTCTGATGCCTTCTGAGAAGCAGATCAGAAAATTATGCATCAAAAATATTGTAATACTGTCTAGTATTATATCTTAGGGGACACTTTGATAGGATTGTGATGGGTGTAATTATTATACATTCAAAGGAAATGCATTTTAGGGGATGTGAAAATCTCACTCCTTTAAGAACATTGTACTAATTACATAACATGATATTCCACTAAAACTGGAATTGCTGCCTTGTTTATCTTACTCAAAGATGCATTATGGTTTTTACCTGGCGATATTCAAATGTGCTATTACTGTATATCTTTTCAGCAAACTGACCCCTCACTAATTACTAAAATTATTCCACCATACCGTGTTGGAAAGTTTAATACCATCAGGAAAGTACAAGGCTCTGAAATGTTGTCAAAACAAAGAATATTGATCTTCTTAAAACACTGCAGTTAGTATATAAATCACTGGAAAATGATTGACATTAATATGTGCCTTTTGTGCAAATGCACTTTATCACGTATCTTTTTGACAGTAATAGCATTTTATTATACTGCATGACACCTTAACATACTCTGCAGAAAATTTTTTTTCAATTTGAGTTTCCATTAAAAAAATAGTTGTTGAGCAAAAAGAAAATTAACTGTCTTTATTCAGTTTGATTTAATACCTTGTCAGTTTGGTGCATTTTTTATGATTCTTTGTATAAATAAAAAGTTGAAAAGAGCTATTCTAATGGTAATTTGGATCAACCTTACAAACATATGATTCCAGGTTTCTAAAAGGGGCCCACTTGAGGGGGCTTTAAACCTGAACAAAAAGAGCCCTAGGGCTCTACAACTCACATTTAACCTACTTACATGAAAAAGGAACTGCTTTGGTTAAGAATAAACTTCCACAAGCTCAGGTTCAAACCAAACATGCCAGCATATTAGTGAGGAAATGAAACAGCAAATAGTAACTCCTTTCATACTTGTAAAAGAATACTGTATTTATTTAAACACTTTGGCAGAAATTCTCGTTTTAATTAAATTGCATTTACTGAAATAACATTTTCATAATTAAGAAAAAATAACCAGTTCCTTTTAATGACCTATGAAAATTACAGCAACCTAAAATATATGGAGAAAACATGTAATTGTGAGAATAAATCTGTCTGACTAACGTGGGACATGAGTCAGGAAAAAATGATAGTCTAGTTTTTTGTGCTGGGCAAGCCTATGCAATACAGCCAAAGTAACCCAAAGAAATTCTGTCTGTTTGGAAACCACCGTAACTAATACAACTTGAAAATGTGGCTGTGTTTGATGTACTTTTTTCCTTCTGAATGAAGCTATTTGCTGTCATCATGTATTGCTTTTAATGTCCACCTTTCATGAAAAGTACTGGAATATCCTTAGAAATGAAGATTTGTCTCATTCTGCAGTTCAATGTGATCAAGAGAAAGAAAGGAAAGATATTTATTTGGAAGACCCCTGCCACTCACTGCTACATCCTAGAAATCAAAGAGTGAGTATAAAGGTTTTTACTTAGTACTTTGTGTAGCCATGAGTTAGGAGACATGGAAATGGCTTCACTGTGAACACAAGGGTGAGGACATAACATTTGAAACAATAAAAGCAGCTAAAACCAAAAGAGAACAAAAAGCTAATTATCCTTTCATGAAATGGTGACGATCATTCAATCCATGTGCTGGCAAGCTACCTCAGTTTAAAAACCATGCATACATTCCTGAGGTCCTCATCATGGGGATAAAACGTATCAGATCAGTTTTAGGCATGTGTCACTGATTAGTTTTAATACTTATTAAGAACACTTTTGGAACAGAAAAAATGACACAGTCTACAGTAACACTTTCTATTGTGCATGTTCACCATCCATCCACTTTATCACTTCAGTCTTATCCTTCACCAGGTCATTTAAATATACATCTATTTGGAAACAATAGTGCAGCTGCTGCTTGTTTGCACTGTTTCTAGAGTTACTCAGCAATTTAACTAGTTCACCGCTTGCAGAAAGGAAGAAGAGGGATGGAAAAACTTAGGGAAACACAGAGGCACAGAAGCAAACTTCAAGCTGCTTCAGCTGCTAAGGCCTGTCCCATTTGCTCACCCTTACTCCTGCAGGTCAGGTGTACTGGGAAGTCCTTGTTCTGATGGCTGGAAATTTATTCACTGGCAGTAGATAACCAGCATTGTTATTTGACTGAAATAGCTTTTTTCCCTCCCCAGAGTTTTCATCCTCCCAAAGTATTCCCCTTTCTCATCCTTCTTTTTAGCAGACTAACAAAACAAGATGTTTCCTGCACACCCCACAAGCTCGGGTATAAGGCAGCACCTCAGCCACCTTCTTCTGCATGGGCCACACTGCCTTGCTCGGGAACACCATGGCTTGTCCCTGATAATGAGGACTGGATCAAAACATGCTTCTTAGAAGCAAGTGGGGTGCCTTCAGGCTTAAGTCAACACTCTTCAGTTCTTTCCCGGGGCCAGCCTAAGAGCCTTTCCTAATACCTGCTTAATTCTGAATTTGGTGATCAGAGAAAGCGATCAGACTGGTGATCTCACAGGTGTCTCACACAGCACTTTACCCATATCTACCAGAAATGTCTCCCCAGAAAAATCTGTGGACGTTTGCTACTATTATTGTCATGACTCATCTGGGCAGTTCATACTTATTCTAGTCGCTCCCCTCTTCAGCAGCTGACAAGCTCTGCTCCCCGCTTATAACAGCAAGCTCTGCTGTTCAGCTCTGTGCAAGTGACTTTTTGCTTTCATCCTTCTGTAGCACCCCTGACACTTCAATCTTCAAGGTCGCATACCTTCTCTCCATACGCTGTGGCTCTTTGTAGCAACAGTGCCTCCCCATTTCTGGTTATCAGCAAATGAATGCACTCTTATTTGTATGATTAATCATAGCATTCAATAATAAGAAAGTAAATAAGATCTCAAAACCAATCCAACAGGTCCTGCAATTTCTTTCACCAGTCCTTTCAGAATCCCATCATCCTGATTGCGGTACCTTTATCTCTCTTAAGATTATTTTGCACATCAGTGTCTGTCATTTCCATATCCAGAGTCCTCTTCCCAACTACTCAACGTCACCTCTCTTTGCCAAATATAGTGTATTCAGTTCAAGTATTGAGATGTTTGCAGAAAATTTGTGGTCTCTACCTATCTGTGCTGCACAGCTGCTATACTTCTTGTTCTGGTTTTATTTATAAAGTTGAAAATCCTTGATTGTTTGTCTTACTACCATTTGCAAAGTCTAACATGCTTTACTTTTTGGCCATTTTCACCTCCCTGATAAGACTTTAATACTTAAGAGCTTCTCTGCTCAGTCTCAATGCTCTTCTTGAGTTGGTTCTTCACTCAGGCCGGGAGTTCCTCAGGACTTAAAAACTTTTTTTTAGCTGCTGGTTTAGAAATAAAGTTCAGTGTCTGCACCTTTGACTGGAAAAATTTCCCAGTCTCTCTTATACTTAATTCTTCAATCCATAGGTCTTTATTATGAGATGTCTTTTAAAGAGACTGCAGAAGACTTTTCTCCTCCTATCAAAATGGGAAATGAGAATTTCTGTCCACTCCTGATTCTCTTATTCAAATATATGCTTACTTGTGGCAACACAGTATTTTTCTTACTTTAGAAAAATGGCCAAGCAATTCAATTTCCCAACTTATAACAGCTCAACATACTGCTTTGCTTTCTGCTTCTCCGGATTTTCCTTATTGGTCCTGGCTGTAACTATTCTCTAACTGTGGTTTGATTTCTTTCCTTATTGATCTTTCCACTTCCAAACTGGAAAAAATAAATTCAGGAATAAGACATGAAAGTAAGTGTACAGAGGCGTGATTATATGCATTTTCTTTGTAGTTTAAGCTCAGTCCGCAGTAAAATTTCATTGGTTTGTTGGGTTTTTTGCAGTGTCCTTCAAAAACAACTGACTTCTTTTGCTGCTTTCTCAATTCAATTTAATTTGAGTCAATTTATGATCACCCAGTCAATATAACTGTTCAACCAAAATGTTCTCCTCTTCTCTTGATTTTTTTTTCTCAGTCCTTGACAGGATCTATGGCAGACAGGAGCATTACCTATCCAAAAATTTACCCTAGTCTGTGGATTGCTTTTAGCTCCTCTGGTGCAAAGCACATTGATTCTTTTCAAGGAGGAACATCCAACTGCATGTCCTGCCTTTGTCAGATGCTGGTGCAGATCATCCAGCAGTCGTCTTCTCACAGTTTCCTATCTTCTGCAATTTCTAGCTGTTTCTTTTTCCTGGCCCTTCATTATCTCTGTCTTTCTTTGTGGAGATAGTATATCAAAAAATTGCTGCAGAGGAGCTATCTTCTGACTGTCCATTTCTTTTCTTCATTTCCAGCGCACCAAGACCCTATCTTAGTTTTATTTCTTCCCAGTTATTAGATTTGTTCCTCTACTTTGCTAGTGAGTCACTCTTTGTAGCCAGAAAATCTGGTACCTTCCAGATACTTTTGCCCATTAGACACGTGCAGATCTGGAGATGCCCATGCAACTTTCTCTCCCTTTTTTTCCCATCACGCTTTCACATCCTCAGCTGACTGCCGTGCCCGTCTGGCACACACTTCCCTCCCTCAGCTCTTTTCTTCCACAGGTTTTACAAATAGGAGCTTTCATTCCTTTGGACCTTGCTTTTCACAGTGCAACGTTTAATTTATTCGTTGTTAAACTTAAGCATTCCTGAATATTCAAACGTGCAGACAGAGAAATGTGTTAATTAGTCAATGCACTCATCTGACATTTGTCTAATGTGTTTCAGCTGTTGAAATGTATAGTATAAATTACAAAGAAAATCCAAATTACACAAATTCACAGAGAAAATGAAATATGATTGCATAATGTCTCTTAATGCCTGAACAACCATACTTCAGATTCTGTGTAGAGCAAGTTGCCTCCCCTTTCTATCCAGAGAAATAATGTGCTCTCTTGATTCTTTTATTTATTTGAAATATCACTATACTAAAGTAAATAATGCAAGGTCCCGTGTTTGCTTAATATAGAAAACACAAATATTTGGGGCTAAAAAAAAAAGCTTTTTTTTTCAACAAGTAAGCACTTAACATACTAAAATCAAGGTTTCAGTTAATTACCACATGTTAAAGAAAAAAAGAATGGTTCACAATCTTCAAAATCTACCATATGGGAAAGGAAAAAAAACCCAGAGGTTAAAATCATTAAAGCTACAGCCGCATAAAGCTTTTCCTTTTAAATATTTTTTTAATGACATTTTCTTCTGAGCATTGGTCTATGCATGGCATTGGATGCTGGCTGATTAACTCAAGCTGTATTTTGTTTTCAGCCCTGGCAGCCTGCAATACAACCCCTACTGCTTGGCAAGATGGAGGCTCTCACGTTTTCACAATTTAGAAGCCTGCACTTTGCAGCCAATTACTCAAATGTAACATAGGCTCAAGTGTGCTTTCTACATAAAGCGCAAGAAAAGATAAATTGCCTTATATACTAAGAACAGGTATTCTCAGCTGCTCTTGGGTGCTCAGAGATCCAGATTCATGCTGCAATTGGCATTCCTGTTTCATGGCAATGTGGCTAGCAGTAGGTTGGGGAAGGACATATGACCCAAGGGTCCTGGCCAGGGCAGTGGCTCAAGCGCTCGCTAGATATGGGATGTCCCAGGCATCCTGCAAGAGGAAAAGCCAAAATCTCAGCTGATCCTGGCTTGGACTGTGTAAGGCCTTTAATGCCATTGCTACCACAGTAACATCAATGTATAAGACCAGGACTGACCCCAGCCCACATGGATTAATACATACTATGTCCCGAATCTGAAAAATGCTGAGGGTATTTTATGGCATATTGAGGACATTATTAATTTTTCATTTTCTATCAAGGAATGGGTGAAGAAAATCATTAATTTACAGACAGCGATTGATGTGCTTCTCTTACATATTGCATTTTAAGCCTAGATACTGTGGTGATGATATACCTCCAATATGAAAGAAATAAGAGGGAAGGACTCGTGGAAAAATTGTATTTATTAACATTCTGACATTTTATTACATCCTCCATTTCTGTTAATTGTACCAAGAAAGCAGACGCAAAATTACAGGCACTATGATATGCCCAAATCTTAGACCTCGGTTACCTCTCTAGAGGAATAAGAAATACAATCAAATCAACCATGTGCATAAATACAAAAGTTCAGGACAAGTGATGGATGAACCTATGGTGAAGAAACAGTCAAGAAGAAACTTCCAGCCCTGAGCAGTTTTATCTGGGGTACACACCACTGCAAACAGGGTAAGACTGATTTTGGCTGCATATGATACCATTCAAGACCAGGTGGGCTTCAGTGTGCACCTAGTGCTGGCCCATGAACATATCAACTGACTTGAAGGAAAGACAGATGAATGTGACCAACCCCAGCTCATGGAAATAATCTGGTAGGGAAATCTACTGGAAATGGGGAGTGGATCTTCCAACGGGTCCTTAGAGTATAAACTGGGTCATTGGGCCATCCTCATATATGCTCTCTTGTTAATCGTGTGCAGCCTCAAAACAGCTTGCAGTGATTTTTGCCTTTGGTTGTCCACCTTATATGCTCAAAATTAGCCCTATCCCAAACTCCCAGCAAAGTGAAAACATGGAGAAAAGTGGAAAGGCTCAGTATAAAATCTGACCCTCTAACATTGGTGGCCAGTAAAAGAGATCTAGGTGTGTATAGTTCTGGTGGAGATACAACATCATTATGAAAAACAGCCATGTCAAAATGTACTGGAAGAAGCAACGAAATAAAGTCTATGAAGCTTAAATCATGTTAATTACTTAGTGCAGAATAAGGACAAAATTATTCATAAACAACCTTAAACTTTAATAAACCTAGGGAAAAAAAAACACTTTTGCATCAAAAAGCTCATGTGATGTTTTGAAAAAAAAGATGCAATATCTCTCTAGAAACCTCTGTATCATTTCCTTAGTCCATTCCAGCTACAATAGGACAACATGGGACTAAAACAAGGAGTGGTGTGTCTTCCTGAACAAAGAGTCATTTTAAACATAGATTATTTCAGGAAAAAGAGATGATTAAGAACTGGATATATACTGATCTATTTGGTGCTGAAAGAACAAAAGATAAAAAATACACACTTTATCTCAATGTGATGCTTTCTCTTACACTATTCAAAGTGACTACCTGTACAATACAGGGCTCATACTTAATCCATGAGGCCAGGCAGCATAATCTATCCAATACCTTGGGCTATCAACTCTGTCCAGCTGGTCATTAATCCCCAGGAAATAATCTGCACCTCAATTGTTACTGCTTAATTAAATGTAGCGATCCATCTGACATACAGAATAAGGATAGAAAGAAACCCTAATAGAAGGTGACTCCTGCAGAATTGGAACTCACTACCTTTCCCTTGTAGACATAATGTAACACAATGTTTGGTTACAATTTATATGTGTTTCTATATATTATATTACAATGGATTCCTATTGAATGCAATGTAAATGTACGTCAGTACACTAATTTAACCAAAAAACCCATTAAAGAAAGGTCAAATAAGTCTTTCCTCTTCCTTTTTATCTATTCTGATCTATAAGTTCCTGAGCACAGGAAGTGCTTACTACTTTGGACTTGTCCTATGTTTACTATGCCCATTCTTGGCAAGAAGCTGTGATAGTCTTTTAGAACTAGCAGCAAAGTTGGTAGGAGTTGGTAACACAGCTCAGAGCAGGTTTTAACCCTTAGTTCAGGCAAATACGAGCACAGGTACACACTTCATGCAGATGAAGAATTACTTGGCCTCTGCAGCACCTCTTTGTATTAAAGAGGATCAGTTATCTGCAAGTTAGATCTTTCTCCAAAAAATATAAGAAATTATGATTCATGTGTTTCCAGAATTATCAGGACTACACAAATGACAAAACTCAGTATATCAAAGCTGATTCAGTAATGACTGTAGATCTTCGCTCACATCACCACCGTAACTCTCAACTCAGCATTTTATTATTCACTGAGTTTAGAAAATAACCTTTTGATTGTCAAGCAGCAGCAGAGAAAAGCAAACATTTCAAACTGTAAAACATGACTGAGATAACCGAAAAGCAGTGGGCTCGACCACACACTGAACACAGGCTAAAAGGCACGAAAGAAGACTGAAATTCATTGCTACCCTGATACCTGAAGATAGAGCTGATATGGCACCAAGTTACTGAACTGAACGCACGAGTCCTTCCTCGAGCCACGTATCAGATAGCAACGGGGGAAACAGATTATCAACTGACTAGTCAGACCCAATGGGGCCCTTTTTGGGTACAGAAAGACAAATCCACAAGCCAGCCCACACATTCGCTCGTCTTTTTGTAGTGAGACTGTTCACAAGGAGGTCTACAGTGGTGTCAGTCACAGGTTTTAGGATGTGTCCAGGTATCTTGGGGGACTCAAGACCTCCAACTCTTCTCACCTGTACCACAGGCACAGTGTCCTCTTACTGCTTCTTTACATACCAGAGTACAATTCAGTCTTTGCAGTGCATGGTTCGTTTCTCCATGCTTCTTGCACTGCTAGAACTACTTGTTGTTCTTCCAAATGCCAGGAAGTATACACAGCACTTCATGACTGCTCAAAAGGGTTTTTTCAGAAAGATCTTACATAATAAACCTATTTATTTTTCCCATGCAGCCCCGTCCTAGTATTTATTCTGATTGTTGTTTTCAATTATAATGTTGCTTACACTGTCATTAATAAAGGATGAAGAACTGTAATAATTTCATTTTCTTATGTTATTCTCTGTTAAATAGTCACTAGAAAATTCAAAACTCATTCATTTTGGCAGAAATTATGTATTACTACAGTTTGCAAAAATACTCAAACTGAAGTGCTTATATTAATGACAGCTGCTGCATAAAATTCACCTCAACTGACAATTCCACATGGGAAAGGATCACTAGGATATAAGTTATTTTTCTCAAGGAGGAAAAAAAAAGTCAGAAGTAGGTCTCAGACTCCTGTCTAACGGGTTAACAAGTTATAGTTCAAATAATGCACTGTTATAATAGCCGACCTAAAACCCCAAAATAATAGGACATACAGAAGGTGGAACACAATAGGCTTTTTTCCTACAGGTTACCTTACAGAGAAAACAAAGTGCCTTCTGTCTAAGAGGATGAGCAACATCATTTTATTACAGAAAGTAAATCACATAACTTATAAACCTGCTGGTGTAGAGTTATTTATTTTCTTGATTATGGCTATTCCAGAAACAACACTCTCTAAAAACCAAAAAGGTAATAGAAATCTGTTGAAATACAATTTTTTAAAAGTTAGACTTTGCTGCCCAAAAGAAGGGTGGTGGACCTTTTAAGGCTTGCATGTAACAGCTCAACAGCACCTAGCCAGCGGGCCTCCAACCTACAGTAGTTGAAGATCAGCTCCATCGTCTGTGTTCCCATTAGAGAGGCTTCTATATTTCTAAAGCACAACAAAACAAAGTTACACCTTTTCTGAACAGCTACAGAACAATCATCTGTGGGAATGTCATCAGGGGCCTCTGCTATTCAAGCACTAGCAGACAGCAGTGTGAAAAGCACTGAAATTACGTTGGTAATTTTTTTCATTAGCAAAGAGTTTCCCCTTACAAGGTGGCTCTTGCTTCTATTGACAGGTCCTCAACAGGGTCCTCTGGCAGCACTGGGGCTGGGCTGTTCCTTTGGAAAAAAAATCCAGCAGAGAATTGACGACTTATTTTTGCTTGCTGAGCAGGTTATCCTGCAAAGGGCATGGACACCTTGGGTGTCAACTAACTTGTAGTGAAAGTCAGGCCCTTGTTCAGCGATCTGGCCACCAAGTGACAATCTTCTGCTCTAAGCCTCACTGCTTTAATTCTGATGAAGCAATCACATGGTGAACTAAAGTTAGCTTCATATAAACAGCTCCTAAGTATTTTTTTTTCTACTAGTAATGTACTAATTCTCTTCCCCTTCAAGACCTGGATTTATTAACTTCTCAAGGCATTTTATAAAGCTGCTGCTTCTTTTTTTTTCTCCTATAACCTTTAGGTAATGAGACTATAAACATCAACGGGAATATGATGGCTTGGCTTCTGATGATTGTTAGCATAATAATATGCTCCCCAATAACAGTGAATATCTAGCACAGGAACCCAGATGTACAAATGAGACCCTGTTTAACCAGATAGTTCAACAGTTTGTAAATAATGGTCCCAAATATCACAACACATTCCACTTGCTCATACTTCCATGCTAGCCCATAGGTCTCCCAGGAATCAATGGGATACCTCACAGGTCCAAAAATCTATGTCAGTATATCAAAGTGTAGCTTAATGTTGATACTTATCATAACAAAATTCTGTGCCGAAGTGACTAGTTCAAGGGTACCTTTAAAGTGGACAGTTTACAAATCACTTTGGCACTGGTTTAGGATTAAGGGCATTGGTTAAGGGTGGGGACAGAGGTACAATGATCCATTCTTGTGCAAAAAGTCAGGCATCCTAGTTCTATCAAATTGCCTTTCATTTTGTTTAAGTTAATCTAGGAATAATTTCTTAAGTAGAACATATTTTTCAGGTGATAAATAAATTTCACCATGTTATCATATTCCCAAATCTTCTATCCAGACATCATTCACTACTGAATGAAATTTTGGACTTATTGCCCATCTCCTCAAATGCATTTTTTAAACAGAATGATGGCCTGAAGGCCTGGATTCTTTCAAGCTCAGTCACTGACTCAGCCTCCTAATGTTTAAATGGCCCCTTTGGTGATGCTATGTCTTTTCCTTGACTTCAGAGTATTCTTGATGATGCAGTTAAATGACTAAAGACAGGTGGGATGAAACGTGGGCCAACAGGTATACAGTCTTCAGTGACACCCACATACTGTCAGTTCATCAGTCTCCCTACTAGTGTAGGTAATGCTTTGTTTATTTTTCACACAGCAAAATAAGAGAGAAAAGGGACATTTGTGGGGTTGGGGTATTTTTGGTTTTGTTTTTAAAGGACAATGTAATAATAAAACTCAGAAAAAAATGCCAAGTTGTGCTACAAGACAGAATAGCTACAAGCTATGCTTGCTTATATTTTCAAAATGAAAAGGTGTCAAGCTGGGAGTGCCCTTTTATCATTTCATGAACATGATTTAATGCTTGACCAGCTCATGAAAATAAATAAATAAAATGAGATTGTTACCATGCTTGTTTGCAAATCCAAACCAATAAGAGCTTTTGCTGCGGTGAAATAAATCTGCATTACTGAAGTACTGTAAAGCACAATATATTAAAGATCCAATCAATCCACCTCTCACAGCAGCCTGTAGCAGTATTTCAGCTGATTTCAATGAGAGCTGCATCAGTCTCTAAGAAACCTTAATGTATGCTCTCTGCTAACCCTCCTCCCCACCCAAACGAAAAACACTGAACTCTGCTCTTGTCTTCTGGTTCAACATCATGTCTTTCCCCTCCCTCCTTCTGCGGTAATAAATATTCTCTCTCTATCCCTGTTACTGACAATAATGTAGGTGAACTCTGCACCACATACATCTGTCATTATTAATGACCACGGTGGAGAGAAACGATAGCTCACTCTTAGGAACCAAAAGGGCAAAATGCTTCAGAATTTTCCATTCACATTTTCTTTTTTAAGCATACTTGCTTGGTGACTTTCCAAAGTCATGAGCATGACTCGAACAAGAAAAATCTCTCAGCGTTTAACCTTTGCATAGAAAATTATTTGTTTAAACAGAGGGCACTTGTTACTTGGAAAGTCTCATTTGCTTATAATAATGCTATGCTCAGTATTTTGCAGATTACAATAAACACAACAAGATGTCTTAGTCCACATGGAAAATAATTTTGTTGCTAGCAACATTAGATTTCTTTCAAACAAAAGGCTTGCTTAAGCAGGGACTGTTTTCTTTGCCATTCGTTCCCTACCAAATATTGCTAACCTAGAAAGTACAAGACTGCATCTGAACTAATTGTGAAAAGTGCTGCCAGACTGAATGTGACCGCATGACTTGTATAGTACCCTGAACTCACTTGGAAAGGCTGTCCAGATAATAGCACTTTAACTGGGACTAAGGTAAAGACAAGTTCTCTATAGGCAGCTGATGAAATCTTCGTTTTGTTTTTTTTTTCTCTTGAGACAGCAAAACAAAATTTGAGAAGCTACAGCAGTTTAACCGCACTGCTGCATAAGCCTTTGTCCCTAACATAACGTTGTGCTCAGCACATCAGGTGCTTTCCGTGTACCAGAATACATTGCGCAAAGGTGCTGCACAGGAGGGACAAAACATACGTCTCTAGTAAATTCAGAGTTTGGAAACACTGCATCTCACACAGTGCAAGGGCACTCTCTATGTTACCAGGGGTTTTGCTCAACACGTACAGGCCTTTCCTCTAACATTTACACTGCAAATAGTTCTAGATGTTTTCCTATCAGCTACTCTGACCTCAAGCGAGACCATGTAGAAACCATTTGTTAGTTATGCTAGATGTGCCTGAACAGACAAACATACTTAAGAGCAAATGTAGTGCTGGCAATGACAAACACATACCAAAAGACCATGTAATTATGAGGTGACAAACATGTAACTCTCTGCTTTCTTAGGTATATATTACTCCATAGACAGTTGGGGTTTTTTTTGGTAACCAGCTCATGGGTTAAAACTTTATGTTTGCATTCCACATGAGCTATATACTATACATATCTGTCACTTGTCTTTAGCATTTATGTTGATAAAACTTGTCATGAAGGTTATTTTGACTTACTGGAAATGGGCTTTTCCAGAACATAAATTTTAAGGCTTAAGTAGACCCACGTTAAAACCACTAATACGTTCTGCTAAGTCTCTCTTGTCTTCACTCAGCCTCCTTACAATGTTTTAAGCAGTTTTATTGACATTTGAAATTCTGAAAATGTCAGCTCTTGGCAAGTGTTGCAGTCTAAAAGTGTTATTAGTAGTTCTCTGAGGAAGTGTAAAAGAATATTTTGTAGGAAAAATTTTGTCTTTCAACAAACCTTCTGAAAATGATAGGATAGCCACAAGTTCTGCACAGGAAATAACCTGCAGATTCCTCAAATCATATTAATGACACAAATTTTTATCAAAGTTACATTATTTGGTGACTCACTGGTCTTGCATTCAAGCCATGATACAATCACCACTTCCCAAAGTACCGTTAGGTTCTCAAAAGGAGGAGAAAGACTGTGAGGAGAAACCTGCTCTCATGCACAGTATGTTGTCTCATTGCTCCCACCATCTCTCATCTAGTAGATAAGTATTTGATGGATCTGACCCCAGACCTTCTCTAATCAACAGGCCCTCCAGTCATTTTATGTCAGCTTGCAGCCAGACAGGTCACCTGAGTGTTTTACTTCTGTAATTCATCTCTAAGGACACCAATTCTTCTTCTAGTATGAATGAGCACAGAAATGCTCTAAACCACACCAGATCATCACTTGCAAACACTGTCACTGCTGCTGTAAACCAAGTTGTGGTGGAGATTAATCTACATCACAGGTGGCTTGTTTTCCTACCCTACGAGCAATGCATTAAAATCATCACAGGGCAGAGGGTGAAAATATAGATATCACACACCTCAAAGAACTAAGCTCCATATGGAGGGGTCACCAGGTAAGAAAATATAATGACACATTGCAGTGGCCCACCAAGGGCGACTCACCACAAACAAGGCTGATGAGCTCCATCTTTGAATGAGCAACTGGCAGCAGCCTCAAAAAGTCTCCAGAGCCAGACGAGTCCCCCGTGACTCATGTTGGTCACTCCATTTTACTTTAAGGTAAGTTATTTACAGCTCGGAATGTCTCAACATATCTTGGGTTTTGGGGGAAAGATGTGAGAGAAGGAAGAAAGGAGTGTGTCTCTCATTTTGTATAGTTGTTCACTTGAATCCTCATATTCAGAGGCTGAAAGAGCCTCAATTTTCAAGCCACAGAAAAATGCAAAGAACTATCAATAGGTATCACAGGAGCATAAAAATCAGTCATTCCACAAAACTGTTCTGAAAGAAATTAGCGTGAATCACTTTATCCTTAAAACTGAGAAAACATTGTGATATTAAATACTCGATATTATCAGCCAAGCAAATTGGCCCAGGTCAAATGAGCAAATCTAAAAAATGAGATCACTAAATTTTCTCATCTTGATAGCTTAGTAATAAATAATGTGCTTCTAGTCAATCTGTACATTAAGTCTTTTATGTGGCCTTAAGGCACTGTCTTATGGCTGTGCCCATTACAGGGTAGCCATAGAAACTGACACATTTATTTCTTGGATTAGTGTGCCATTGAAAATATTAATATAATGCAGTAAATGGGGATTTAATCTAATCTACTGATGGTAGGATGAAGTTACTAAAAGGTTGTATGCTCTTCCAGTGGAAGAAAGATTATATCTGTGGAGCACGGCTCCAGTAAAGCTGGAGAGCAGCTGATGTTTTGGTTACAAACACCAGCTAAATAACCTATCACATTTTAAGTACACCACTGATTTAAACAGGCTATGTGAAACATTCAGGTATGTTCACCAAGCAGGTACCTGTTTCATACCCTAGGTCTGCTTCCCAAACCTGAAGCCTCAAAATTAAGAGAATGGAAGCGAAGACGAAGAAGTTTCTGCCACTGTGTAAGCAGTGCAACTAGAGCAGCACCTCACCTTGCAGATACACAGTCCTGTACTTCATGGATGTGTCATGACCAGCAAAGTCTATACCTGCACTAAACCAAACATTTTAAGGGAATTCAGGTGCTATTTTCATGTAAAAAAAAAAAAATTATGTAAGGAAAATATTTTAAAAAAATCTTAATTCTTGTGAAGGAAGAGCTGAGGTTTTCTTAATTTGTAGGTCCCTACCAGGTGTCCATAAATATCAGGGCTCCCATTTCAGTAGATCATATTTGACTCAGGTTCCTTGCAATAATTCATAGTACTCAAGTTCTGACTACCCTTTACACTGCAGTATACTACATAAATTCAGAAGATATATTCTGACAGATGAAGCATTGTTGAAAAGCTAAGTACAGCACTTTGTCCTTGAAATGTTAACATGTAATGCCATAAAGTATTCAAATAATAATTTACTCAATCTTTCAGGGTAATTAATTAAAATGGTCTAGGTGTTAGAGAAAATCACCTTGAGCTTATAAAATTGGAATGCCTCCCCTTTTCTTCTCTGCATGCAAGCTGCTCCAATGGACTTACCACATGCTTTCCCAGTTATGGTTTTTGATTTCAGCAGATAATAAATAGCCAGGATCTAATTTTGCCATGTCAAAACCGATTATGTTTCACAAGAAAAGGTGGAGTGCTCACCTACCAGATGAAGGTGAAACATAAAACCACTTTTATTTATGTGATGTGTCCAAATTCAACTCAACCTGGCAGTAGGTACTGGGAGTATGTAGACTTTAACTGTCATACAAATTTATGCATCCCTGGAACATGTCAAATATAAACATAAATTTAATCAAGGAATGGAAACCTTTATTATCAAAGAAATAAACACAGTTTTTGACAACTAATGTAAATTATCTTAATGCATTTTTCACTTATTTTTCAGAAGGTCAAAGCAAAAAAGAAGATACATTGAACACAGACATTGCTGATGAAAATATTTCAAGCGAGTCCTGGTTCAATTATTAATGCTGATGTTCCAAAAGGAATTTGTGCTTTTTAGCAACAGCACCGCATTCAGACGTGAGAGTTCCTTTTCCCATTCATTACAATGGGATAAAACAGAAGGCTTACAACAACAGATAAACAAGGACTCTGTATTATTCTGTAGTTTTCCTCAGTTGAGTAGTCTTTGGACAGTGTTTTAATGGCTGAAAAAACCCTGCACATGATGAATAAGGATGCCATTCTCAATTAACATGGACAAAGGATCATAGCCATATTTGGCAAATGAGGTAGCTGTGGTGCAAGAAAAGCAGGAGTATTCACAGACATTGCCACATACATCACTGTCCGCAAATCAAAACAAGTTAATGACATTTTTGTACATCTGCCCAACTACATGACTACACATTAGTCTGGCAAGAACTTATTAGACCCAAATTAAATAGCACAGTGATTATAGTTCATATTTACTAAATATAGTGTTATCATTTTATACAGTACTAAATATGGATGCTACCAGCATATAAATAAATGAGTACTCAACCAAAACAACCCAAGTTACAAAATATATTACCTTCATTAAATGTATCTCAGCTCTACAAACACTAATACCCATACAGCTTTCATTAAAGTATATACAATGGGGGAGGAAGCATCGAACTGTTAACCATTCTCCCTAACAAGAACACTGACAAGACACCAGCCTCTCAATGCCAATAGCTCCCCTCCCAATCAGCCACCAGATCATACACTGGTACACAAAATGCCACCAACAGCACCCACTGCATAGGTGGGTCTCAGGTGACTAGATCACAATTCCACAAATATCTCAGATAAGACTAGGTACCATAAAACTTATCCAATAAACCCACATATCATCTGAAATATGCTGGATATGTTCTATAGAAAATCAGTGTACTTACTGAACAAGATTTCCTACTCCACCAAAGGCCCTCAAGAACTCTGAAACTTACTACTGGATAGTAAGGCAAAGAAATCGCAGTCCAACCCATACCCAGTGCTGAACTGGTGGCTGACACAGAAGCAAACTCAGTCAAGAAAGACCAGTAGGATACACTATCAATTCTTGCTGTTCAACATTAGAAAACTTTTTCCTACTTAAAGATGCCTTCAACATGGATTTTATGTACCAGTGGTTATGAACAAGCTTAGCAAACCATGCATAAGCTTCACCAACTTCTTAATACCTTACATTAATTTTAGATGCTTGTGAGTCAAAAAATAAGGGACACTGGCAAGACAGATGAACCACAAAAAGGACACTATGAGGAATCATCTCTGTTACCTATCTCTACTTCTAAACTGGCCGTGCCAGTTTTATGGACAATTCCTGTCCCAAAACTTAAGAGAGCAACAAGTATAGGCTTTTTTCACAACCACAAAGAAGTTTCTAATTGAAATACTGATACCAAGGCAGTTTTCTACAGTTGTTCTGAAGATTGAAAGAACTGATATCCCATTTCTTTAACCAATAGTTCTGGTTTGTCCACAAGTAAGAACCTAAATCCTGAAAGATATCACTGCTAAACCTGCATATTTTGTTCTAGGATATGATTAATTATTTGTCCAAATTTGTGTAAAATAGAATTTGGATAGAGTTTATTTCTGTTTCACAAAAGATTTGACTTTCATCTGATTTTTTTTAAAGATCTCACTTTTCACATTTATGGGATCAGTTTTCCAACAATTGAGCTTATCGGCCACATCTACACTGCTAGTAATTCAAAACCATGGCATATTTATTGATTCCAAAAAGCTATTACATGATATCACTTACGTCCCTGTATTTGATTAGACTGAGTTATTGGAGGAACTAACAAAACATTACTCAGAAGTCAGCACAGAGCATATAGAGATGTCGTCTTACCTGACACCTTGGCTATTTGCTCTCACACCTTTATTTTTATGTATTACACACACAGAACAAGTTTTGCACAAAACAAGTATCTGATGCCATTTTAGCTCCATTTTGTCACTCCAACATTAAAAAAACCAAAAAACTATAAGAGATAGGTTGCAGTTATATAACATTTATGCACTCCGTTAAGGGAATATTAATGAACAACCATATAAAGTTGTACTGATGAGCAAGATGTATTATGACTGAACATTACCCAAGTTCAATTTAAATCTGAATACAGTATATGTCAGATCTTTCTATATGAATATAAAGTATGTGCTCCTTTGGACAAAAAAAAAAAAAAGCTCATAAGTTTAAAACATGAATATGTTAATTAGATTTAAATTCGTCTATTATAGAAAATATTTTGACAAGTATCCTAAGAACAGTGTTTTTCAAACAGCTCAATGCATTAAATACATGCTAATTTTGACAGTCCAAAATGCATACTGCACAGCTGAGATACTATCATTCTTCTTCACAACCACTGCAGCCTCTAGCTAGATACAGATTTTTCATGACAGACAAAAACAATTCCTTCTGTGTATCTCTCATTCTCAGATTTCTACTTCAAAATGATTCCTGAAACACTTTTAAAGACAGACTTAAAACTACTGCAAACTAGAATGGTTATTATATACTTGAGTTAGCCAGGGCTGCCAACACCATATCATATTCAATTTCTCTTTAAGGAGAATTGTTTTCCACTAGAATCACATCACCTGGTGAGTTTTGGAACATGTTGCATTCTCTAACTACCTGCACTAACTGTGCACCTAAAGGCTGTCTCCCAAATATGCCTAAGGTAGATGTACATAGCGGGGTTGCATACACAGACAGATCGGGACATACATCAGTTCGAAGTATATTCACTGCTTTGCAAAATCCCCATATAATTTTAGGGTACAGTTTCAGAACTGGTTAAAGCCCATTTAAGAGTTGTAACTAAAGGGTGAAGTCTGATCCCTCTTTGCTGCTTGGCAGCCCTCCTACAAGCAAACCAGACCAGCTCCCCGATCAAGACGAAAGCTTATTCTGAAGAACAAGGAAGCAGTAACATCCATCTGCTTTCAAAGCAGAGAGCATCTTTACACAAAGGCATCCTGTGTGGGCATGGAAGTGTCTGCACGGGACGTTACTGTACAAGAGCCAGCATGCCGTAAATTCACATCACCCAGGCCCATGGCACTCAACTACACGCACAGGCTGTTGTAGATCACAGCAAAAAAATCTGTAACACAGGACTGGGTCAAGAAACAGCTCAAAGGCAACAGTGGACTACCCCCCTATCAGGAAAATACAGAGTCTTTAGTTACATGTATCTAGAATTCTGAAATTGAAATGGTGGTTTCAAGGAAACATGATGATTTATTTTTTCTAACTAGCAACAGTTGGTCCTCCAGGAACTCTGGAGATGCCCTGTGCATGCAACAGCCTGAATCACACCATGAGAGCCTCACAGCTTCGCACAAGCCACATGTTTCTCAAAGACCAGAGCAAGAGCATGTTGATAAATAAAACTAGATGATTAATTTTTGAGGAAAGCACAACTCAAATTAACCTCAGACTCGGGTTTGCAACTGCAGAAGGGGCAAATAAAATGTAATGTTGTAACTGCAATAGCTAATACTGGATGAATACTTTAAAATCGTGTTTGATGGACCTTGTAATGCACATGTACTTATAGGAAAAACAACACTCAATAGAAAATGAATTTAATACTCTTGGTAAAGTTTCTTTAAGACCAATAAGTATAAAATGCAATAGTTGTGAAAATACATATCATTTTGTTAATACAAGAAATGTGAGGGATATCTAGAACAATAAAGTTATCTAAATCTTTATGTGAGAAAAAGGAGTACCTAAGGTGGGGTTATGCAGCTAGCTTGAGGCACTATCACAGTCTTTGAGGAAAACAAAACTTCTCTGGACATCAGTGGTATTTTTCCTAGGCTAAGAGCTGCAAGGCCAAACTGGTGATTGAAATAGTCTGGTACCACATGGCTCTAAAAGCCAAACCAGTGATAAGGGCAGAAGAGCTGTTGTTTCTGTACCATAAGAAGAAAGATTCTGAAGATGTTATTACATTTAAATGTATTCTGATATTGGATTCTGTTTTTCCATCTCAGCAGACACTGATCCATCTGAACAAGATGGACATAACATGGAGCACAGTATTTTATATTAAATGTAGTTATAAGGGAAGAACAACAACCTTGGAATGACTCACTCACAGGACCAATTCATAGGTTACACTGAGTATGAAAGGCAATTTCAGAGTAGTGGTGGAGGAAAAGGAGTTATAACAGAGGTAATACAAACTAATTTGGAGACATAGATACATACGGGACAGAATACGCAATGTACTGTACACGCTTTTTTCAATGGAGGAAATAATGGCTCCCTTTACCAATACAGTGATATCTGGGAAAAAAAACCAAAAGGTCTAATTCTGTTCAGTAATGTGATGAAATCATTGCAAATGCTGGAGCATATTAAAAATTCACCTAAAAAGACAGCAGCTTTGTCCTTGTGCTGCAAAACCAGGAGACTGTATTAAAGCAGGACTGGTGACAGACACTGGCAGTCCTACTATGCAAGTGGTGTATGTAGAATGTAGTAAGATACCCGGGAGTGTATTCTGGCTCATGTATTAAAAACACAAGAGGGTAAAGTTTTGGTCATGGCTGCATTCCTTTTTAGGGTAATGGGAAAAACCAGTAAGAAAATACAAGATCTGTTGAATTATTTCACAAACAGCTTGTCACAGTTCCGTATCCTCAATGATACATTTCTTTGTCAGGAAAAACATAGCGAAGTTCACCTTTTAAAATCTAATGCAACAGATTTCTATAACCACTAAGACTGTGTAAAAATAGCATCTGTACACATGAACTGTACCATAAAAATTGATGCTCATGAAGTGTTATTATAATCTAAAGTTTAAAACCACAAAGCAAGAAAATTCTGAGTTAAACTGAAACTTCATCCTTAGCCCACCCAAAAGTGTTTAGACACAGCAAGGCTTGCCAAAGAGTAATAATCTTATATACAAAATATGCTGCCATAACTAGAATTTTCAAACTAAGTATGGAATTCCAGCTCTAATGGTGACCTTTCTCTTCCCCACTTTTGTGGGTAAAGGCAAGTCCTTTCATTAGTCCAGCACTGAAACGATTAATAATCTTAAGGTAGTATTTTTTAACAGTGGAACAGAATTCATTTGCCAGCTTCTCAGCTACAGAGTCAACTGTACCGTTCTGTAAAGGGAAAGAAGAAGGGGGAAAACCAAGTAGTGAAATTCTCTTTATAGACTACTGTGGAGTGGCCCTAAAGGAAAAGGAACTCATTACTGAGCGCCCACTCCTTCTGCTCCAACTTGTACAGGCACAAGTTATCGAACCATCAGATAAGGGCTAAAATAAGGCCTGCTGTTGAGGAAGAACAAGCTTCTTGTCCAAGCTGAGATAACAAATTGGGATGTGGAGAAGAGTGATTTTATCAGAGATAGAGGAAGCAAGAGGGGAGCAGGGTATGGGACATGAGATGGCATAGCATCTCATACTGTTTCTCTGGACCTCCTCCAGTTAAGTTTGTGTGAAAGGACCTCTCCCTCTACTGCTGGAGACTGCTCTTTCTCTCACCAGGATCTATTTTTGGAGACACTACTTTTCCCCATGTCCTTCATGTGACCTCATCAATGTAAGGGTCACAAAAGGATTTCCTGATACATTTGGACTCTACGTTCTTAAAAGACACACTCTGTCAGGAGATGGTAAAGCAGGTGCTGAAGAGGCAATCTCCATTGCAGGATGTCAGGACTTCTACAGAACATGAGCAAGCCGAGTAGCAGATGAAGGCAGCAGTGGAATAGCTAGCATGGCACGTCATGGACTGAAGACAGAAAGCACTTCTCAGAGAAACCCCTGCAGCTCAGGGAGTTTGTTCCATGAGCCAGCAAACATTGTCTGGAGTCATGCAAGTCCACAGAACGAGCAACATAATGCTTCTGCAAGTGCACACTGATGGAACTTTTAACATCACTCAGTACTACTTAAGTTGATCAGTCCTAACCCTAATAGTTCTGATGTCATGTAAATATAAATTTGACTGTTTTCATTAAAACAGGCATGTTATCACACTAGGTCTTTGAACCAGAGGTTTCTGAATCACCCCAAGGAACTGAGGGTGAAAGTTAGTCTGCCTGGGGCACGCTCCACACCCTTGTCTCCCTTCTCCATTAACAGTACAGGGACTTCAGGACCCTTCCGTTGTGTCCCTTCTCACACAGCAAGCTGGTCAGCTTTTCTTGGACACAGCTTAGGTGTACAGCTCTAGCCAAGATCAGTCAGAAAATCTATGTTCTACAGGATAACTTCATGTTTTCTTCTGTTCCAGCAAAAATTCCTAAACACCAGGCGACAGGTGCTCTGGGCAAGGTTGTGATTCAACTGTCTTTTCAAAGCTCAGCATTCGTATGGGGAGAATACTTGAAACATAAAGTGAGATAGGAGTCTCCTGGCAGAAAGGAGAGTAACATTCAGCTATAGTAAAAAGCAAACACCAGCTCAAACCAGCATTGAGAGACCAAAGTCCTGGCTCTTTTCCTTAGAGGAGTTCCTTAAACGAGATCCTTAAACACACAGTGCCCCCTTTCCCTGCTCTCTTCTCCCACACTTGACTGAACAACACTAAGCTAACAGAGTTGATGGGAAGCCCATGTTCCCCCCCACCTCCTCACCCCCCATTTCATCCTTACCCAGGGTAACAGGACTTGATGATTATGATATGCTTCTGGTTTTAACTCCCAATAAATAGGGAAATAAGCACTCTAACACTGTTATTTTCAGACCAGTAAGGGTCCATTGCAAGCTCAGTAGTAAGAATAAGGTAAGATTCTGATGAGTAAATGGCAGAAAATTAACTTGCAGGGCTGGTACATCACTGTGCCTTGTTGCTTCAGAATATGCTTACAGCTCTAAAATACGCAAAAAGCTTTCAACCTTGCTAGAACCCCAGGCGACCGCTTAGAAACCAGCAAGTTGTGGGCTGTCTATCTTGTCATTAACTTGTACCTAGAAAGTCTGCGGTCTTCTCCGAACAAAAATTTCTAAATTCAGAAATTTACCTATTTCATTCTGCAGTAAATATTAACATTTATATTTGGAATTTCTGAAAAGTTAATAAAGCCAAAGACAAATTAGGGAATTCTGCTTTAGTATTTCCACTGTAATGTTCTGTTTAAGAAAGTTGTCTGGAATCAGGGCACTGTTAAAAGGCCAATGGATTCAGCTGAATATTTTCCCATTTCTGAGCTTTCATTTTCATATACATGGACTCTCTTGAAACTCCAAATAAAAATATAACACAAACCCTAAGGATTTGTATACTAAATCCTCTGGTTTTACTACAACTAAAATAATCTGTACAAATTTAGAGAGTTTAATATAAACATAGATTTAACAGATGCTACTTTAATTATTTCTATAACCATAGCATCTATATATGATAATAAAGATACATACAATAGGTTTTCTCTTCTTTCGCAATTGTAGGTTTAACTATAGTACATATTACTGTAATTTTGGTCACAATACCTGTATTTGGAGTTCAAGTGGTATTTTTAACCTTATGAAAACTCAGCCAGCTCCATTATTTGCAGCACATCTTTCAAATTCAGCAGAAGCAAAGACTGAGATAGAAAAGTGCCTTTTGTTCAGAGGTAAACTGCTGAAATTACTAAGTCCTTAACTTCTGCTTGAGCTCCTCAGACCCATATGTGGGCATCAAGACAAAATAATAACACAAGTGTTTTGACGTTGGATCCCAAACCTTCAGAACATAAACATGCCTCATGACAGCCTGTACCAAAGTATCTGCAGAAGCAGAGGACTAGTAAGAGACAGACCATGATTTTCCTCGCTACAGCAAGACTCAGTGCTCCTCTTATGCACCATGACAAAACAATCTAAATATTTTCTTTACTCAACAATGAAAAAAAAAATTTCTTAATTTCTTACAGATTTTGACTTCAAAAGTCTACATTTTTTTTCCTGGCTTTGGGAGCCTTGTGGCCCTGGTACTTATGATGGAAAGTTCTCAACAACAGCAATATTTTTAGAAATTCTCTCTCTCAAAACAGAAGTTTTATCAGAAGTGAAAGTTCCAAGGTCTCAAACACACAGAGTTGTGAGCCCAGACAAACCTAAACACAGGCACTTTTAGGTGTCCAGAAAGCTACAGCTCCTTATTGATGTACTTGCTCAAGGACTTGAACACACACTGTACAGAAGGAATCGCATGTTTAGATTTCTGTCTGTCATTTCCCATTTCCCTCTATTTTCTACTCACAAATCCTGAAAATAACTGGAAGTCAGTTCCTAATAGATCCAACTATCCATTGATGTCATATAGTAACTCAGAAGGACTTTGCTTCATCAGAAAGCAAGCAAAGTCTTGTTGGTTTTCTTCTTAAGGTATTCATAGTTTTTAAGCACTCCTAAGGGTTTACTGGTCTTCAAGATGTAGTTGGGCAAGATATATGTTAGTCCAACGCAGAAGTTAATAGGCTCTGTACATAGGCCAATGTTAAACCGCACATTGTTAGACAAGATGATGTGCTCTGCTCTTGCAGCCTTAAAATTCAAGAAGTCCTTTTGACTTAATATATAACATTAACCTTTCCACTCGCTTTACCATTTTTTTTTTGGACTGATTTTATTCAAAGTATTCTCAGGAAAAAAAAAAGTAAAAAAAAAATTTGCAAGATAAACACACTTCTGCTAGCAAATACCAGAAGAAAAATACATTCTAGCAGTCTTTGGCCAACTAAGACTTGAAATGAGTTTACATCATCAAAATGCCTCTTGATCGTGTTAAAACATTCTGAAAATTTATTGTACACATTTTTCTTCCAAAATTAACAGGAATCTTTTGCTTTACAGTCCATTCTTTACTTGCATGTCCTTTTTGTCTCTCTTTTGAAAATATATCAATTGCTTATTAAAAAAAAGAAGTGTTTTGGCATGGCTGACCTGTAGAGATATGGAGCTAAGCAGAGTCAGTGAATCCACTCACTCTGATATGCACACATGATATGCAATTAAAATCTCCATTCACATTCCTACAGGGTTGTCAATCAAGAGAAAAGCCTTTTTGACAACATCCAGTGAAGCGTACCAACTAACTGCTGAACAGGAACTTAAACAGTAACAGCTTTTGTTACTAGCAAGAGCGGATTTTACCAAGATTGGGCTCAGTTTCTAAAGAAATCATTATGTTAAAATTTGGGGGGCTTTTCATTAAAAATTAAAATGTGTCATAAAGCTATTGTGTGTGAAGCTATCATATTGTGTAATACATGAGGGTTATCAGATATATGTGAGGAAAAAAAGCCTTCTAATCTAGCCTTTCTTGGCTGTAGGAAATAATTTAACCTTTCATAGTTAGAACAGTGAACAAAGATTACAAGACTGTTTTTACCTAGAACATTTTTCTAATTGCCTGTTGTCTATTTGGTAGGGACCAAATATCTTTGATAGCATTATAAGCTGCCCAGCTACAAAACTAACACTGTAAAAGGCCTCCTACTGCCAAAAATGATGCTGTGGACAATTTGTTATTGACACACTGGAAACTGATGTGGTTCAATTGTAAGTATTTGCAACTCTTGGAAAAATAACCTAACTTTGAATTTATGACAATAGAGGAGAAGTCTTTGATAATCACTGAAGATGCTAACATTTACTTTCTGATACCCAGCCAGATAATGTACAACTCCTAAGAGCATTAGGGTACTTTAAAATCAAATCCGTAAAGGTAAAACCAGTGAAAATAAATAGGTCGTTATTAATCTGCTGTTGTGTTTTGAGCACTAACCTTGAACTACAGTTTTCAAACATGCTAATATTATTAGATACTGAAATATTTGCCCTCTTGCTTATCACGCTCCGTAACTGAAGAGAGAGCAGATGCATCCTGACTATTAACAGTCATGACAAATTGCCTTACTAATGAATGTTACACACTGAAAGTGCCATAACTGATTAAACTACAATTTCCCACTACCAGATAGAGGGAGACTTGGGAACTCCAGCAGTGGACAACTCTGATGTTCTGCCAACAGGCCTTCAGGGCACTGTGTGGTATTTAGAAAAACACACTGTAAATTCCATATGAATATATTCTACAAGACTATGTGTATACAACAGGTTTTAAAGAACATTAGATGAAACAGCTTAGGTTCGTAGCCGATGAGCCATGTAAAATGGATCTGTTTTAACAATTTTAGTATCATTACAAGGCTGCACTAGAGAATATTTCTGTTGGGTTCCTCTACCCCTCTCCCCACCTCCCCAAACATTGCTTGTGCTTTGCCTTCACATAAAATCTTTCTTTTGTCAGTCTCTTTGTCGGTGCAAAATTGGCAGCGGTTCAAATTCAAAGTACTCCTATTCATTTACTGACCATTAAACCAATGTCATTCTAGTTCACATCAGCCAGAGAGCTAAGCTCTAAAAAACATAAAAGGCTTGCTTCACCACTGACGAATAATGTGTACATTTTTACAGAGCTTAAACCTTAATGCTTTGCCTGCAACTAACAATACAGTATATCTTATCATTCCTTTTTCACAAGCAGGCAGCTGCTGAAACGCTTGCCACTTCAAAATATCAATTGCTTGCCAGAGTTGTCCTCAACACACCCTGTCAAACTCATGTATATTGTGCAACGAAAATGGTGCAGGACTGAAAGCTAGAAATTGTGTCAAATTCTGCTGTAAGGGTATGATGTGCAAAGAACAACGTATGACAACCGTAGAGACTACAAACAATAGCAATGGAGCCAGACACTACATATATCACAATTGTGCCTGTACATATTTTATTGTATGCATTATATATTTAAAGCATGACAAATGTGTCATTGAAGCTATGTGCTACACCAAATAGAAACCCGTCAGCTAGTTAAGCTTTTTCATTTCTCTTGATGGAACTGCAGTGGTATTTTTCTGCCCTCTGAACATTTGTTTGTAAATCACACAGCACATTAAAAAAAAAAACCAAACCCAAAAAACCCCCATCAGGTTTTCAAAATGAGTAACAGAAAACAAAAGGCAATACTACAAGATGAGAAAATGAGATTTTGTTCAATTAACACTTTTGCTTTCCTCTGAGGACACATAGCCAAGCTACCTTAAAGAATATTTGAGGCTACGCAAGACAAATACAATATCACTGTGCCCATAAATTACAGTATACCTAATTTTAATGCAGATAAGTGCTGGCCTATTGATTTGCATGTTTCCCTGGCAAAATGGAAATCCCATGTGAGTATGTTCTTTGTCTGTAGAAAATGCATTTTAAAAAACCTTTATGAATACAGCAGCCTGTGCTAAAAAGGAAAACATAAGTCACTGGTATAAAATTACATATGGAACCTAGAGGAAGCACTGCTCATACACACATGTATATACGCATCTCTCTGTGCGCGCGGGCACGTGCATCTGAACGTGTGTTACACAATCACACAGCTTTTTAGCACATGGTTACTATTTCCATAAAGTGGCTTAACTATGGTGGAGGCGGAGAAGAAAATTGTCAACCTAAGTAACAGGGTAAGTTAATCATATCACAGAATGCTAGTCGTAAATTAAAGAAACAATACATAGTTGCCGTAAAGAAGAAATGTTTAGGGGGAAAGATGAGTGGAACAGCCCACAACAGCATGTAGGTTGCAAAACCTGAACACATGGGATTCCATGAGGGTCATTAACTAATATAATCCTAACCAAAATGAATATATAGGCCATTAAGGTGTTAATAAATATTTTGGAAAGAGAATAGGTGTTTTAGGTGCTCAGGGTTGCTGACCTTTGCTGTGTTTATTAGTGGGACAATGATGCATTATTAACACACAGCAGCTGTACCTGAACTGCTGCCATGAACATAATAGCCTTTTATAGCCATCAGGGGAGTGAGATAGGAGGCCTTTATTAACCACTAGACATGATTAGCACATTATGTGAACTTTAGTAGGCAAATTATCTCTTATTGAAATATAATGTTGGTTATAACTAATTGTAAACATGATTTTAAAAACTTCTCAATGCTAAACTAAGAGTTTTACTAGCATTTAGAAAACTACTGGCTAGGACACTAAAAAATAAATAAAATTCTCCTTTTCCTTTGTTCGACCTGCAAAAACAACAATACCTCACAAATACTTATTGCACTATGATAAAACCACTGAAGTGAATGACTTCCACACCAGGAATATTATTCTTCAGAACTGTAAAAAACCCCAACATTGAAAGACATTTCCAACACAATTAAGAAAACTGCTAATGAAGAAAAAAACCCTTGCCTTATATTTTTATAAAGATTACAAGCGGTGCTTAAAAAAGTTTGTTTGCCAATACATTTTTGAGACTTAACTTGAAAAAAAAAACCCCACAATTTACTTCAAAAAGCTTAATTTTGGGTAAGATTATCCCATTAGCCTTCACAACTGAACACAGCACTAAGAGTCCATTATGAGCAGTCTTTTATGCCCTAGCAGAAAGTCATTAGCATAAAATAAATCATTAGCTTTGATATTAAGCCTCTACTATCTGCAGGTTTCTATGACTAATGTTCACAACTGTGGCTGCCAAATGATAAATTATACTTTTTTTGAAAGGTCATCATCCATTCTCACCACTAGTTTTCCTCTTGCTATTTATTATTATTTCAGGTTGATGCAAACACAATGATCATATAAGAAACAAATGTTTTCTCTTGCTTGTGAACAGAAACCTACACACTTTTGGCAACTGCAACCAGGATATAACTTTGAAGTCAAGCTACTTATAACACAGGATAGAAATGCTGGGTACTCAGAGAAAATTCACTTTCATCATAGGGAGAAGTATATAATGAAGCAGAAATATGCATGCATACATATATATATACAGAGAAACATTGATACAATGGGAATTTATATGTATACATCATCTTCTCACTCTTCTGACAGGAACTGTCTGGATAAATCTTTTGCTTCACAAGCAGACCTCATACTTCCCTTACTGACCCATTTCCCTAAGTACAGGTTATCACTGTCTGATTTCAGAGTTCTGATTTCTTCTTGCATATAGAATAAGTAACAGGAGTTCACTGCAAGTTTCCTTAATATAACAAAAAATACATACCAGCTACAGTAACTTCCATTTAACCTTTAAGACCATATAATCATCAGCAACAATAGCAGGAGACAAAAGTACTACCACAGCAGCTCAATTTCCATGCTTAGCCAGCAGTACCTTTGAAAAAAGCCACTCATGCCACTTTTGATTGGTAGAGAGAGGTTGAACAGTCAAGAATGTGAATGCTAAAACATTCTGACATTTTCACTAACCCGGATTTGTCAGATGCTCATGTAATTCAAGTATGTTTTGCAACTTAGAAAGCAGCGTGTTTCTTGGGAGGAAACCGTAGTACGGGGGTCTATACCAAATCAAATAGCAGTCCAGTGAGAAATACTAAATGAACAGTTCAGAAACAGTGTTAGCATATGTGCAATTGAAAGATAAGATATAAATATTAGTAGAGCCATATGAAATTCAAGGGCTAAAAATAAACTACTTACTGCAAACATAAGAAGCCAAAGAAAACCACAGACATTACAAATGTCAGTTGCACCCGAGATCTCCGCTGAAAAACGACTTTAACTTTGAAGATCTAAGTCAAGAGCTAAATGTCTTATTTGCTGCCCTGACTTACTAACCTAAAACTGATCACAACCAATGAACGTAAAATGCAGATATTCCAGGGAATGAGAGAGGAGACTTTTCTTCTGTGTAGTTGCTGCTGTGGAAGGGCGATTCTTGTTGCTGCTTCTAATGCTACGTAATCAGTGCCTAACCACAGAATAACATGCTGTTGCCATTTTCCAACTGAATGTTGTACGGAAAAATGTTATAACCAAGAAAATCTCATTCAGGTTGATCTGAATCTCTGAAAGTGTTTCGGAAATGCTGCTATAATTAACAGTCATTTGGCACTTCCGATATACACTATGTTTTGGAGCAGTTTATAACTTGTGTTTTTTAATGAGAAATCACTCCTGGGACAGAAAATCCATTCTTAGTTGTGTAACTAAACCAGTAGAATAGAACAGGCTATTACTGTTGGAAGGGACCTACAACGATCATCTAGACAAACTGCAGCAACAAAAGATTCAAATTAAATTAGGTTATATTTAAAATAATTATTTTAGTGTAGGCAGCCCATGCTAGACATCCACAGAGCATGTGTCCACTTCAAAAAGATAAACAAAGCTGCCACTAATTGCCACTGCTGTCAGCTCCAGAAGTCAAGGTCTGCATTGATCCAGGGACTACACTCTCACCATGAGAAGTGGTGCTTTCAGGTCACTTTTGAGCTGTGCAGAGAGAGGAAGCAAAGCAAGCTTTTTACTTCCACCTCCTAAGCTTTGTCATATCTGCCATCAACACAGGATTTAAATATCCAAGTATTTTGATCTAAATCCTACCATGATTAGGACATTTCTCTGCTTAATGCAAAGTAGTGCTTCAAACATGGCCCATCTTTCTACACTCCTGTACAGTCTTAGCAAGATTAGAAAGTCCCACTAAGATGGGAACCTGAGGACAGGAAAGTGCTCAGTGTGATCATCCCTGACAGGCACCGAATTCAACAGGAGTTGGGACTGCCCAGCCCTCTATGGTATCAGCTCCTTAAATCCTTAAATGCAGCTCCAGCTGCTATTTGGTTTAACATAAACACCAAAGGTACTGCATACACTGCTGTGTTCAGTTAACTCAGCGTTCTTAGTAGTTAAAAGTTTTGACTTTTTTCAGAAGACTTCATGGTTGAGGGCATGCACTAGAGATGAAGCACATCACTCTGGTAAGAGAATAAAACATAATTTCTCTCAAGGTACTGATGTTTGGCACAACAAAAAATAAAGAAAGAAAAAAAGAATTAAAGTGAATGCCTTTGTTTATAGAACATCTTTGAGAAAGATTTCTCAAAAGCATATACATAAATCATTTCCCATATTCCACTAAAATTAGGACTACTTCTTTTCTGAAACACTGGAATTTAAGAAGACACACTTGAGGCTCACCTGTAACTCTGAGATGACATTCTAAATTCTAATAACCCAGGAAAAAAGGTCCATTTCCCTTCTTTCTCAGTGGTATTATTTTGAAACTAACTAAAACACTTAACAGTCAACAGTCCACAGTAATGTAAACATTTAATCTTTAAGAGGCACCAACAAATTTCAAGTATGATTCTAATGCAGTAGGGGACAAGGTAGTTGCCTATGAGGGGAAAAAAAGAAAAAAGCCCAGAAAAAATAAATGTTGATCTATCAGAGGAGCAAAATCTAAAATTCTGTCAAACCACTAACACAGCATTTCAGCTTTAGAGCTGTCCTTCACAGTGCTGGCCTTCCTTAATTCCGAGTTTCAGATAGAGAGTGGATAGAAGCATGCGACTGGATAAAAAAAACTTTGTAAACAGCCGTGGAACATTTTACTTAGACTAGGCTCTATGGTGGGGTTAAGCTTACAAAGTAAATTGTTCTAAACACTGTACATAAGTATATGCACTTTTGCTCCATGGAATTCTGATTACAAGCGGGATTGTTACCTGCTTACAAAGCACTGTATTATATCTCCTTATCCACTTCTACCCAATGTCACGCCGCTGTTTTCATTTTGAAGGGTTTTGCTTCTCTCTCTCTCTTCCAGCACCCCATCCCCCCCACACACACCCCCCACCCCGGTATTCTTCTTTTTAAAAACAACTACAGTCTATCATTCTACCTCTGCTGTCTGGCTGTATTTTTCCACTGCACTGACAACTACCAGCAAATACAAGAAAGATGAGTTGTAGGCTCCTGTATTTTTGAACCAGGTAGCAAATCACTGAAGAATCTAGTGCATAATTCTGCAAGGCTAACCACTGGGAGCCATAAAGACCATTATTTTCTCCCTACCATTGGCAGGGGTCAGCATCCCTGTCATTAGCTGTGTCAAACTGTAATTGTATAACTGCACTTTCTGTGAGAAGATATCTGAAAACACTGTAAAGTTGCAAGTATGAAAATGCTTCTCACAGTACAGATCAAAGTGGTCTTTGGAGGTGACATTTCAATGCGGAAAGGCACGAGGATGTTATTTACTGCTCTCTACATAAACATTTAAACTTATAATCCGACTTCTTCAAGCAGCTTGAATTCCCTGACCATATTCTTCTATCAAATTAAGACGCACGGATTATCAAAGTTATTTCTTTGTAGCATTCAACTCAATTAAGGAACGGGACGCTTCTTAAAATAAACTTCAACAGAACAGACCACTCGCATTAGCCTGTGGATGTCTGAAATGTAATTATGCATCAAGTTTCAAGAGGCAAACAGCACAACCCCAACTCTGAATCTGTCCAGCGTAAGAGCTCCACTATGTTATTTCAGGGACTGACCTATATACCGCAGCATACCGTCCGTTCTGTCTGTTTGTATAAGAGATACCTCACACAGTTGTCATAACCAACATTGTTTGCATTGTTCTTCCCCTTTTCTCTCCATGGGTAATGCGAGAGAAACAAGGGAAAGCCTACATAAGAATATAGGCAGAGTATAATGAGCTTTCACAGCAGATAGAGAAAAAGTAGAATAAGATGCTTAGAATGCTATTTTAGATTTATAAAATAAAGATCTAAGCGGTCTTCTGAAACAAAGCCTGTCAACTGACAATTGTAAGATAAGAGGCAACTGTTTGAATCTACAGCACTGCATTTTCTTTTGGCTACAAAAAACTGCACTGTCAATACCTCCTGTGCAGGCACCTGGGGACTTAGTCATACACTAGGAACAATCACCTGGTCAGGAAAAAAAACCCATCAGTGCTAACAGAACAATTAGAAAACTTAAAAGCTTAAGTATTCGTGGAATACAGTCTAAATTGCCACCAGCTCAAGGAGACTTAAAAATGTGAAGAATCAAAGTATTTCATATTTGGCAAAAAGAACCCAACCCAAAACCAAACCTCACCGAAACGCAGGTATGAAAACAAGGGGCAATTCCACCAGTAAGTGCCCAAAGCAAGTTTTAACTAACTTTACAAGAAACAAGATCCAGTTCTGAACACGTTTTGCAGGCAAAGACCTAATCAAGACCACCATCCCAACCCAGAACAGGGATCCATCACACACCAGCCATCATCTCTCTTCCTGGGAGAGATCAATACCAGACCAAATTTCCTGAATACAAAATTCTGCAGGGCCTCCCGCCCTTCAAACTCCCTAAACACACGCAGCACAAAAACGAGTGACAGAGCAATACTGTAACATGACGACATGTTTAGAACAAGTCAGGTTAGTTTTCAGAGCAGTGTTAATCATGCTGGGTGAAGGGGGAGAGCGAAGGGGGTGAAAAATGAAAAGTTGAGTAACTGTACGCCGTCAAGGGGCCTGGCAAACCTGCTCTGTCCGCTGAATGTAATCAATGGTCGGTGGCACAGACATCTGAAAGAACCATTTGTCCTATACTCAGTATCTTATACTGAAACATTCCTGGTGAGTCTTTTCCAAGCATAAAACATATGTCTTATGACTGTGCACTTTTAAGCACATTATCAGTTCAGGCAAAGTGAAATAGAAGAGTTGCAACTTGTCTACAGAATGAGTGTCTCATTTGCATTTAAAAAGAACAGTTTGCTTCCTCATACATGGCATGACTTAAAAGGAGCTTTAACCAGCTAGTAAAGAAATTCTGAAAACGACTTTCTAAATTAATTTATTCGATTTGCAGTGCAACCCACCAAAAATGATTTAAGGAACTTAATTGGAAAATGATTTAATATATTAAAGTAATTCCTGATTTTCCAAAGCATTTAACTTCTAAATTAAATCTGGCCCACTATTTCAAGAATGATGAGTGAAATGTGTATTCAAGTCATTACCTTCTTTTTGAAGCTTTAAATCACTGATAGGTTTAATAACGTTTGTCCAGTTTCATTGCCAAATGGGTCTTCAGACACTTTGGTGCTTATGTCATTAATATCAGCCCGAGCCTCTCACCTGGTGACACTTTATGGTTACAATTTACAAAAACAGACAGTAGAGAAAATAACGGCAAGCCACAACGGATCAAAGCGAGCAGTAGCCTGAGGATTACTCGGAGCACTCACAAAGAATTTAACGCACACGCAAACAGGCTCCTACACATCTGGACTCTCCCTGCCGAACAAAGTTCACTCCTGGTACCAACTTCCGATCTATAGGGCAGCTCTGCGGGATGCTGCCAAAATACAGATACTCCGAGCACCGCTAACAGTCATACCTCTGGGATCTCTCTCGAGATATCCTCGGGCATCCACCACAAAGGGCCAGATTTATCCCTGAATTCTATAACTCCATTGAGCACATGTGAAATGCAGCCAGGCTGAATTTGGTCCTTTCTGTTGTGATTGGTAGATGAGACCATGTGGGAAAAAATCTTTCCTCTAAACTGAGAGGGTTTCACCCGGGCTCTGCAGCTTCCGCGCCCGAGCGCGGACAAGCACAGGCTATTTTGCTGTTTATCTCTGAATCGAGGCAGCTGCCCGCCGTGAAAGAGACGGCTCTCAGCATCTCTCTGACACGTGAGACAGTCATGACAATAGCCGAGCGCGGAACCAGGCTGTCCGCGCCGGGCCGGGGCGGGTCGCGTCGCCCCACGCGGGTGCCCCTCCGCGACAGCGCCCCGCCACCGCGCCCCGCCACCCTCTGCGCCGGCGGCCGGCCCTGCCCGCGCACGGCGGAGTTTACGCCGAGGCAAACATCTGCTGCAGCCTGCCACAGACTTCAGCGGCGGGGTCCTAAGCAAACGCCTCAGCGCCCAGGTTTAAACATATCTTTGGGGAAGCGCTCGCTTGGCAAGGCAGGCGGGAGGGGGGTGACGGGCGGGGGTCGCTCACGGAGTGCTCCCGGTAGCTCGCACTTCCTGATTATTTCCTATGGCCGGCGTTTTATTCATGTGCAAAACCCATTCCGTAACTGCGGAGAAAGTGCAGCTCCTGCATAAAGCACCAGCTGGCTGAGGCCACAGAGGCAGTTAACAATGCAGGAACCTCCGTCTCCTTCCTCGGCAGCAAAAGTAATGCAAAGTGCGCTGGGATCGCAGCACCAAACTCTCGTAAGCAAACCCAGAATTTGGGCTAGCGCGAACCTGCCCTGCAGTACCTCCTTCCCCAGGGGTGGGGGACCTAAAACTTAGCTCTCCTTAGGCACTGACCCCTATTTGCAGCGGTTTAATCAAGTTACAGAGAAACTGGTAGGGCAGTTGTAGAGCCGGGACAAAGTCAAGCCCACGTTCTGAAACGGCTTGTCACTCTTACTCGCCCTTATTGTGCATCTACAGAAATACACGTGTATATAAACACGCATGTCACATACACACTCACAAACGTGCTCTCCGCACCGCCAAGCACCGCTTTGACACGAACTGCCCGGTTACTGGCGGGGCAGAGAGTTTGTGGCGGGCGCAATCTTCCCCATCAGTAGGAGCCCTGGAAATTCAAGTCCTTCGCGATAATCAACATCCCTGTCCACGCTGCTTCACCGAAAGGGAAGATGCTATGGAAAATGCCTCCCACCCCCACTCCACCCCCCACTCCACCCCCCCACACCGCTTCAGCCGCCTGCCCCCAAACTACTCCGGGGTTTTAATTTGGGGTGCCTGCAGGGGAGCCGGTGTGTGTCCCGGTGGCACCCCTCCGCGGCGGGCGGCACTGCGCCCCCCAAACCCCAAATCCCGGCAAGTGCCGCTGCCCTCTGCCTCGCCGGTGAACTTGGTGCCCGGCTCGCGAAAGCGCAGCTCCAGCCCATGCAACGCGCCGCGACAACAGCACAATCGACAGCACAGATAAAACAACTCGGACGACACAAAACACGAGTCACCTTGTTGCAATAGTAGGGGTCCAGGCAGGGGGAAGGTCCCAAACAAGGCGTATCAGGAACGGCTGCAGGCTGAGGAGGTGGTGAATAAAATCTTACGTCCATTTCACTAAAACATCAAGCAAACTCCTTTCCTTTTCTTTTTGTCGTTAATGTTGGTGCAAAAAAGGGTGTGTGTGAGTGAATGTGTGTGTGTGTGTGTGTGTGTGTGTGTGTGTGTGTGTGTGAGGGGGGGGGGAACACAACAAGACAGAGAAGAATAAAAAAGAGGTGCCTGACTTCAGTAGTCAAAGAAACACCTTCCCTGCCTCACATCCGTTTGTGGTTTGTAAAGAGAGAGAGAGGAGAGAGGAGAAAAAAAAAAATCTCTTCCAAAAAAGCACCGGTCTGCAGCTGTCTACGAGAGAATCAACAAACCCTCCTTCTTCTACGGCAGGGCAGGTAACTTCGAGTACTTATTGTTTCCCCCACGCATCGGCACCGGGGCGCTAGCTCCGTGTGTGCCTCTCTTTATGGGAATCTCGGAGTTGGTTCGCTTCTCCCTCCCTCCCTCTCGCTCGCTCGCTCGCTCCCTCTGTCCTTTCCCCGTTCTTTTATTATTATTATTATTATTATTATTACTATTATTATAATATTACTGTTATTATTTATTTGGTTGGATTTAGTGGCGGTGTATTTTGGTTTCCCTCCACCGTGAGGAGCGGGGCCGGGGGGCGGGAGGCGGCGACGGCAGCCGGGGCCCCCGCGCACCCCCGGGGGGAGCGGCGAGGCAGTCCGCCCGCGCTGGAATGGCCGCCCCGCGCCGCCGGGTCTCTCTCCACGGCTCGGCTCGGCTCGGCACTGCACGGCTCGGCTCGGCACGGCACGGCACGGCACGGCGGGAGGCGGCGAGGGACGCGGCGCGCTCCGCCGGCGGAGTCGCTGCTCCGAATGTGCTTCACACAAAGGGGCCGGCGAGGGAAGAGCCATTTGCGGCCGCCGGGGACGGGGCTGGCAGTCGCGGAGAGGGGCGCTGCCGCGCCCGCCATCCCGCCGCCGTCCCCGCCCTCTCCCACCCGCCTTCCCCGCCCGGCCCCCCGGTGCCGCCCGGCCCCCCGCCGGTTACTATGGCATCCCCTCTGCGGCCTGCCGCCGCGGCGGCTGTGGCCCCGGCCCCCTCCTCCGCTCGGCTCGGCCCAGCCCAGCCTGGCCCGGGGGCCGAAGGAAGGCGGGAGGTCAGGGTGCCAGCAGCGGCAGGGGGGCGAGGGGTTCGGCCTGTGCTGAGGACTCCGGGTCGGCCCCAGGCTGCCAGTGCGGCTGCGGGCAGGTCCCTTGAGGTGGCTCTGCAAGAGCCCCCGGCCCATCTCCGTAACCATTTTGCAGAGGTCGGGTCAGGGCGCCCCGGCTGCCCTGGGAGACCCGCGCGGTTAACCAGGGTCGAGCTGCAAGCAGGACCCGGCGGGTTAGGCGGGAGCCTTTGGTCTTCTGTCCCAGCAGAGTGGAAGCCATCGCCCGGTGTGACGGCAGAAATAAACCGTGATCCATGTGCGCGCCTCAGAAACCAGGAAGCAAGTAAAAAGAACCACCCATGAAATTCCTCATTAGCTGGGGTCTACCTCATTAGCTCGTAGTGCTTGGGCAGTACCAACGGCAGGCACAGCCTTCCTCACAGCGGGATGGAGGAGGGAAAGAAACTTGAGGAGATGGGAGGAAGGAAGGGGAAGAGGATGGGGTAGGGAAAAATGAAGAGGAGCAGTTAGCTGCAAACAAGGGTGCTGATAAAGGAAAGTTGGGAATCCAGTGGGATGCCAGAGAGGGATAGGGCAAAACAAGGTTTAACAGGCAAAAACAATGGAAGAAAGGGTGACTTCAAGACACTCTGAGCAATCCCACTGGGCTTCCTGCTGAGTCTCTGGTAGTTTTAATCAGGATAGAAAGGATGGAAGAGAAAGGATGCAGGAAGGACACTACACTGAGCTTAGATAATGCCCAACGGTTACGAAAAGAAAGGAAGGCCTTTCCCTCTTTAAATAAAAACAAATTAGCGAGTGCCACACAAATAAGCAGAGATGACAGTTAACAGGAATGGTCACATTTATCAAATACTCATAAACATTTCTGCCACAAAACAGCTGGAATCTGAAGAACTTTTAAGAACATTTGTAATGCATCTTGTCACACAAAACTGTCTTCTCACTGAATAAAAATGTTCGGAGTAAAGATTTCAAGGGGACCCGGTATTAAGGGGGAGCAAATCACAAATTTCAGGTGAACAAATTGGTGTTTGTGTGAGTATCTGTAATCTCTACCTCATATTTTGATACTGTAAAGAGCCCTTCAGGGTAGTGTTAAGTCATGACTTTCCTCCATGTCTAACAACCTGATTTCAGTAAAGCTTAATTATCTGGAAAAAAAAATACATAAGTAATCTAAACAAAACTCTAGAGAAAACAGGTTGGAAGCAATATTTCTTTTCCAGGATTAGTTAATCAAAAATATCTCTGAAGATTCTTGGTTGTCATTTCAACACAATTTAAGTGTGATGGCAATAAATGTTTTCCTTAAGCATGCAATTACAAAAGGATCTCAGTTGCTTTATTTTTTAATAATGTTTGAAATCCTTATGGCCTTGGAGAAAAGCTTGAAAATATGACCCAGAAAAAAGCTCCAGAAAGCAAAGGAAGAGACATTAACATATTTAAAAAAAAAAGAAATCTCATGATTTTTGGCGCCTGACTCATTATTTTGCATGTTTGGGATTAGACATTCTGAAAGTTAAAAAAATCCTAAAAAAGACTTTCCTTTGCAAGAAATGTGCTTGACGCTCGACAGATATATCGCTGCTGCAAATGGCTGATATGTGGACCATAATTTGACAAAGTGAATGGGAGACAGATTGCAAGCTCTGTATTGAAGAGCTGCTGTTGAAAAACTTGTTATTCATGGACCATGGATTAGTTTTCAGCCTGTTGTGGAGAAAGATGGTAGAGAGGTACTGATTCTAGGGGAGCTGATCTAGGCAGCCAGTGTGTGCTGGTGCACACAGGTACATGGAGGTGCAGCGGTGCTAATGCAGAGCTGGAGATGTCAATACCATCCAACAATAAAAAAATAAAAAAATAAAAAAAAATACATATTTGGCTGTTTATTTATATGAAATATTACTGACTGTTGCCTTAGTAAAGGTTTCAGGTTCCTAGGAGTCTGTAGGAGTTTACAACTATACCATTTGCTTTGCACAGCACTTCAAGTTATTTTCAGTACTTAATGATGCAGGCCCTGAGAGGTTATAAAATTTTTGCTGCTACTTACAGAGATGATTTAATCATCGAGATGGTAAAAACACCTGAGATTTGCAGCAGTTATCTCTACAGTTTATAAAAATTAAAAAGCTATATATATTAATCCGTTAAATGTTCTTTTGTTTTGTAGGGGACATTTTCTCTGGGGTTTTCAGGATAATGCATTTGTGGAGACTAGAGCTGAAAATGTTAATACTGTTGTAGGTTTCGCCTTTATTGACTGAGAAAGCCAGGCCCTTTCCAGGGTAATGCAATGCTACATCATACTTGGCCACTCTAGCTTATGTAAGTGCATTTTCTAGAAAACAGTTGCAGCAGATTAAAAAGCATGAATCAGTTTTTAGAAGCTTAAAGGGAAGGAACATTTGTTCAGAAGGGCACCGGGTTTTTAAAGCCTTTCAATGTTCAAGTGAATGTCTCCAAAATAGTCTCGAAAGAGGTTCCCATACCAGCATGAGTGTCTTTGCTTTTCTGATATAAATAGGAAAAAATGCCTTGAGAAACATGTTCTGTATCTGCTGATACTAAAAAATTCATTATTATTCTTTTAAATGCTGTCTGCTGGAGTGACACTATGTAGTCTGAATATTCTCCATGCATTCTCCATGCAGTTGAGAACTCATATGGAGTTCCCTCCCAAACAGTGTTGTGGAAGCAAGACGTTTACATAGCAGACAAACCATAAATGGATCAGCAACTCCTTTGAGCTGAAAATAGCTGGAAGTAGAGACACAGGAGTAGGGGAGTGGTGAAGTTGACATGCTGGAGGGAAGGGATACCATCCAGAGGGACCTTGACAGGCTGGAAAGGTGGGTCCATGTGAACTACATGAAGTTCAGCAAGGCCAGTGCAAGGTCCTGCTCATGGGTCAGGGGACCAAATGCAATTACAGGCTGGGTGGAGAATAGATTGAGAGCAGCCCTGAGGAGAAGGACTTGGGGGTACTGATCGATGACAAGCTCAGCATGAGCCAGCAGTGTGTGCTGGCAGCTCAGAAGGCCAACCATGTCCTGGGCTGCATCAAGAGCAGCGTGGCCAGCAGGTCAAGGGAGGTGATTCTGCCCCTCTCCTCTGCTCTGTTGAGACCCCACCTGGAGTACTGTGTCCAGCTCTGGGGTCCCCACTGCAGGAAAGACAGAGCTGTCGGAGCAAGTCCAGAGGAGGGCCACAAAGATGATCGTGGTGCAGGACCACTTCTTCTATGAAGATAGGTTGAGAAAGTTGGGCTTGTTCAGCCTGGAGAAGGCTCTGGGGAGACCTTACTGCACCATACCGATACTTCAAGAGGTCCTGCAGGAAAGTGTGAGAAGGACTGTTCACCACGAAGTGTAGTGCTAGGACAAGGGGTAATGGCTTCAAGCTGAAAGAGGGTAGGTTTAGATTAGACGTTGGGAAGAAATTCTTTACTATGAGGGTGGTGAGGCACTGAAACAGGTTGCCTAGAGAGGTTGTGGATGACTCTCCCTAGCAGTGTTCAAGGCCAGGTTAGATGAGGCTTTGGGCAACCTGGTCTAGTGGAGGGTGTCCCTGCCCCTGGCAGGGGGATTGGAACTAGATGATCTTTGAGGTCCCTTCCAACCCAAAGCATTGTATGATTCTATGAAGAATAGTACACATTTGCACTCAGCTCAGGCTTTCACACCTAGAGCCATCGCTGGAGGCAGAGTACTGTCAGGGCAGACCTTGGTCTGAACCAGTCCAGCCATTCGCACATTCTCATGGAGGCTTTGCAATGGTCAGACTGTCAGAATTAGAAGAAACAAGTGCGTCCGATATGACATGCTGTCTTCTTGTCTACCCTGATGTCTCACCCAGCTGCTCTGGTATAATGGGGGCCATCGATAGGCATAAATCACGTTGTCAGCCAAAGAGAGGTAAAACTACTGTAGTTTAAATAGTTTTAAAAAGAATCTAGCCCAACATCTTATTTGGGATCTCCAGGCAAAGATGCATGATCATCTGTTATAAAGAGAAGATTTCTTGATTTTCCTAGGAAGAGGGAAATGTGAGACTGTGATAATGGCTTATTATTTATTATACATAGACACCATGAGACCCTGTTCAGGAGGTTGACTCTTCTTTAGAGAAAAGTGTTCTGTGTATTTTAGAGCAGCTGGATTGGAAAATCATTTTGCTTCTTGCTCTGTGTGCAGTACTTTGGGAGCCAGGAGGGCCAGACAAGCTAAAGGGGGAGACATGAGATTTTGCTGAGAAAATCCCTCCTGCTGGAATTTTTCCTTTACTTACTGACTCACAGGACTATTTACCTTTCAGAACAAAGCTCAATGCTCATCAATTTCCAGAGAGTAGTTAATGAAATAATAGTAGGATGAAGGGTCTATCCCTTTTGTGTAGATGTCCTGTTTCATGCCCTTAAACTGGGTATGATGCTTGGATCTGGGAAGATGCAAAAGATAATGATATCAAGATTACAGAATCTTTAAAACAAAGTAATTAATCTGGCCTTTTCATCAGAATGAACTCAAATCCTTTAAGAAATTGATTCATTTTAAGTGTTGTTGACATTCTGGGTGTGCACTCATAAGAGCATAAATCAGTGTATTTAAACAGGAACATTTGCAATATGGTATCAGAGCATAATAGTAGTGATATATGTTTCAGAGTATTTAAACAGTTTGTAATGCTACCCAATAGTGTGTCAAATCAAGCACTGTCAAACATGTAATGAAAGAAGCAGCACTTTTATTATTTTAGCCACTGCTCCTGTCTTGTTTAATTCATTGGTGGTGAAAATGACTGGCCCCAAATTATCACACTAGCATGGAAATAAATTGTACTTGTCTCTGTAAGGAAGTAAATATCACTCCTAAACAGTTAAGGAAAGCCCCTGGCTTCCCTTTGTCACGAAGCAAAGAGAAAGGCTGAGTATTGCCATGACTTCTCATTCCAAACAAATGATACACAGCTAGTTGAACGGGTAGAGGAGTAGACACATGGGGTGAACCTGAGCTCTGTTTTGCATCTTACAGAAGGTTCTTCCACACTCATCTGCCATTGCCTATGGTAGGAATGAAGCACACAGCATCTCACAGAATCGAGATCTTAAATAAGCATGAGGGAAATAGAAAAATGTAAAATTCACCTTGCGTTTTGCGGCTTTGATCCATTCCCATATGCTTCCAAGACACAGTCAGATGGTTCAATTCAAGGTACTAAATTTAATGTGGCCTTTCAAACATATGAAAGGTAGGCCAGTCTTGAAAGAAAACATTTCACCAGGCCTTAGAATCAAATTATTTCTCATGGTCAGAGAAACAAAGGGAAACATGAAGTTCCTTTTTCCCTCTTCCTATATTTTCTATCTTTTATCAAGTGATTTTGTATGAGATACACTGTCCACATGATGTGCAGAAAGGCTCAAAAATCCATCGCAGTACAGTCTATGCTAGTTCTCAATTGCAAGATATACCAAGGTGTTAAGGTTGCCAATTTTCCACTCTTCCACTTACCTTGTTAAATCAATCATGAAACATCTAGAATTATAAGGGATCAGGAATTTTGGGTTTCATGCTATTTTTTCTAAAGTGTATTGGAGGACTGTACTGGGGTTTCAGAAATATATATTTTTTTAGGAAAAATAAATTGTTTTCAACAATTTATTTTGCAATTTGAGAAGCCTGTCTAAAGGCATTTTGGTTTTTCCTTCAAAAAGCGAGGATCCATAAAAGTTATATAAATGTCATCTGGAGACTGCATCATGTACAGATGTCTTGAGAACAAATCTGTACGAATGTTTGATACCATTAAAAATAACCATCTATATTTGCAGATATTTTACAAATTTACATATTATCAGCTGAATGTGTCAGCTGCATAGGCAGGAAAAAAGAAAGGCAGAACAGAGGACTGGTCACAAGCAGAGACAGGTGACAACATGAGGACTAGTCTGTATCACCAGTAGCATTGAAAAGGGAGTTTTCATCTGCCAAGACAGATGCCAAGCAGATGATTAATCAGTTTTCAGTTCAGACTAATGTCGTTATCATTCCCCTTTTTGATAAACTCCCAAATACAGCTGAATTGCTTGAGTTCTCCTGGCATGAGGAGATCTTTACAGACTTTCTTAAGACCTCTTTTTTCTATGCTCTGCTGTCTCGTGTGGCTCAGATGTCTTTTGCTAGAGAACAGTTTTCATTGTCCATCATGTTCACAAGGTCTCTGTGAAATAATACCTTGGATCTTTCTTAAAGCTGCAAGCAAGGTGAGTCTTTCAAGAGGAGACTCCCACCCCATTATGTAAAAAAGTAGTGTATGTGCCTTCTTTTATGTGCTTTTAATTAGTACTTCAAGCCCAGAATTATGGATGCTAATAGAGAGAGAGATCCAAACTCGATTTTCTCAGAGTATATATAAATACGGCAGAGAGTTCACAGAGGTTAAAAAAAAAAACTTTCTGAGTGCTAGAAGGTATTATGGCTTATCTTTTTTATTTTTTTCTCCCTATTCTATTTTTTAACCAGAGAAAGTAAAAAGCAAACTGGATTTCTTGGATTTAATGTACTTCCCTAGGGACTTAAGGTTACCATCAGATATGTACCACACAAGGGGGCACAGTTGGCATTTGAAGTGCAGAAGGTTGGGACTGAGGCATAGTAAAACTATGGTGGGAGTTTCCATTAGAGCGTCCTGGTGTAGCAAATAAATTCAGCCCCATTCACATTTGATACACTGATACAGATACATCATCCACATGCCATCTGCCATCAGTTTTTAAGGGGTGTGATAAGTTACTGGCTTGAGAACAAAATTTCCTTCTTTGCTGAGAGATTTCAGCATTTTTCTGCTGGATCTCCATGAACTTCAGACCACCTTTCTTCTAACTACATGGCTCTTTTCTCAGTGGAGCTGTCACCCATAAGTCTGATAAAAACTCTCTGTCATCCTTCTCTGGGTTTTCTTGTTTGACAGTTTCGTGTCATAGCTTTGTTCCATAATAAAAATAAAAAATCTCTAGGTGTTAAAGAAGTCCTTGGAAAACCTTAAGTGATAGAGTCAGCATTTACAGAACATATCACAACAGGTCCGACTGACCTTGGCAGCACCAGGAGATCACCATTTCTCATGGATGAGCTATTCCTGAATGTCTACTTTTTATGCTGTATAAGGGAGAAATACCTTTTCTGGATCAAGGCTACTTTCTGCTTCCCTTATTCTTTAACAGAGATTGTCTGTAATAGGGACGTGTTTAATATTATCTGTGTAAGGAATATCTTAATTTCTATTAATTCCTGAAATCCCGTGCCTTGTTCTGTGATAGATATCTTAAGATACAAGTGCATCACTGTTATTTTAAAGTCATATACTGCTTTGTTGAGGATTATTTTTTGAGGATTTTGTTTTACTTTTTACCACAGTGAAACTGCGAAGATTAATGTTTGTGGATGTCCTCCAAATCATCTGCCTTTGCTCTAGCTACCAGACTATACTCAACACTGTTTTCTTGTTGGAATGGCTCTTTTCTGGTTCCTTTAGCTGTTTCCAGGAGTACCGGTTGAAGGGAATGAATAGTCAGTATTGATCATTCATCTTTAAAAACAGTCACTTCAGTGTCATGTGTTATGTACAGCAGAGCTGAACATGCATGTTAATCAGATGTGATGAAGCATGTGGAGGGGAAACCCCAAGCCACATTTGAAATGATCAGGTTTCTAACTGTTTGTTGGATGCACACAGGTTTAGAAGAGCTGCATGGAGATAGTTGCCTTACTGCATAATGCACTGGCAATAATTAAGTAAAACCAAGGGATAACTAGAAATAGAGAATGAGGAGAAACTCAGACCTCTTCACTGTTGCAGAATGTAGAAAAAAATACCCATCCTCCTAAGACACCCTTCCCCCTCCCTGCAGGGGAATTTCCCTGCTTTGAAGTTATCTTGAGAAGACACAATTTGCAATTTGCACAAGAGGTCAGCAGGCCCAAACTACTGTACCATAGGGTAGGAGGTGGTTTCATAGCTGAGAGCCCCTCCAGGAGATTGACTTGCAAACCTTTTACTTTCTTTTGAATGAAGTGTGATGTCCACTGGTTGCTGTTATGTTCAGAGGAAGGGGAAGAAGTCCATCACGGAGGAAGGTCCCATGCCATTTTGTGGGACAAAAATCTTAGTTAAGTGTCAACTCCCAGGTTCATATTAGTTCCCTGGAGAAATATGTAATGGGTATTTACATATGTATAAGTAGAACTGTAAAGGGGTGGGGAGAATACTGAAGCATGAGTTTATATCTGCTGAGAGTGATGCATGTCCTACATCTGCCTGCCTCTGTCTCATTAACAAGGGATTTGGCAGTTATGTGTTAAAAAATAAAAACATCCAGTGGCTGAGACTTACAATGATGTGCTCTTGGTTTATTTTTCTCAGTTTTATGTTTCTATAAGCATTAAAAGAAAAAATTATAAAAAAATCCAAACTGTCCAGGGCAGAATTTAATCTGGGACCACAGAGAAGATGCAAACTGAAACAGCCTTAAAGTAGAAAGTATTTTCAAGAGAAACATACCATAAAGAAGAGGCTTAAGGAATCTGCACACAAGTCATTTGTGCTACAATGCCTAGCCATGTTGAGGAGAGCAAAGGGTAGGGAGGCACAATATTTCTGAATTTCCATGTCTTTGTGGGTTTAAATCAGACCCTTAACCTCATTTGAATATAGTATTTTTGTAGTTTAATATATTTTATACAGAATGTATAAAGAAGATTTAATAACTGTCTCTTAGCTGTGGTTTATCTCTACCTCAGAGAAAGCCAAAATGAGTTTCTAGTGAAATGGCTGAAAGAGCATACACGGTAAGTCTTCTATCAAATTATTTCCAGTCTTGCTGATTTGTAAAAGATCTTTCAGAAAGATTCTGTCTTTCTATGTAGAATGTTAAATTTTGATTCTGTGCCCAAAATATATAAAAGGAACTACAAATAACCAGTGAAAGTCTAGCTCGCCATCTTCTGCTTTTTAAAACTCCTTAGACTGCTTGCTATCACACGGAATTTGTGCTAGTGTTTTAACCCAAGTTTTTACATCAAAAAAGAAAATTATATTCTAGTATGTTACATGTTTCTGGCTGCAGTAGCAATTAAATATCTTGGAAGAAACTAATCAAATCCCCAGGCTTCTGTGCTTTTTTGTTTTTCTCTTTCAGATGTGCGTCACAGATAAAGGACTAACTTTGTGAGCACACTCTTAGGGTAATAAAAATACAAAATGAACAATACTTATGTAATTATCAGACACAAGTATTCTTGAATATAGGGCTTCTGACGCATCATAGCAAAATTATAAATCAAGTACTTAATGTTGCTTTTGTCAGCTATTAAAAAAATGCAAATATTTTTTCACATTCCCTGGATGGCTTCACATCAGACTAAGGTATTCTTGAAGAGGTGGGATTCCACAAGGGTAGTTAACCATTTTCTTCCAACCCCAGAATCAAACTAGTCCATTGGCACAATTTAAATCAACAAAATCAGGCTGGGCCTGTAGGCACGTGTTTGCCCTGCTTCATCAGCCTGTTGCCTGTCTGAGGCAGTATAAAGGTATCTCTTTGCTTTGACCGTGCTGCAGAGGTTATCCAGATTTCAATAGAAGCAGTTTCTGACACAAAAATTTGACCAGCCATCAAAAGGTATAAACTATCGGTGTCATGGGATCGCTATTGCTGAAAGTTGGGATAGAGAGCATGTATAATTCTCTGTACCTTCCAGTGGCTTCCCAAAGCGCTCTGCTTGCACACCCAAAAAGCCCAGACAAATTCTCTCTTAACCTAATGGGAAGGTGTTTGGTGAGGGGCACACATTATCACACACAAATTAAGGGATATAGTCCCGTAATTATTAGCACTGCTTCTAAGTCAGGAGTTGGTGTGGGCACGGCATCCAGGTGTAGGGTGATATTGCTAGTTCTGCTTCAGAAACACACTCAAATACGCCTCTGGCCATCTGGTGTTTCTGATTCAAGAGAATCTCTGTATTTGCTCACCTTCCTTGAATACTCAAAATCAAGCGCCCAGGCCTGATTTGTTCTTTTGTATGTTTTGATTAATTTGGGAAGTTTTGTTCCTAACATAACAAAGGTGTGGTTTAGCAGTCAGCTTCAGCAAATTTAAATCTGTGCTGCTGCTGAAAACGGTGGTACTGCTCTCCTCCCTCCTCCAGCTGCATCTTTCCATTGCTTCCCCTGGGAGGATGAGAATGCTCATGGCTGCACGGTCAGCTGTGATAGGAGCCGTCAGAAAATTAGTGCATGGCTCAGATCTCAGGTGGATCGTTTTGGTTTTCTTGATCCATCTGACTGTGGCAGCCTGAGAACTGGCGATGAAACAAGAGAAGAATATTTACCTAGGTTGGAGGCAAGGAGGGAAGGGGGTGGAGAGATCGGGCCTGTGTCTTGGCACAGTCCATGCTTAGGTTAGCTTAAGCCAATAATGAAACTGCACCTAGGAGTCCTCTTGCTAAACTCAGAGGTGAAACGTACTTCTGGTATTAAGGAAGACCAAACATTGGAAAATTCCAGTGCTTTTTTTTTTTTTTTTTTTTAAAAGACTTACTTTCTGTGTACTGTAATATCCTGAAGATTTGAAGCAGGGCCATTGTACAGGAAAAATAAATAGGAGTGGATATTGAGTGGAAACAATGGTAAGAGCTAGGCAGCTCATGTAGATCCAGTCACAGGTCACTAGTTTTCCCTAAAATGCCGTTGGTGGGAAGAATGTTGTAAATACTCTTCAACAAACTAAAAGTTATCAAAAAGGTATGAAGAGTTTCTCGGCTTTGATTATAAAGAAAACTTACGGAAAGAAATTGGTTGCTACCCTTTTATTTTTTTTTTATCAATCCCATTCCTCTTCCTGCAATTCCTACCTACCCAATAGGACCCATGAAACCTGTGGTACTGGAGATGGAGTGATTCCTCTGAGTTATATCAGCATGTGAGTTGGGAAGAGAGCAGGGCGACTGTGAGGGGAAGGGAGGGGGAATGGGGGAAACAGATGGATCCTAGATTATGCTGCAGCTGAGATTGAAATAAAAATTCACCTTAAAATTGGGTGGCTGCTGCTTCTACAAAACTCTTGGGGATAATTCATCTGCCACTTGATAAATTGGTGGGGTTTCTTTCCAGGTTCTCTCCTCTATTCTCCTTCATGCTTTGTATGTGTATACATGTGTGTGAGGTATGTGTATGTAATTTTCAAGAGGCCTGGCCCCTTTTTTCTCCTTGGCTAACTTCTGAAATAGAGCTGTCAGGATGATTCCAGCATTTGGAGCCATATTCTTTCTGACAGAATATAACTCTTCTCCACAGTTTTCCTTTTTTATGGCCTGAAGTCAATGGGAATATTCAATGCAACCTAAGGTCAGGTTCTTGAATTTTAACACAATTTCCCATGAGAACTAGAAGGACAAGAATTCCTTTAAAATGGGGAACAAAAAGTGGAATGGTAATATAAGGAGTAAAGACTTGTTATGTGGTTTTAAAAAAGCAACTTGAAGAGGTTTCAGATCCAGGAGCAGGGGAGGAGGGGGAATGGGCTTCATTTAGTCTGGCCAGGAATTTACCACCAGTCACTGTGTTATCAGTCATTTGTACCAAAGGGCTGAACTCTCATAGCAACTGGCCATGCTAGCATCCTGAACTTCAGTAGGTCAGCTGCAAGAAGGTACATCAAATTAAGTAATTTAAAAAATGTGTTGAAATATAACATAGACAGTCATATGAACCTGTATGACATGGAAGGATTTTAAACTATGCCATAACAATGGACTATACAGGCATACAACCACCAATTTCTTGTTGAGTCCTTTTAAATACAGAAGAAGGATCAGTTGTGAGATGGACAGGTTTGGCTAGCTCCTTTATAGTTGATCATTGTTATTATTTTCTGTCTTGGGAGACAGAGATTTTAAACACTTTAGTTGATAAAGAATTTCATAATCCTGAAAAGAAATGGTGATGTTAATTTATTTTCTGCAAAGAAAGAGGTTTCATGCCTGCGCCCACCTCCACAGAGTGGAAATTCACAGGGACCTAGTTTTTATCTAGGCAAAGTTTCCTGTATAGTGAGTGGAAATTTTATATCTCTCTCAATATCAGTTGAGCCCAAATTCTATTGTTGTACATATTTCTAATGTCAGGAGTCTTGGCTTTTGCATTACTGAAATAGGATGACAATGAAGGTGCTGCTATTTACAAACTCTTTGAAGATGTGAGATGCTGTATTTTCATCTTTCTATGGCTTTGGAAGTGCTAAAAATGCATTGCATTTCATTGTTGGTACAACAATCATGATCAACAGAGAATCTCAATATTATAATATTTTGCTATACATGTTCCATTAAGAAAAGCAAAATATGCTTTATTCATATAATATTTTAATCTTTCACTTCCCCAAAAGTCAACTATCACACTTTGTTGCCACCCTTAGTAATGGCTGCAAAGTGAGACATTTCCCCATTTTTCTACGTTTCTAGGGTTTTGCCTTCCAATAATATTTCTGTCTAATCAGTGGTTTAAAAACCAGGTTTTAAATTGAAACATTGAATAAGAATTATATTTTAACTACATCCATTAACAGCACAGAGTAAAACATGCTACATGGAAAAAAATAGAAGCAGTCTGGCCCATGGCAAGATGAACTATGAAAAATCCAGCTTACTTAATGATGACTAGGCCAATTACATTCAAGTGTTTTATGGAAAATCAACTCTGTAGGATGATATTTACAGTATTGAAAGTGCCTCTGTGTATTTTATCCCCCCTTAATATTTTTCAGTCTTTCCATTATAATATCAATTATTTCATATTCTCTTTTCAGTCTGCTTCATGTTCCCTTGTCTTGCCTCTCCCTTCCTATCCCCCTCCTCCACACCCTTTCTCTTTTTCTCATATCATCTCAGAGCTGTTAGAAAAAAAATACTGCCTTTCTGTGTATGATGTTCTTCAGCTTTAGCAATTTTCCATTTCACTTCTTTCTCGTTATACCTTTTCCATTTAATATTTGGGGAGAAAAATCATTCTGTTTAAGGGTGAGCCAAGTACACCGTCACGATACTTTGGCCCAAGTTAGTATTTTCAAATATAAAGTTTACTTACAGTTTCCTGTGTTTTCCATTTGGCTGTTGTTAAAGAAGGAGGAACGGTAGGGAAAAAAGCCCTACTTTCCTTGCCCAATTTGCAGCAGGTGTATGTTTTAACAACTGTCCCTGTTCCTTGTCCCTAGTCTCGCACGCAGCAGCTTGGAAGCTCTGCAGGCTTGCTTACACAACCCCGGGGCTCACGACAGCACGACTCATTTCTGGGAAGACACTGGTCTGGATCTAAAATGGTGTCATGAATATGTCTGGGAGGGAAGGTGCAATTGGAAAGAGTTCTAAGGGGGGATGTAAATTGCATTAAGTAGTGCAAAAAAAAAATTCGGACAGTTTGGTGTTGTGTGGGCAGGTGTGGTTACCCGAGCTGGTTAGGAGGTCAAGTGCAAGTGATTTTAAGTGGAATCCGGGGTTTTTGAAATCAGAGAAGCCATCGTCAACAGAACGACTTCTACTAGTGGAGGCTGTATCTTGAGAGTAAATGAAGACTGAAGGAAACAGTAAGGACTTTTAATTTTACTACTGATTCGTGTATATTAGTATAGAAAACATTTCTTTGCATTTAATCCTTTAATGTTCTGTACTGGTTAATACTTCCTTACAGTTTGTATAAAGAGGCTATGTAAAAGTGGACAAAAATGATACCACTCTTATGATACACAGAGCTGGCAAACACTGAGATACACACAGCATTTAGGCGCCATGGTGATAGATGCCTTAGAGATAAATACAAGAGAGGCAAACAGAATGAGTCAATGCATTGCCCAATTTGCATAAAAAAATTCATAAAATATCTTGCAGTGTTTGAGGAAGAAAATAAATATTTGGTGGTTAGGTTGCTATGGTGTTGTGGCAGTGAAAAAAAAAAAGAAAAAACCCAACAAAACTATGAACAAATAGTCAAAGCTACATCATGGGTTTACTATCCAGACAGTGTCTTCTAAGTAATAAAGGGCTTATGAAAAAATGCTTTAATTATGTAGAGTTTAGATGTGATGCGAGCTAGTGCAATAACAGCTTTTCCTGTCCTCTTAGATTATAAAGCAGATTTTAACCATTGACTTCAGAAGGTCTGAAGAGGATTGTGCAGCGGGTGCTGTGAATTCCTGTGTTTATTCCCATGAATAAGCCTTACTTTCATTTTACGGCTTTGGACTTGGAGATAGAAGGAGCAGGCTGTGTCAGCTTCTGGGGGCATTTTCTGCTTCTCCATTGACTTAGGATGAACATTTTCCCTGTTATACTATGCTTCTTTTTGAGTCAGAAACATTTTTTAATAGATGCTTCAACCCAAGGGTGATGAATGCTTTCCCTTGCATGTTCTTCTGGATTAACATCTGGTTTCAGCAGACCACTTAAACACATGCCAAAGAGCATCCTTAAACATTTTGTTGGGCATATGCCTAAAGGAGTACAGTAGGCACATTAAAGAGCAGGATATTCTTAAGTGCTTTTTTGAATTGAGGCCTAAATGGGAGTGAAAAGAGAACTATGTGTCTTGTTTTATTGGGTGAATTAATTAGCCAAGTATATGTTTCATTTACTGACATTATCTTTTGTAGTTATATAACTTTAAAGATTACAGAAAAATACTTCACCCCATTTTTGTTCAATATCTATGTTTTAATAATTACAATTTCCCTTAGGTATAATTTAGCTGCAAAGGTAGTGATAAAAATATGTGTGCTTGCTTCCATTTACTCCTATTTTGCTAGTAAATGAGCTTGCAATACTGAAAAAAAGAGTTCAGGGGCAATAAAGAAAATAAAATTTGCAACTTTTTGCTAACTTTTTGGAAGGTGCATCAAGGTCTTAAGAATTTTATGCTTTTGCTACAGTGTAATTATTTTTGAATTGTTACTCCTGACTGAGGAGGCAATAATTTTTCTTTTTTTTTTTTTCCTGTTAGGCATGAATGAACGAGCAAATTTAAGAACGAAAACAGAATAACCATGCCATTTTTCAGTTTATAAAGCATATGGCTCTGCTGATGCAGCTGGAGGAAGACATACTCTTATCTAATGTGTGAATGGCTTAAAAGTGGAGTTGTGTGCCATAGTACGGCAAGACAAGTTACTTATTCTAATTGATAGTCCATTTACTGGGGGCAAGGGTGAGAAATTCGAGGATAACTTGACATGTCCACCCTTCTTATGAAACTGCCGCGTACTCTGTAGGCTTCTGTATAGAGGTGAGGGCTAAACCCTGAGCAGAAATTATAGCAAAAGTAGACATCAGAATTACACTAGTTACTCAAATTAGGGCTCAGTGGAATAGGCACCTGGAAATTTTCTTTTTTCTCTGTTTAAGTTTTACTGAAAACTTGTTCAAGAATGGTGTATTTTTCTAATATTTTTCCTTGCAGATTAAATAAAAGAAAACCATGCCCCAAATGCATACTTATGCAGGCATTTCAAATGTGGTGTGTTTTCATTATGACTGAGCAATTTCAACTGTGAGCAACTGCAAAGCAAAAAGTATATAAAAAAGTAAATACATCTTTGGAGGTAAATTAAATTGCAGCACCCAAAGCATTGGGATCTGCCTTTTATAATTCAGATATGACAAAACTGAAATAAAACTAAAAGTTCAAACTAGATTCTCCACTGCTTTCAAATGTCTTGATAAAAATGAAATTGAAATGGAGTATAGGGACCAATACAGCTTACAAATATATTTCTTTTAGTTTGTAACATGTACTCATCAATGTGGACTCTATGTAAAGACTTTGTCTACAATTTGAAAAGCCTTCATAGATGAAATTCAACAAAACCAATAGTCTCTTTTAGCAGAAATTATCTTATGCAGGACAGTTGTTTGTATAGTGTTCTGTGGAAAAACACTAGGAAAGAGGTAAGGAAAAGACAATCCTGACAATATTATTTGTAAAGTATCTCTACCCATTCATTCCCTGAATGATGTCGCACCATCTAAAACACTAATTGGATTGCACGATTGCATGACTCTCCGGAGTATTGCATCTCAGCAATAAAATCCCCACAGAGTCATTTATCATGTCAAAGGGTAAGTGATATTTTTTTGGGTATTCATCTGGATAGATGAAAAACAAACACTGCGGTTTGGGAATTTATAGATACGTAGACATGACCTGTGAAAGAGTGATCTGCAAGATTACGCACCGACTGTGCTTCAAATGGCAACATAAAAGGCATTTCAGTATATAAATATTAGATGTCTCTTTTTAAGTTTGAGATGCTCATAATTCTAGCCAGCTCTCAAACAGCTCTGGATGCTTCCATAATGCCATATCACAATGGAAGTAAAAAACAAGTGGATTGAGACCACCAAGGAATAAGGAAGTGGATTTTGCAGTTAGAAGGGTATTACTATTTTGTCTGTGTTGCAAACAAGCCAGTCAGTCTTTCCTAATGCTGTAATGTACTCAAGTTCAGTCGTCTTCTTGGCTGAAGTCCAATACAGCTAACTTTAGGGGATCGTCATTTTTCTGAATGCTGTGACTTTTCCAGTGAGGGTTTTGGTCTTGAGTCTGCAAAAATCAACCCTTTGGATTGACTTTAAAATTATGGATAGTGGAGTCCAATGGGAAAGGCTTTTAATTTCCAAAAGCATGTTCAGGCTGGACTCTAGAGACAGGCTTTTATGCTTAGTACTGTAAGTACCTATCTTGCCTAACTTCAGAATATCTCAAATGATCTATGGGATAAGTCCAGAAGCACTTGTATCCTGAATTAATAATGTCTGCAGTACAGAGACATGTCATCTTTGGACATTGCCATGAGAAACACAATCTTAACTATGCATTAACCATGAAGACCAGTGTGGTCTCTTCCGTCATATCCAAGCACTACTGAAATTCACAAAGTAGGTATTCTTTTCCTTAACTAATCTGTACAACCTAGCCTGCTAGACACTAGTGATCTATCAAGTATATGTGTGTAAATTTTGCCCTCCAGTACTCCCGCTTCACAAAGCTTCCCAACTAATGGTTTCCAGAGTATCCAGGAATATGTGACTGTGAAGGGCTTAGTAACTAAGGGGTTCTTCTACAGAAAGGAAGGGTTAGTTCTCTTTTGGACTCCCTTAGGTATTTCTTTTATTTTTAAATAAATGTTAGTTTAATCAAGTGATGAATCCTGGGTCTTTCCTGCCACAGATTGTAAGCCCCTTTGCTTACAATCTTGGTTTCTCTGCCTTTTCTAGGGGAATTTGGGCAGGGAAGAAGTGGGAAAATGCTTCTGTATCTGGCTATCTTTGGGAGGAAAAAGTGTGTGAAGAGAGGCTCATTCCCCTTTGGTTCATGAAAACAAAGCGCTTGAATACTTAGAAGAATACTGCATGTTGTGACACTTGAGTGGAAGGAGGTATCCCTATGCATGCTAACATGGTGTACTTGTATAGATTGAAGGACACTTAATAGTCCCTTCCCTTTGATTTTTCCAACTTCTTCTAAGTGTACTGACTTTCTATGTGCCATTCTGAGCTCTACCCAGGACTTTCTAAGAAATTGTGGTACATCAGTTGCATGCCAGGAACTCGATTCAGCGGTGGGTTCTCTCCCTTAAAAAAACCCGAAACAACACCCCAAAACAAACCAAACAAACAATAAAATTTTGTTATATGAATTTTCTGTGATTATAGAGCACATTACCAGAGTGGGGAAGGACTGAAATTGCTCCTCATGCTCATATTTCATTGTGTGGGTGGACATTGGTAACTCAAAATGACTCAAAAGTACTGTTACCGAGAACTCAGTGCTAGAGAATCCTTAGGGCAGCGGCTCATCTTAAACTCTTCCTTCTTCAGAATTCAGAAACCTTCCTGACCTTCATTTGGGATTCTCCATTTTTCTGGGACTGCTTGTGACTGGGGAGAGTTGAGGGGAAAATCCGTTCCCCTTTTTGAAACTACATCCAAAAGGACCTGTTTTTAGTCTAGGTGGTCTGGTGCATCTCACCTAGTTTTAGGTACCTAGGTGAGGGGAAAAAATGGAGTTACATACTCTAAATTCTTCCAATTGGATCTAGAAAATGAAGGGCAACTTTAAAAATTGTCCACACCTCCTCTGGTTTTCTTGTTCCTTCCCCACTGATTATAAGGGTAGATAATTTGGGTTGTCACATAGTAACCAGATATTCTAATGAGATTAAAGCTGGGCCATAGAAATCATATTTCCCAAGAGATTTCAGTGCTGAAGGATGGAGAAAAAGGTACCTATTGGAATTCTATAAGGGTGTTTGACTTCCACCGATTTTAATGGGACTATATGAATACTGTGATATCTAATGAGGTTCCTCAGGACCTTTGGAAACTATGTCTGAAGACCTGAGTTTCATTAAAAACAAATAGAATTGAATATGATTAAACCCACGTCATATGAGAAAATAAATATTTGATGTTTTAGACAGTTCGGTAGCTTTCCAAAGTTGAAGCTTTGCCCACTCACTTCTTAGGGAAATTGGATCTTTAGTTTAATCAGGATGCTTTGGACACACTATAAGCTTTTATGAAGAATAAAATTATTGACAAAAATAAAAAAATTCATCAATGGCAGACCTGCAGGTGAGCACAGCCTACAAGAGCAGAGATTCAAATGTAGCTAAGAACTTTCTCAACACCTGATTGCTTGAAGTGGGAAAGATAACAAATGTAACTCAATTTTTTGCCCAGATGGTTATATTATTTTCTTAATCTATATTCTTTCTTCAGACACAAGATATTGGGACTGGATTTTTGTTTAATAAAGTATGCCTGCTCTTATGTTATTGCTATTTCTAAATGTGCTGTCTCTTTCCTCCTTATATGGAGCTCCACAATTCCATCTTACTGTGCAAGCAAAGTGATCCTGCCTTTGATCAGAGCTCCACTGGCATCAAGAGGGTGTGGTGCCAAGGTTTAGAAGCTCCATGTAAAGTAATTTGCAGGATTCAGCCTGAACTTGCATGTATTTGTCTTTCTTGCAGGCAAAATATGCTATTTATCCTGAAATAACAATATTACTAATCTTTAAGTAGGATGTTACAGAATGTGAACAGCAATATGTCCATGATATACAGAAAATTGTATGCTATTATAGTTATTGATTAACATATTAGAACATGTACATGGCAAACATGAACTAAAATGGAGAGTGCATTCTGATATAGTGATTTTTTGCTAGGCATGTTAATGCTTATTATTATGCAAATAAGCAAATAATTGTAGAAATCCTGGAGTTATTACTTATCATTGTTAGGTAATTACAGCAGGAATAACTAGGACATTTTTATCTGAAAACACTTGAGTATAGTTAGAAGTCACTGGAGTGATATTTCTTTAAATTATCATGATTATATTTACTGTTACTCTATTCCCCCCCAATTTTTTAATATCAATATGATATGATTTCCAGTATCTCTTTCAGCAGGATATTTCAAGAACACAGATCTATGTCACAACAGCATTACTATTAAAAAAACCTCTTAGACATTATAAAATGTTACCCATGGATACAATAACGACACAAGAACTTTGCATTACAAATAGATACGCCAATAAATCCTGATTTATCTGTGGAAGTGACATACCTGTTGGTAAAATACACAGAAATAAAGCCTAGGTGCACCATGAAGATGAAATTAAGTTCTTCAAGGGGATCTTTGGTAAAGCTTTATTTTATTTATTATAATAGAGGAAAATTAAATAAATTCTAACTTCCACAATGAATGAAATAATTTTATTCTGAATATGATAAGCTTAAATTTTTCATACCTGATAAGCGTCTTATTTCTATATTCAGGAATGGTCATTAAATTTTTAATTAGCTTAGTACTGAATTAATTTATTCCAGAAGTAACATGTTTCTTCCTAAAGCAACCATCTCACCACACCTTAAAAATATTTTTGGTGCACTTACAAAAACAATAACTTCCTATATTGCTTCCTATGACTGTGATAAAATGTTGATAAATTTAAGTGGTTTGTGTTTACTAAACACAGAATATTAGTTTTTTGGTTTTCTTTTTTTCACAGTAGAAGCAAAAATCTCTGTTGAATGTACAGTGGAAGCAAGCGTTTTTCCAGTCCAGCAGTTTCTGCTGAATTGTAAACAACTGGGTTGTTTCAAGAGGAGAGTAGCATGGTCCGTAACTCCGACAGCTAGTAGTAGTTTAGTTTACTGCTTCTACCACCTGCCTTCTGGCTTAATATTGGAAGCAAGAGGCATGCAATTAAGTATGAGGAAGTGAAAATAAATGACACTGTTCATTGCACATTACAAAGTGCCTGGCAGAAAGAATGCAGCTTGCCTGGACCCAATGACCCCTGGGGAAAACATGTCTCGTGCCTGGGAAAACGCCAGTGAATCAGAGACTGACCCTGATTTTATCTGTTATCAAACACTTTGGTTTTCCTCTTAGGGATTTTAAACTTTTTCTTTTCTTTTCTTTTTTTTAACTTATAGTAAGCTCCTGAAAAGTCAGGGAGATACTAAAAAAAGTGAAACATGATGCATGCATAGAGGCTACAGGACACCAAACATCCAGGTGTGTGTTCTCAATAATTTCTTCAGAAAAGTTATTTGGATTAGATCCTTAATTGGACCAATTAGAGCTGACAGTTAAATTCTAAATCTTTTTCTAGAGATGAACAGCTTTTTAAAAGTTTATTTCCATCCAAATAGCAATATTGCATTGAATGTAATATTACTGGGTATATAACTCAACCCCCCCCAACTCCAGAATCTGAATTCTTACAGCCTGTTTCATTTTTAAATGCCTCTTCTGTGAAAGCTTTTTTTTTTCTATATATGGCTCATACAGTTGTTAGACCATAATAGTAATAATTGGGTTTTAGTCATTAGTCCTAAATTGTCTAAGCACCTTTACAAAGCTGAGTAAACATTATCCTGATATTACTGAGTAAGAAGAAACTGCACCATAGAGAAATCTGGTGGCTTGCTCAGAACCCATAGCACATCAAATAGTAGTTGAAACTGAGATACCCAATTGAGCAAGAAAATAAAGGGTTTAAAATAAATAATTCTATTGTGCTGCAGAAGTCAAATTAATCTTTTTTAGATCCCAGAGGACTGTCATGTGTGAATTCAGCCACTACTGTCTGATTTAAGTTGCCACGTCTAAATGGTGGGGAAGTTTTCATAATGAAAGCAGAAGCAATTAGATACTTTTCATGCCTTCATGTTCTGCTACAAAACTGGAACTCAGGAGAGGTTTGCTGAAGTTTGTAAACTTTTCAGTGAGCTAAGTAACCAAAGAATATTAGAAAACAGAGCATTTCAGATAGAAATTCTGCCAAGGCATTGTGGTTTTTAATGATTTCACCTTGAAGAAAGGAGCATCTTGGTAACTTGATGGGTATTGTTTTGAGTATTTTTTTTCCACACCATAACCCAAAGTAAAACTCAAGGGTGCAAACTCAGAAGGAATTGAAACCTTATAAGGATTCACAGACCATCCAAACCAAAACCACAAATTTTCACATTTTTGGCTGTATGGAAGTACATGAATTCTCTCTCTTTATTACATGCACACTTCGTAGAAGGACTTTTTTTTTCTCTTTATATCCACATTTAGATAAGTTCCCCATGTTCTATGAAAGGTAGTGTTCCATATTGCATTTCCTAATAGGACTTTTTAGATCCCGATAGGAAAAAGAAGAGTATTTGGATGTCAGTCAGTCTCTGCTAGTTAAAAAGCATGTCTTTCCAGAGATGCTTTCTATCCATAGTCCTGCACAACATGAAATATGGTTGACAGCTATATTACCACACTGCAGATTGCAAAGCAATTCACATTCACACTTCTAAGTGCCTCTCCTTTCAAGACTTATGGATGTATGCCAAATTACTTGCATTGTAGTATATGGCCTTCTATATGTACTTTATAGAATAGGCCTTTGGTTTCCATTAAAATCAATGAAGTAGAGCCCAAAAGAGCCTTTCTGAAGTGTGTACTAGATGTCAGGCAAGGTTAATAATAAAATACTTCATGTATAATATGCATCTTCAACATATTTCACTGTTTATCTTTAAGATGGTATTTTCTGTATTTAGGATGGAAACTCCACTGCTATAGTTAACTGTTGTGGAGGGCAAAGTTCAACTTTCATTTTTTGCCCTTATTAGCGTCTCTGTAAAAAACCGAATATATGATTTCATACCCTATTTAGGCAGTGTTTCCAAATGTAATGGACCAGCAGCCATTGAAGGAGCCTAAAGTCCTGTGTTAACAAAGCCATCATTGTTATCTCAAATGAAATGAGAAAGACACAAGATACCCTCCGATGCTATTTCATCTAGACAAATTAGTGACTGTGCCATGTCACATTGCCCCATTCGTAGCCACTAAGTCAATATATTTCATTACAGCATTTCTTTGCTGTTATGAGACAAGTTAATATGGATTATCAGCAGGGTGGTAAAAAAATATAAATGATTAATTAATAATTATTAAAATATTTGTATGATTAATGTTAATCATATTACTATGACAAATGAGGCAAAGTGATAGATTTAAAAAATAAAGACCTATGACAAATATTTTAGTGACAAACCAAAATATTTTGATAGAAGACAGATTTAAAGGCATATGTGAGTAAACTATGGACTCCAGTGAATTTAGTGAGTCTTATACAAGATTGACTTGAAGGGAGAGAGGAGTATAAAGGGCATGAGAATGAGTGGGTGGTGGTGGAGGGTACATCGCATCTTTCTATTTATTTATTTATTTTTAAAATTGAATTAACAAATTTCCCCTAGGCTTGCAGTACATTGAAGAAAGTGGTGATGCAGCTTTAAAAATACCTTGAAATTTGGAAAACAAAAAAAGAAATTAATGGAAATCACTATCACTGGCTGCTGTCTGTAAATGCAGATTCTGTAAAGTTTTATCCTTGTCAAAAGAATGTGATTTAACAGAGTAGGGCAGGTTCAAGGTGGGCTGGTGACTTTTATTTCCATATAAAATTAGCCCAGAGTCCCTGTATGTTGTATTCTCCACAGGGTAAATTAATTCCATATAGTGTTTTTCACTTCAGTTGTAGCTATGTGAAAACTCCTGGCCTATGTCTCAAAGATGTTCTCTAAAATCACGTTCTGTGGTTAGCAAACATCAGTACATCCATTTATCAAAATGACTTGAAAGAAATGATAGGGAACAGGCAGCTAAATGTACTGCAGCACTTGCATTAGATAATTCTCCATAAGTAAATTTGAAAATGAAGCAAACTGATGCCCTTTAAAAGATTGTTGGCCTAATTAGTAAGACAGAAAGTATGCTGGTTAATTTCAAAATACAGAAAAGAAATTTCTCAAGATTAAATGTAACTTGTTAGAATTACCATACTGGGACACACTTCCTCTTACCTCTGAAATTAACCTGTGAAGGGTACGAGTGGGCTATAGCAAACAGTGCAAGTATGGTATGGTCTTTCATTTGATATATCCATGTATGCTGAGGAGTAGCGTCTGGCAATCCGAACCTCCATGAGTTCATCTAATCTCTTTCAAAATCTTAAGAGACTCTCAGAGCAAGAAAGTTTGTCCACTGAAGTGGTTAAACGGAAAATCTCACCAGTGAGAACTCCTTATGCTTTCTTCACCAAGCTGACGAGTCAGCCATGGTTACGTAAGCCTTTTCTGCAGGGTTTGGCAGCTCTAAACATCCTAAACTGTGGTGACAAAAATGAGTGAAAGTACCCAATGTGAGGCTGTAAGCAGCATAAAACCAAACAAAAGGTAGAAAAATCCTAACTTGTGAAAAGAGTTGTAGCTATCCCTTATGTTAAAATAATTCATCTTTTTAGAAAACAGTTTAAAGGGGGCAGTAGTTCTTTGTACAGGCTTTTACTTGCAGGCCAGCCAGATGATGAAGATGAGGAAACTGCAGAAAAATAAGATGCCTGAAGAGGTTTAGAGTTTGCATGAATGAAAGATACATGGTTGAGTCTATAGAAAAATACTTGCAGCAAGCAGTGAACAAAGGAAATAAATTTCAGCTCAGTACTAATGATTCTAAGGTTGAATTCTGCCCAGATTGCTGAAATAACCCTCTAAAACTGAGAAAACTATGGCACAATGGTGACTGCCACCTGCAGCAATCCTGAAGTAAAATTTGGGTGCCAGGATATTATTTCCCAGTCATTTCTAGCTCACAAGTAATTCGCTATATATGTTCTCCAAGTGAACTGCTCTGGAGACTGCAAGCCAGATCTTCAGCAGCTGACAAGAAAAGAAGATACAAATGTGAGGAAAACATCACAAATTCTCACTTAAAGTCCTTGGAGTGTCATGCAAGGACGTCCTGCCAGAATATGTTAAGACTAGCTCTCTACTTTCTCTACTTTTGTCCTCTGGTATTAGCCCCAAAAAGCTCAGCAAATCCAGATCAGTAGTATATTAAAATCCAGCATGTCTCAAAGAAAGTTGAAATCAGCTTATACACTTATCCAACAGAAACATCAGAGACGGCTGTCTTCATTTTTGGTTTATCTTGAAAGCAGAAACCAGTCATGGCTGCTGACCAGCTGCTGCAAAATAATAGCAAGGTCAGCATTCAGCTCAACATCGCTGGAGAATTTGAGGATGCTGCGATTTCTCCACAGTGCACACATAACTATGACCTAGTCTGATGTGAAGTACATCTCAGAAACTTCTCTAGCCTTTACGGTCCCAGAATTTTGAGGGGAATTAAGTAATTGCTATTGGTAAATGAGTGTACAACAGTCTTGAAATCGGGCCTTGAAAAAAACCCGAGAGGTGGTGGTTGTTTACAAAGGAAAAGAAAACTCTCTTCAGAATACATAAAATATGATGTATTAGCATAATGTTGTCATAGAAGATCAAGTGTTATAATATTTTTTTTTTTTTCATTCGTATTCCATAAACATACAATAATAACAGGTTAATATATCAAATGTATACATAAAATCTTCCTACTGTACATAACTGTGCCATATATTACTGTTATATCTTCTAAGATTAAGTTAATACAGAATGTAATGTACTCTACATAAATATAGCACTACTGAATCATAATAAAAATTTATAAATATCTATTTACCCTGAGAACTGTGTCAGAATCTCTCAGTGAAAATGTTGGTTAGCTGAAATAGGAAGGCTTTTTTCTTTTCTCAGAAATGTACCAATTTCAACAAAACTTCAGTTTCAAGCAGGATTTTCTGGTTAACACTGAATAAAACTTAGCATATCCAACCAGACAATGGACGTGAACGCAAAGGTCTGTTTGTTCTCCTGTCTGCTTTACATGAGAGTCTTGAACTTGGATTTTCCATTTAGGTGAATGCCCTCCTTACTATTAGTTTCAGTTTCCCCCACTGAGTGTGCTCCTGTCTGTTTACATGTGTGAGTAAGTCACCATTTGGAAGATGGAGCCTCAGACTGGCTCTAGCACAGCAACCAGAGAACTCAAGGGAATAAAAGATGTCAGTGTTCTCAGAAGACTTTTGCATATTTCTGAAATCACCATTAGAAAACAGAGTTCTGACAAATTTGAAAGTAGCAAAAGGCCAACAATTCAAAGATACTAATGTATTCTTAAATGGTAATATTTCAATAGGTAAACATTGCAGTAGTAATCAATCTCTTTATTTACTGTAAGCAAAGTAACCATGCATGCCAAAATTCACATGGCAGGGAGAAATGTTAACTTCTATTTCTAGCCTGTGGAGACAGTGGCAACTTCTCGTTACACCTAAGAAAGGCATGAATTCAGTTCCTCTTACAGACTTCTGGAAAAGCATACCCCAATAAGGCAGCTGTGGGCAGGGACAAACTGGGCTGCAGCAGGTCTGCCCCTGAGTCTCAGGGCCACCTAAGTGTCAGGGCTGCTCCACCAAAGTGATGAGGAAAACTTGGCCCTGCATATCCTGAAGCCAGCATGAAACAAACAAACAAAAAAAAATGAAGGCAAACCCTCACTACCTTTACTTCTGTGGCCTTATATCTGTTTGCCATAATACCTTCGTACCCTGCATCTCATTTCACTATCAGGCAATCTCCTGGAACATAAATTCTTTGCTTGCCCCCTTGATATAAGATTTTACTTTACTTAGAATGTCTGACTCTATTTGCAAAGGCAGAATAAAAAAGCATTTTATTTGTGCCATGAAATGAGAGAGTAGAGCAAGCTCCTGCAGGCAGGCTGCTTTGTTGAGTCAAATTTATACTCTCATTTTGAGTGTGGAGCTTATGCCATTCTTCACTTCACAGGAAAAGATACGCTTTACGCTAATACATACTAATCTCTGTACTATCCCTACTCACTTTCTCTGCTTTCAGCCACACCCTGGCGGGAAATTTCTCTGAGAAGTTAACATGGGAATTGCCTCTTCACTGCGCTTGCAAATATTTATCAGTTAAATTTTTCGTACTGTTATGACAAAGAGATTTTACTAATAATAGTAATAGATCTTTGATAGCAGATAAAACCCAGACACTGAAAACTCCTACATGTGGACCATTTACTTACCTACTGCTGTTAAATTACTGTTATTTTGGGAAAAAAAAAACCAAAACATTTTAAACTGGAAAAGTTATGAGCGAAAAAATCAAGACAGTTGTGTTCAAAAATCTAAAAGGTGAAATTTTTTTTTCGACAAATATTAACTGTTAGGGGTGAAGTTTGTTATAGATGGTCTTGTACTATTTTTGTTTTCTGTGATCAGTATAACAGAGTGGTTGTATATAATAGATAATGTTAGCTGTGTCAGTATGGGTGTCTTGCAAAAGCTAAATAAATAAAAAGTGACTTAGTTTCTATTTACCTTGCAGCAGGTGAACAAATAAGGTGACAGTGAAATAAATTATTTTTTCCTGCCAGCTAAGCATGTCGTCAATCCTTCTTACTAAAGTAATAAAGCAGGGAAACAATATTTTGTTTGCTTTTCACTGTGGTGGAGGAGGTTTACATCAAAAAGGAAGGTAACACTTCAAATTTAAGGATAGCTCTGGCACAGTATTATGACCTGCCTGCTAAGTCATGTACTGCTTTCTCTTCTAAAACAATCTTGAGATGGCTCTAGACTATCCTGTCGCAACTATTGCCTCCTAGAAATTGTTAAAGTGTAAAGAACACACATGGGCAACTTATTTGGCTCTCAGAGACACTCCGTTGTGGAAATTTTATCTGTGTGCTGCACAGGATTTTTTTTTAAAGAAAGTATATATGCCTTCTCTTGATAATCATATGCACGTAATTCTTACCTGCTTGTAAAGCGGGACTGTAAAGTGCTAGTGCAAAAGAAAAAAAAATCCACATTTATTTGCTTCTAATTCATTCTTTTAGTTGGGAGCCCAGGCTTCGGTTTGAATTTCAGGGGTGCCATTCAGAACCAAGTATTTGTAGAATTAAAAAAAATGGCCTGTTACAATGGCAGCATGAAAATGGCGATCTGCTGTTTACTTCCCCTGACAGAATTGCAGGATGAGTGTTCTCCATGGGCTGCTTGATATTAGACTATTAAATCCACTTGCACTTCACGTCCTGGACTTCTGAAAACTTCTGTAATGCATACATCTGACAGCTTTGAGAAGCGGTAGGAGGAAAGTGAAAGACTGTGCAAAACTGAATCCTGGGGCAACTGGGCAAATTGCCAGTAAATTCAATGAAGCTTTTAATTAAATTCAGCGTGTTTTACATTAAAGCTGAATTTGGCCCACTGTCTGCAGCTATTAAAGTTATATGGCTTAAAAAAATTACATGAAATTTTACCTACTTTCAAAAATTCAATTTCATGTTGAATCAATTTTAAACCCACTTGAAAAATACTTTAAAATTATCTGTTAAGATATCATAATGTGTATGGCTTCTCTCTTTATTTTCTGTCTAGATGGATCAGTTGAGGCCCATGGTGATGGGTTCCCAGATACTTTTATACAAACTCTTGGCAGTAGCAAAAGAAAATATGTGTATATGGCTCATTTGTATTCAAGAAAATTGTTCTTTTGATGATGGAATTTTTATGGGTGTGCTAGAATGATACATAGTTAAGATTGTTCTAACCTTCCCCCTTTATATATGTAATAAGTTGATTCTTTCATCAGTAAGTGGCCAGGAAACATGGAACTTGAGAACTATGGAGCAATACATCCTTTTATGCCCTGGAGGATGTGGAAAAATGGCGTTGTGTTGCTGCCCATCCTAAGGAGAAATGAATTGAGTAGTTTGTATAAGACAGATCTCATTTTAAGAGAAAAAATGGAACACTTATACAGTGACAATACTGGCTGCATCTACATAGATTTGATATTTGACTGAATGTTGTCTTGCTTTAGTTTGCAGTACATTTTATCTTGTCCAGAGGAGGCCTTGTAATGGGACCTACTGCCTGTAAAATCCAGGAGATTTGCTGCCATTCTTTCAAGATGTGTTCTGCTGTCTTCTTTGTGTAAAATGATGGTACTCCCTTTGGTCCTATATAAGGAGAAGCAGCATGTTTCTTCAGTTGTGAATTACAGTGTGGAATGAGAGATGAGGTTTTGCAAACTCAAGTTGTATCCACAGCTTGAAATTCACTTTGGTCAAACATGAGGTGAATGAAAAACTCTCTGAGATGTGGTAACCTCCTTTACAGTCAGGACAATGATGTGAACGGAAGTGTTTTGCCATCATGGATGCTTTACAGCTGCAAAGCCTTAGGTCACACATTTGAATTCCACACTATCCAGTTCCAAGGTCAGAAGGCAAAATTCCTGACCAAAGGCTGTTTTCTGACCCTTTTGAAATGAGGAAATGTCATCAATGTATTCTCTTGTGGCTCTCTGCCAGTAGCGCTAACTGAAAACCTTGAGATCAGGAGCAGACTGGAGGTCCCTTGGTACAGAACCCAAAGTTAAATGCACTGATATTAGGCTGTTGCTTTATCCTGTGAAGTCATTCAGGGACACCATTTTTGAGTACTGGAAGGTTAACTTCTATGAAAAGTCTGTCCAGAAGATGAAAAAAGCTCCCATGAAGAATAGTAGCAGGATCTGGCTCATAACAAGACAGGTACCGAGTTACCCCAAAACACAAGAAGAGTGTGCAGTTACTTAAGGTGGAAGTCAGCAAAAAGTGCTCATAGGGCTGCTCAAGGGTGTTCAGCTGCTTTGCTTGGAACAGACCTCCCCACTTCCTACCTCACTGGTTTGCTATTGTGGTTAGTGTTGCGTGAGGCATGAGATGGCTGTATTTCCAGCAGCCGTCATAATCTTTAAACCCTAGTGACAGCAGAGGCTACAATCCTTTCTGTATGTCTTTGGTCCCTTTCCCCGTCATAAGTTTTTCTCTCCACAGTTTGGGCATATGCCATATATTTCCTTTTAAAAATATAATTTTCAGATGTATCCAGTTACTTAAATATCTTTCCATGAATTTCCATTCTGTGCATTTCAAGCACTCATTATCCTTGTTGGCGTTGCTGCCAGTAAAGTGACTCATGTCCTACATTGGTTATGCCCCATCAAAGTGCTATTCAGGTTTAAAAATCCATACTTATTTAAGTAATAACACAGTAACCTCAGAAAGCCTAGAAAGAGACAGGCAAAGACTTTACATTCTTGAGGTTTGTTTACTGTTACGCTCCTCTGTCACCACAAACAGTATCCCTTAATTATGTATTTGAATTATTGATGTTTCTCGGTAGTACAGAAACCCATCCTCTGGGTGTCTTTTGTTCAAATTTCTCACTATCATTTTAGTCTACCAGGTGTATATGGCATTTACTTTAATTTGCTGTATGCTGTCAGTCACCTTGTACGAACAAAGGAAATGGTAGCACATCTTTTGGTGACATGAAACACCACTGAAAGAAGAAAAAAAAATGTATACAATGACAAGAACAACTGTGAGCCAATAGGAATGTAAAACATCTTCACCTTCTTGTTATCTCACAGCATTCAGATGCTCATAGCAGTTTAGAAAGCATACCGCCCACACCACAGGATCTTGCTCCTCTTTAATTTTCTCTAATTTGTGTAGTGAATAACCAAATACTCATAATGCAATTAGAAGATAATCAGGCTTGTAATTATGTTAATTGCTGGAGACTTACATCAATCCTCCAGCAAAGTGATAGGATTTCAGGGGAACTATTAACATGGGAAGAGAGAGGAAGCGCACATGAGAGAAAGAGATTGGGGGAGTGAGTAAATTGATGAACAGCTTAGGTTTGTATCATTGAGCAACAATGAGAATACAATGGTGCAACAAATGAAAAGGACCTCAAGGGGAGAAGCTCAGAAAATAAGGTTTTAGGTACCAGCAACTCAACCTCTTTTGTCTGTTTTCTTCCCATAAATAATCATGTTGTGCATCTATATTTATTGTAATAAGCCCAATTCAGAGAAATCGGATCCATAGCTGAACAGGGAACAAAGGGGAACTGTTCAGCTATGCAGCAGTTTGCTGTGTCTCCCACACCACTGAAAGAGCCACTGTATTACCTTCTGTCCTCCACTCCTGGGGGTATTCTTTTCTCATGGTGATGTCTGATATTACATTTAAAGCCATAATACTGCAACTGCAATGGCCCATCTCAGGACTGTCATGGATCAGTCATAATCTGTGAAGAACATACAGTACGTAACGGACTGGCAGAATTTATGAAATAACCCACAGTGGAGATGATTTTTTTTTATTTATTTACCTTTTTGTCAGCACCACATTGAGGTTGTAATGATTGTTTAAGCCTTTTGAAAGTGAGTTTTGTCAGCTGAAGTCTGATGTAAGTTGTAGGCCATGACTGTATTTTATTAGTGTAGATGTTTCTGAGTTTATAGAACAGTTTTCTGATTTTAGACTACTTGCCAGAAATTGCCTAGATGGCTTAAAATAAATAAAAATAAAAACTTTTATTATGAAGTTACTTGTTTATAGTTTAAAAAATAGTTCAAACATGGGAAGAAAAACTAGTAAGAATCAAGGAAGGCAGGCTCCCTTTAGCCTCATATGAGCTTTTTGCCCACAGCTGCCATTATGGATAATGGATAAAAAGATAATAAGGAAACTCAGTTGTTTTCTCTTTTTGTTGTATGTTTGTACATGCAATTAAACTAAAAATCATTTTGAAACATTTGATTAACTCCAAGAATGTACTTGGATGTAAAAGTGCATTAGCTTTTGCAACTCCATGGAAAAGCACTTTTTGGTATCTTTTAAATGGGCATTACACTATTATTTATGAATTCTGAGTAATGATCTGAAGAGCCAAGGGATTTTACAGAAAATATTTAAAGATATTTAAATGGCCTGTTTTGAAATATTTCCTATAAATGATTTGGTTTGTCCTTTTGATTCAGGTTCAACTGTCAAGTGTCATCATTCATTCCTACCATATAAAGTCTTTAAATTCCAATTAAACTTGATTTCTCAGTTCTCAAAAGCCTAGGAAGAGTCAAAAGAAACTCTCTCAAGGGCTTCACCTCCTAGAGATATCCCCCCCATTGTTTCTTCGAACAGATGAGTGCTGCATACCTTGACTCCAGCCATGACAACACAATTCCCATGACGCAGCTCTTAAAGATCACTCTGGAGCTCACACAGTAGGAGACCAGAGATCATAAACCCAGTGTAAGCCCAGACTTCCTTACACATAATTCCTCAGCTGTGTAGGGCTGCATGTCCCTGTTTGGCCCACCCTGGTGTAACCTTGTTGCATGAGTGTGGTGGAGACGGGGACCCTGACATGTTCTCTATCTTTACTGGGGCTCTGCAAGTGTATGAAAGAACTGCAGGTGTCTGACAAAAAGACCAGGTGTGTGATTTGCACAGGGATGCCTTCAGATCCAAACAGTCCAGGTGAAAAATTAAGGAGGGGAATAGCACAATGTCCTTCATCTCTCCGTGTCCTATTCACATAGCTGTACACAACACCCACCCTAGCAACGGGGAGTGGTTGTGCTATTCCACAGTCCTCTCCATCAAGGATGTAGAAATACTCAGCTTTACTTTATAGAGCTGGAACACTTCAGCCTTCGTGGAGCTGCAATTTCATTTTACCACAATGGCACTTCCAATATTTCTGAGAGTGAGGTTTCTGGTGCCAGGAGTTTCCACCCAGAAACAAACCAAAGCAAATCCAAACCCAACTCTATACCTTTGCATTTGTTTCTTTTGACTTCTTTCACAAATATTTACTGACACCTCCCTCCCATGTTGGTGAGCTTCACTGTGTGGTATGTGCCTAACAGGAATGCCATTCTGAAGATATCATTATGTTATTGTAACTAAATTTAGGTAGACATTGCAGTCAGTAATAGGGTATAATTTATGCTAATTAAGTACTGTTGTAGATGTGCATAGAGTTTTAAAACACTTTTACACCAGCCTTGTGTATGATGTAATTTAACTGTCTTTTGTTGAGGTGTTCTGCAGGTTCCCATCTAGTCTTAGGAGGGAAAGGAGTAGAAAGGATGATGGAGGCAGAAAAACTCGTAAGAAAGGGAAATACAGGTTAAAGGAGTGTATTCAACATTGAAATTTGAAAGAAAGGAACGTTTCTTCAGTTACATGACTTTCTTTCATGCTTCTCCTGGAATCTTCCTTGGACTGTACCTGTGAAGAACAAGCTCCTTAAAATTGAGCATATGTGTGCTTGGAATTTAGGTTTGCTTGTGCAGGTGGGATAAGGGGTTGACTTATAAATCCCAGTGGCAGTATCAAGTGAAAAAGTCCCTCCAGGGCCCCTTGGCACTTTCTGTTGGCAACACAATAACTGTTTTCATGACATTGTCCAGGATATGGAGCACAGGCAAGAGAAGGCATTATTATCCACAAGCCCCATATGCTGGTTCAGTGCCCTATTTTTTTTCACAACCAAATGTGTTTTCTCCTAGGTGTCAAATCTCAGAGTTTTCCTACAGGTTAAATTCAAGATTTCTGAGATGCTTGCAGAGTCCCTACCGCTGTTCCTGTAGCTGTCTTTCTCAGTCATTCAGTCACAGTGTGGCTGTACAGTTTCTTATTAAAGGCCTTCGAAATTGCTGACTGACTTGATCAGGGTTCTTCAGTTTATTTAACACTTCATGAAGCATCCCGAGCCTGAAATAACTAAAATCAATGTAACCAGTGTAACAGACTTGGACTGGTTGTCCTGACACCCAGACCCTGCAAATGTAATGGGTCCCAGTCTCTTTTTAAATGAATCACATCTACCACACTTCTTTGTAGGGTGATATCTGAGAAGGTTGCTGAGCAGGGATGAAACAGAGGCACACCAAAGGAAAAAAAGTATCAGTGTCTGCCTTTGTCAAGATGAAGAGCTTAAGGAGGAAATTTTCTTTCTTCTGTGGGAGAAATGACTATACCTTTGGTACAACATTCTGTCTTGGCCAACAATGGAAGAGAATAGTGGTCCAGGCAGAAAGAATTATAAAAGATTCACAAAAAATATTCTGTGATTTGTATGAAGTTTAGACCACAGATCTCTGTATCAGGAGGAGAGGACAAAGCAGAAGCAAAGAAGGGTTCTGTGACATCAATGGAAAAGTATAAATTGTAAAAGGCCTTCTTCAAATCATTGCAAGCATGTAGTCTAATGACAATGCATACTGAAAGAGAGTGTAGCATCATTTTGCTCCATTAGAACATTGTACATATCTGTGTCCATGGCTGTATAATTCAGTAAAGGAAATGTACTTGGTTCTGATTTGCTGCCTTTGAACCTAGCCCCAGCAATAAGATATCTGTTAATTCTTTTTTTAATCTGGGGAGAGTGAGCTAAATCACAGAATCACTGGGTTGGAAAAGACCTTTGAGATCATCGAGTTCAATCGTACCTGTCCTCTACTAAAGCATATCCCTAAGCACCTCATCTACCTGTCTTTTAAATACATCCAGCGTTGGTGACTCAACCACCTCCCTGGGCAGCCTGTTCCAATGCCTGATAACCCTTTCAGTGAAGAACTTTTCCCTAATGTCTAATCTGAACCTGCCCTGGCACACTCACTATTAAATCCAGCATACATTATTAAATCACATCAACACAACACATGAACAACTGTCTTCAATCCTCTGTTACCTCAATATTGACAGCTTATTTGTCAGCATGGAATTCATTAGAGACTGACTTGTAGTGTGGAAGAATTTGCTTGCAGATGTCGGTACTCCCTAACTTGTGAGTAGGTGCACATACCCTTGTGTATTCACACTCAAGTATGCTAGAGGATCAGAGGCACACCTTCATTAAAATTGTTTCACAGCAGTTTTGAAAACATTTCTTATTACTCCTTATTAGTCAAATTGATGTTTTGATGTCACTGTTAATTCTCCTGCCCAAAGTTTTGCCCAGTTTATGAACAGAGAAGCTGCAGAGATTGCAATGTACTCAGTTTTCTCAGCACTCAGCTTCTATAAGAGCCACTGTCTGTAAAGCAAGACTCTATTGGAATATCCTGTCTGTCCCACATCTTTTGTCTGCCACATGTATCTCTGGTCCTGTGCACTTTTGCCCCATGCTGGATCCATGCTTTGACAGTCTTATACTGGAAATGTCCAGTGACAGTGACAGTAGCATACATATATATCCCCAGTGAAAAGCAAGCCGCTTCACAATACTGCACATCTTCAATAGACACATGTAAATATGCCACCACATTTCCTCTGTAATAGAAGTTGATGACATGCACACATGGACGCACATCTACCACATGTAGGAGCAGCTGCTCCAGCTGCTGTAATTACTGCCAGTGTAGGATCAATACAGTACAACAATTCTCTCTCTGTGATAGCAGTACCTGAGCAAATGAAGTTTAGAGTTGATATTATTGCTTTTGTAGAAAGGACATCAGCTTCTTCTACAGCAGAGTGTGAAAAATGATGCTAGTGAAGCTCAAACCATGCTGCTAAAAATGTTAATTGCTTGTGCAGGTTATCTCATTGTTCTAGGAGGAAAATACATGGATACAAATCAAACTGGTCTACAGTGTGGATGTTCACTTGCATGCTTGGAAAAGGGAACTGTTAATCGCCAAGTGCCTTGATCCAAGTAAGCTTTCCAATGAAGAAACAGTTGGTTATTTTATCTAAATGCATCCTGTTTTTCTAGAAGCTCTATGAAAATATTAGTAAGACTGAGCTATGGTACAGCCACTAATAGATCAGGAAAAATGCAACTTTTTTATTGGAAAAGTAGATAAAACAGTAGGAACACTTTCCCAAAACTCTGGCCACATGCAGGAAGGTGAAATATGTGAGAAGAGTTTGGGATGAGAGAGAGATGGGTGCAGTTTCTTTTCCTTTTTCTTGAGGGATTTTTTTTGCTCAGGCAGGAAAAATAAAATAAAATAAACAAAAAAATGACAACAGATATTTCAAGAAAGCAAGCAGAAGAAATCCAAGGACAGACAGAAAAAGGTGATCTTCAGCAAAAGCTAAGATAGAGTGTGTTTGGGTAAAACACTGTGCTAGATAAACCATATGTGTGGATACTTTTTTGTTTTGTTTTGAAATAAAACATCACATGCATTCTTTGTCTAGACAAATAATTCTGCTGCCAGACTCCATCAGCAATTCTTCTCCAATCTGCAAGACACTGATTTTAGCTAGGTGCTTTATTAAAAAATAGCACTATTTTCCCTTGGTTTGTGAGACCACTTACTGATATAGTAAGACTTTGTCTCTGTTTTGTAAATCATATGCTCTCAGATATTTTAACTCATAGTATTTGGATTCCATAAAAAGATGTTTGTAAAGTTAGTTGGAGGAACATGCATTAAAACAAAGAGTTTAGAGAGAAATAAATGGAATGTTCTTTTTGTGCTTTTCTGCAGACTGATGTCATGGCACACAGTAGACTAGCTTGCTCACTTATTTGAATTTACAGCCTAGAATGGAAACAAAAGAAAGGCTATGTTGAATAGAAAGCAGAAAGGAATTACCTTCAAAAAAGCTGGAATAAAACTTCTGTAAATTTTGCCAGGTCTATTGTCTCAGCTGCCAGGTTTCTTCATCTTGTGCCAGGTTTCCTCTCTAGATACTGGTTAATTTTTCCATACATCAAATGCTTCATACCTGATTAGATTGGCTTTTACACTGCTAGAAGGACAGGACATTGCTAACCTGCTATGACTAGAAGCCAGGCTGTCTTTTGGAAACATTGGCTCAGTTTGGAGGCTCTCCTAGGGACACCTTGTGGAGAGTAATCAATTTCCATCAGGGCATGAGTTCAGCCTCTCTCTTGTGACCATCATAATATAATTAAAAATTATTCTCAGGAAATTTTACTGTGCACTTCTACCAGCTGTGCCTGACTACTTTCATTCTGCTCTTTTGACAGCAGTACTTTTGCCCATCTTGGATGGTCTCCAGTGAGCTCCTGTGTTCAGAAGCATGTCTTATGTTTTAAGTGGCCTACCAAAGCCTCTCTGCGAGTGCCCCAGTTTATACTCTGTACACTCATACATTCATTAGATCAACTTCATCATGTATCATTAATTACCAAACATTTGTTTGTGGCTTTTTTCCTCGCAGTTGTTTGTAACATCAAGAGGTTTCTTTTTCACTGTTCTGATAATGACATATAATCTAAAAACTGTGTGAAAGGTTTATGCTTGAAGGGAAGCACTGGGTCAGGGACAATGCACAAGATTTAAGTCACTGGGGAATTCACCCATCTGATTGGGTTTTCCTGGAATTTGTCAGTAAAGAGACCAGCTAAGCTGGCAACTGGAATTCATAATTTCCTGCATCTCAGAGTAGGGTGGCTTTGTCATTTTTTATTTCCTAACCCCTGCCACTGAACTGTCTCTTTTGAAAAGGCCAATTTCCTTCCTCTTTATTTTTTCAAAAACAACTCATCACGTTGGTGACCACCTTTTATACAGTTGCTTTGCGGCTTCAGCCTTTGCTTTAGAAGGGGACATGGTGGTGTTCATTTATCCTTTCCCTACACTTGGAAGGGTGTCCCGCTATAGTTCAAACCTTGCACCGCTATGTCCTGGGCCATCAGAAAGGCAGCAGAGGTGAAAGGATAGTCTGCGATCTCTCTTAGGTCCAAATAAAAAACCTTCAGACAACATTGAATTTTCTGCCAAAACAGAAAGGTCCAAGAATACAGACTGCAACAGGAATGTGCTGCTACACCAGCAGTAAAGACACTACTGAAATATAGCCTACATTTTCATATCATCAGTATAGAATCATAGAATGGTTAGGGTTGGAAGGGACCTTACAGATTATCTTATTCCAACCCACCTGTTATGGCAAGTACACTCCCTGCTAGACCAGGTTGCTCAAAGCCCCATCTAACCTGGCCTTGAACACTGCCAGGGAAGAGGCATCCATAACTTCCCTGGACAACCTGTGCCAGGGCCTCACCACCCTCACAGTGAAAAATGTCTTCCTTATATCTAGTCTAAATCTACCTTCTTTTAGTTTGTAACTATTACCCCCTCATCCCATCATTAAATATCTTTGTAAACAGTCTATCCCCAGTTTTAGGTACTGGCAGGCCACTGTAAGCTCTCCCCTGAGCCTTCTCTTCTCCAGGCTGAACAAGCCCAACTCTCTCAGCCTGTCCTCATACAGGAAGTGCTCCAGCCCTCCGATCACCTTCATGGCCCTCCTTTGGACCTGCTCCAACACTTCAATGTCTTTCTTATGTTAGGATCCCAGAACGAGATGCAGTAGAGTACGTTTTAAGCAGATGAAATAAGAAATATCAGGATGCAAGGCAGAATTTGATATGAGATAGATTGCACCACTGCCACCATGCTATAAAGTAGGTCCTTCCAGGAAAAGAAGACATGGGGCTGGCTATGAGTCCCAATTTTATGTAGGAGTCTTAATTCAGAGCCGCAGAGAGATGCATACTTTGCAAGATTTTATACATTCTCATCCAGTCATTGGCATTTCCTTTTGATTGGATGGTACATCTTGTGTAGTTAGGTGAATCCTATCCCTTGGCACTAAACCATCCTTACTCATCCATCAAGGAACTTGAGTGCCCTCACAGACTCAGCGGTATCTCCTGCAGGCAGGAATCTGGCTACTCATGAAAAGACCAGGTCCCACTCCTGTGTTCTGTGACCTGCATCAGCCTGCTGGGAAAGAGCCCTTAGAAACCTCCTTGGGGCCCTGCCTGACATTGCTCAGGAACTGCATTTAACTGCATTTAAACTCAGGCTCTGCATCTTGGTACTCACTTGAGCTGTGCTGTGGCAGTGTCTGTGCCTGGCCAGGGACCTCTGACCCCAGTGCCTACTTGATGACATGACTTCCCAGCTCCACCTTGAACATGCTTCAGCACCATGGATCTGTCTAGTGATCTGACCACAGTCATTGTCACTGGCCCTGCTCCACTCTTCTCAGTGGACACAACTACAGGTTCTGCACTATATCCTCACTTTCTCTTCCTTTCAGTTTATCATAAAGTTATTTGTTTTATAGTAGAAAACATATGAGGATCTATGTGGTATGTAGCATATTTCTGCTTCCTTTCAGTGCATTACTTTCTTTTTTTAAAAATCATGGAAACTGTACAAGCTGATGGGCATGAAGAAAAGAGGGGCAATTATACACTCAGCAATGAAAGTCATGGGATGAAATTCTGAAACATGGTGAAATGTTCAATGCTTCTAAAGCACTGATGTGGTTATTACATTAATTTAAATAATGCAGAAATTTATCTTTTTTTTGGTATATCTTTACCCTTTTGCCATGATTCCATGATTACATGGTATGATATAATTCCTATTTCAAGAAGGACCTCAAGCATGTCTTTAGGTTCATTATATTGAGGAAAGAGCTTCAACATAAGTTTCAAGCTAAGGATATCCTTTAATGCCTTTTCTGCTTTGGTTGCTTTTCTGGGTCTGATTTGAAAAGTTTGAGTAGCCTGACTCTGAAAAAGAGGGTTCCTAAGAACTTAAATCACTGTTAGATTATTAAGGTCATCCAAAATGTGTACATAGTATCGAAATAAACACAACATACATATATATTCTGTAATATATGGCATTTTTTCCCTACAGATTGACACTTTAAAAGCATTCAAGTGTTTCAAAATAGTTCGTTCAATTTTGTTTTCTTGCTACAAAAGTCAAGAGCCTGTCAGTTGTTCTTTCCTGGAACACCAAACACCCACAACTCCTTTCTGAGTCAAGCATCAGGCAAGGGAAAATGGAGATTAGAAGAAAACATAGTTACATAGTCTAGAAATTTTTAAGAAACAGCTTGCAACTGTCGAAGCTATGTTCTTAAAACTTATTATATTACTTTTGAATAGCCACCTTCACATTGAAGGTTGTTCCTATGGAACTATAACTTCTCTGTAAAGTGCTGAGTATAATGCACTCTTGAAAAAAATTCAGATAGAAACCTGAGTAGCTTAAAATATATACCTAAAATAAATACTTCACTGCTGTATGATATGTATATGTTTCATAGGAGCTACATCTATGATAGCAGTATAAATCAATGTCCTTCTTAGAGTAATTTAAAAACTGCAAAATAGAGAGTGGAAACTACCTATATTCACTACACCTAAACAATATATTAATTGTAGATATGATTTGTAATGGAGAAGAAAGCAAAATCTTAATTGAATGTTATTGATTCATTTAATGTGTTCCATTTTAATTGGGACCTGACAAGTTTCACTTTAGATGTAGGAAGCTTCTTCCCTTTAAACTAGCTTCAGACCACAACTCAGTACTTGCCTACACTTTCCTGCTGCATACTGTGACCAAGAGTCTAAGTCCTTCTTGATGTAGTAAAATCCTGTCATTTTAGTGGCTTCCATGTGTTTTTCTGTTCCTCACTGAACTTTTTGTGCAGCTGTGCACTTGGCCACACAGAATTCCCTATATCCAGGGACAGTGTTTCCTTGTTAGACCAAGATTTAAAAGAGAAATAGTTTCACTGTCTCCTCCAGTTCTCTTTTTTCTAGCGAGCGCTGTTGTATACCGCTCTGCCCCGATAGATACATTTACTTTTCACAAAGTGCATGTGGCCCAGACCAAATGCAGTTCCTAAACTGGGCCTGTATCGTATGCATATGATGCACACCTAGATGTGTGTAGGTGCATAACACATTTCCCTCTGCATGGACTATTGCAGTACCTACTGGTACTACTGCAGTATCTACTTCTGACTGACACTTTGAGGAGAGCCCTGAACATATTAGGGAAATACTATAATTGTATTTTTGTGGCAATTCACTACTTCTGAGTTCCCTCTCTTCTCTTGACTTTTGAGATGTTTTAAATATATGATATGGTTCTGGTCCATTTGTGAGCTTTGGAAGGTGACTGGTAGGGTCAGAACAGTTGATAATATGCCATAGAGCAGTCCTGGCAAAAATTCATATTTTGGAGGCCTCCTAACTTCAGGATTTCTTTTGGATCTCTAATGTTTTGCACAAATCCTTAAATGGGCTTTAGGATAGAGAATGTAGCTTCATTTTTGTGCAGTGTGGGACACAGGGCAAGGTTGCAGAGGACTGGGCCTACCAGAAGCTTGGTTCTGACCATGGCCTTTAGACCCTTCCCTATTAGAAATGCCCCCAGATGGTTTCACCAGATGTTTTCAGGGAAATGCCTTCACTTTGGCAAGCCAACTCGCAGGACATTATGCATTCAGCAATGCTCAGAAAGGACTGCAGCTTGCAGGTGAAAAAAAACCCCAGTAAATCTGGCTACAGACTAAATAGAAGCAAGAAGAGAAGTAACAGGCAGGCAGACTTAAACTGCAGTTGTCCTAACTACACAGAAAATTACTTTATAAGCCCAGCACACGGAGCAAATTTTCTATTGTGCGTTGACAAAAATGCTTGCAAACTGAAAGTAGGACTTCAGAATGGAAACGTGCCTAATACACATATTCAAGGATAATTAGCAGGCCATATAGCTGTGAGAAGTGATTATTGTCTTTTATTATATCTGTATATTGGTTCGTGGTGGCAGATTACTTTTTTTAACCTTATATAATTTTATTGCAGTATTAATGATGTGTATAGCCTTTTGTGGGGAGGATGTTATAGCCTAATGTTTGTAAGGAGAGCAAGGCAGACCTCATCAAACCCATGGCTTACTGCTTTTCTGGATTAGATGATTTAATGTTTTGCTGTTGACGACGTTCCAGGAAGGCACTGTACATACCACCATCAAATTTCTTTATCTACATTTGTGGAGATAGTGTTGATCAATCAATAAAAGAAGTAAAAGGGCAGTTCTGACCCACTGGGCTGTCTAGGCCACTTGTGATGTCAAATTTGGTAGTTACGTCAAGGGTGTTTCATCAGTGATCTGTGAAAACTGTATTTCATAACCTCTTTCTAAGCTAAATTTCTACATAGTTCGTATAAATTTCTAGTAATAAATATAGTTATTCTCACATAGTGTCCCAAATATTCACCCTGAAATCAAAGTTGTACTAAATTGAAGTGTAGCCCTTTGATTTATATGCCTCTTCTTGATCTTCATTTTCTAGTAAGAATGATCCTCTTAAACATAGAGTATTTTCAAGATCAGTGATGTATTTCAGAGCTGTTTGGCACCTGCCTGAACGTCAGCCTAAACCTTGTATTATATTTGATGTTACTTGTTCTGCTATTCAGCCTTACTAAGCGTAGCCTTCTTCCTTGCCCACAAAAGCCCCCAAAACCTAAGGTCTTCAACTGTTTTTTGCATCTCAATCAAATACTACCTTGATCTGTAAAATCCTCCCAGATGCAGATATTGTATGAATAGTTTTTTCTCAGTCCTACCAGAAATATTTGTAGCTCTCAGCTGCAAACTCAATTCTTCAATCCATTTTGCCACAACCCCCCACTTAATTTAACAAGACAGAATCACCTACCCCTGTCAAAGCACACATTAATAAGCCATTTCTTTTCCTGGTGATTCTAGCCTGCACTCAAGTATTTAGTCTTTTAAAGACCTAATGGTAAACTCAAATGTTTAATCTCTGGCTTCCTGAAAACTAGACACCAGCCTGACCATCCATCCATCCATCAATCCATGCATAAGCTAAAGTCTTTGATGTCTCATATTCTGAACATGAAACCTGACTGGTAGTGGTCAATACTCAGGACCTGCATTCAACTGAGTGACATGTGTTGCTCATTGTTTATAGTTGTACTAGACTCAGCTTTCAGGAAAACAAGAGATGTAAGAGATTTATCTCCTTGTATTCATGAGCCAAGAGACCAGGATAAGAACTGGAGCCAGGGCTGTTACAAAGTTGCTAGAATTTGATTGAGTTCTGTGTTTGTAACTGTAATGCAACCATTAGAAAGTAACAGTGGAAGTAACTAAGTTATTGTAATCTCTGCTAACACAAACCTTTGTCTGCATTCTACCCTAGCCCCATGAAGAAGGAGACACTTCTGCCAGAGAACTTCTCAAGTTCCTTTTCCCATGGAGTGCAGCACTGATTCTGGCATTGAAGATGTCTCAGGATTTGTCCACACACCCCATCATACTTGGCACTCTCTTCACCACAGACCAAGCTATAGGATTGTCTAATGCTCGCTTACCCAAAGGAGACACAGAAAAGTCTAACTACTCTGGTGTTCGTTAGATCTATGATTTTGAGAAGATTTCAACACAACTCTTGAACCACAACTCAGTCCCTAGCCCTTGGCTTAACTGTAGCAGTATGATGCATATCAATAAAGAACTGACTGTAAAGACAAATTGAAGAGACAATGAGTGAGTAATCCGTTTATATGGGTTGATCTTCAGCTATAGTATGGTCCTACACCGAATAATGTGAGTGCACGTTCTTTGGTCAGGATTGGTTCTAGCATCCCTAAATGGCAGCCTTCTCCTTTTGAGGAAATCACTTAGCATTTCTTTTCCTCAAATTGTTTGGGTGGGGACAGATGGCTGTGACAGACCTTGTATATTCTCCTCTTCACAGCTTCTCCAATAGTCCGTAAACCCAATCTCCAACACCCTACAGTTTCAGTTCTTGGCTTTGTATCACCAAAAATGGGTAGCTGTGCCAAATTTGGGAAGCAGAGTGGTTCTTGAAATATGGAAAAGTATCCAGAAGGGACCAAACTAAAGCTATCAAATTCATTGAACAGATTATGAACCATATTTAAAGCTCTTTCTCCATGGGTTAAAAGCTGGTTCCTTAACAAAAGATTTGAATATTTTCCACTCCTTTACCTTGGTACAGCAGAAAAAGTTCTGAAAATGTGATAGCTCTGCGCTGTATGGAACAGAATCAAATCCTTCATATAAGCCAAACTTCAGTTCTCTACTAATAAAATCCTACATGCCACTTTATAGCACATGTTTATTCTGTAGTGAAAATGACACAAATCCTTAATACAGCATCAGTGCTGCCTATTGAGCTTTGTATGCTTATAAGTGTTCCCATGGGAAATCTGAAGGTTGGCACTGGTAGACTGTGTTTTTAAAATATCACAGATGGGGTGGAACCTAGCATCATGTTGCTTATTATTCTGGTGATCTATCTAATGGTATTCTTTGCTGCTGAAATCTAATAAAAAATAACATTTTTGAAATATTAGATATTGGATTAAAGCTCCTAATTGTCTCTTTCATAACCAAGGAGGGTCCATATTAATAATTCTTTACAGAGGCATTCAAAAGAAGACATCTGTTTCGGCATACATTGTGAAACTCAAATCTGTCCAGTGCAGTTTTATTCATTTGTTACTTTCCATGAACAAATGTGACTGCACATTTATTTAAATCTTTAGAAATGTGGATGAACAAACAGAAGACAAAGTAAAGTTAAACCTGAATTGGAGACATGCTGTTAAGGAAGAAACAGTTCCATCCACGGTAGGTGGTTACTGCCCTTGCAATAACCCACTGCAATAATTCTGATATAGTCAAACTGTGCCTCTCATATTCACTCCCTCAAATGGATGGACAGTTCCAAAAAGAGTGCAAAAACCCCACTTAGTAAAAGGTCATAGGAAAGAGAGAAGAAATGCCAGGCACAGAGGCTGACCTATTCAGAATATAATCACACCTTCTTTAAAAGACATCTACATTACAAAGGATAGAGATCTTACCACATACTCCCTGCTTCCCCAATGCAGCTACCATGAGTAAGATTTTCTGAAATGAAGAGGGTATGGCATGAAGTTTTGCTATTCAGCCACTGTTTCTATTTGAATTATTAACAGTTTATGCACCAGTGTGAGGAAATCATATTTTCCACGTAACCAGGCAGCAGTTTTCTGGGTTTGGCCAATTACTAGAATACAGTTCTTTTGAAAGCATGAGGGTGACTGTCACCAAAAAGTGCTGCCCTCTCTTTGTTATAGCTCTTATAGAGCATAAGCATTTGTAATATTCCCAAGCACAGTTTTGGAGAGATCATTTTTATGACTTTGGCTCAGTTATGACTGAACTCAAGGCTTTTTGCTGTCCAACTCCTTGACTGCAATGTTTATGAAGCTGAAAACAAAATTAATTCTGATCCACAGCCCTCGCCCTAAGAACTGAAAAACGTGACTAGAGGAGAAGAAAGGGATCCATACAAGCAAAGGAGAAGATGATAAAAAGGGGGAAAAAACGTGAAAGAATGCGCTTAAGTGACAAACCTGCAATGCATGCCCCTCTTGGCCTCGAAGGCAGAAAGCAATGAAGGGAGAGTAGCAGTTCTGTTTCTGTTTTATTAGGGAGCATATATTCTCTCAGCTGTAGAGTACAGCAAAATTACTCTCCTACTGGTCTGATGTCTGTTCCACTGAGGGGCAAATTTGGGATCAAAATCAACCCTTCTTTAAAAATAAACCTGTAAGTCTTTCAGCTGTACCAGAAAATCTGAAGTTAAAAGCACATTACTGATTTTTCTTCTGCAAATAATCTATTTACATTAGCGGGAAAGGGTGACAGCATTGGTGGAGTAAAGATGAGCTTGATGCTTTCACGAGCTTCTGCTAGGTAGACTGCATGTCAAAGACAATCCTTCGTTTTTTACTCTGTGACATTTAGGAAGAGACCCAGTCTTGGAACATCAAATCTCCAGGAAAGTGTGTCTCCATTGCAGGGTAAAAAAATATGGTAATACTGTTTTAATTAGATAGGAATTCTCAGCAGTCACTGCCATTAAACTAATCAGTATTTTGTACGGAAAACCCGCCACTGAAAGTTGGTGTCTATGAAACCATAATGATGCTTTTACAGTGTTTTCCACCCCCAGACATTTTTCTGCATTCTGTATGTACACAATGTTGGACCTGGTAGGCTGTCTGGAGGAGGCTCTTAGCAGGCAGCTGACCTGAAAGACCCTTCATGAAGTGCAAAGAAGAAAAACGAAAGCCAGCGTTACCTCTAGGGGTTCCCTAATGTATCCGCAGTGTTACCAGAAGGTTCAGGAAGTTGCATCTGTCAAGTGTGAAATTCTTAAGCTCCAAAAACGCCCATTTAGAGAATTAGGAAACACCTGGAGATTTTCATCCACCAGAACACTCTCATCTTTTCATCATATGCAATATATAGCCTATACACAAATTTTTCAGAAGTGCTTTAGTACCCATTTGTTCAAATTCACATTTTATATTTTTATCCCTTTGAAGGTGTGAAAGCAATACTTGTTCTATATTAACAATATGTTTATTTATTTCCAGTCATATAATTTTTGGCCTTTGAATGCCGGTGTTCTCCTGTTGATTTGGTCTATGATGAAGTTGCGTCCCATGTTTTTATAAATATGAAAATAAGATGACAATGAGGGGTTAAAAGCAGCCTAGGGCATTATTAAATAACTTGTTTCTCTGATACTTTAATTGGTAGCCTTGACCATCATCAGGGTCATAAATTAATCTATAACATCTGTGGATGAGTATTTGGATGAGTATTTGGGGCTGGAATTTGAGTTTTGTATTCAGATAGATGTGTTGAAAGTTAAACAAACTCACCAGAGTTGCCTTAAGTACATGAACATTTCTGGTGCATTTTGCAGTTTTACAGCTTCGCTCCAAAAACAACATTATGAGGTTATACAATGAGACACTCAAACAGCCAAGGGACACAGAAACACTGTCAGAATCACTAGAGTGCAGTTACAGAGCACTTTATAAAGTAATATGAGTAATTGCATGTAACAATTGCCAATATCCACAAGCACTAACAATGTCTGTAGTGCAGTAGGTGAAGAATGCTGTGGCAGACTTTTAAATGATTATTATCTTCTGCAATAGTGGCTCATTTCAAACTAGCAAGCTTGCCATTTCCCTGCAGTGGTTTCTCCTTCACCTATTGAATCTGGCCTGCGCTACTGAAAGTGATTCAGTAGTGATACATTTTGAAAAATTACAGTATTTCGAATCTTCATTGTTCTAGCTGATGTTCTTTTCATTTTCACAGATTTCTTTGAGCTATCAGGTCCCCAGGTACTGTGAAGATGGGACAGACTGCTTGGTTTTGTTTCATGTAAGAAACAAGCCCAAGACATGGTTTGAACTGGTTCACTTGAGCTCTCTGACAGGCAGTGGTGGATTTTCCAGGAGTGTTTATAAGAAAAATGGGTTGGGACAGACTCTATAGCTGAAACAGAAGTCTACTGTCAATTGCTCATGGGAGTTTCTCAGAGGTGCAAGCTGTAAACTGCAAAAAAATATGAAGAGGATGCCTTTACTCAATTAATTAGCCTACATCTTTTATGAAACAACGAACATACAGTGAGAAAGATTTTAATGCAACAGAAGAATGAACAAATAGAATCCAAGTGTCTTAAAATATTTTTTGTAACCTTTCTCTAACTTACAGAGTGGCTTGCTATTTTGTTAAACATCATGCTTTATTCCCAGAGAAATATATCATGTCATCATAGGAATAATGAAGCCTTTTGCTAGAAATAAAACCACTAGAAATAAAACAATTTACTAACACTGTCAGATCATCAAAAAGATAACTGGTTCCCAACAGAGTTGTTCTTAGTCCCAAAGAGGGAAGCATCAGTGCATAGAAAACCAAACTATGAGGACAAATTTTCAGTGCCATAGTGACCCCTGGATTTTAATAACAATAATTTTGGCCAGTGGTCTCTGAGGTGAAGGAGAAGAGAGTTGGATAAAAATTAACTATCAAATTCAGAACAAGCTAGTGCTTTAGGACTGGTGGTGCACGTGGGAAATCCAGATTCATCTCAATGACCACAGAAAGAAATCAAGCATTCCACTGCAGAACTTCCCAACTAAATATTTTTGTAACTGGTGTATTTCTGCAGCAATTCTTTTTTTTAATATAAACCCACATTTTCTAGCTAAACGCTATTCATCAAAAAAATCCCAACCAGTTTAACTTGGTAATAAAGAGGTAAACTTTATTATGAACAAGCACGGGGAAAACTAAACAAAACAAAGCAAAACAAAAACTCTACATGCTAGTGCTTGAAAAATGGTCATGTAAATTGAGGACCTTGGAAAAAAAATTTGCTTTACATATTGAAATGTAAATGCAGAAAGAATAACGAGATGTTTTTCATAGGCTATTTTTTTTTCCTCCAGGGATAATAGACAGAACAGCAAATAATGGTACAAATGAGAATTGAACTTTATGCTGTTTGACATAAAATACACAATGGAAAACTAATATAGTTATATCAATAAATCTTTTAAATGCAGAGAATTCCCTCACTCCAGACTTATATTATGAATTCAGTAGCATAACACTTTATTTGACAGTTGGTAGCAAAACCCAAACTCAGATTATTAATAACCTTTCCACAGTCTATCATTAATGTCAGTGGGTGCGGTTTAGGATTTTTATTTTGGCAAGTATAATATGTTAACATATTAACTGACTGCTCGTATAGTCAGAGCAGAAATGCTAGCCAGGGAAGGCATTTCACGCCAATTCTGAAGGCACTAAAAATAAAACTGCTACTTACCAACTCAGACAACTTGGTAAATGTCTGATTTCTCCAGCCTTTAAAGTGCTACATCAACACTTAGTCTAGAGTTTAAGATATTTCTTTCAGTAAGCATTTACATAGAAGAGGACAGTTTGGCCACAGGACACTTGCAGCAGACAAATCATGTCATTGATATCTTGTCAGGTTTAACATCCTGTGAAAGCAACTTGAGTCAGTGTGTTCTGCTCAAAGAAGGGAACCGCTGTAAGAGCAGCCGGTGGAGCTGTTGCCTACTGACCTAGTCCACAGGGCACAGATACAATTGTTTGTATCTTATGTTAGGCTATGGGGTCTGTTTTAAGTGGTACCAGTCTACAAAATGCCTTTACCACAGACTGTACTTGGTACCATAGAAGAGGTCACTGTGTCAGCGTGGAATGGGAACTAAATGTAACTGTAAATTCACCAAAAAAATGGTGAACTGGATGAGCTCTTGACAATTTGTTTTGAATTAAGAAGTGAGCCTAAGACTATACTGGTAAAGGTCAATTAAAATTTTCCATTACTACTCTTTATTCTGGGAAGAATTATGCTACCTTGACCTCTTTGGTGTACAGGTACCACAGGGTAGTCATTGATGAAGGCTGGCCAAGACTCTCCTAACCCTCCAACTGCTGCTTCATAAGACACAATATGAAGACAAGCCATTTCTTTTGGCACATGGACTTGAAAAATGGTCAGGTAAATTGAGGATCTTGGAAAAAAATTTGCTTTACGTATTGAAGTGTAAATGCAGAAAGAATAACGAGATGTTTTTCATAGGCCTTTTTTTTTTCTCCAGGGATAATAGTCTTTGTGATCACCTTCCTCTCCGTTGAAGCCTGTTTGAAGATAGCCTTAGAAGATACATATGAAGTTACAGAAAATATAAAAATCTGTGCATGGAAGTTGGCTTTAAGAGATCTTCTTGTTACTTTTCCTGCTACCAGGCTGAGAACTCAAACATAAACCACCCCTGACAGATGTTTACTTATAATATATTTTTTTTAAATTATGAAATGAGGCATATCTTAAAATCACTGTGTTTCACTCTTAAAGACTGGTGAAATATTTTAACACTAGTTTGATACCTTTTTTTTCCTAAGAGCTAGCATGAATGTCTCCTGTTACAAATTAAGATAATTACTTCTACATTCACTGTCTTTTTGGCATGTATTACAGGAAAAGTTACTTTTCAGGCTAAGCAATCATAATTTTTCTTCAACTTTTCTTTACATTATGCTTCCTAAATTTCCTATAAATCTTTGTTTCTGTGTTCATATTTTAGTAATTTTACTTTCTCCAAGGGTGATGTGATTGCTGAATTATGCTTGGTCTGGTCTGTCTTCCTAGTTTAATTAGTTGGGGCCATTTTTTTTTTACTTCCTGTTTTCTAGTCTTTTCATCTAGACTCTGTTTATTAATATATTGTTTAGACAGGTTTAAAAGCTTTACTAACGTCAAGCGAATTTAGATCTATTACTTTCCACCAACCAAAAGAACAATTTTTTGTCCCACAGGAGAGAATTATACAGGCTTGAAATGGTATGTCCTCAAAATCTGTGGTGATTGTTTCCTGTCACCTTATTCTTTCAGCACTTAAAGATGGATTGTTTAAGAATAATGACAGCAGCCATGGTTGTAGGATGTTCTAATGATTGTAGACATTATCTTATCTCATATGCAACATCCTAAAACCACTTTTATTCCCTTGTCAAGATGAGTATTTTATTTCACTGTCCACAGTTCCTCCCCTGTGAATTCTCTCTGCATTTTCAGTAGTTAATTTTATTTTTATTTTAGTTCTTTAGTTTTCTAAGTATAGAACTTCAGTGCATTTATATAACACAGCCTTGTCTATTTTTTTAACCTATTCATTTACTTTTCTGTCCCAATACTTGCTTTCTTGTTGAAACTGTATTAAGCATTGTTTCATATTTAACCTCGTTTGGGCAAAATGGCATTGGACAGTTTTGGATAGTTCACTTGCACTGAACTATGCCATTCTATTAAGTAAGTGTCCTAGTTTCAGTCAGGATAGAGTTAACTTCATTTGTAGCAGCTGATGGAATGCTGTGTTTGGGAGTTAAAATGAAAGCAGTGCTGATAACACCCTGATGTTCTTAGTTGCAGTCAGACAGTCAAGGACTTTTCTCAGCTTCTTCGTATTTCTCTATTCATGAGAAAGGGGGGGCAAAGCCAGGACAGGTGACCCAGATGGGCCAAAGAGAGTATTCCATGCCAATTACGTCCTGCCCAGGATAACGGGGGGCTGAGGGGAGGAAGAAGAGGGGCGGTGTCGGGACGCGTGCTTCTTGGGGGGACGGTCGGGTTCCGGGACAGCTCTGGGTGGTACGGCCTGAGTTGTGTGGTTCGGGGAGAAACTGCATTGGGTATCAAGAGTTTCATATTCTTTTGCTCTAAAGTCCTGTTAGCATTGTTATATTTTATCTTTCTGTTATCTTAGTAAACTGTCCTTATCCCAACCCACGGGCCTCTTAGTTTCTTGGTTTTGGAGTTATTTGCCCCTTCCTTTTCCCTTCCCTTGTTTCCCCCCTTTTTTCCCTCTTCCCCTGCTCTTTTACTTTAAGGAGCAGGCAGCTGTGTGGATCTCAGCCCACAGCCGGGGCGAAACCACGACAGTAAGGGACCTAATAGTCCCTGGAAGTGTTCAAGGCCAGGTTGGATGGGGCCCTGGGCAACCTTGTGTAGATCTGGCCTGAGGTTGGTGTCCCTGCCTGTGGCTGGGGGGTTGGAACTCTATGATCCTTGGGGTCCCTTCCAACCTATGCCATTCTGTGATTCTGTGAATCTGTAATTTGCCTCTGTTTTTCTTTGACTTCTAAAGGACTGAAATCTTCTGAAATATGCAATGCTGTGTGAAAGTAAATCCAGTAGAAATTATATTTGACGGTTCTCTTCTGTGTCACATTTTGCTTAAATTCAAGAGATGGGGGATAGCTGTAAAGAAAACAGCACAACTAGTTTGCACATCCAAAATTTTCCAAAAGACAGATCATGGTACTGAGGAAGTAGACAAATGTCACCTAGGTGTAGGTATTATTGTACCTTGAGCATATAATTTGGTTTATAGGACTATTTATCCCAATATATATATTAAAAGAGAGTAAAGGCAGCAAACAATAAGGATTGATTTTAAACAATATTTTAATAGTTAATATGGATGTTGTAGCCTGCACTGTTAATGTTATTTGGTTAACTTGATGAAGTGGCATTACAATAAATAACACATCCCAACAAATGGCATATATTGTGACAAATGTTCAAAGCAGCATACAATTTGATCACACGTAATTTTTCCAGTTTCAACACTATGCCAAATGCTTTCTCCATCACTATGTCTTATTTCACCATGTACTTTAGAAATTAATTTTAAAACTTAAAACTTCAAGTTCTCAAATGCTTAAGGGAAATGGACTGTTTTCATAAATTGTGAGCCCATTTTCAAGTATATTAAAACTTTATGAATTTATTTCTTTCTGATAAGATAACTAGAAAATGTGTCTTGTGAAAGATAAAGTGCCAGGCTGCATTTTATTCCAGTTGAAAACACTACCCATACTGCTAATTTGGAATTCCTGTACATGTGAAACACTCCTGTATTACTTGCAGTGTCAGAATTTACAAGATAGTTGAATGTCAAGAAATAAATAGAGAATTAAAGGCAATAAATAATTTCCTTTTATTTTAATGCCACTGGAAATTCTCTGTTCTGAAGACAGAGAAATTTCATAAGCATTTTCTTTTAATTTTGTTCTTAGAGATACCTGACTACTATCATATAAAGAAATTTCTGAGATTTAGATGCAAAAATTCTGCCCCTCTTATTCTGTCAGCAGTCCCGGATTTGGCTCCTATACCATCTCCATACCCCTGCAATGAAGTTTAAACAATATTAAAATTCCTTAAGTTTTACGTCAGTGGGACTTGAAAGATGTTTTTCCCAATGTTATTCTTAGAGTATAGGACATCAGGATACACAATGACATAGAGAGCATCTGAAAGATGATATAGATAGGACTTATATCCCTCATGCCATGCTGTCTAGATGCCAGGCAGGTTCCAGTGTGTTCCCAGGGCTCTTCTATGGCCCCTTAAAATTCCTGAAGAAATTATAAAACCCCTTTTTTTTGTCACAAAGGTCTACAGGGTACAAAAAATAAGGTACTAAATGGAACGAGTCAGGTAAGCTATGTGGCCTTTTTCTATTTCATCCCTATGAATAATTTATCCAGCAGTAGATGTGTAGATACGCCAAATGAAATAATAATATAGTTATTTTGGAATTAGGGAAAATTCTGATTCTTAAGACTGAGAACTGACAGAAAGATAAGAAGCAGCAGAGGTTGTATTATTCTTGCGTATAATGTTCACTTAAAAGCACAAAGAGTTAATCTTATCATCTTACCCATGGTTGCATTTATAAAAGATAAAAATCGCAAACAAGTAATGCACAGTTACTTGTTACATATTCTTCCCATTACAGTTGACAGGTTCATTAATCATACAGTGTATTTTACTATTAGAAGCTGTAAAGAAGATCAAATCTCTTGTAATTTTTCTTCTTCTTTTCCATTTGATAAGTGTGTTGTTTCAATGTGCAGATAAAATATAGTGTCAGTCACAAACAGTCCCAGGAGAATTGCAACTCTCCAGTTAGAAAATTCATCCTTATTTGCAATGTAAAATTCGATGGAAAATGCATCATTTCCTTTTTAACTTGACCATTAGACTGAGTAAAATACATATGCCTGGGTATTCACAAAAGAAGTAATCCAGAATGAAGTGCCTGTGGATATGAGCAATGTTTAAGTAATAGAAATATTGCTTACTGCATGTTGAAAGCATTAGCTATGAATACCCCTATTCATAACATCACATTGATTCATAATTAAAGCTCTGTGAAAATTATAGAGAAAGTTGACATGTTTCACAAGCTGTTCATGGTAAATGTAGGAAATTTTACAGTTTGTTGTGACTTGCCAATAAAGAACTCTCGGGAAGAAAGATAAAGAAGTGATTCTACGATACTGAGTTTTAGCAAGTGTGACTAACACAAATGATGACCTATGCAGAAGGCTTAGACCCAGTTTTTCAAACAAAATTATGAAAGCCTACACTTCAGAAGCAGAAGTCTAACATGTCTAATGAGAAACATTTTGGTAGATGTGCAGCAGTAAATTCTAGCCTGTGCACGAAGTAGGAAAGCCTCAAGAAATAAAAATAACTCAACCCTGTTACTCGATGAAAGTGAAACAAAGCAATGCAGAGCTGTGTGCCTCTGTGAAGATATACACTGAGGTCTCACTATTCTTTCCTTTTGAAGAGGAACAACACCAATTCTTAGTCCTTCTGCTGAGTGTGGCACTGTATGTGTACACAGTCTGCTTTGTGTTAAGACTTCCACAAGAGGTGCCCCACTAAATACTTAGAAAGAAATATTTTGAGCTAGACTATAGCAGGTGATATAATAATGGGAGTGTGCAGAAAGCTGAATTTCCACAAAATTTATCAGAAGGATCAGGCAACATTTGAAGACTTGTGATTTAAATGTCTTCCTGAAAGGAGGGAAACAGACTTGCTAATTTTTTCTCACACCATCCTTTGATCACTGTAAAAGCAAATTTAGCTTTCTATCATACTTAAAAAGAAAAAAAACTGATGCACACTAATACCACATTTACAGTTCTTCATATTTTAGTGTAATGGCCATAGATGGTACTGTCCTACATGGTGGTAACCTCCTCTTTTCACAGACATTGACACCTCTCTCTTCAGTCCAAAAATTAAAAAGCACAATATTCATACCTCACAATATAAAAAGCCTGAATAAACACTGCTGAGGTTCCCATGCAAATTCCTTCTAAAATGAAATGTCATAAACAAAGCAGAACTGATTACGTAGGTTTTCTCTGTAAAAAGTCCCTAGAAGCTCAAACTGAGATACAAGCTTAGTAAGGTAATTTATTAGATGAGAGAATGGTTTAGAACAGTTGAGGAGGAGTGCGGGGCTACTGTGCTTTAGAACAGGAGATGAAGAGAATTGCCGGTCACTTCATAATGAGATCTAGAGAAAGGCTGTAAAACCACCTCCTCAAGCAGTTCTGATGCTGGATGAAGCTCAGGAAGGTTGGGAAGTTGTAATTTATGACATCAAGATTGTTAACTAACATTAAGGTAATTAACATTACAGATACCCCATGAATTTTTAAAAAATGTGTCAATAAAAGAAATTGACACTTGTAAGTCTAAATTGGAAATGCCTAAAAGAAAACCCATGTTTGGATAAAGGCATCAGTGCACTTAATTGGATAACTGTTAATTATTAATATACTACTTGAGGAATTAAGGCAAAATCCAATGTATTTTATAGAGACATATTTATGACTGAAGCTACAGTCTTACCCTGATTGTCACAGTATGTTTGAATTAAAACTGAAATCTTGCCAGTGTGTATAAAAATATATTTAATTTGCCTTCGATACAAATGAATATGTGCCATGTACTCATGACAAATCAAATCAGCAGGTTTCTCATCTGGTAACACAGGAATTTAGCTGTTGGAAGCTTGTATGTGTGGAAGGAACCAGCCAGTGATGTTTCAATGAGGGAAGGTGGGAAAATGCTGTGGAGCTTGAAAAGGTAAAATATTACTTCAGCAGATGTGAGCAAGGTGGCATCTACAAATATTAAATGAAGAAGTGAAAAGAATCCAGAGGGGACATTTCACTGAAGTGATGGTACTTTTTTTTTTTTTTTGATAGAGCAGAAATGATACTGATTTCAAATAAAAAAGCTGTGATAAACATCTTGAGAGATACTTGCAGAAGTGGAGGCTGAAAGTAGTTGAAGCTATAGTAGGAAAGGCAACTGAAGTACAAAAAATGGTGAATAAACTATTTTTTGTCAGAAGAACAAATAAAAACATAGAAAGGCTTATGGACTTAACAGAGGATTCTTGCACTGCTAATGTTTCATTTCATGCTCTGCACAATCCTGCCATGAAAAGCTACTTGAAAGCTTCTTGGAAAAAATATACCTTATGCTGGTGCCATACCTTGTTTAGATCAACTGGGAAAAAAAACTTACCAAAGCTTCTTGAAAGTCATGTGAAAGTGCTTCTGCATTGTTTCTATTCAAAGACCACTTGACCTTTTTGGGAAAAGAACAAGCATGGACAATCTTTTTCTCCCAGGAAGTTTCTCCTGTACAATCAAATAAAAATTAAGTTAAACTTAGAATGCTGCTTCTGGTTTTACATACTTTGTTTTCATGTGCATATGTGTATAGAAAATATGTAAGTGTATTTTCTAAGTGGTTTTCCCCCAGTCTTTTTGGGGAACATCTGTTAAATTTGTGACATAAATTACTTGAAAGAATATTGATAGACTGTCATGTGTTTTGTGTATTGTAGACTGATGTGCAAGTGCTGATACCATTATGTTCATCAACACCTTTCCTAGCAGCACCATCTTAGTCCTGTGAGAAAAAATAATTACAGCTTTGGCAAAGGGCTCTAGCTCTTAAATCTCTTCTAGTAGGTATTGCTTTTTCAGATAATAGCAAATGAGTTGGGGGGCTAGGGGTGGGGGGCAGAGAAGGGTATGTAGCTATGAGAAATCCCTCCTGAAATTTGAGACCTTTGTGCATGGGCTACATGTTTTGTTATTCCAGTGCTAACTTGCTCAGGTTGAATACTTTGAACATAGCCAAGCCAAATATGCTTTGTTTCAATTAATGTTTTATATATGATTCCATTTTAAAGACAATTTATTCATAAGGTTGAAATCTAACATAATTTCTGATGAGATACTTGAAAACTGAGATTGACTTCTAGTGCCAACTAATAAGGCTTTGAGCCTACTGGTGTCTATGAGCTCCGTAATAATTTTTTTCATACAACGATGTTTTTCAGAATGACACGACAAAGAATCAGTAAAGACAACCTCAGTGGAGTTTCAATTCAGATCTAAGTGCATGTGCAAACCAATATTTTTCCCTGTGAAATAAATTTATGGCTATTCTTTTCCATAGCTATTTAAATTGTGTCTGTACTGATGCCATTACTGATGTATGCTTTGCTACCAAGATCTCTATTTGTTGGCTGAAGTCAAAGCTACATGAACTGGTAGCACTGGTGTTAATGGAGGAGAATTCTGAGATCTACCATGAAATTCTTTGAAAATATCCTGTCAAAAATGTAGCTGTAATTATGACCTAAATGTAAAAGTCAGTAGTTATAAAAGCAGTTCATCCTCTACATATCCTGTTCCAGCTGGTAGTTTGATTTTTAGTGTTCTTTTTTGGGAGATATTAACACTAAGACTTATTTAGACATTTTTACTTTCTTCTGTAAAAAATGTATTTTAAAAATCTGCTGGATAGTTCTGGTTTTCTTTATAACTTTCTAGGAAAAAAAAATAGTAAGGTGTCTGTGAGATTCAGAGGAATTAAACAAAAGTGTTAAACTATCACTTATTTCTCAATACATGAAGTAAACTATATTGTATATGAGTACCTATACATGTGTATAGTTATGTATGTGTATATCCTGAGGACATGCTTAGTAAATCCTTAGATAATTCATAAAAATATAAGGAACTTCCATTTCATTTAATAAGCTTATAGATATTTGGAATATTTGTTCTCACTTCTAGACTAACTGGATGAAAGCACTACTGTGTCCTGAAATATTTTGACAACATCTTCAAATACAATAGAAAGTATTCTTTGCATTGTCTGAGTTCACCACCTTGTTGTATTTTTTCTGCTGTTCAATTAACTTCTTGGAGTCTATGTGCCACTTTGGGACAAAATGTCTTTGTAAAGAATACACATTACAACACATGTCAGTAACAAGTTATAATATACTGTCAGAAAAAAACCCCTGGTTCTAACAGACTTTTGAGTATCTTCAAGGAATCTAGTTGTCCATATACAATTCTACTTGTATTTCTCCTCTCTGAGATATGGTTTCCCCCACTATTTGATCTAAAAAGATATGAAGCCCGACTAACCCCTGCTGAGTTCTGCAGTCTCCCCAGGATCAACCCCATCGGGTGTGCTCCAATGACTCATTATTTGTGAAACAGATAATAGAAGAACTGGAACATTACATACAATATGTGCTTTGGGCAATTTTCTGTCCAGATAGATTATTTTCCCACTAATTATCCTTGCAACTCTATAACCACCATGGTTCCCCATGTTTTTCTTGTAAAGGAAATCAACTTTCCACCTAATACTTCAGATCTGGTCACCTTGATAACTCTTAATCAAATGCAACTGTTTCTAAAAAAAGCCACTCAAAACACATCCCTTCAATGAGAAGGGAAACCCTTTGTAAATACCACCAGGTACCAAGCTACTGTCTAATACATAGACCCAAAGAACCTAAAGGATCAATGTCACTCATGAAATGTTACCTTTCAGCTAAAAGGCATGTAAGTTATTTACTTCAAATGTCATATATCACTAGCTTAAGAAAAAGAAGAAAAAGTCTTGTAGGTAGGGCTATTTTCTTTGGCAATTTCTCCCTCTCCTTCTCAAGGGGAACTTAGGAAGGACTGAAAAAAATTTCAATAATGTTGACAGTAGAATAATGTAGCAAGAATCTCTTTTTCCTAAACCAAGAGATTATCCAGAAACCCATGCTGCTGTTTTGCTGTGTGATAGAGGAGGAAAGCACCTCTTACTGATGCTGTTGTGATAGCTGTCTTCGTTGTTCATAGCACAACAGTCCTTTTTTTCCCAATTAATTATTTTTTTAGATTAGTTCCTGTAGGATATATTTTTCTTGCAGTTAATGAATGTTATTAAAATTAGTAGGATTGTTGAAGACTTTATTGTTTGTGTTGGGGGAATGGGTATGATCTCTCAAATCCATTTTGCTAACTTTGTCTTTTATTGACTTTGTTAATTCTTAAAATATTGGAAAAATGACAGTAATTTTAAGTAGAATGTAGCTTACTAGGTTACATTCTGCTCCAACATATGCATGTCCATTGAAACCAATGGATTTTCATAGATATAACTCAGAGCAGAATTTGGTGGTCAGTTTTCTGCTCCTGGCAGGGAAAGGGAAACTCAGATGCCTTAGCTGTGTAGAAACAGATATATATCCCAAGCATATAGAAATATGTAGTGGATTAATTTTAAACACTGTAAGATATATGTTGTGTCAGAGCCAAGGTATCCTATATTATGATAAATTACCAACAGGCTACATTATATATACAGGATATTCCAGTAGTCTCAAAGGTAAAAAATAGAGCAACTGTACATTAAGTCATGTAAGAAAGAAGATATGCAGCATGAGACAGTTTCTAGAAAATCGGGGATCTTTAATTAGAAGATAGGGCATCTTTAACTCTGCTGTGATCGCATCAACAATTTTACCACAGTCTTTGTAAAACTGCTGAAGCAATGGTTAAAACATTGCAATAAAAGCTGAGCGTTTATTTGTATGTTCCCAGTTAGAATGGTGATGCTCTGAGTACTCTGTAGGCTGTTCTTGCAGAAATTAAAATTAAAATACCCTGTTAGCAAATTCTTCTGAAACCACTCAGGAAGCGAAATACAGCAGTCATTGTTCAGAGATTCACAAAGGTGTTAACACAATAAATTAAACTTTATGATGCCCTACAGAAAAGTTAAGTTTTAAAATATGGGAAGAGGTATTTTAAGTAAAAGGTTAGTTTGGGTGTAAGAGTAAACACACAAAATTTTCCATGAGTGAATATAGGTCCAAAATAAATTCAAAGCCCATCACAAGAATCAGGTTTGGTGGCAAGCAACTACATTTTAAGTAAAAATAATATGTCTGGATATAATTTCTGGGAATATGACTGAGTGATCCTCATCTTTCTTCATCCCAATTCCATGTTCCTACACACTGTGAAAATTGTCTGTTCTTAGGCTGTTATAACCTCAGTATCAAGAATAGCGCATGGTTCAGTAATCCTGCAAGAGGAAATGGGAGCAAAAAAGCAAAAGTCTAGATTAACCACTGAAAGACATGGCTTCCATTTATGAGTTGAAATACTTTGCTTCTGGTGAATGGATGATGGACAATTAATTTGTAATTTTTCCCCTCCTCTTTGAAAATTTTCCCTAGTCAAACCTTTTATACATCTGTAATGGAATTGCAGGTGTAAAGTCAGTACTACTCTGTTCAGAGGATTCACAAGTTTATTGGCACACATCCACCTGCTTTTAAAAACAAAAGTCTTCCTTGATCCATTGTGATTCTTCTCAAGTCAGAATTACCTCACCAGCAAAACTTTTTTAGTTACTGTTCTTTTAGCTGAATAGACAGTGAGAGACTTCAGCATCCCCATGATTGATGGGAAAGTTTCCAAACTCTATCATTAATGAAGAGGAAACTCTTAAGGAAAGAAATAATAATAGAGAGAAAACAAGAGACAGTTTTGTTGTGCTTCACTACTTTGCAGCTGTAGTGCCCTGCCTTGTGTGAGAGCCAGTAAGGAAGCACAGAAGCCACCAACAAGTGAGAACAAAGCTTTCGTTCATCAAGATTCAGCCACTTCAAGTTACTGTACTTCCCTGATAACCATTTCTTTCCAACAACTCACAAAAAAATAAAATCTGTATCAGATGAGAGTATGCAACAGAATGCCTGCTTCACTAGTCCTGGAACAGAGTATGTAGAAATTGTCCTGCATTAGATCTGTCTGGACCTATTGCATTGTCTGAAAGTTCATCATGGAATCGGATAACATGAAACATCTAGCATTTGTTGATTACTTGTTAACGTTTGCTGTCAGCTGTTGTTATTTCCTTTGTCACGCTGTGAATTTTTACTCTCTTCAAAGACCTGGCTGTAATTTAATTTTATGACTTACCTGTTTGACTTGGGAAATTTAACATTGCAATAACATATATGCAGAATACTTTTCTGAATAGGTATGTAATTCTGGGTCAATGTATTCAGCGTGACACCTTATCCTGTTTGAGATTGCACAGTTGAAATGGTCCTAAATCAACAGATTGAATTGTCCAAATCCTATTTCTCTTATTTAAAGTAAAATAGCTCAGAAATTTTTACCCAGTGATATGTAAGGTTCCTGTAACTGCCGAAAGGAGATTCTAAAATGATTGCAGGTTGAAAATAATGTGTTGCAATATAATATTTATGAAGTTCAACTTGCTTAGATTATCAGAAAGAAGATCAAAAAGTGATTTCATTATGGTTTATAAGTACCTACATGAGGAAAAAATAACTCGTACTAAAGGCTCTTAAATCTGGGACAGAAAAGAACCAGCATAACAAGAGCCAGTCGGTAGTTCTTAAAGACACTGAAATTCAAATAAAAATTCTGTACTCATTTCTAACAGCAAGGATAACTAAAGTTTAGAACAAAATATCAAGGAAATTTTAAAAGTTTTTCCACTTTTGTAGTCTTCATAAATCAAAACTAGATGTCTTTCTGAAAGTAGTAGTTTAGCAAGCACAAGCTTTTGAGTTCACTTTGGTGTGAGAATAAAATTTGATCGCTCATATTACATACGAGGTCGAGCTATTGGGACAATTGACCATCTGGCCTTAAGGTCTGTATCCATGAATAATTTAACAATACACCTTTGCTTATTTTGTATATTTGCTGACATTTCGTGTTATAATGATTTCCTGTCTTCCTACATACTGCGTTGGTTTCTGAAAATGTGTTGTTGTATTAGTGAGGACACAGGTAATATATGCTTTGCCTAGTTAATTTCTTCTATCATAAATAAACCATATATTGAATAAAATGCTATCCAAATCAGGTTCATTTTTGTAAAACCTAATGAGTTTTAAGCATCTTCAAGAGTACTCCACACATTTCTTTAGCTATGTTTTAAAGCTCAGTGTTTTGACAGAACAATCCTGTTTGAGCAAAGCACTTTATACGTATAAATATATGGCAGCTCTGAAGGCAGGTCATCCTGGTTATGCTCTACGTCCATTTATCTTGTTGCACACTTACTTCCTTGACTGTGCTCTACATATGAAGTAAGACTGGTTTCATATATATCAGAGAGTGAAATAAAACTTGTCAGTCAAAGAAAAGTTTTTCTCCAGCAATACAAATCTGAAAAGGGTAGAAAAACTCTGTTCACAAATAGATTTTCTTTGTCATCAGTGGGTTTCAAAGAGCATGCTATATGCTGTCAAAGAGGTCAGTCAGTGTCTCTCAGTGTATCCATAATGTAGCTGCTTTTATGTCTTACAGGCAAATGAATCAGGCTTCTCTTCTTAATTTTACTCTCAAAACCACTTGCTGATTTCCAACTGTTTTCCCTTTCTTCATTTTCTACTAAGATGAGAAAATATGGGATTTCGTACACCACAAAAATTTAGGTCTATTAAAACAAATAATGACTTGTAAATAATACTGAGAAAATTACTTCAGACCATATGTTCCAGTTCATTTGCAATCCTTTTGTACACTGCAACTTTAAGAGTTCTTTTCTCAAGGCTACATCTCATTACTGTTATCCAACCAAAACTGATAAATATTTCCCTACTTTATCTGATCTGGACGTAATTCGGTTCCATTTCATTTCGGGGGTAGTGGTGGTGGTGGTATTTTACTCTTTCTTTATTGTGTTTTCCTAATGGATGTTCAAGAAGTCTTGAAAGTATGATTCTCCTTGCCTTCTAAGTGCTGGTCCCTAAGACAGTATAACCCTGTAACTAGGTTGCCCACAGTATAGCTGTCCATTGCTCTGCACACAAGCGCATGTGGGCATCACTGTATAATAAAGAATAAACCTGATTTGGTAATATTTTATATCACTGATTGGATGTTAAGCAATGGATTTATGAAGACTGACTTTTTGAATACGGCGAGTAAGTTCAATTCTCTGTTTTGCTTTCACACTTTGAAATAAAGCCTTGGTGTCTTTCTAAAACATGTTCTCTAAAACCCACCTGTAAAACATTGTGTTACACAGAATAATAGAGAGATTAATTAACTTTCACAGGTGTTGGGCACATTGCTTAAAGCACTACTGGAAATATATGGGTACCATTACTGGAGATCGGTATAAGAGTTACACACATGTACTGTCCAGATGTAGACAGGTGAGTCTTTAGCATGCAGACCAAAGGCCTATCTTAAAAGATTTCAAAGGCACAAAAGAAGATCAATAGCTTCACTGAGCATTGCAGTTGTTTGGTTTTTTTCCTAATTTTGAAATGTTTCCCTCTGACATTCGAAGTATTATTTTATTGTATACTGTATATTATGCTGGATAGCAGCACTTGAAAAACTATCATTTCTTAGTCTTCTCCATAACAATACTAACTCTATGAGTAATGGTAACTGATAATGTGAATTGCAAATTTTGCTCCTTTCTTTTTTAGATAACTAGCTGTCTAAGAGAAAGCTAAGAGAAATGTAAAATGAAAGACATGCATTTTGTCTTTTGCTCTTAGAAGACAGTCACATTTTATACCAGATATGATGAAGTCACATAGCCTGAGAATAGAAATTTAATTGTTACTGTTGTGTTTTAAGGATAGGGTATGAATCAGACTTAGAGAGTTGGAGTTGTTCAGCCTGGAGAAGAGAAGGCTCAGGGGAGACTTAACAACAGCCTGCCAGTACCTGAAAGAGCCTGCAGAAAACCTGGAGAGGGACTTTTTAGAAGGACAGGTAGTGATAGGACAAGTGTTAATGACCGAAAGCTGAAGAAGAGAAGGTTTAGACTAGATAGAAGGAAAAAATTCTTTGCTGTGAGGGTTGAGAAGCACCGGAACAGGTTCTACAAAGAAGTTATGTCTGCCCCCTCCATGGCAGTGTTCAAGGTCAGGTTGGATGGGGTTTTGGGCAATCTGGTCTAGAGGGGGATGTCCCTGCCCATGTCACTTCCAACCCAAACCAGCCTGTGATTCTGTGAATTCTTTCTTTTAAGAGAATAGGCCAGACATCTCTTGAATACAGAATCCAAAAATGGTGAAGTTATTACCATATAAAAACCTATAATAGGTTGTTTGTGTTATTTTCCATTTTTGCAACAGCTGCTGTCATGAGAATGGAGTCATATCATGGCATTTTATGTTCTCCTTGCAGACTCTGTCACAAAAGCAAAACATGAAAGTTTGAATAGCTACCCCTGCCTGTGGAAGACAGTTGAATGCTGCTGTTCTTTAACCTTTTATAGACTCAGTGCTGTGACTGACGAGGCATTATGGTAGGCATTCCTCCTCCTTCCCCAAAGTTGTTGGACCTGTACGGAGGAGTCAAAGAATGCCAGATAAACAAATGGCAAAGTACAGTAAAGGGCAAAGGGTAGTGAAATATATTGAAGTCTTTTGCTGCAAGTATGGGACTTTTCACATTTCCAGCCTACTGAGGCAAAGGTTGTACAGCTAAAAACATATCAGGACATGAGGATATTAGATCAATTATGATTATAATGGTAATATTTAAAATTATCATGAGCCTCAGGCACTTATTTAAATTGTCAGCCTTTAATAGAATAAGTTCAGTGATGCTTCTTTCATGTCACATTTCAGGGCAGAGCCTATCCAGCAAAGCTATCCAAATACTGGTTCTATGAATCACTTTTTTTTTTTTTTCTTTTTTTTTGGTAATATTGTCAGCTTCCTAAATGTCTTGCACTGCATCCATGACACTGGTCCAAATTTAACAGTTTTAAACTCTACTCCCCCCTGATTTATCTGCTTTGCACACATTTTTCCTGTTTAAGATTGTTGGGCAGCTTGGCCACTGTTTTGGGGTGGAGTTTTTTGCTTTAAAATCCATGGCATTACATATTTAATAGCATAATTCCAGAATATACTCCAAATAAAAAGTTGTGGAGGAAAAATTACCTCAGTTGCTTACTGCATATTGCACTAGAAATTATCAAAAAATTGCATTATTGCAGAATAACACAGTAGAAATTATGAGGAATTACAAATAGAGTGGCTACCAGGGCACAGCTGCTTCCAAATATACTTTCACTCATAAGTACACAATTCAGATGTTGGAAAGCCCCAGCTAGAGTCAGATATCTTAGTCAACTCTCATTTGGGGTCTATTAGAAATTATAAAATGTGTCTATATATGAAATATGATTTACAAATTACAAGGACAGAAGTAATGATTTGCTTCACCTCTTCTCCCTTTAAGGAAATGTAATTGTCTGGAGGTTCTATGAGATCGGATTCACTGCAGATTTTGCCTTTTTTCCATCCTGTGGAGGTTGGTAGCTGAGAAATGCCTTTTTTTGATGAGTTCTCAGGAAAGAAAACTCTGTCTGTCGTCAAAAAAACCCCATAAACTTCTGTTAGAGTTAACTAGAAGCACTCTTTAAAAACAATAAAATGACATTTCTTAGTAATTCAGCCACTTATCACTAAGCTCTGATGCTATAAATACTTATGGCTGCTCATTACTGCAACCTGGTAAGTAAACTTGAGTTTAGGCTCTGCAGAAAGAGTTATGCACATGCATAAGCATTTCAAGCATAAAAACGGTCATTCCACGAATATGTGAGAGATCAAACATGCTCTGAATTGGTTGGTCTTGTATGGAATCAGGAGTTGGACTCAATGATCCTTATAGGTCCCTTTCAACTCAGGATATTCTATGATTCCGTGATTTGGTGTTTCTGTTCTATATAATTGTATTTATTCTTCAACAGAGAATTAGCAATTTCTTTTTGCAAACTTGATCCCTACAAAAGAGGAAGCTTGGTATCTTGTTAAATGCAGCAAATATTTTAAAAATCTCTTAAGAAACGGAACAGTAGCACAGATAAGTTTTAAAAGATACTGTAAAATGGACAAGAATACCACAACGTGACTGGGAAAAAGCCTGAAGTACATTGCCATACCATATACCAAATCAAAACACCTATCTGATAAGAGACTGAATCAATTGTGTTTGGGAGACATTTTTTTTTCTTTAGGAAAGAGGTTATCAGTTTTTCCTGTCTAATTTAATGTAAATATATCATGTATTGCCTGTCTTTTCTCCCTGCCACCCCCCCACCACAAAATGCTTTCTCTGATATATAATATCAAAACATCTGTTTTATGCTACAGCATTTTAATGTTGCCTTTCTACTCTAGGGAGATATTTGTTATCTAATACAGTCTTAACATACTAATCAATTATTTTCATATTAACACAACAGCATAGAATCATTGGTGATGATAACATCCAACAAATTTGCCTTGCTAGTGGTGGGATTGAGATGAAGCAATAAGAAACAGGAATACAATTGTAATTTTACCATTTTAATTATTGTCCATTTATTTTTTCAGTTCTACATTGAAATAACTAAGCATGATCTTTCCTCATAAAAAGTCTTCCTTCAGCTGGTCTACATGTCAATCTAGATATTTAGAATAACATTTTATTTTCAGTATGTAGATAGGTTTTTTGGAAAACAAACCAGCCAAACTTTTTTTAGTTCTTGAAATGTGGTTTTGTGTGATATCATAAAGAATGGCAGAGTTAAGTGTTCATATTTACAAATGTTATCTTCTGTGATTTTGAACATCTCTCCTCAATGCTGTTAAATCTTAATCCTGGAAACCAAACCTTCATTACTCCTAACTTTAAAAAAAAAAAAAAGAAAAAACACTCCAACAAAAAATCAGTTACATTTAAGATTGTGATTTTCTCTTCAAAGACACTCCCTTGTTTCAGCCTTGCAAATCTTAAAAAAGTGACTCAGAGCCTGGGGGGATTACAATGGCTGACACCTTAGAACTGTCTTGTGGGCTGACCCTTGACATTGGGTTTGGAGTCCACAAGGCTGAATATTATCAGTCTCAACAAGTTCCAGGGACTTGTGTTAGATCTTATTTTTTCTAATATAAACATATAAGAGTAAGTACATATTGAAAACAAAACAATAAGAACAAGAATCTTACTGAACCAAAATACCACACTGAACACATTATTTTGTTCTGGTAAGAGAACGGGGAGGGGAGAGTCACCCTCACAGACAGTACTGAGCTCAGTGCCCTGGAATGCACCTCCTGGAGAGTAATAAAGCGCTATAATGTTAAAACACACGTGGAAAAAAGTGATTTAACTGAGCTTTTCATTGGAGTAATCCATCCTTCCTTCCTTCCTTCCTTCCTTCCTTCCTTTCTTCCTTCCTTCCTTCCTTCCTTCCTTCCTTCCTTCCTTCCTTCCTTCCTTCCTTCCTTCCTTCCTTCCTTCCTTCCTTCCTTCCTTCCTTCCTTCCTTCCTTCCTTCCTTCCTTCCTTCCTTCCTTCCTTCCTTCCTTCCTTCCTTCCTTCCCTCCCTCCCTCCCTCCCTCCCTCCCTCATTTTTCTTGACTTGTAATTTCAGATTTTGTTATTATATATATATATAAGCTTCAGAGCAACTGTTATGTTTCATATTAAAAATATCAGAGCCACCAAAAAGATCTTTTTTAATAGAAATCTACCAATTTCTTCCAAGAAGCCTCTAAACTTATTTAAAGCCATTTCAGTGTTCCAGGTTCTTTAGAGAATATGTTTAAGTGACTTCTCATAGTCAGGGTCTTAGGGAAATTTTGAAACTTCAGTCTTTTCTTACCCAACAAGTACAGTTTTATTAGGACTGCCAGAGCCCTAATCCCATTATGTAACCTGTTTGTGTGACACAGTGACCTCATGTACAGACTTATTAAACTTGAAAATTCTTTGCAATTGAGTTCCAGGGAGCTCTAGTAAATGTGTTGAAGTCTGGTGGTTAAACACTGTATTCCTTCCTAAGAAGAGCAAGGAGAATTATATCATTGTGGTTGTCTCTGCTTCCCTTGGCCTTGAAGAGGTAGAAGCAATATACAAGTCATTTGTACATAGTAGCAAGAGAGAAGGGAGAGCAGAAGTTTCACTTGTGTTTTGAAAGAAGAAAGGAGTAGCCAAAAGGAGGTATTTAGAACAGCAAAATAAGATGATTTAGGAAAAAAGTTAGTATGTTCCCTCTTATCATAAACAAAATTTAAAGCAATTCAATCAGTAATCAGTAGAATGCCTATTTATCATGTTGAATTATTTTATTTCAGTAATGTCAAAGAATTAGATAATTGAGAAAGCTTAAATTATTTAATTCAGCGGTTACCCATTGCCATTTTTCCCTTCCAGCACTTTGATTTCAATGAAACTACATTTCCATAGAAAATGTACTGTTCTCACCTTACTTTGTTCTAAATTAGCCCAGATTTGTAGCCTTCCAGGTCATGCTGTGTAGTCTTTTTTTCCCTTGGGTGTTTGAAAATGAGTTGGAACTGAACGGGTAAGAAGTTACTGGAAGAAGGAATTTGATCTATTAAATTGCCTATGTTATAAGCAGTGGTGGGTATACTGAAATTACATTTATATACTTAAGGCTTTATTTGTGATATGTTTTAAACTTAAATCTAATGTGCACAGTCACAGGAATTACAAATCCTTTCCAGTGTTTGTTTAACTATGATGTCTAAACAAACAGATAGGACTTGTTTGTGTTGCATCATCTGAAAAAACAGGGGTCAAGTGGCGAATTTCTGCAGCTTTATGTAACCCTGAAGCTGTGGATAAGTGGAACTCACAGCCTGACACTTGGGCTGACAGATATGCTGTTATTTTACTATAAACCACAATTTCCTATGATATTCTCTAACTCATTAAGCCATCTTGTCATTAATTACCAGGAAAGGCCCGGGGTAATTTGTAGCAGCAACAATGCCAGACCAGATGCAAAACCAGAGCTCGGTCTCACTAGCAGTACCACATGTTTCAAAAGAAAAGGCTACAGGGAGAGTATTCTTTGTGAGGAAATACACGAAGTATGAGGAAAAAAGTAGAAAAGCCGCGCATGTGGCGGCAGCGTGCTTCACGTGTTAAAATTTGTTGTGCCTGTGGAGTGCCAGCTGCTGCTGAGCTGGAGAACCTCTCTGTCTTCTTGTATCATGGCCTGTGACTCACAAACCACAAGGAAGCCTCATGGCCATACCATGGCAAGCCATAAGTGTGAAACAATCGTTATTTCTGCCAAAATACTTTGTGTTAAATCTATTGACCAGGCTTTAAAAATCATACAAACTGTAAGTCATATCTGTTAGGAAGTACCAGAATCTGAAGCTTTGCTAGAGCTTTCCTAACAGCTAAGAGCATCATTATTCATGAATCACTGGAGGTACTTAAAGTGAAAGTCAAAAACAAGAAATGGATGAAAGCTCATTATAGAAAATGAACAACCATTTTCCACAGTTTCTGCAGCAGAACCTTGATATCTATTTACATAGCATTTCTAATATTAATATCACTGTGGTAAAATAAATCACTCCCCACACTTTTACATTTTTAATTACATTTTACTGCACTTGTTCTTTTGTTTACTGTTATCCAATGAAATATTTATTATATCTTGCATACAGGATGGGATTTCAGTATTTTAATCAGATTTTCCATATAATCTCCCCCCACCTTCCTTTACTGTCTTTTTTATAACCCTAAACACCACAAGATGTTGTTTCGTAGAAAATCTCATTATTTTTTAATGCATGGCTATTTATTAATGTATTGTGTATATAACACACTATGCATTTCTTTGCATTGATGAATACATTTACATCCACTTGAGAATAAGAATTCCCTTAAGGGCCAATCTCACATTTCTCTGGCTATGCTGCCAAAAGACTATATGTCTGATGTTTTCCTGGGTTTTTTTTTTGTGGTTTATGGTTTTGTTTGTTTGTTGTTTGTTTGGCTTTTTTTAAGAGGCACAATGGGGTCTGTTCTGATTTGCTGAGAAGATCTTTCTACCAGTGAACATAGATCATTATTCATTGTCTGAATGTAGACCTGCATGTGCTGTGACAGAGATTACTGAACAGGGTACCCATATCTCAGTTGTTTTAATAAACGTGCTCTGAACTCTTCTTTCTTACTGTGAAAGAAGTAAATTGTTCTCACTTCACTGTGTTAACATTGGTATTTTGCAATGGTAAGCAAGCACCTTTTTGAGATAACAACTAACAAAATATTAAAGTTAAATAGTTTGTTTGAACCTCATGCCTCATGAACATAAGGCCTTAAAAAAATCCTACCAAAACCATATGAACTCATCATATGAAAACTGCGTGGAAGACATCAGTTTGTGGGAATAAAACGTATTTAATAATTTCTTGCATCTAAGAAAGCACACATTTGGTACAGTTATTGATGAGCTTTTTTGTACCTCAGTGACTCTTGTCAGAACTGAGAAAATTAATCTTGATGGCTTATTTTGCATATTTGGACCTAGGGTTTTTTCCCCCTCTTATTTCATTCTTAGTTTGTGATAAAACATGAGCCAAATGTAGCTTAACTGTTTATTATTTAATAAATTTCTGCAGACAATTTCTACTTCTTTCAATTATCAAGGAGTAGTTTGTTGTGGATATTTAATAGCTGAAATTCAGCTGTCTTAACAGTCATGTGCAGCAACATTTCATCCCAAGTGAGTCAGGAACAGATAGCCCTGCATCTTGTAGAAACTTTGAATCAAGTCTTCTTCAACAGTCACTGCATACTACGTAGAAACTTATACATTGGCCTAGTAAAATTAACAGGGGTCAAAATAGAAACAGTAGTTCTAGATTCTTTCTGTCTCTATAAATGAAAATTATCTTTAATTTTTGGTGCATAAATCTATAGTTCAAATGAAGAATAAGATTTTCCCTTCGCTACATGTAGAACTCCCATAATCACATGGTGGGATAATATAGCATGATATCTGTTTTATCAACCTGAGGTAGCTGTGAAGGGTGTGGAAAATGGTTCCCCTATTACTGTTTAAAAATACAAACCAATGTGTATAAGTATGTAATTCTCTAATCATCTAATGTAGTCACATGCCTCAAAACTAGATTTATCCAAGATTTTGATATGTTCTGGATCTCTGTAACTGCTCTGCGTGGAGCCTTTATGGTCTATTGGGTAAATAATATACATTTTTAAAATTATGTAAATACTTATATACAAGAGAAATTGAAATGATTCCAAAGGAGTGGTTATGCTGAATAAATAACATGCAAATTTAAAATTGTCCTCTTACAAATTTATGCATACTGTATCATACGTTTATGTTTGTGGAAGAGATTAGCAAAAAGCTGCTATGTTCCTGATGCATTTCTATATTTTTCAGATTATTTTAATTTGATTTAGCTACTAAACACATCCTCTTTCCTTCTATATTTATATATTCCAACAAAGTTAATATGGGGAATGAAAGAAGTACATATAAATTTAGTTTATTACTTAAACCAATATTTAATTCAACTTTTCAAACCTTCAAGAAATGTATAACATCATCTTCTGATGCAAGGGTATAATAATTAGTCCAGTATTTTAATGAGGTCGTCTCATCAGTTTTTGCATCACAAGGAATTTTTGGGTGTATAGACTTCATTTATATTGGCTCATGCTGGAAAGCCCTGGTATCTGTTATTTTACAAAAGTGGATGGAGCAGCATTTACACTAATATTTTCTCTTCCTTTTTCTGTAAAACATCAGGGAATTATTGTCATCAGCTTAAAGAGGCAAAAAAAGATCTTTTGCATATATGTGACTTTGATTCCTCCTCTGCTTTCCGCAGGGCTGGCTTATTATGGTAAGGTCATTAATGACCTGCCTGAACAGGTTTGCAATCCTTCAGCGCATGTGCCCCATTCCTGACTATCATCAGGACATTTTCTCAATTCCTATTCAATATTTTTCTTCCCTACTGTCAGTCCTTTGGCTCTTTTTGAGTAATCTGTTTCCTTTGTTCATGATATTATCTCATTGTCATTTAAGTTCTGTTATCCTCTGCCTCATGAATTTTCACTTTTCTAACTAGGGCTCATCAAATTCCTCCAGCACTGGCACTATCAAACTCTTCAATAGCTTTTTGCCTTTGAAGAGAAAGAGGGTTGGTGAAGATTTGGGCTGAGGAAAACTAAAGCCTTTTATATGAATGTATAGGCTGTAATCAACCAACAGTGGGAGGGTAGTATCCCACAAACCTAAAATGATTTTGTAACTCTGGTTTAGCTTGCCCGTTGCAGGGACTTCTCTTGAAACCCGTGCCAGGAGAATCACTGCATGCAACACACAGGTATCACAGATCCATGAGGCTGCTCCTTTTTTTAATTTTTCTTTCTGTTTTTATGAAATAAGAATAATTTTTGTTGTTTATAGTTTATCCGCATGGTGTTATTTTCACTTTATTATCAGGATGTTTCCTTCTAAGCCGGTATTTACTGTGGCTAATAACTGATTTATTGGAGCTTCTTCGGGCTAGGCATTTTATCAGGATGATTAACTAACAAATGAGAAATTACACACTGGTAACATCCAGCTTGTTAAGGATTTGTAAAGATTATTGCTGAGTAAATAAACATTAACAGCAACCATGTTGATGCTTCCAAAAGACTATTTGGGGAAGGTTTATCTGGGATACAAATGCATTTTGACATAAACTGTGTTCTTAGGAGGAAAAATAATGCTTCAAATATGATCTGGAAATTATTTTTATATTATTCCAAGCACTAAACAGCAGCAGATAAAAGCACAGAACTGAGGAAGATGGGCACATATGAGTTTTCAGAATGAAGAACCTGGAGCAAACATTCCTTTTCCAGTCAACAGCTCAGGTATTTCAGGAAATATAACTTGTGCATGTGATTCTGTATTTAAATTTCTAATTTTTACAGGTTACCTTTTAATTATATGCTTAGCCTGATTTCACAATTATTCTGCACGAACATTTCCTACCAAGTTCAGTCAGAGTGTCGATGATGGGTCAATAAGAGGATAGGGATTATTAGTCACTATTACACATAGATGCAGACACATTTGCCCATGCAAATAATTGGATATATCCAAATAACCAGTGAGGTTGAAAATTATTGCCATTTGTTTAGTCTGAATGTCATGGCATTAGTGTGCATCGTTCCAAACAATATGTGAATTGTGCCAAACGAATAACAAAACCAAGACAAACTGAAAGGCACGAGCAGGTAACATATACAGTACACTACAGAACAAAATAACATCTTGTCCTCACTGAGGCAGAAATTTTTCAAGGAGGAGAGAAAGAGAACTTTGCATACCTGAACTGAAATTCTGCAGAATATTTTCATGTCAGTAATAATAACAGTATAATAAAAGAACTTCTAGAAAAGTATCATGATTATGGATGCAAGTTGGACACAATGAAAATATTTCCTTCATGATACTATGTCATCCCTTCTCCAATGCAATCTCACAAAATTATAACAAGCCATGATTGCAGCATATTCTTTAAGTCAGGAGATGGATTTGATAGAGCTCTGTAGATAGAGCAAAAATCCTGACATTTCAAAGGTTGCATGGTATCTAAAATTCTGCCTCTTAAGGTGTGTAGAGCACAGTAAGACATGACCTGGAAGTAGATATTGAATCCCTGTTTAATTACCATTAAAATTCACAATCTGAGAAAAGCTGACTTTAGACATATATATGAAGTGCAATTAATTACCTGAGGCCCCATAATCCAGAAGTCCCTACTGGATTTGACCAGGTTTCCATGTTGGCAACCCACTGATGACACATGTAAACTCATGAACCCAGACTACTTTCATAGATGGGAGAGAGACAAGTTGGTTTAAAGCATGATTAGTTTCATCTATATGAAACGCTGAGTTGAAGATGAAATAAACTACTGTGTAGAGGAGCCTATTTTTCTCCATTTTTGATAAAAGGAGTCAAGAAGATTAAAATGCCTGGAGGTATTTACACTGTCCATGTCTATGGTTATGTCTATGTTTGATCAGCTAAATCCAGTCCTGAGTATCTTTTCTCATGATCCAGATGGCTTGTTGAGACTTTTTTTTTCTTCTGATTTAGCCGTTTTTCTCCAATTTTTCCATTCAAAGAACTGCTTACTCTGATGTACCAGTGACAAACTAGGCACAGCTGGGGCAGGAGGAGTTGACAAGTGGTCTTTCAAGACTAGAACCTTCAACAGCTTTTTCCTGATTCCTGTTCTAGTTTCTTTTCATATGTCTGATATTGTTGATGTGCCCAAACTAGCCCAAATTCTATATAACCTTGCCCTAATTGCTGCCCCTAGCTTACTCATGGAATTTGATCTGTTGGGTATACTCAAAGCAGCTTTTTCCTAGGGATGAAATAAAGGGTTCTCTTTAGAAAATGGAGATCTGGATTCCAGTTTCTGTTCACAATAATTTCTGTCTCTTTGTTTTTAATTACTCGCAAGTATGAAAAACTGAAATCAGAGGTGGAAAAAAATGGACTATAATGTCACTTTTCACCCTCAGTTGGCTCTGTGATGATTATTTCAGACAAATTAGAAGTTTCAGCAGGACATATGGAGAAACACAACCTTTGATTACTTTTAGTAGTATATAAAACTGTAACAGTCTCTGCCAACAACATCTCTGTGGACATGTGGGCTCACATTCCCTGAGATAGGAGAGAGAACTGAATGCATATTTCTTACGTGCTCTTAGAGCTCTAAGCATGGGTCAGTAGCTAATCTAAGCTACTTTGCTTTCCTACTTGAAGGTGCTGATGTAGGCACTAGATTTTAGAAAAGAAGATCTTAGGTAGGAGCATTGATGTTCCTCAGTAGCCAAGAACTTCTTATCCCTGATTGAGGTAGTGTACTCCTTTCTTAGAGTGCATGGGGATCCAGTGTACAGGTTCTGGGACTTTAGATGCTGCTATGGACCACACTGACAAAACTTATGGGAGTGGACATCCAGTAATTACAGTCCTGTAGCTTTGAAATCTCAGAACCATTCTCTTCTGTGCCTTTTAAGATTGCAGGTTGGTCATAGTTGGTCCTGTATGCATAGCTTCCAGATTTACAAGTTCTGTGAACCTAGTAATGAAAATATAGTCATTTGGTGGCTTCAGTTACCTCAAAACTTGAATAATTCTTCCCTCCGTCCCTTCCTGATTTCTTCCTTCTACCTTGCTTGCCTTATTGCCTTGCTTCCCTTATTCATTTTAATTTTGTTTGAAGTAGGGCATTTCAGAGAAAAAAAATCAGATTTTATGTACAGTGCCCTCAAGGAACCAGTATGACACTGAATGTCTCATTTTCTTAACTCAGGAGTTTTCCCAACTGATATGGTGCATTTGAACACGAGTATTACTCATATTGAGGAAATACAGCTTTTTTTTACTATTTGCCTTCATCAACAGCATATTTGAGATAGTATCACTAAACCATACCAAAATCACCCTCACTAGAACCTGATCCAAAGCTCTTCTTAAGTTTGGGGTTTTTTTCTAAACAGTTCAATGTAAAGAGAATTTTTTTTTGCACATATAGTTTCATTTGAAAACCCAGAGCAATTTAAATGTATATTATACAAGAGTAGAAAAGTGAGCATCAGATTAAAAATGTTCAATAATTTTAATTCACCAGTAGTATACTCTGACAACTGTAGTCTTCAGTCTGGTAATTAGAAAAGACTATGGATTGTCCTTCAAAGTGTCTTAACCTCATTTTCAGGTGGAAAATCAGAAACAAATATATTTCTGAATATTAATTCTCATTTCCAAAGTTCAAAATGCAGCCCTCAATTTTAAAACATGAAGTCATTTTAAAAAACAAGTTTTGCATTTATGAAATGTGAGAAGCTGTCCAAATTACTTCCAGAGCCTGAGAGAAAAGTAGCTAGCCCATTTGCCCAGCTGGTGAAAGGATCACAATTTCTCAGCAAAATAGAAGGAATTTATGGTATCTGTTCAAGATATGCCAAAATATTGAATGAAACCAAATACAAGCAAAATACTAACCACGACTAAATAAGCAGTGAATATGTATGACACTCTGTAAGGCATGATACGAAGACACTTGGAAGTGCTCCCTATACAAAACAGAACAGAGAGGGTATAGAGTAGCCACATACCCATCTTGTGCATCTTTCACCATTTAGGGTGGCAACTGTCCACTAAAGAGGTACTATGTGACATGTCATCTGGTTAAAATGTAATACCCCTTATAGCACACTATCCATATTTTGCTGACCCTGCAATGATGTTACAAGATAACCAATTAGTTCAAGAGTACCATTTAAGTCAAATATTTTGACTTCTACTAATCATTAAAATCCTAAATTGGTGTTATATCCACTGCTGTTGAGATATTGCTGCTTGTGGTTCGAAGTATTTATGCTCCCATACGATAACTTTCAAGCCAGCTTTAGAGATTCTTCACTAGTCCCCAAACACACTGAAGTCTAACTAACATACTAACACTATTTGACACATACTGAATAAATACTTTTTGTGTCTCTAATGATGTGTAAGTACCTATAAATATATTGTTCCTTGAGCTTAATGCATGGAAATACTGCTGTGATCTAGATCTACTGCATTCTTTCTTTACGGCATTGCTGCATGTGTTATTTCATGTCCCAAAACAGAGAACCTATCCCTACTCCAAGTCTAAAGTAAGAAATGCAAAGTGCTTTATTGTCCATGATATATACTAAAATAACAGGTGGAGAGATGTGAGGAAATTTTATCCTCATTATCTTTATGATGTAAATGATTCTCCTGACAAAACCTCTTTATTTGATGCAAAATTAAAACCACGTAATGTGTGTAAAGATTTTTCAGGAGGAAAAAATAAAACCCACAACACGAAACACTGAAGGGCATTTATGTTATGTACATTCAGGCTTGTTTGTGCAGTTCTAGACAAACAGTAAAAAAAAAAAAAATCCTTTATAAAAATTCTTTGACCCTGCTTTTTGCCATCTGAGTGGTCATGGTTGATTGGAAAATCAATGAAGTGCTGTGAGAATTGCACCTCACTGTTGCAGAAAAGCCACACAAAAATCCAACTTTTCACATGAGATGAAGATTGCCTTTGGTTCATTTACTCTCTTAAGACACATTAAAATCAAATCCATCACCCCATTTGGCCATCTGTCAATTCTCACTACACAGTAAAGGAGTGGACTTTGTTCCTTGATCACCAGAATTGGAGGATGTTTTGTTGTTGTAATAAATGGTTGTAGGCCTCAGAGACAGAAATAAATCAATGCAATTTATAAAGTTGGGGTGAAAATGTTAGACGCAGTTTTCTAAACTACAGAGAATTATGTATGGATGAATTGTAATAAATAAAGCACAGCTTTAGCAGCTTAGAAAAATAAATAATGAAGATGAAAAAATTAATGTGTAGTTCTTTATTTTGAAACCTTTTAAAACATAGAATGAATACAAGAGTAAATTGCAAATCCTATCTGCAACTATCTATACATTTCAGTTTAAATGGTTAGGCAATAATTAAGAGAGTTCTTTTCCTCTTCCTCTTAAGCAAAACTTAGTTTTCCAAGTATAAAATGCACTAAAAACTAAAGGCAAATTTCAATAATTGCTCTGCTATTTAACTCCAGAAGAATTATTTTCTAGAACAGAACATGAATTTCATTGGAAATTTAACTTATATTGAACTGCAGTGTTTCTGGAAATGAGCAGATGTGTTGGGCTGGTGCTCCAAGAGTCCAGGTGCTCCAGTCATTAAAAGCTTGGTCTTGAGCTTCAATCAGCATACCATCTTTTGCCATACTGTCATTTGCACTCGCTTCTTTGTTGGTTGGCAGCAGTCTTGTAAAACTGAACTATCTTGTAGGTAATTAGCTCCAAAACAAAATGTATGAAAATACAGAGACTAAACATCTGGCAACAGCCATTAACGAAGCCATCAATTCCATATCCCAGCAGACTACATTAGTACAACAAAGTTGCATTCAGGAGAATCAAACACCAGTTTCCAAATTGTGGTCTGTAGCCACAAATGGTCTTCAGTGGGTTGCAGAACAATACCACCTTTGTATAGTTCTGAATTAAAAGTATGATGACTAGCATGAGTAGTTGAAAGAGTTTAACTGTTGCAATAGTAGATGCAGATTATTTTTTTTAATCTGTGAATTTGCAGTAAAATTTTACAAGTAAAAATACTCAGTAATACATGTCAATAAGTAATTCCAGGTAATTATATCTTATTTCCTTTTTTATTTTTTAATGCAAATAGAGGCTTAGGAATTCTGTTGGACAGAACACTCAGTTTTTCAAATGTGGTTCTGAGTGAATTTATTTCAATAACTCACATTTTTGAATGTTGCTAACTATACAGATACTGCTGAATCCAATTACTTCTTATGCTAGAATCCAATGTTCTTGTGTTCTGTATACCTAATTATAAAATAATAAATGTGCAAGTACTGACTCAAGATACTTTCTGCAGAAGCCACGGTGATCAGAGTGTAATATAGGAGTATATTTCCAGTTTTAAAAGGAATTAACATGCTTGCTCCAATCTAACTGAGATAGCCAGAATTTAACAGACAGAGCTTTTCAAAGTGTTTAACTCTTCTTTAAAAGATTTTGCACATGATATCAAGTTCCAGGTGGTCAGACTATGGCTAGCCTGCCACCCATATGAAAGCTTCTAAATTAAAAACAAGCTACGATTTAAGCTCAAGTCTATACTACCCAGTTAATCCAAACTGAATGGGATAATCAGTCCAGACACATTTTGCATGTGCAGAGGAACTGCTATAGGTGTTTATAGTTATTTTAAGCATGCTTTTATTCTCATGTGGCTGAGCTACATTCTAATCCTGTCTGTGATGATCCTCACAGTAAAAAATACTCATGTCTTGGTAGTCTCCCCAAGATTTTCTACCTCTCTCATCGTAGGGGAACAGTTTTGCAGAAGTAAATGTATTGATTAGAAATTCTTGAGCATTGGTAGTAAGGAGCTGGGAATCATGTCTCCAGACATACATGAGTAAATGCAAAGACAAGTGCACAGCAATGCAAATTGATCTACCTTGGAGTCAATGTTCCTTAGTAAAGGTGCTGATTACTTGGGCTAGCCAGGTGGCCTGTAACTAGCTTTCAATGTGAGATTTAAAAATGAAAGGCGGCACCAATCCTTGGTGAAAAACATTTTGAACATCTCTATACCACCCTGCTATTCAGTATGTTCACATGTGATAGAAAAGAGTCCTTGTAATGAAGAAACAGAAATGTGACATTAAAGCTAAAAAGCAATAGCACAGAGCTTGTTTGGGAATGATGAACCTTGCACTGTTTGCCAGCCTGCCATCATATTACTTAAACTGTTTCTTTTATTCTTTGGAGATATAATATTTTCCTTTTTTAAAAAAAAGTTTGGCCAACATTCTTCAAGAAATAGCTTTTGTTCAGAGTGCTCACTGTGTTTTATTGACAGGAGTTCTGTCAAAAGCAAGACCGATGAAAAAAATAATAAAGCACTGACTTTATTTTGTAAGACTAACAGCTATTTTTCTTCTTGCACTTGGGCTCAGATTTTTAACACGATCAGTCTTCCCATTAGTCTAGCACAGAGGTGGCTATTTTTTCTATTGCTGCTCTGTCAGCTAGAATAGGGCAGGGCAGAAGCTATGACCTTATCACTGAGCCTACTTTTGCCATCTATCCAAACTTGGTAAAGCTTTCACTCTTTGGAGATTTTTATCTTTATTTTTTTTTGTTCAATGAGGACATCTGGGAGTTGTAAAAAGGCATTACTCTACAGAGGACTCCCCTCCATTTACCATAGACTTGGGGTTTTTTGCAATGAAGCCCCATTACAACTCCAGAACAGTTGCAAATGAGAGTCCCTGATTGTTCCAAACATTTCCCTTAAGTCTTTATTTTGTTGCTGATTTCTTTTTCTATTGGTTCTACTTTCTGCACAGAGTCTGAAAATCACTGTTTCACAAGCCGAGAGAATCTGTATTGTGGCACAACTTACTTGGCTCCCTGGGAGAAAGCAATGAGTTGCTCATGAGAACTTATTTTTAATGGTGTTAATGTCATGAAAGAACCTGGCATTATATTTATCACTGCCATCCCCTGATGGTACTCCAGGAAAACAAGGAAAAAAGTAGAAAATCAAAGTAATCTAAGTAACCCAGAAAGACAGAGGGATCCCTTATGCTGAAAAACCGTCGTCTAGCTGAAAAAGACAGGATATTTTTCAGGGCAGCATTAAAAAACTTAAACTGAAAGCTTAACAAAGCAGCCACCATTATGTGCAATAAGGAATTCAAGTGAGAAGCCGAAGTATCCAGTTTTGTATTTCATGGTGGGCAGCTCCTCTTGCTTCAGTTCTTGTATTAACTTATTCCCGTGGTTGCAACCACACACATGTGAAAGAGTGCATTCCACTGTGAAAACCTACCAAGAGTACAAATGAATTAAAGACATCAAAAAGATTAAATATCTACCTGGCTTGCAATAGCTGTCCTGGGTATATGTGAATTAAATCACACTGTTGTTTAAGCACCAGGTAACCTGTGTACATGAGCATATGTGCTTTTAAAATGCGTCTTCATGGGCAAACGACCTTCAGAGCAAAGCAAGATGGTGAAGTGGAAGCAGAGCAGGAAAGTTTGATTGTTAGTGTGACCACCTAATCTGAACAGATACAGTCACTAGAAAGAAAGATACTTTAATGTGGGCAGAAAATTTCCTTGAGGCAAATGGCTAAGGTTAATCACCAAGTTTTATACAGGACAAGAGACAGCTTTAGAGGGATTATTTGTAGTAATTGTGTCATAGAACAACATCAAGTAGAATTGGTACATTAGTGTGTAATTTCCCATAATAGTCTGATACTGATGTTGGCAAAATACTTCTTCAGTAAACCACAGATGGACTTAATTCAGAAAGCAAGCATTAACATCAGCACTAAATGCTGAGTCATTCTTCCCAGTGGAGCCTGGCAACTAGGAACTATTTTGATTTGAACCAATTTCTTTATATAAAGAAACCTAAAACATACTACAAAACAAGAACATTATTATCTATGATTATGGTAATATCATTTTTAAATCAGTCATATGATGAAGCTGGGAAGCAAAAAAGGAACAGAGGTGACTCCTGAAAGGAGCTTTGTGTTTCAATTATGTGCCACTACAAAAAATTAAAGTTTTTAGCACTATGAGACACTGGCACAAAAAAGTTGTCATCAAATTGCTATTTTCCACTTGCTGTTACCACTTGGTTATATATTGACTGTGTAATGCAAGGATGGCTTTCCAGAACAAATGCATTTTCCTCATCTTGCCCAAAGTTTGGGTTAGTTGCTGGGATTACCAGGTGGTTGGAGTGATAAAAAGAAGTTAAATGTTCTCAGTACTCATTTCTGTGTTTATTAGGTCAATTTATTTCTTTTTGCTTTAGTTTTTCTCCGTGTGCAATGGAGTAATATAGTCACATCTGCCCTTTTCCAAGCATATTAAACCAATTCTTATATTTTTGGACACTGTTGCCCACTCTTTCACAGACTGAAATCCTCTGGGGATTTCATTTCAAGCAGCAAATACAAAATAAGCTCTACTTACTGACTGAATGTCTAGGCAGCATGGTGATTTGACACTTTGCAGCTATTAGTCGTAGTGCAGGAAGACGACAACAGAGTTTTTTAAAAAGTGCCATTGAGCTCTGGGTGTTGCAAATCTGTGCTGAGCATCAGAACCAAAACCCAAGAATGGTACAACTCAATGAAATTAGAAATCATGTCACAGCCATGACATGAACATAGCATAGACTGTATCTAATTTTCTACATGACAGCTTTTAACTGGATATGTAAGCAGCTGTAGATTGTCTGACTCTTAATATAATTTGAGAACATGTAATAATTGTTAGTACTTGTCTAAAAGATGGCGGTTTTTTAGTCTTAACAGATATGAACTAACCCCTTTATCAATATCCAATGAGTTTTGCCTCTTTCACCAAAAATTAAAAATGGACAAAATATAGCTTTTTGAGCTTCTAATTAAAAAAAAAATAAATTTTTGGTCACTAAAAGTTAGTGAAAAAAAGCGCATCTTCTAACTGATGGCTAGCACAGGCCTGTTGCAGTTCTATGGGAAGGACAAACCTTGAACTTTTAAAGGAAACTTTCTTTCATTTTTTTCATCCACATTCCTGTAACTTTTGTTGCATTATGGGTATGTTTTCCTAACTTTTCATACTTTTATTATTGCATATGGCATTCAATCCTTTTGTAGGACTACTAGAAAAATCTCTGCCTGGAATTTCCTAGATGGCTCAATTACAGGCACATGTAAATAAGAAGGGAGACACGAACTGACACTCAGGTGGTATGTAGCTGTATTTGAAAAGGGTTATATACAGTCAAAATCCCAACACTTAAGAGACACCAGTAGAGTTCTTCTGAGATGGTTACCATAATATTATTCTGTGTGTAGGAACTGTACGTGTCATATAGGCATACTTGGAAACTGCTACAGGAGTGGACATATTGGCATGGTTTTGTTCCTCAAGGTCCAAATAAACACAAGGACTGGTGTCAGGTATTTTTGTCTTCCTATATTACTGTCTCAAGTGTATTGACAATCCCTTAAAAATGAAAATGAGCTGAAAAATCATTTGCAGGGCTGTCAGCTTTAAGAATACATATATATATCTGGGAATGTGGCAACATTTACATTTTCACCTGATGCAGGGCTAATGCAGCTGCCAGGATGCCATGCAGAAGCTGTATGTCAAGCCCTGCCTTCACCTCTGTGGCTGTATGAGCTGGGCTGTACCTCCAATAAGGGCGCTGTTAGTCAAAGCTGAAGACAGACAGCAATAACCCTCAAAGGACAGAGACTTCCCTGAGGAGACAGGTGGATGAGATACAAGTCACAACTTCCTTGCAAGAAAACACTTCCATTTTATTTCACTCTGGGCAAAATAGATCTTTTTTCCATGGTAAACATTTATGTTGTGGAAACTGCCTTTTTCGTAGAACTTTTTGATGTAGAATTTCCAACCAGCTTTGACAGGATGAAAGTTTTCACCTGGTGACCCAGTATGTGTAAGGACAAAGACCTGCATGACCAGGAACGATGCTAATAACCTGGCGAAGGGACAGCCAAGCTGCAAATGGGGTCCCAGCAATGCAGCACTTGTGTATCAGCCAGCTGCTGCTACGGTGCACTTCACCACCATGCAGTCACGGTACATTCCATTTTAAGAGCCAAACGTGAGACAATCTTCATTTCCAAGGTGAGATAAGATGATGAGAAAAGGAAGAGACAGCTGTTCTCAGCAGCTGGGCAGAACTGTAAAGAAACCCCACAACAGTAGCAGCTGAAGATGATAGTAGGGTCCCCGCTGGCGGCACCGTGGGGTCATTACAGCTTTTGAGGCAGGCAGTGCTAAGGGAGTGGCAGCCCTCCTCCCCATCACACGTCAGTGGGGCTGAAGTAGCAGCTTTCATTCCTCCCTTATGTGACTTGGCAAGCTGGCATTACTGCTGATGAAAAATGAATCGGGTCCCGGCGATGCGATGAGAATTGACTGTGCTGCACACTTGTTAGTGTTTGTGCTTTGCTGCTTGGATACTTTTATTGATGAAATGAAGTACTGCATACTATTAAATTATCATTTCATGCTACTTATGATAATAGGCAGAAGAGCATGGCAGATTATTGCTACTTTCATTTATAACTGATTAATGTGTATTGTTGATAGCATGCGTTCCTTTCTTAAGGAGGGTTGAGAGTGTGAGATTTTAATTTGAAAGATTTTATGTTCCTTTATAGATTTAGAGTCTGCAAAAAGAAAAGGGAGGAAAGCAGAGAAAAGAGGACTGAGTGAAAGGATAGGGATAGCTGCGTTAGACAAGCTGAGATAATGTCGTAATAATAACTGTTTTATGTCTCTATGCATATGGTGCTGAGCAGAATGCATTGAATCCCCTTAACAGTTATGTCTTTATGTGTGCAGTCCCCCTACAGTTAATAATCTATTGTACCTGCTCTTCAAGACACCTGGCTATTGAGTGCATTACTAAATAGCACGATGTGTAGCCATTTAATGAGGCTGAGTAATTCTATTATCTCTTCATACTATTTATTCACCACCTGCATATTTTCCACTTCCTCTACAGATAAGGTTAACAAAATTAATTCTGCCATCAGAGGTTGATAATCCTGTCATCTGGGCATGTGTGACATGCATGTGATAAAGATTCACAGATCCCCATCCTGTGGTTTATGTATGTCATAATACTTGCAACAGTGAGAAGACAGCAAAAGAATGACTACAGAAATATTATACAGAATACTACATGGTTTACAGAACAGCTGCTAAATGATGTCTGATTTGCAGGAAGAGTGAAAGGACTTTATCTCCTCGTGACCACATGCAAAACTAAAACCTAGGGCCTGGTGTGCACAACGTGAAGATTGTTGTGTCATGGCAGAGAAGAAAGTGAAAAGCCCCAAAGACAGACCAAGTCATTTGCATAGATGCTACAGCAGTACCACAGATCCACACTGAATGAACCCAGTAAACGTTGAAATTTGAAAAACACCAAGTATATAAATCCTTTTTAACTGCTTTTCATGCTTTTTGAACCCATCCAATGCCATTATTACCCAGTAGCCCACAGAACTCAAAGTTCGCAACTGAACTAATTTTCGTGCATTCTGCTATAATAATTATGGCACCCGTGTTTAGCATATCTCATGTGAAGAGTGTAAACACACACATCTCTCCACAAAAACTGCTACAAACAGTGTTTTCGGAATACATACACGAAAGTAGAAGGCTGAAGGTCTGTCGAGAATGAAAATGAGAATGCTAACCTGATCGTGTCTCTAGAATTGGCACGGAGATCTCTGCTACCTACAGAAGTGTCACTGAAGGTGACTAAATCTGGTAAAACGGGGGAGGGGGGGAAGTAAGTTAAAACAATGTTATTGTGGCTCATATTTTTAATGGTATTTCTCTGAACTGGCCTTTTTACCATCACATTTCCACAGTGAGCACAAAGCCCACAGTTGATTCCTGTAACTGTGAATGAACAGAAAAATAGTAAATGACAGGTCATTTGTGAAAGTGGCAGATAAAAAATTTGTGTAAAACCCTGGTGCTGGACCTATTGAAATTCAAACTTCTGCTGCTCGCTTGTTTCACTAGCCACAACTTTAACACAGTTTAAGTTGCTCATCACACAAATACGGTACAATCCCTTATCTCCTTCCCCATGTGGGTTGAGTTTGGGTGCCAAGAAAATACTACATGTTTTCTAAAGATTCACCTAGGGCTTTTTTCAGCAGGATGAAACACCTGTATCCCTGATCTCTGCCATTCATTTATGAGCACAGCCTGTCTTCCTGAAGTCTGCTACAAGATGGAGGACACCCCTGATTCAGATCCATGGTGCACTGCAAATAACACATAACCTTAACATACACACCCCCCAGCCTTACCCCCTCATACACAAACAAAACCTCAAAATCATCGCTCATGACATCAGGATTATTGGCAACTCCATATAGTTGCTCAAGGATAGCTAAAACTCAGGAACACCAAAGCTTTAAAAGTTTAATCAGAAAGCGTCCTTGTCCCTTAGCTAACTCAAAAATTACATGGATCCAGAAAAAAGAAACACGCAAAACCATCTAGCACGAAGCCCTCCTTTTCCTCCAAATCTCAGTGCGGCTTTCTTGATTTTACACTATCCCTTTTGTTTTGCTAGTCGCTGAATTGAAAAGGGCCAATAAACTCAAAACATACCTTTTCTTATCTCTCTCTCCCCTTGCTGTCTCTCATGGAGAACAGTATGGTCCTTCACAGTTGTATCCCTTCATTTGTGAAGAGTTGTATCCCTTCATTACAAAATGGGCTTGTCAGTGCTGCCCATGGAGGAGGCTGCCAGTCCTGGCTGCAGCCGTGGAGAAGGACTGGGTGGCAGGAATTGAATCCTCTGAACTCTGTCTTTCTACCAGGGAGCATATACCTAACAGCAAACCAATTACACCAAGACACTAGATCGACCTAGTTGGCAGACTCTGTGGCACATGTGCATGTGGTGGTATAGAGTGAGAGAAGTACCTGTTTTGGTGCTATAAATGAATGATGAATCTGCATACTAGAGGGGAATATATGAGGACTTGCTGTTGATAAACTTGAAGGCTCTTTGTGTCTTTATATGCATTGATCTAGGCCTCCTGGGAAGAGAGTTTCAGGTCAGCTCCCCACATAAAGATTTGGAGAATTTGGTCTCACAATATGAACATCCCACAGTTATATTAAAATAGAGATCATCAAGATTTAATAGCTTTCTGTTTCCTCTCTCCTAGCATAAGGGAGGTACAGGCATGGAAATAGGTGTACTCTATGTCACCATTTTGGAATATTTAATTGGATTCATACATTATCCTATGAGAACTGTTATAAGTAAAGAAGTAGATGCTGTCATTTAGCACTTCCTACATTCACAGTAATTATTTCATCAAGAAGTTTAATTAGTCATGACCAACCTCTAGCTGTCCATAAACCATTGCTGATAAATCCTATTACAGTTCATTCATACTCCTTTTACACTACATCTACTAAGATTTTAAGGAAATGCAGGTAGGTAGTATTATTGTGGGGGAAAAAAATGGACCATAACAAACCCAATGTTGTCGAACACTTCAATGTCATTTATGCAACTGGCTAACCTCAGTTCCTGTTAGAGGTTTTACCATTTTAGTTCTATCTCACAGCACAGGACCACTAGGAAAATTAATTCCAGCACCATACAAAACAGTGGAAGAAATGCTTCAATAGCACACCACATGACAAGTTCACTAAGAAAAAAAATCTATCTAATTTAATTATGGACATATGGACATAAGCAGTCTTGTGTATTCTGATACCTGTCCAGCTAGTCTATTTCCAAGAAAATGAACCCAGGTTTAGTGAATTACCTAAATATTCTGCATAATTTTAGGCACATTATTAATCTTTGTAGTCTTGCTGAGTTATGAATGATTTTGAATTTAGGAGCAAGTTGAAGTTAATTTCTAAACCTTTGTCTTTTTCTTGTCTCAGGTGCTATTCATCCAACTGTTACTGTCCTTAGGGAAAAAAAAGTAGCCATTGAGAAGCAATGGAGAAGAGTCTTGACTTGTCCTTGACCAGGAAGATAATGGTGTAAAGAAGTTAAAAAGGAATGACTTCTAGATTGAGTCAGAGATCAGGAGTGCTCTGTGAAAAAATGTTTCTCACCATGGTAACTTTCAGAAAATTGCACTAAAAGAAATGCGCATGGCTTTCCTTTAAACTAGAAGAATCTGTGGACAGGAGGAAGGAGGGCTCATTGAAAGAGCTTTAAACTAAATTTGAAGGAGGAAAAGGATAAAACAAGGCTTGCTGGAGATAAGCCTGGGGGGTGGCATGCCAGTGTTTAAGGAACAGTGTTATAGTGAGGTCCTTCAGTTTGCCATATAAGTGGAGGTGGGGGATGGAGCTCCATGCAGCAGCAAAGATGCAAGGGTTATTGAAGTCTTAGAAACCATGGAAGTACCTGAGAATGGTCATGTAAGAATTAGGGCTTCCCACAAAAAAAGGTGGCAGGACCAACAGGCCAATTGAAGTGCATCTACACCAGTGCATGTAGCATGGGCAACAACCAGGAGAAGCTGGAAGCCATTGTACAGCAGGAAGATTATTATATAGTTGCCATCATGGAAACATAAAAGGATGACTCGTAAAACTGAGTGGCTATGAAGTCTTCAGAAACAGTAGGCAAGGAAACAGAGGTGGTGGGGTAGCCCTATATGTTAGGGTGTGTTTTGATTGTATAGAGCTTATTGATGGCCATAATAGGGTTGAATGCTTATGGGTAACAACCAGGAAAGACCAAAAAGGCAGATATCCTTGTGGCGGTCTGTTATAGACCTCTCAACCAGAATGAAGAGGTAGACAGAATATTCTGTGGGCACCTGGGAGAAGTCTCAGAGGGAAACTTACCAGATGTTTGCTGGAAATACACCACAGCAGAGTAGTGGAAATACAATACAGCAGAGAGGAAACAGTCTAGGAGGTTCCTGGAGTGTGTGAAAGAAAGCTTCTTAACATGGCCAGTGAGTGAGAGAGACAACTAGGCAAGACACCCTGCTGGACCTGTTGTTTGTGAACAGAGAAGCACTTTTGGGTGATGTCATAGTTGGAGTCCATCTTGGGCATAATGATCATGAAATGATAGAGTTTTCAAATCACAGAGAAATAAGGAAGGGGGTCAGCAGTGACTTGGTTTTCTACCAACTAACAAGCAATAAGATGAGAGGAAACAGCCTCAAGTTGCACTGGTGGGGATATTAGAAAAAAATTCTCCACAGAAAGGGTTGTCAAGTACTGGAACAGGCTGCCCAGGGAAGTGGCTGAGTCACCATCTCTGGAGGTATTTAAAAGATGTAAAAGGGTAAAAAAGTGTAAAAGATGCAGTGCTTAGGGATATGGTTTAGTGAGGGACCTGGCAGTGTTAACGGTTGGACTTTATTTTAAAGGTCTTTTCCAACCTAAATGATTCTATGGTTCTGTGATTCTAAAGAGACACTTACCATGTCTCTCTTGTTAAAATTAAGTGAAAATCTGAGATATGTGCAACATAAATGAGGGAAACATATGGCCCTTGCTTGGTAATTTGTTAAATAAATTGAGAGTAGTTGAGACCAGAGTATTATTATGTAATATCATTGTAAAGCAGAACCCTCCCCAGGTAATCAGGTCCTTTATTTCTGACACAATTTTATAGTTCATCATTCATTTTCCTTATTTCTCACACTTCTTAACTGTGGTTTTAACAACTTTTCAACATAGGAAATTTTATTTTATTAAAAAAAAAGATGAGATATAAATGATTAGTCTGTACAAAAGAAAGATATGGAAGCTTTCTCTGTTCAGTTTCAATCAAGAACTAATTCAAGCAAGGAAGAAATAGTTATTCTAAAAAAAAAAATAAAATTGAGTTTTGCTATTTTGTACTTACCCATAAGGGAATAGGTTCAAAAGCTTTCACGATATAGGATTTTTACCTGTGAAAAAGGAGATTTGGAACCACTCCAGAACAGTCAGTAAGAGAGCACTGGGATATCTTTAAAATCCTCCAAAATAGGTAGACCAAGGACTTTTCTGTAGTACACAAAAGAATGTGCAGATTACTTCAATTCTGGGCATACTTTCTCAGCTTTTATTCATAAATATATATGCTTGACTTACCAGTGAAATTTAGTCAAAACTGGTATGTATCTGTGTGTTTTCTGATGAGCACCATTTAACAACACTTTGACTTCAGAGATAATCATAGCTCATCCAGAAAGACATTTCCTTCTTTCTTGGGTCAGTGTAATTTCTATTTTATTTTTATTATATGCCTACAACCTAGCAAAAGGAAATTAATGCTTCTTGGTGTTATATACATAAGGATACAGGTTTAGTTCACCAAAATCTTTGAGCACTTGCATAACTGCAAGATCATTAAGTAGTTCCAAGGAATCGTGTACTTAAATGTTGAATCCATGCAGGAATCTTATATCACCTAAAAGGTTTTGTACTTTGCTAGATAATCCATGATTTAGTAAATCTCATGAGTGCACACTCTAATATCTCTCTTTTGGTCAAATTGTGCAAATATGTGCAAGGATACTTAAAGTCGGTACACATTTTAGAGACTTATTGAATTGGGTTTAAAACATAGAGATTTATATAAGGATTCCTGACTTAATACAAGTCTATTCTGCTGCATTCAGAGAGAGCTGAAGCTTCGTGAGAGCTGAATTTATGATTCACTGATGTGATTAGTCACTTCTAAGGGAAACTGGTGATTTTACTTTAGTGTTATGCTACCGTTAAGTCAGAACCAACCCCAAAATGTTTTTGAGACTCATGTATGTACATGCAGGAAAGCAAACTTACAGTAGGAACCCTGCATAAAGTTCTTAAGGTTGTTTCTTATTCAGAACTAGGAAGAATATTTGCCATATGCAGATATAAAGCAAATTCCTTTTCCAATTTTTAAAGACAGAAAAGTCAGTTTTATTATTTGAGAATTAAAACCGCTCAGTGTTGGGGAGTTTTTGTCATGGAAAAAATTGTAAGCTAGTTAAGAGTTAAAAGGTATGGATTGTAACCTTTGAAACTTTCCTCAAAGCTGCACAACTACTGATGGGGTGACATGAAAAGCCATTTCTCTTATAATGAGATACCAAGCAGATCTGTCTTCTTTTAAAACCTGGCATTTAAAAATACATTTACTTCCATTATGTACTGGCCTAACCTGCATAGGCTATTTCTTGTGACATATTACCAGAGCAGATGTTTTAGACAACCTGCTGGCAAAACTGCAAAGAATGAATAATGTTTTTTGTTTTTCTTTTTTAATTTTGATAAACTATTGCAAAAGTTTCTTTTCCAGTGTTTTAACACCAGTTTATCCAAGGATTCCACTATGTAAATTGCCTATTATTTTTCCCCTACTGTGCAACTGAGTAGTGTAATATGAAGAAATGGGGAAAAAATGGACACCCTGATGACTTTTTTTCACAGGACATCTGCTCACCTTACCCAGATCTTTTGCAGCCAATTTGTCTAAGACCATATGGATGAGATCAAATTGAAGAGAACTGGGGGGAGGGGAGGATGCAGAGGGAAAAACAGGGGCTAGAAAGGAAAAATAAAGGATAAGAGAGATGTGAGTTTGAGAACATACATTTTAAAGAAACAACACCACTTCTCCCCTAGAAAAAGATAGCAGAAAATAAGAAACACAAAAGTTATAGTTTTATGATTTTTAGTTATTGTTTATCAGATCCAGGTTAAAACTTCACGTTGTTTCTGAACAACAAGCTACTTTGTTCAGAGTAGCTATTGCAGTTTCTCTACTGTCATGACCTTTTCTATAGCTTAATAACAGGATCTCAAACTGAATCTCTTTAATATTTCATTAAAATGTTTAAAATATAAATACAGAGCATTTTGTTACAGAATATATTTTTACATTTTAACCAAGAAACAGTATATTTCTGTATTCATGAAGAGATGACCTTCAGGATTCAGAAGAAGGTCTTCTCTGTTTTACACCATTCTAGTCAACTTTATTAGCTTTTATAAGACTGTTCGGAAGTATGAAATTCATCTCATCATCTCTAACAAACGTATGATCAGTCAGGGAGATGCAGAATCATCTAATCTTTACATTAGATTGCAGGCAGAAGCGATTGCCCCTAGTGACTTAGTAATGCCACACTAAACTAAGCATATGCTCAAGTATTTTCCTTTGTGTTTCTGATGCTTATCTTTATATGGCTATGGACCCGATTCTTCAGATAGTAATGTGGGTTCTTAAACTGAAACAACTTTGACTTCCATGGCCTCATTGCAAACTTAAAGTTGCATGTGCATCACCACTTGTAGAACCAGAACATGTCTTTGTTTAAGCTGTATAATAGATGCAGCAGCTGTGTAGAGGAAGAACAATCAAGCAATATTTTGACTGAAAAGGAAGGGGTGACCAGGCAGGAGTAATGAATAGATCAATACAGAGGTCTCAGATTCCCAGTGAAGTCAGGATTGGACTGTTGGTAGGGCATGAAAAATGTCAGATGATTTGACATTGTTTTGCAAGTAATTAAATAGTGCAAAGGTATGTTACATCACTTTGCATTTGCTTTTTTATTAAAACTGGTTCAACAGTTACCAACACTCAGCTGCAGAGCCCCTTGTTAAGCTGCAGTAGTATTTTTTTCTGATGCCTGAAATAAAACTCTTGATTATGAAAGAAAGAGAATCTAAAGTTCTCAAAATGGAAACTACTTACCGAAGTATATAGCTTTGTTGCATAAACATATTCTTGCTAGTATCAATGATGTCACCTATGACATGGATTGGACAACCAGACAATTTCATATTGAAAGGCTGCCCAATATAACTGCCAAATATGCTGTATAATTAAATGAATCTACTGGAAGATTTCCCATAAGCAAGTGTGATGGTGGCCTGGCCTAGCAGACAAGATGGGTAGGGAGGACTGTTCGCAATTAAATAATTAGCTGGGCTGATTTTCTGATTCATGCTACTTTATGAAGACAAGCAGAAAAATGGACAAAGTGATGTTTCAGGCTTCTCATCTTTGCACTTATTTCACCTGTTTTTCAGCCATTATTCACCGATCTGGTTTTGTACCTATTAAAATCAGCAGAAATTTATAGCAGAGGAAAATGTCTCCATTGCCGTTTTGCTGCTTTAAAAAAATGATCAAAGACCAAATGATCTTTTGCCAAAGGAGAGTTCCAGTTTCAGGTTTTGCATTTCAGATCCAAGCATCTTTTGGCCAATACCCTGGTTTTTTTAGAAAGTTTAGGGTTACGACGTCATCTTCATTGGGGCTGGCTCAGACCAAGCTTCCACAGATTTAGCAGCTGCACCAGCTTAAGATATTTGCTCACTTTTGCCCCCCTGCCTCTCATCTTCTGTTCTTGCACTGCCCCCTCTGTTAGGAGAGCATAGCTGGGAGGCCATGTGAAGAGCTCAATCAAGAAACTGAAACAGCTTAAAAATACCCTGCTATTTTTAACAGATAGCAGTTCTCTGGTCTGGTTCATTGCAGAGCCCACAAATACTTGTTCTGATAAAACTGTGGATGCATGTGGGGACAGAAATGAGCAGCTGAACGTGGGGGGTTAACCAGGATCCGCTAAGGTGTTGATGCTGACAGAAATGACCCTTGAAAAAGGCTTTCATCTCTGCATCTCTCTACCCCTGTTCTCATACTCAAAGTGGCGCTCAGGAAAAGCCCCTCTTCACAGGGCATGCGAGTTCCTGAGTAACATTACATTTGCCTTTTCTCTTCAGTAAAAACATCCGCTTAACTATCTTTAGAGCTATCTGAAAAAGGCTGTGAAGAAATCATCTAAATTCAGTTTATGTGAAAAGACTTTTAGAGAATCAAATAACAATTAGAATTATGTCAGGGCTGTCTCTGATTTATTGTTTAGCTTAATATCATTTTCTAAAGTCATAAGTGTTCATTACATATATTGCAAACATAGGTTTAGATGACTGTATAGTCAATACTTCTGGTGGAATATGATATAGGAAATTTCACTTTTTCTAATAACAAAAAAGCTTCCTTAATCAAGTACAGTATGTTATACTGTGCTGATTTTGGCAGGGATAGAGGGCTTTTTCATAGTAACTATTATGAGGCTATGATTTGGATTTGTGCTGAAAACAGTGTTGATAATATAGAGAAGTTTTTGTTACTGCTGAGCAGTGCTTACACAGAGCCAAGGCCTTTTCTGCTTCTCACTCCACCCCCACAGTGAGCAGGCTAGGGGTACACAAGGAGTTAAAAGAGGTCACAAGCAGGACAACTGATCCAAACAAAGGGATATTCCATACCATATGATGTCTGCTCAGCTTATAACACTGGAGCAAGAAAGGGGAAGGGTGGGATGTTGGGAATGATAACATTTGTCTTCCCAAGTAACCATTATGCATGATGGAGCCCTGGTTTCCTGGGGATGGCTGAACATGGGAAGTGGTGAACAAATTCCTGTTTTGCTTTGCTTGTACACGCAGCTTTTTCTTCATTTATTAAACAGTCTTTATCTCAACTCACAAGTTTCCTCACTTTCACTCTGATTCTTTCTCCCATCCTGCTGCTGGGGGAGTGAGCAAGCAGCTGTATAAGGTTTTGCTGCCGTCTGGGGTTAAACCGTGACATATACACACTATATATGATCAAATGAGCAAACAGGGAGTATAGTCCCAGCAGTGGGATGCCTGGTAGTAAAACAAACCAACAGGAGAATATCACAAGTAACCAGTCTAGCTGCAGGGGAAACAAGCTAAACAGTGTTTGGGGCACCTATACAACTGAAGGGATTCTAACAGATGTGCTCAGACTGGAAAAATTTTCTTTATCGTGATAAATTTACAGAGGGTATACAAGTGAAACGTGCTAAACCTTATGGCAGTTTTGACTACTTTTTATTCTATGCACACTAACTATAAAAGGAAAATTTAAGGAACAAAATAGCACATTAGTTAATTAGTTCAGGTTGTTTCTCCTTTCTTTCACAAAGAATAATTTCTGAGAATTGCAAACTAAATAATGAAGTGCTGTATTCTCATTCAGAGGGAGGTAAAGGATGCAGTATACTTATATAGCACAAATAGATTAAGTGAGAGAAAAACAAAACACCTCCAGACATTCTGTGCAAAATAAATATAGGACTGGTGTGTTCAACAGGTCTTTTGAACATAGAAACTGTTTCACCACATAACTTGGTACGATGGTAGGAAACAGAAACTCTGTTTTTCCCCAAAACACTCACTTTATAGCCACAAAATACCTTAATAAAACCAGTTTTGAGTCAAAGTTTACTTTCCTTGGATCCTCAGCACTGAAATAATTCTACATTTTAGAAATACAGAAGGTCAGTAGAGGTAAAAACTTCCTGATGTCAAGGCAAGCTACTAGCTTTGCTCAAAAGGACTCAAGCAGACAATCAACATTTTAAGTATGAACTTCAATTCCCACAGATCTCCACTCCTTGATGGAAAACATGCTTTTGAAGAACATTAGCTTCCACCTTTTTCTTTCATCTTACAGATGAAGTAAAAAGACCCGTTGTTTAAGACAATATTTTCCGTGATGGGTTTAAACCTGTTACAACAAAAAAGTTCTGCCCTAGTTGCACTCACTAGTCATGTTTTCTCTACTGATAAGGTAATGCAACTCCTGGAAGAGGTAAGAATGGTTCAAGATGTAGTAATTGAGAAGGTATTTCTGTCAATCTCTCCCCTAATCAACCAAGATGTAGACAGAATTAAATCGATATGGATGAAGTTGTTTTGGAAAAAATATCTGCCCATTCTGTGCAGGAAGGAACTGCAGCTCAATGAGGTGTTAGGGAATAACCTATGACTTTGCCAAGAAAACAGCTGCCGCTCTTGGACACCAAGAAAGTAGAAGCAGAAAAGGAAGAGCTGTTGGTGAAATAGAATTTACTGAAATACTCTGAAATTCAGTGTAAACTGTATGTGAAAAATAAGATAAGTTTGGGGCAAGGGGAGGAGAGCATTACTTTCTGAATATTTGTGAAGGTTTAGATCAGCATTTGTCCATAATTGTAACTCCCCCTCATACTGTTCTAGCAAATAATTCAAAGTACAAAATGACTTCTGAAACTGGCAGCCAGATTTTCTGGCTGGTAGATAGGCAGCTAGCACTTGCCATGTCCATCCCAGGGCCCAGGGTTTTGTCCTTTCTCATTGCCTGTATTGTGGTGGTTTTTTTTTCATTAAAAGGTTTTTCATAACAGCAGAAACTATTACTGTGTTTAGCTGAGGGAGGGAGGGAGGGAAGGGAGGGAGGAAGGAAGGAAGGAAGGAAGGAAGGAAGGAAACTGCTAATTAATACTAAATGGAGAAAAGCTGCTAGATGCTGGAATCTACTCCATATGATATGAAGAGGCTTGAAAGTTGGACTTTCCGTATCCCAGATGAATAGCTAATGTGTGCCTAACATGGTAGAGAGGGCTGCATACAAAAGGACTCAAATTCAGGCTACTGGAGAAGGGTTAAACTCTTTTAGTCTTTGCTACACCTGTACCCAAGCATGTGACTATTAGGTTCCTCAGCTTGTTTGGGTGTTCTTGGTTTGGGTTTGTTTTGCTGGGTTTTGGATATATTTTTTTTGGGAGGAGGGTGGGTGGAGAAATGTCTGGTTTTTTGTAGAATTTGTCAAAACAGAAGTAGCATGATAAAGTTTCCTCTTGTTTTCTGTAGTCAGGATAGCTGCCAAAAATGAGCTGACACAAGTACAGCACTGTCTTCTCCCTACATATGTCTTGGATCATGAAGCATAGCAGCATTTAAGCTTCAGAATGGTGCTTGAGGAGCATGCTTCACGGGGACACGAGCATGTAAGTAGGATGACTTAATTTTAGTGCATATGCGTGCGTATCTTTCCTCCCTTGTGAGCAGTTTTTCATTAAAGGGAATGATTAGGTTCTTAATATTTATACATTGTTTTCCATTGCTTAGGGAGATTTTTCTGTAATCTGCCTTGCACTCTGAAGGATTTTAAAATAACTTTCTGTCCATTAAGTAATTGGTTTAATGCAAGAAATAGAGAATGAAAGAAATAATGTGTACAGGAGACTGCTGATTTTTCTGCTTTTTAAATTCAAACAACAATCTTTTCTGGCCCCGTTGTTGTTTAAAAGCTTTTGAAGGTTTTTGGATGGAAAACAAAAACAACAAAAAGCCCCAGAAGAGCTGTACAATATGTTTTAAGCTGATGGAAGGAAGCTCATTCTAAATAGACTCCCTATAGAGGAAGCAGCAGGGATGGGGAGAATCTCTGTCCATCTCTACATACCCTGTTGGGTTTACATGATAGATGGCTTGATAAGCTGAAGAAGGATACTTTTGACAAATTACATGTATTAGTTCTACATATTTCATAAAAAACTCGGTTTTATTCAAAAGGAAATGGCAGACAACAGAACAAAACATCTAATTTTTTTATTTTTTTTTTTAGACTCACAGCAGACACAACCTTATCACTTCATTCATGTTCGGTAGTACTTTTCTCCTGTAAACCAGTGGAATTTTGTGTAGACTGAAATAACAGCTAGCTCAAAGATTCCAAAATAGAAAACTAGCTCTTTCTGGAAGAGGTATTGGTGCCATCACACTATGTTTATGTACCTCCCTTGCTGTCCTGAGTGTAACTGAACATTGAGAACATCCTATATGGGGGAGGTGGTATGCCACAGATGACAACTGCCTTTGAGTAACTGTCTAGCTTCCATGTTAACACAGTATATCACCTGAACATGTTAAGAGTTTGAGACCTCAGCGGTCACTTGCATGAACATATCTTTAATTTTTCAACCAAATCACTGTATCTTAATTGTATTAAGACCATTAATACACTAAAACTTCTTGCAGAATCTGACCACAGCATTTTCTATCTGGATGCTATGTTTGAAGCTTATTTTGTATAATATTAATCAAAATGCATATTCTACAAAGAGGAGAACATGAATATATGGGCTCGTGAATGCTGGGATAGAGATCTTGAGTCTATAAAATACAGAACACAATTCGCTGTTATTTTAGGTGTTCTAAGGAAAATCAAGAAAACAGGATGTATTGACTATAAAAGCCACTTGGGAATTTTCCAACAGAATTTTTTAACTGAAAATGCAGATTTAATGGGGTTACAGAACATGTCGTTTCAATGATAATTTCATCAAATACTCAGATACTCTCATTTACATTCAGAATAAATATGATGTTAAGAAACAACAACAAAGATAGTAATTTAGTTTTAGGAGTCTGCTTTCCATAAAATGTCATTAGAGATGGACTTTTAAAAAGGCTAAGTCAGAGCAACAGCTTAGCATGTGTGCTTTGAAGATCTGAGCATCTCTTTTACAAGAACAGAATGAAAAACAAACCAGAGTAAAAGGTAAAGTTGGAGTCATAGTCAGAAGCCTCCAGTCATCCTGTGCAAGAGGCTGGTATCATAACTCCACTTATGGGGCCAGTCCCAGTCTGTGACCAGTTCCTAGTTAGTTATTTAAATAATTTTACGGGATTAAGTTGTTCAACAGCCATTTCCAAAACAGTTCAATAGGTTGGAGTTATGTCAGTGGCTTGGGAAATGAAAGGTTAAAGGTCAAGCCTTTGGTTTGATCAAGGAAAGCAGTATGACATCACTAATTTTTGCCTTTCATCTTCCAAAATTACTTTTGAAATCTTTTACTTTCTGCCCAAAAAGGAAAAATGCTGAAATTATTTTCTAGCCTTTTTTTTTTCCTTGCTCATCTATCCCATCTACCTTTAGTTTTTAGTAAGAAAATAAATTGCAATAAGCTAACCACCTCTATGCAGGGATATGGCAGGCTTCTGAAAGTTTATTTTTTTTAGCTTGATAACTGCAGTAACATTGCATGACTCTGTGTGTGTGTCTGTAGAACTGAAGGATGTAGGAACTGAAAGGATTAATTTAATGAACAGTTTCTTGCATTTACAATTCTTTACAAAACAACCAGACAATGAAACACCATGGAAAGAGAGAGTGGGCTTCCATTGTGCTCAGTAACAAAAAGTCTAGAGTAAGAATAGTCACAGAAGAAAGTCACATCAAAGAATGTACGAGACACAATAGGTAGAATAACAAATTGTATTGATAAGAAAAAGTGAAATATTATTTTCCTTGTAGTAAGCAGTGAGAAAAACTGAGACCAAAATCTTGCATGTATTAAGACTCTAGAATAGAGCCTTCCAGGTTTTGGAGACTAATTTTACCATTTAAAAGCTTAATTAAAATCTGAAATCCAGAAAATAATAGGAATGTAAAACCAATAGAACCTGGAAGGTCTCCCAGAAGGTATATGTATGTTTTGCAGTAATATAAGAGTATAATCTTACACAGCATGGGAATAATGTATCTGTGGATACAATGAGTCCAAGACACTGCCAGAGGACTACCTGGTCACTATGCAACACTACAATTGTGGTCACAGTCTCTGTCTAGCTGTGAGTAGTCCAAAATTAATTGTGAAATGCACAGAGAATTTTTAAAAGCCCTTTCCAGACACAATGTCTTTTAATATTTTAAATAGAAATTGGTTAATATCCCAAAGTGTGAAAGTTTGCATCCTATCCAAAATATTTTTTTTCACTAAATTAACTGTAGATGTTCTCATTACTCAGATAAAATGTCATCTCTTTTTCAAAGGCTTTTAAACTCTTGAGTACACTGATATTTCATGACAGATAGTTCCACAGGTTAATTGCAAACTGTGTAAAAGTATATTGCTTTTCTATCTCATCAAATGTTTTTGTTAGAAGGTAAACAGGAGTTCCTTATTGACCTTCTTAGATATTTTGGGGGTTTTATCTGATGGGTCTGTTTGTCTGTTTAGGGTTTTTTTAAATTAATCAGCCCAAATAATCTCAGAAATTTATTGTAGTTTTTAACCATTTACATCATCCATCTTGGAATACTTTTTATTTCTTCTAGAAACATAATGCAATGCAAGTTGCTGGTACGATTAAATGCAACTTAGGTTCTGGACACCTCATATCTCTCAGGAAGATGTTTCACAGATAACTGAGCTATTGAGTCCTCTCTCTGCACTGTAAACAACACATGTAGTAATAGAAACATAACCTAGAAACCACATTCCAACAGACCTTGTAAAAATGGTCTGGTAAAACTGCAATTTAATTTATTTTATATACTATAATGTATTATCAGAAAAAGAGGTATTCATAGTCATAAATTATGCAAAGATCTGGCACCCAGGACCATGTGAAGACAATTGGTTATGGATTGCGGTTAGCTGATTTACAATCTCAAAATTTTAAGAGTGGCTATAACACTGAAGTTCTATTTGTCTAAACATATGAATTATTTGCACAGTGTTTTAACCATACAACCCAGATTCTCAAATGGTTGCAAAAAGCTCCTATTATTAAATTTTAAAGAATTCAATGGATTTAATGAAAAATGAGAAGTTAGAAACAAATATTGAATACCTATATTTAATTTAAAGCAAAATCACTTGTAAGTTATGCATTTGAAACTTACATTAGGCTAACTGTTAAATAATAGTACCTAAAACCTATGCAATGGCAATGGAAGCAGTAATTTTAGTGTCCTTTGTTATATAATTAAAAATAGTAGCCAAACACTTGTGTGCTAGAAGTTCACTATTCCCAAAACGCATTTTACTCATACTTCATAATGTCATCATTTATGTGCATTGCACAGTTAAAACAAAAGATGGAAGGCAGCATGGTCCATGCCTAGTTTTGCCATTGGCTTTCTGAAGGTACCTGTGCCTCAATTAATCCATTAATAGGATGCAAATAATTCTCAACAATTAAATCCTTTTGTATATTTAGTATCATACATTGTCTTCATTCCTTTAAGTCTTCTAGATGAGAGAAGGTGCATGATACATAGTGGTGTGTCCTTTCCTGTCTATTTGAAAACAGACAACAAAATATTTTCAGGTGTTAAAGGCTCGGTGATTTGAAGCTAAGAGAAGGGAAAGGAGTAGGTGCCAAGGCCAAGAGAGGCGAACAGTTTGTAAAATTCATGTTGTTCAGGTGTTATCCCTGTCTGCAGCATCAAACAAAAGCTGTGAAACTGGGTTCCAACTCTGAACTTTTGGACAGTATAAAGAATTAAGATCGGCACTGGCTGAGTTTCTGGCATCCCATTCTTGTTCTTTATTGAAGTTTTGTAAATGTAATTGAAACTGTGTCGCTGAGCCACACTTCGGGGAGATCCTGTTCAGCAATGCCCTAGTTTTAACTGAGGTAATTTTCTTTCTAGTAGCTGGTGTAGTGCTGTGTTTTGGACTTAGGATGAGAATAATGTTGATAAAACACTGATGTGCTTGATTGTTGCAAGGTTGTTGTAGATCTACACTAAGTCAGGGAGTTTTCAACTTCTCACACCCTGACAGGTGCACAAGGAGCTGGGAGAGCACAGCCAGGACAGCTGACCCAGGCTGGCCAAAGTGATATTCCATACCATATAATGTCATGGTCCCCATGTAACTGGGGAAGGGAGCAAGGAGGTAGATTTGCTGTGTGAAAACAGAGCTGGCATCGGGTTGTTTTTTCTGCATGTGGTAAGCAATTGTGTTGTGCATCACTTGTTTTATATATTATTATTGCTGTTATGATTATTGTTGTTATTGTTATTATTATTATCTTCCTAATTATACTACTAAACTGTCTTTATCTCAGCTTATGAGGTGGTTTCACCCCCCTATTCTCCTTCAGGGGAGGGGAACAGGGCAAGTAAGAGAGCACCTTTGTGGTGCTTAGTTACTGTTGGGGTTAAACTATGACAAGTAGTTTCAGACATTGCCTTTCTCTCCAACAAAGGACCAATGTATCATTTCTGAATTTGTATGTAAAAACTGTGGCTAGAATTAAGAGTTTAGGTTGATTCTTTAGAAAACTAGGTACCAGCTGTGAATTTCAAACCACCACCCTTCTGAGGAAGCTCTGAAGTCTGAAATCCAGAAGCAAAGATCCTGAATATAATGGCATTGAGAAAGTGGTTAACACATTTGTAATGGTCATGTAATAATATAGTATAAATTAGATTGCCAAATATTTAGAGAAGACATTCTCTCATTAAGAGAATAATGAAGGCAGACTATTCATGTAAAAATCCCCCAAATTTCCTCAAGTCTTCTACAAATTCACAAAAATTCACTGCAACCTGTAAGTAACATGGATTTTCAGTGACAAATATACTAGACAGAGGCCCAAGTGGGAAAAAAAAAAGGGGGGGGAGACACTACAGAATGATGGAACAGATCCTAGGGTTGTTTGTTAAGTATTGAACTTGTTTCGGTAACTCAGCAGAAAGCTTTTAAATACTGTGAAAGACAAGATTGCTCATGTTTCATACTTGCCACCTCATCTTTAATACCTTAATTCTATTACAGCTGCAAAAAAGCAGATGCCTTCTGTTAAAGCTGTGCAGAAGATAAAGCTGGGTATGGACCTTCTACATCTCAATCATCTAGACTGAGAGGATGAACGGATTGTATCAAGACACTTCTGCTACCTGAAGACCCAGCTTCCCTCCCCACAAAAATCAAAGCTCAAGGAAAGGGTGGTGAATGTCTAAGTGTCCGTCACAAGATGGAGCAGGAGTGGAGCTGAAGCTCACATATGTGCAGAGCCAAAATATGGGAAAGAGTCCTACAGCTGAGACATCGTCATTATCTATTCAAACACCAGTCCTTAGGCTGATGAAAGCATTTAGAGAAAAATCTGTCTTCAAAAACATGACTCACCTGATCAGAGTCATTAAAACAGAGACATGCCACATGCAGTGATGGAGGACAGTACAAAAGCAGATATGCAGATGTTCATGCAGTTTCCTTGAAGGTGGTTAAGATGACTATCAGGAAGGGAGTCTGAGGTTGAGTCATCAGTGCCAGCTCCTGAGCAGAAAGTGTGCCAAACCAGAATTCACCAGAAGTATGATGCACCATATTTGTATGAAACTAGATCAGATGTAAAATTTGTTGCCTTTGAGGGTGAGGATGAATCATTTGTACCTAGAAAAGGTATGCTGCTTAGGAGCATTCTCTGAACAACTGAAGTTGGAATGGAAAGACAGGAATTAAAATAGACTTGATTTTTGGAATGATTCTTATCTTACTACTATAACATGGAATAATATGATTGATACAGCTAATATGGTATATAAGTTCTGGAGGAAACTACAGTGTTAAAGAAGGAAGGTAAACAGTGCCTACTATTGCTAAACAACCTTCATTCAGTGAATCTTTGTGAAGCAGATTCAGCAGAAAGCGATACCAAAGCTGTTGCTTGTCCTGGCATAGTGAAAACTGTTTACAGTTTACTTTGTAGCATTCCAAAAAGCCAAGACACCCTGCAGCGTCACACTGGAAATTCCCTTCAAGGGCTCTCTGGTGCAGGATAGACAGATTGTGTTAATGGTGAGTGATCCTTCACAGCTTGTTTACCAGGCATCAACACAAATTTAGAAAAGCATTCAGAAAAATAGAAATTTAAAAATGACTAAGACATGGCATGAAGTAAATGAAGCTATAACGCATGCTCTCTTGCCTGTACAACACATTGGTAGCCATTAACTGAAGGAACTGAATAATTCAAGGAAAACTAGTGATGCAGAACTGGAAAGTCTGCAAAACTTGTGATGTGAACTGGAAATCATATGCACTTGTTTTTTTGGGGGTGGGATATTATGAGAAAAACTCAACATGTTGCTAGTTCCAGAAAAAAAGAGGAAACAAATTTCAGATTAACACTATTCTTGACTGAGGAATCAGGGAGTTGACATCATATTTCTGTCCTTCTTAGACTGACAGCCGACTTTTCAACATTTTGTGGAAATATTTTGGGTGTTTCAAGACTATCTATTCAATTCCTATGCTGAAATTTTACATCTCCAGAATGATTCATGTATGTTTGAGCTGACAAAAAATTCTTTATCTGAAGACAAGCAAAACCAGTTTTAGAGGGCATTCTTTTATGTCCTTGCATGCACTTAATAAGTATGCATACTTTAAACTGTGTGGGATTTTCAACTATAGTTTGTTTTGTTTTGTTTTGTTTTTTGTATTGACAGCCATAGCTGCATCATGTGAAAAATCCCTCAGCAAATTCAAGATCATAAAAAAACTCTCATACTTGCAAGTTAGATCAGGACAGAGTGCATTATCCTAATGCTGTGTAACAAAGCATTTTAGTCGAGACTGATATAAAGAGTTGAATCAAAGATCAAAAAAAGGGCCTGGATGTTTCTTTTTCTTTAACAGAGAGCCATGGAGGCAAAAAAAAGCTCTCAGTGATAATGATAGTAGAGCAAAAAGACTGAATATGATTTTATGAGGTGAACTTAGGGTGGTCTGAAGTTTTGAGACAAGTGACAAGTATAGACAAATATAGCCCCAGCCTGTAATATCTACAAAAGATTGTCAGGAAAAAAAATATAAAAAGGGAGGACTGACATAGGAAATAAATAATTTTAGGTAGTTAGTAGGGAGCCAAAACATAGACAAGGAAGGGGAGGAATGCATTTCGTGTGTATACAGTGGTGGAAATACATGAGGTGCTCTGCCACCATAGGAAAGTTAAAGCACATAGAAATATAGATCAAATAAGTTTGACCTCTACTTATTTTTTGCTGTTCTTTAAATTAGGATCATAGGTACTTTTTGCTTCACTTTTCCATTATTTCCTCTGCTCCCTCTCTCCCATTGTTTTTCCAATAATTTTACCTTTTGAATGTCTAATTTGGATATTTTGGCCTCTGGACTAGGTTTAAGCCTGTTATGAAATTGCATCTGATCTGAGCTTACTTCCATCTGTGGAACACTTGAACATACCTTGGCCTACCTGCATGCGCACAAACACTACACCTACTTGTGCACCCTTAACCTGGTGCTGGGAGTCATCAGGCATGCTCCTCATGCAGTGCTGGCAAATCACTGTTCCTATGGCTCATAACCCTCACTTATCATTTAAAAAGGCCAAGTGGACTACTGATTGATTTCCTGGTAATACTCAGCAGTGCTAGCCTAACTTCCATCATGATTCTGTCCATGACTCTTTGTGATTGCCTTATTACTTTTCCCATTTTCTTCCCCCCGCCCCCCAAATCCCAAAGAAACTCAATCTTCTTGCTTTTTGATTGAGAATTACATGGTCCATATGTTCCTCCATGTGAAGATGAAGTTGCCATGATGACAAATAAATAACACCTAAAATCCAGGTCTCACTTGTTCAAACAGAACACAGTATCTTGTCCATTTGTGCTGTATTTAGGAGGCAAAGAGTACATTCATTTCTTCATTATTTATATGTAGATGCATTTTTTGACACAACAGTTCTTTGTATTTATAGCTTCCCAGTCTTTATGATATTGACATTGCTTCTAGTTCCTTTGTGCTCGACCAATCTCATAGCCTTCTACGATCTCATCACCGGCTGGGTAGATGGAGGGAGAACAGTGGATGTCATCTACCTTGACTTCAGCAAGGCTTTTGATACTGTCTCCCATGACATCCTGATAGCAAAGCTGAGAAAGCATGGGATTGATGAGTGGACAGTGAGGTGGGTTGGCTGTCGGACCGAGCCCAGAGGGTCGTGATTCGTGGAGTGGAATCTGACTGGAGGCCTGTGACTAGCGGTGTTCCCCAGGGCTCGGTGTTGGGTCCGGTCCTGTTTAACATCTTCATTGACGACCTTGATGAGGGAATAGCATCCACCCTCAGCAAGTACGCCGATGACACAAAGCTGGGAGGAGTGGCTGACACGCAGGAACACTGCGCTGCCATCCAGCGAGACCTGGACAGGCTGGAGAGCTGGGCAGTAAGAAACCAGATGAGGTTTAACAAAAGCAAGTGTAAAGTCTTGCACCTGGGAAGGAACAACCGTTTCTATCAGTACAGGCTGGGGGATGACCTGCTGGAGAAGAGCTCTGTGGAGAAGGACCTGGGGGTCCTGGTGGATGACAGGTTGGCCATGAGCCAGCAGTGTGCCTCGGTGGCTAAGAGAGCCAATGGGATCCTGGGGTGCATCCGGAGGAGTGTAGCCAGCAGGTCAAGGGAGGTGATCCTCCCGCTCTACTCTGCCCTGGTCAGGCCCCACCTGGAGTATTGTGTCCAGTTCTGGGCTCCCTGGTATAAAAAGGACAGGGATCTCCTGGAGAGAGTCCAAAGAAGGGCTACGAAGATGATAAAGGGCCTGGAGCATCTCCCCTATGAGGAAAGGCTGAGAAGATTGGGACTGTTCAGCCTTGAGAAGAGAAGACTAAGGGAGGACCTAATTAATGTTTACAATTATCTTAAGCAGGGGATGCAGGGGGAATCAGCCAGCCCCTTTTCAGTGGTCTGTGGAGACAGGACAAGGGGCAATGGCTGCAAGTTGGAGCATAGGAAGTTCCGCACCAACATGCGGAGAAACTTTTTCACAGTGAGGGTGACAGAGCACTGGAATAGGCTGCCCAGGGAGGTGGTGGAGTCTCCTTCTCTGGAGATATTCAAGACCCGTCTGGATGCCTATCTCAGTGAAATGTCCTAGGGAGCTGCTTTGGCTGGTGGGTTGGACCCGATGATCTCTCGAGGTCCCTTCCAACCCCTACAATTCTATGATTCTATGATTCCTTTATAGAAATGCTTTATCAGAAGAAAGCCTGTTTCTTCTCCAGGAAACAGCATTTCTGATTGGCAGCTACAACAGTGAAGTTCTTCATTTGCTGAGCATTTTACTCTGCACACTTTTCATTCCACTTGAGTAGCAATACCCTTGAAGACAGAGAAGATTCTCCTGGTAAGTGGGGTTCCTCCCTTGTTGCCAGTTTCCAATTGGCTTTCAGAGCTGCAGGCTGCTTAAAGCCCTTAGGTCCCATTTAAACACTGACCATTTACCACATGCTCTGTGGCAAAACTGAAGATTCAGTCTTTTATCTTAATCAGAAAGGATATTTGTGTTAGACTATGGAAAAGACCTATCCTTTAGCTAGACCTACAACCTTACACAGGAGCCTCCCTTGCCTCAGCCATGGCCTGGCTTCTTGCTCTGAAGCTGGAAAACCATGTTCCCACTGCAGACTGTTCTAGTTCTGAGCCAAAATTTTGTGTAGTGAATAAGCTGCAGTCAGGACTTGTAGTCCTGTTTGTTGTTAAACTATTGTACAGCCATAAGACCTTGTTGTTTATTTCTTTTCCAACTTTCATGCATTCTGGTTAATATTCTCCATGACAGGTATCATTCCCTTATGTGTTTTTCTTAAACTGCAGCCAAAACAACTGTTAGGTTTCTGAAGCTGTGACTGGGGGAAAAGTCATTGCTTTTCTCTGCTGTCTAGCCTTTCTCTAGCAACTGAGAGCTTGGGACATTGCTGGAGGTGGCAACAGAGCCACACTGAAAAAATGCAAACAGCTAAATAGCTCCTCAGTTAGGCAGTATCATCTATTCTGTGCAAAGTATTCACAAGGGATCTTGTAATTAAATACTATCTTATACACAAGGGTGCTAAGGGAAAGCTTTGTATTCAGCTAACTTACAGCTTCAACTGCTTTACTTTGAGAAAGTGGATTTTAACATAGCTATGTCTAATGTGTACTATTTTTTAATGAGAATGACACATGCAATCCATTTATTAAATTCTCATTATTTCTTTAAAATGCATATACTGAAGATAGTAAATTCTTCTTTCTTTTAGACTTAAGAGAAATTTAACAACCTAGTTTTAAAAATCAGTTTTCAGGTAACAGGAAAGAAAATATGAAGTCAATGGCCATCAGCTGCCCTTGTTTTCTATTAAAAAAAAGACTATATTTACATGCATAAGAAATGCAATAGTTTTTGGATACTTCTAACTGCATATAGATGTAGCCTAGAGCACTAGAGGAAATTGCTCTGCCTGGAGATGAGTTAGCTTTGAAGCCTAATCTAAATTTCACAACTGAATCCTCCATGGAATTGGTTAAACAAAATCTCAGTGCGAAGAATTATTTATTTAGCTAAAGTTGTATTAACACACAGAGAAATACAACTTGTGATCTTCTCTGCTTCTAGCTGTCCATTTGCTGAAGGCTTTGGACTGCAACTTAAGAAAACAGACTGAAGTCTTAGCAACTATTTAATAAATATATATATATGGTCTATAATATACCTACAATTTATATACATTTTAATGTGCATTAATTTCTTTTGTCAATTAAGTTGAAAATCTAAAAAGTTTTAATATTCTATTCAAATCTCAAACAACTGAGGATTGTGCTGGCCACCCGAGTCTGCAACTTCAGATCTTTGCAACTTTGGCTGAAGACTATTTAAGCTCATTATTCACAGCACATATATCTTACCTCTATGAGTCCTCAATAATCAGAAGCCTGAAATCCAACCCACTAATGATGATTTCTTTCAGAGATGAAGGTGTTATTAACATAAGAGGAACAAGCTGTGTTAGAGCCTGCTTATAAGCAACAGTTCAGCTGTTTCTGTTCTTAGGTTTTAAATAATTTAATATTGTAATCTATTGGATTTTAAGAACTCGATGGTTTGGGTTTCTTTGGTTTTTTTTTCTCCAGTATATCAAGAGGACTTTCTGGTTTAGAGAATACAGCTCAAAATTTCACACTATGTGTAACATCATCTTTCCTTAAACACAAACCTAGAATGCTCTCCCAGGGTTTGCTTAGCGATGATGACAGAAAGCCAGTAGTTAGGCAAGCTATTTTCTGCTCGAGGCAGTGCAAGCCCTTGTCAGTGAAATGTTCTAAGGGGACCTTCTCACAACCTGACCCAGTGGTTCACAGGCACCGCAGGCGCAAGGCCAGCTGTAGACCATTTGATCATGAGTGTGCATTGCCTGTGACTGTGGAAAATTCAAAATGCTCTTTCAGTGAACATTGGGGTTAGAACTTTTATTATTTAAATGGGCACCTGCTACACAGGGCCTCGGCAGTATGTAGGCATATGCTGCTATTCCAGCATTTCTTCTGGGCAATCACTGATCTGCTTCTAGAATGTGTCTTCCTGCAAGACACTGTCTTGACTTTACACACTCCTTTCTTTCTCCTAAACAAGTTCAGTCAACTTTTTCTTCCTACTGTTGCAACATCTAATACAAATTATAAAGGAAAAGATTGTGCAAAGCCTTTTGTGAAAAAAAGATACCAGCATTTTACAAAAATTTAAAAGACAGAAATATAACAATAAACTTCAGACACTTCTTCTGACACTTGACTAGTTCCTTGTGCTGTGTATATCATCATAAAACCGACTGACAAATTGCTATTTGTGTTTGTTTGTACAGAATACTCTATCAAGGCTTATTTTAATTCTTCATAATTCATGGGAAATTGACCAGACAGGCTATAATGCAACATCGATTATTTTGTGAATGCTATTTAGGAATAATTCAACCTGTGTATTATTAACTCAATCAACTATTTTGGCTCTTTATTATCACTTTGATCAGTTGAATCAACATTACTAGTGGAAAAATGCATGAATGCTAGCATCCAAAAAATGCCTGCAGAATGTTTTAAAGTATTTTACTATGCATATAAAGTAACATTTTGTCTAAAATGGTTAATTTGGTCCCAAACCATTGAACAACAATCAGAAATGGAAAACTGGTGTTCTGGCTTCAGCTAGGATAGACCTAATTTTCACAAGGAGCCAGGTCAGGTGACCCAAACTAGCCAAAAGGGTATTTCAGCTGATGCCATGCTCACTATAAAAGGGGTAGTTGGGGATGGGCAGCTTGGCCAAGGGGCCACTCAGTAAATTAATATTTCCTGCTTTTCTTAGGGACTGGTCTCTGTGGAATCTAGTGCAAATGGATAATCTAGCAGAAAAATCAGTTTGTTCATGCTCTGTCACTCACCGAACATCTGCCTCAGTGACACTTCTGATATTGGCTACCTCTCTCTGGTATGTCCTCATCATGTCCAGGTGAGGTAGTTCAGAATTGACTTTGCAAGACACAGGCGTGCCATGTACTGTACTTCGCAATGCTGTGTGTCTTTTGGCTTGGTGCTCTATGGGGAAGAGTCATATTTTAGACAAAAAAAAGCAAGGTCTTAAAGAGCTTCTCTGGATATGAAGACAGAGTTAACAGATCTATCCTTGTCTGCTCACCTTTTGCTCATTTTAGAGGCTTGTTTTTTTCTTGGATACCTTCTACTCTATGAAATAGAAAGGGACAGTCATGTATTCAGTTTTTTCAGGTTTTATAACACAAATCTAAAGGTATTTGAGACTTGATGCTGCCTGAGACCTGTGCAGCTGCTGCTTCCCTCCAGAGCTCCACCTGGGTCATGTTTTCTGTTTTTTCAGGGCTGATTTTTCCAGTTGAGGCTGAGACCTGAGCTCTGTGGCCCATAACCACCAGTTCTGCTGCTCCCACACTATCTGGAGCCATTTCTGCCTGCCTTCACACAAACTCCCAAAGCTTTGGTTTGCTGTATGCTCACTTACTACTTAAACGAGTGTCCCTTACTCAGTTCCCTCTACTTGGCAGGCAGATAAAGACTAAAAGTGTGAAGAACCAGACTATCAGGAAACAGCTCATAGTCAAGAACCCACCGGGAAATCAGAAACTAACAGAAACTAAACCGCTAACAGAAGCTGTTCACTGCAGATGTCCTTAGGAACTACCAGAAGCAACTAAAATTCTCACAAGGGAACGTATTTTATTTCATCACCATCAGACTAAGGCAATTTTATTATGTTTAAGAACAACTCCATTCTTAGTTCAAAAATAGCAATAGGAAATAGAGACAGACATGGGATTAACATTGCCTTTATATTATCTATGCAGATACTGAATTCAGGATTAATCAATGTATCATGTGTGCTCAGCTAACCTTTTGCTGTTCCAGAACAATCACCAGTATGACCACAAAAACATCATATGATGAAATACATTAAGGAAATTTATAACTGGCTTCTTCAGCAAAGTGCAGCTTGACCTTGCACTAACCTTGAAATTTTGTGAACAGAAGCAGTCATTAAACTAGGAACAGCTTGCATAATATTTAAGTGGCAAATATTACAATGAAATATAGTTGAAGTACAAGGATTATGAACACAATCACATATTTTCCATTTTGCCAAAGTTAAATGGGAGAGTGCTTTTCTGGCTATTCACATAGAAGACAGCAGTCTTTAAGGAAAACAACAGCAATCTCCAAAACATACTTAATAAAGATTTATAAAAACCCAAACCATCTTCAAATGTCAGTTTTCCAGAGATGTGAATATGTGAAAACACCACGTTTTGTGTACGGATTTATTTTTTCCACATTAATTTTGATGTACATATATACTGCTGTAGACCGATTTTGCATGCAGTCTTTCCAACAACGTGCCAAGATACAGAAATTCTGACCAGCAACCAGCTCATGCTAACACTCATGTAACCCATGGGCACTAGATAGCAGCACCTCTGAAAACAGGGTCTGATGAGCCTGAGGTGCTTGAAAGAGTAGCTACTAAATATTAAATCACAATGTGTTTCTTCAGTAATCTCATATAAACCTAATAATATTACATCAACATAAAACTGCAGTAATGCAGTAGCTAATTAAGCCTTTTGAATGATTAAGCTGTATTTATAGATCTTCTAACTCAAAGAGATCATACCTGGCAGATCAATGCTGATGTTAAATAAGTCATTAGCCTCTGCAAAGATTGCCCACAAGGTCATTGAATTGTGATTGTGGAACATTTTAATGAGCTGAACACTTGACCTATGGGAAGAGGACCAACAACAATTCACTCAGACGGAGAAGCTGCATTTCTGAAAAATATCACCTAGTCTTTTTGGGCCTTGATTTCTCAATGGATAAAATAGAAATTCTGTAGCAGAAAAGAAAATCACTGAAGTCAATTACTAACATATATAGAATGTGTTACTAAGGTTATATTTTCCTGTCACGTTATATACACCAAGGATTTGTTTTACAGTTATTTTTACTTTACAATATATTATGGTTAAATGAAATACTAGAAAATTAGAAAAATTATGTTACTGTTCAAGTGAATATAGCCCAAAAGCTTCTGAGGGTATTTTTTGGTGATTGCTAGAAATTTTAGGGGTTTCAGAACATGCTGTCCCTACCTACCTGTTTGACACACAACATGACAGTATTGTTTATCCTCTATTATGCATCAGTGGTAGGTGATAACTCTCTGTGATACAAAATAACGTGACCTTTATTCTTATGAAAACCAAATCCAACTCTCTGAAAGAAGAAACTGAAATCTTTGCAAGCCAAGGACAGTATCATCAGTGGGTATGTCTCACTAATATTCCAACCTGAATTCAAGGTACTTTCTTCAGATCAGCAGTTCTAGCATATCCATCATATATCTGCTAAAACCTATTTTAAAAAACTCTAATTCCGTTTCCAACTTCCTTATTTGGACACCAGACCTTTAGCTACTGAGCTGAGACCTTGTCTCACTGCACGCAGGTCCTGTAACATCTATTAGAAGATGGCATCAAGCATTACTTCTGTATCATGGGTTAGTCTCAATCCATGCTGTTTCATTTTCTTATTACAAACCCTAGAGCTATCATGTTACCAAAATCTAGCTTTTATGATTTTCTAGAACTGACTGATTTTCCCTAAATTTTTTATAATGTGGTTTGTTGAGAGAAAAGCTTAGCTAACTGTTCATACCTGAACTGAGAATTCAACATGATTGCCCTGTGAGTGTGTGCCTGGAGGGAAGCAAAAATAGGGTTGCTACTTGGAAAGACGAAGTGATTGAATTCAGTGCCTGAGGCCACAAACCTCATTTTTGTGGCTGCTAATATGTAGAACTAACTGAAAGTCAACTTGTGAACTAGTTCATGCTTTTTTCTCTTTCTATAAAAACTAACATTTTACATTCTACCTGGGAGATTTATTTCTACTGTAGCAAAAATATTGCCACCAATCTAAGTCTATAGTCTGGAACACAATCAAATGATCTACTGCTCACAAGAAGCTATGAGGCAATGGTTTGAAATTTTGTCTGATGTACTTCTCAGTGCCATGGGAAGGCACATTGCTCAAGCCCTTGAAATACTGTTTGGGTTCCCAGCACTAATGGTACATGGATGAAGAAATTCACAGAACCAAAGAGAAGCTTGTGTGTGCTCTCACCATGAAAATCACTCAAAAATGTGTATTGCCTTGATATATATGGTTTTAACCCATCTGGCAAATGAGCACCTCACAGCTACTTGCTTACTCCCTCTCCCCAGTGCAATGGGGGACAGATTTGAAAGGATAACAGTGAGGAAGCTCTTGAGTTAAGATAAGCACAGTTTAATAAGAAAAGCAAAAGCCACACATGCAAGCAAAGCAAGATAAGGAATTCATTCCCCACTTCCCATGGACAGGCAGGTGTTCAGCCATCCCCAGGAAAGCAGGGCTCCATCACATGCAGCACTTACTTCAGAAGAAAAATGCCATCACTCCAAATGCTGCTCCACCCTCCTTCCAACTCTCTATTCCCTCCTGCCCCCAACTTTTCCCCAAGCCCCTTGTAAGCTGAACATGATATATGGTATGGAATATCCCTTTGGTCAGTTGGAGTCAGCTGTCCTGATGGCGTTCCCTCCCAGCTTCTTATGCTCCTCCACCCATCTCACTGGCAGGGTGATTTGAGAAGCAGAAAAGGCCTTGGATCTGTGTAAGCACTGCTCAGCAGTAACAAAACCATCTCACCTTTATATAACAAAACCATGCCTATATTAGCAACACCGTTTCCAAAACAAGTTGAAAATACAGTGTTATACTAGTTACTGTGAAGAAAATTAACTCTATCTCAGCTGAAAGAAAGACACTTTGTCACGGTAAGTCCTGTTATAGATGATGCTCTGTGAGTGTTTGGTTAGAGATAAGCAAGGTCAGGGCATTCAACTACCATTGAATTGTACAGTGTTATCATTTACAGGCATTGCTTTTGCAATATTTCTAATAAGTAATGTAGCCACCACACTCCTGCTAGTGATAACCTTACTTATCACAGACAAAAAAGTTCATCACAGGTTGCTCTATGATGCACCAGTCCTTTGTTCAAAAAGTGAATCTGTCTCTGACTTTCAAAAGAGGTTGGCTACATCACAAAGCGATCTCACTTTGCCAAGCTTCACCAGATTGCTAGTAGCTAAGTGCTGGGCTCTTGCATGAGTCACAGTTTGACAGTGGGCACTTAGGAGGCTGTCAGTAAGACAGACTGATAGACAGTCCTACAAAAATACACGCCTCTCCTCAAGTTCCTGTTATAAAACATATTAGGTTTCATAAGCTATAATAGAAAGGCCCAGGCCATGGCAGAACTTTAAGTGACTTGAACAAAACCCTGACAAAAGTAAATATAACCTCACCAATATTCAGAGGGTTGCTTGTTTTTTCACAATCTAATAAATATTGGAAAGAAAAGAAAAAAGCCATTATTGATTAGTCTGTGTGAACTGTGAACTGGTGGAGCAAAATTTAGCAGATTAAAGTCTGGTTACTCTTTTGATTTGGATTAGGAAATCCTGAGAACTGTTGGTTTCAGAGAGCACAATTTACCATGCCTACAGGCACAGAAGAACTGTGATTTGATTTAAAATGGGAAATACTGGTTGCTTTTAAAACATCTCTGGATTACTAAGGAATCCTACCAATGGAAAAGATTTATTAGTTTGGTTTTGTTATTAGGCCTTCTGGAGCCTACTGGCCAGTCCAGAAATTAACAAAAGTGCCTATGAAAGAAGAAAATGTGAGTGATGAGCTAGGGACAGTTCACTCATGAAACCTGTTTACACTGATGTATTCTGTTTCTATTTTTAAGGTATCCATCCATTGTGGAACTAGTGTATTTACAAGCTATTGGTGCCATGGTAATTTTATATCAGCAAGTAATACAAGCCTATGTCGGGGACATACAGCACATTATAGGTAGAATACTGAGCTGTAAAGCAGAGGAGTTTTTGCCCTTTAAAAAAAATAAATCTCAACAAAACTCTATGTCATATTACAGGTTCAATTTGCTTTTATCTGAAACCAGAAATATCAAATACAAAGTTTATCAAAGGTAGGATCTTACTTCATTGCCCTCAGTACAATCCTCTTTTATGATCGTGGCAGCTGTTCTACCATCTCAGTGAAGATTCATCTAGTTCAAGGGCTGATTTTAATCTTTACATGAAGTATGGATTAATAAGTGGATCATGGGACGGAATGATTGACACAGCAAGAAATACGGTATTAGAAAGTGGGATTTGAAAGTGTTATTAAACACAGAGTGCAATGACTAAGTGTGAGCACAATGATTAATAGTATGATGTACCAGAGGAGAGAAGAATTGTTAGCATAGTAAGTAGGGAAAACCCTGACCAGATTCTTAGCTGATGTGCACTGTCCAAACCCAAAGGAAATTAGGGAAGCTCTGACAGTTTATGAAGGCCAGGAATCTGTCCCCAGGAGAAATAATTTGAAATTAAAGAAAAAAAAATTAAACTTTAGCTAAATATCTGAATAAGAATTTTGACAGCATGATCCCTTAAATTGAGAAACAGTCTCCCAAGGGAAATGCTGAAAGCTGTAAGCCTAGATTAGGCAAAGCATTTGAAAAAATATATCATGGGGACAAATTCCTATTAGAGGGGAGATTAATTAAACAGTCAAATAGGTCTTTTCCATACATTCTTTTAAATGCTTAAAAAGAACGATATGAAGATAAAAAAAGAGATTGGCAGTGGTTTTACCTATATAGTTAACCAGTGGCCCTGAAACAGTGTTGAGTGGGTATTGTACCCAGATGGAAACATTCAATTGCAGAGAACACGGCATATATGATCTTCAGCAGGACCTAATGTTTGTTGTGAATAGCCTTTTTTACGCATACAATGAAAACCAGCAAGAATTCAAAGTCATTAAACGAGGATGTTTCCATAGGCATCAATGGGAAAGTTAGGCATGAAACATACATTTTTTTCTTTCCCTATGATGGTATTGTAACACAGGAGTCATGTCAGTCACACAGAAATAGAAAGCATGCTTATCTTAAGGTATAACCAAGAATGTCCCTTCTTTAAATTAAAAACTGAAATCTAGGCTTTAAATGGCAGAAGTACAATATCCAGCCCCAAAAAGCCACTTTCATTTTCATATAAATATGTAACCATCATTTGTTTAACTCACACCAAGCTATCAAATTTTGTGGTGGGCTATAAACTTGTTGAGTCATTAGCCTGGCTGCTTAATGGAGGAAAACTAAATTCCTGTTCCTGCATAATGACACTTATTCACTGTAGACATTTGCGTCACTAGGAAACGATAAAACCTCATCCCTCATAATGAAGTTCTGAGCTGACAAAGAGGAAAATATAGTGTTGTGGGACAACTATGAATATAAAACAAGCTTAATAAAGAAGTAGTGACAAATTATATTATGCAAAATGCAATGCAATAAAAAAAATGTTACTAACTCAATGGAAATGTCATAAATAATCTAAATAGTTTTTAACTGTCAAAGCCTTGAAAAATATATTCCTTTAAAAATGAAGTACAGAATAGATGCCTGTTTAATTGCCAACGCATTTTGACAAGCATGGAGAACCTTGTATCCAGCTTATTTGCAAAATTTAGCTCCCTTGCCTAGGATAAAATGTTGGGGGAGCCTTATTAATCTGCTGCTTCAACTCATTGGTGCCCCATCAAAAACATTCTCAGCCACTTTTAAGAATTATTTTCCATCGGAGATCAACATTCACAGTTTGCATTACAATCTCAGATCAACTGATCCTTAAAAAGTAGAGAGAATCTCCGATGTGAATGTTTGGTAAAATCATGTACTGCCTTCTTAAAACCAACGTTCTTTTTGAACAAATAAATATACTGTCTGCTCTATCTCTGTAGGTCAGCAAGGGCATGAAATCCCATTAGGACAGCTCCTTGTATTACAAAAGACCTTGTCCAATTTGTGTGTCCAAATGACTCACTTTCCACTCTTCCAAAAATTTCATTTTACAGAAAGGAAAAAGTCACTAGCATTTCAAGAATTGCTGCTGGCTCAAATAATAATGACTTAGATTCTATTTCTGCTGAAGTCTCAATGATTCCAATAGTCCCAGTGACTTGAATAGAAGCAGCTTTGAGGCTTGCATAACCAGAAGCCATTCTATTCATGAAAACACTTGCAAAATTAACTGCTAGTGTGATCAGATCCTCACTTCAATGGAGATTTCCCTGCTGACATAGGCACTTGTTTAATTATATGCTGCTTGCACTCTAAATGCAAAATGTTCAAGATGCTTGAACCAGTTACAGCATCTTCTAGCATATGAGGCTGGTAGGGACAAATGATATATTTAATATAATGCTAAAAGACCTGTGGAAAATCATATTGCTTGGAAATGCAAAATTTGACATGTTTTGTTAATGATTTTTATTTAGTTAGCTTTTATATGAATAACAGGCATAAAAAGTTGGAAATCAGACTTTGCCTTTTAAATGTGATACATTTTATTTTGGAGAAAATCTATTTTAAACTTGACCTCTGTTTTCTGGAGAGAATGGTACTCATGTCTTTATACAAACATAGAGGAGTTTCACCCTAGATCAAATACACAGAAAACGTTTGAGCTGTTTTAAAACTATTTTCAAAGGAATGTGGTGATTTTTACTCTCTAGTAGTTATTATAGTCAATAAGCCAGTGTTTCATTTCTGAAACACAAAACTCATGCAAGCAGGTTGGTTTTAACATGCTTGTGAGCCTAGTCTGACTTTTTCTTCTACCCTTTTCACAGATGGAACTGGCTGTACAAAATTTTCCATTATGCAACAGGATTTGGAGCCACTCCGTCTGCTATGCTCTCTTTGGTCATGTCCAATAAATGATGTTTCCAATAACTCATTTAAATTGCCAGGTCTCCTGGGCAAGGCACCAGTCATTGTGATCATCTCTAAGGCTTATAAATCTCTTTAGTTTTAAAATGCTTCATTTAGCTCATTTAAGGCACAAATAAGCATTTACAAAACAAAAATTAAGTGATTTTTAAGCCTGAAATGTGGCTGCAGAGATTCCATCAAAGATGAAGAGAATCCAAATTGGCTACGGTTTGGCTACTGGCAAATGAGGAAAACGTTTCTGCCCAGTTGTTTTAGTCTCTTAATAATATGGAGATGAACCAAGTGGTTGCTAGATGAACCAAGTGGTTCCTAGATGCTTCTAATCCATTTTATAACAGTAACTTTCACCTCTACCGAGGGAGTCTCCATCTCTTCAATGCCAAATAAGCAAGTGATTCAGATCTGGTAAGAACTGCTAGAGAACAGAAGGACGAATTGCATTTTCCCAGGTCATGCTCCTTAGACAGCAAAGTCTGTCAGCATGGATACACTCCATGGCCAAATATGTATGGTGGTATTTAGAAGACTGTAGAATCACATTTCATCACTATTTCCCATTCAAGGGTTTATCATAAGGCCTGAAATGAGGGGAAAAAAGAGAATATACTTTCAAAAATGCCAAATGAAGGAAGAAGAGTAAGCCGCATCAAACTATCCTGTAACTTATAGGAAGTACAGGACAAGACCTGCTTGATCCAGATAAAAAGCTTGAGGTTGGTTGTGCACAGGCACAAAAGACTTTTTTCCCTGTTTGCAGGTCTCATTTTTTTGTCTCACTTTTTGATGTTCTATAATTCATCAGTGAAAAGAGCATGATTGAGAGTGACAAGAGTGCTCAGACATTGCCAGTTAGCGTTGATTCAACAGATAGTTGACTACTTCTGTGTGCTTAGTACCCCCATTTTCAGTACGGGTTCCACATTGACCCTCAAAGACTTTTCCTTACTCTACTCTGACTCTGTTCCCACAGAGATTTTACTCTGTTGAATGGATGATTTCTGGCAGACATAAATTAACATTTGTAGATGCCAAAAGGGGCAGTTCCAAAAATATGGTTAAGAATAGGCCTGGTTTGCTTTTACTTAACTTTCCACTGCAGCTGTGCTGCAGTGCATCTCTCGGCCTGGCTTATTCCAGGACTTCAAGGTCAATTAGGCACAGTTGTAGAAGCTGGTTCAGAGCTTCTCATGTCAGAAATTTCAGTATGTTTCCACTACTTTCATTTCCAACTTTTTGTGCACTGTGGAAGCTTTTTGTTAAAGACTTAAATACGGATGATATCCTGGTAGCTGGGAATATTTTGTGCTCATGGGTCCTGTGGGAGCTGTCTCAAATTTTCTCCTTGATACTGAAGGTGCATTGGATCCTTCCACAATTGAAACAAGTTTAAGAATATCAGTGTGACTGCTAGAGTAGTCATTATTCAGGAAGAGATTATTTTCTGAAAACCAGAGTCATCTGAAGAAGTCTTCTCTTTGCTTGCATTAACATTTACATCATCTTAATACAGCATCACAATGTTATATAATTTGTTTGTGTTTCAGTCATCTGGAAAGGCCTACAGTGATGTTCCCCTGTCCCAGAATGACAGTGGTACAAACTGCATCAACTGTGTTGGCAAGAAGGTGTCAGTTTTCTGTTTCTAGGAATGCTCTGGACATAAGCCTTTACATCTGTGGATCATCCTCATCTCCCATTTCATTTTATAATTTACTGTCTCTTTACAGAATGTTTAATCTATATAAAGGCATAGATTTCATGCCAAAATGTAACATGTCAGTCTTTTCTGTATGCCTCTTCTTTCCCTCAGTTTAAAATCTACTTGATTTGTCTTTTCTCTGTATAGTCACTATTTTGTCTCAAATGGGGAAAAACCTGCAAAATTAACCCAGTAATAAGAATAATTTCTGAAAAATCCTGCTATGAAAAGGAAAGAAGTTATATTCATTTGAGCATTATTTGGTGTTAGCCCTACAGCTTGGTTATAAGAGGACTCTCTCAGCATACAATCCCATTTCAAGGCTGTTTTCTTTGAATAAGCACTGAAGTAGATCTCCCTGGGTTCTATGCATTGCTTCTACCTTTCAGTTATGATTAGAAAGACAGTAGTAATTTAGGCTGCTAAGACTACTATTCAATCCTATGGATTAACTTCTCTTCTCTCTGGATAAATGTATATAATTGCTCTTGTCTTTGACAGTGCTTCTGGATTGCAAATCTCCTGTTCACGAGTCATACTGAATCAGTAAAAACATAATAGGGTGTGATGTCTGTGGTTCCTGTTCATCCAGACAAAGTTATGAAGAGCTAGCCCAAAGAAATTATCAATGTTAAATTTGTCAGGTTTGTATTATCAAAATATATAGAATTCAGAGAAGAGAATAAATCAAGGAAAAATACCTATGCACGTCCCACATGGTAGTACTACTCCTTGGCCTGATAAGTACACTTCACCTAGCTCAAGCACCCTTCACCCATTTGCTGAGTGAGAGAAGACTGCAGAATCTACTTCATTTAGGGCTTGTCTTTTCAGGAACCTCTTGGGCTGTTCCCATAAAACTGGAATAGCTTGAGCCCACACTCTATTGGCACAAAACCTTGAGCCTATACTCTACTGGCACAAGACTGTCTGATGAACGTCACAGCATTAAGTGATGTAGATACAAAGTGTTCACATGAGCCTTCAATGAAGTCATGTACAGACACACCTTTGGGCTAGGCTTGTGCAAACTTAATGCCTGTGCATGCCTATGCAACCAGATGACACCAAAAATGAAGCCAAGAAACTGACTTAACACTCAAGTTTAAAGAAAAAGAGGAGAAAAAAAAAGCTGTATTCCAGTTGATCCTTTCATCTCTCTATGTCACAATGCAATTTGTCATACCACACACTGATATTATTGCTAATAAATGTTTATTCATCGTGCAGGCTATATTTTACCATTTCTGTTCATGTTCATGACTTTAGACATAACCTATGCAATGTAGAATAGCTAGGTTAGTCTGTGTGGTACAGTTCACGTGCTATAGTATTTGCAAAAGAATGTGCAATCAAAGAACATCAACAAAAGTGTAATTGACATCACCCATTGCATCTCATCGAATCAAGAATTATCCTCTGATTGATGCAGAGTGATGTGCAATCACTTGTAATTGATTTGAATTCATTCAGTATAGAATGACATGTTGAGTAATTGCTACTGAGAACTAGTGACTAGTTAAAGCTAAGAGGACAGGCTTGAGCCAGTCCATATATTTTGGACTTCTTGGTTACTTCAAACACTTATGGACATTATAAGCTTTGTGTTACAGCTTACAGTTTATTGTAGAGTGGACTTCAAAAATTGTATGCTAGTCTAGCTTTATGAATTCATTAAAAGGAAAGGTGTATCGTGAGGTAAATATCTTGAGGTTGGTAAATGAAAAAGCTAAATGAGATTTTATTCTAAATGCTTTGAATCTTGAACAATCAGACAGTATAAAATGTATAAAAAATACAAAATATTGATGTATGTCCATAGTAAAACAGGTTTGTGTTCAAAATTAATAAAGGCAGGATTTTCTAATGGGTAGTCTACATTTAAAACAAATATTTTATGTTTGGTTTTAGTAGAAAAAAGTTAATTCAGGGAAGTTGATGAGTTCACTCTTTCCTAAGGTAATATTTTGGAGTGCCTATAGTTTCAGGGAGAGTGTGCAAGGGACAGATACTATGGATCAGCAATGCAGGGCCAAAGCCTCTTGTCAGTATATCTGGTCAATTTATGTACTTTTCATATGACTTGTAGCACTCAATCTCAACAGGTTTCAGACAACATATGGCAAAGTACTGAGCCAAAAGATAGAAACTGAATTGGTTTCTACTTCATTTTGCATAGTATGACATATATATTATCTTACTTACTTCTTTTATTTTTGACCATAAATGATTTGTAGTAAAATTCCCTTTAAGATACCTTTACTGTATGTGTACATAAGACAATTTCACCACAAAATCTCACATAACAACTATACTGAATTTTTCTAATGTATGTTTAGCCACACAAAATAAATCAATAATGTCTTCTGGAGCTTCCTAGTATATTTAGCACCCTATAATAATTTTACTATGTATAAAAGGAGAGATTACATTTCTTTGAAAATAGCACCAACCAAACAGTAAAGTTCCCACATTTTTCATATTTTATAAAAATTCTAAATCTGCTTTTGCAAGTGCCTCATCTTCCATCTTCTGAGCACAAGGTTCACTCAAGACACATTGTCCTGGCCAGAAAACACCAATAAATTGAAAAATATCTTTTCTTTTTGCCGTTTCCTCCATTTTGAGGCCAACATTCTCCTTTTTGTGTACTGGAAATGTATTCTGAAAATGAATTCTAAAAATCTCAAAAAACTATACAAAAATGTCAGAAAAAAATTATACTGCTCTGAAGTTAGAGACAATGCAGGAGCTGAGGGATAATACTGAGAAAGAGATCAGACTGTGCTGCAATCTCATCCTGAATAAGTTTTGCATATGTGAAGCACTTCAAATCTTGCCTGAAACAGACAGCTTGAATGGACCAGAGGAAGAACGTGAAGCTGAATTCCGAAACAACACATTTTGCTTCTTTGACTATCTTCTTTTCCTCTTTCAGAGGTGAGTCTGATGTGGGCTGAAACAGAAAACAAAGGGCCAAACTGAACAGTTCTGCCTTGAAAAGCAAACCTCTAAACTTTCTAGGAGAGAGACTTGCTTTCTTGTTTGTGGGACAATGGTGGACAGAGTGCTGAGGAACAATGAGGAGGGCCAGGGGGACACAGAGGTTACCTTTTGAAAGTGTTTTTGGGGAGGTTCTTCCATCCTTCAAAGACCAGTGCAAGAAAAGAGCCGGCCAACATTTCCTGCACTTAACTGACTTATGGGCTAGTCAGCTGCACTGAGATGAAATTTATTGCAGTCTAACAATTTTTTTACCCTTTTCATACCAATAACAACTGTTCTTTAAAGAGTAGAAACTGATATTTTTACTGTAGTTCTTACAGTACATCTCCAGTTTATGGGATGTGTGGTTTATTATTGCCAGTGATTTGATGACTAGCAGGTGCTAAATGGACTTCTCTGTTTCTTAAGATCACATTCAGATATTTTTGGCAATTCACTCATGCAATATTTTTACCCAGGAGGGGGGAGGGGGCGTTGGTGGTGTGTGTTGTATTTAAACTGGAGGGTTAATGCTACTTGCTTTGAGATCTTGTGGAAATTTCCAGCATAAAGCTGTGGGGCCTTTCTTGTGATTCACAAAGTCATGTAGAAAAGTTCAAGTAATGGCAGTACAGGCCTCAGTAATTTACATAAACAACAAAAAATATAATTTGTATTTGTATGTAAGTACATAAAAACATTTTCTAGCTGAAGGTATATTTTGTGTGTGCAATGAGAGACAATTTCTGTCACCTCATGAAGATGATAAGGTGCGGTAAATTACGTGCAGTAAAGAGCTCCTTGTGCTCTTGAACGCTGTGGTATGTTTGCAGTGTTTTATATTCTGTCCCGAAGGAGGAAATATTAATCACACCAAATGACCGTGACAGCTGTGAGACATTCAAGTTCAAAAGTTTTATAAACTGGAGAGAAACAAGTGTTTGTAAGGAGCTGAGATTTTTAAGTTCATCTGTGAATAGACCACTTAAGGTTTTAACTGTTGTTCATTGTCACCCGTTATTATCAACTATATTTTATGTATTATGTGTAGCATCATTTAATCCCTAAAGTCCTACTCATGTAGAGCAGGTGCTGTTTTTTACCTTGTTTCCCCTTAGTGCCAGCTCCATGCAGCATTATCTCTGGATGGATCCTGCTTGTAATCATTTTCAAATAATGTTGCCTATTATAACACTTCAATGCTATATATTAGGTATGTGCAATTTTTTTAAGATATATTAAAAATCTCTGCAAGTGCTATGGGAAGGGATGTTTTGGGTTTTGTTTGCTACTTCTAAGTATTATGTGGTGCTAATTTCAGATTATGGGAGTGTTTTTTTAGAAGGAAGCACTAGCGCCAAAAGGATATTGTGTAAAACATAAAGAAACTCACTGGCAGAGTTTATCAGTATTTTGTAAACAGTTCTTGTAAAAATGTTATGACTTATCTTGTGTGTTGTTGAAAGTGATTTTTATTTCATAAATAAAACTTAATATACATTTATAGTGCTGTTTTTCTCATTTGTTTGCTTGATTCTTTACATGCATGGTGGTGTGTTTTAATCCAGCTGGCAACTAAGCACCACGCAGCCGCTCAACTCACTGCCCCACGGTGAGATGGGGGAGAGAACCGCAAGAGTGAAAGTGAGAAAACTCATGGGTTGAGGTAAAGACAGTTCCAGTCATAGGTAAAGAAAAAGCCACACGCACAAGCAAAGCAAACGAAGGAATTCCTCCACCATTTCCGATGGGCAGGCAGGTGTTCAGCCATCCCCAGGAGAGCAAGCCTCCATCACACATAGTGCTCTGTTGGAAAGACAAATGCCATTACTCCAAGCATCCCAACTTTTCTTCTTCTTCCCCCAGATTTACAAGTTGAGCATAGCATCATGTGGTATGGAATATCCCTTTGGTCAGTCAGGGTCTGCTGTGTCTCCTCCCAGCTCCTCGTGTACCCACTTACTGGTAGAATTGAGTGAGAAGCAGAAAAGGCCTTGGCTCTGTGTAAACACTGCTCAGCAACAACAAAAATATCCCTGTATAACTGCTATAGAGAAATTTAACTCTATCCCTGCCAAAGACAGCACACATGGATGCCTGAGCCCATTTTTTAAAGTACTTTCTCAGATGGTTTGATTTAAAAGCTTGCATGGCTGCAAGAAGAGAATGGATAAATTTGGGGTTATTAGTTCATTGAGGTTTGAAAGCACTAAGTTTAAGCAGGTTGCAATGTGTTACTGTATTATATCTGCCTACACAACTCTTACTCTCTTTTCTAAATTGGAAACAGGCTGTAGGACTAAATGGACTTTTGACCTGATCTACTCTGGCCAATTCAATGTATATTTGGGTCATCTTCTAATCTCAAACAACTCACTAGGTTCATAGGTCACAGAAACATTGTTCCTTTCACTTACTACATCAACGTTAATGAGATACAAACAAGAAAAGCCTTTAGGGGAATGAGTCAGTCTGTATGAGGACAGCATGGACACATTTGAGTACATAAAAGTACACAGAAATATTTGTAATACACTTGTCTAGTCAAAAAGGATTTTTTCTAAAGATCTGCCATATTGGCAATCCAAAGAGAAGAAAGGAGAAGAAAGGAGAAGAAAGAATGGTAACAGATCAGTAGTACTAAAACAGGAGAGGACCCTCAATAATTTTTTACAAACCTCTGAGAAGTCTTCAGGTTTTCTAATTCCACTAGTTTTCTATATTGCAGATAGACAGAAAAAGACTATCTGTAATGTGTTAAATTTGCACCTTGCTACGGCTTCTTCTTTTTTTTAGAATTAGGATATTGCTATGCAGAAGGTACCTAACAACCAAATTAGAAAGTATGCTAACATTAGCAGAACATTGTTAATTAAGTGAAATATGCTAAGAAAACAAAGCTTTAAACCAAATCAGTAGTTAGTTTTACTTCCTGCTGTGCCATTTCTCTCTTTGTACATTGCGACTAGCATTTTGAAGGACTGAGCAAATAAATTACCAATGCTCAACTTCTAGATTCAAACCACCTGATGAAGAGTTTCCCTCCAGGACAAGATACTTTCCCACACTGTAGAGATAATTCCAGTTCCAATAATTTTATAAATAATTTTATTAAGGGAGCTCAAGATGACTGTGGAGGTTGGAGGCAAGAACACTGCGTTTTCTAAATGTACATGCAATACACAGATATAACAAACATAGGTGGCCTTAAGTGGTTTAGGAGCTTATACCAGTGGCTACTACACCTACTCACTGAATCAACCTGTCATGAGAGTGGCCTGTCCTGACATTAGTGCCCTCAGATGCACGACAATGTCTGTTCCTGCCCATCTCACATCAATTGGATTAATCCAAGATGAGTTGGAAATACAGTAGCAGGAGACAAAATTTGCCCCGGCAACTTTTGCTGAGTTCACAACTTTGACATCACTTTTGGGGCAAGAGGCCAGAGGATGAAAGAGAAGACAGTGGCTACTGCTGTGTGGCCTCACATACAGAGAAATTGAAAGAAATCGCTGTAAAGAAATTATTAGAAAGACTATTTCTGGCCTATGACAACACAGAGAAAGTGAAAGAAATTGCTGTAAAGAGATTATTAGAAAGGCTATTGCTGGCCTATGACAACAATCTAATTTAGAAGTTTAAAAAAAACAGTTAAAAAATTGTTGGGGGAACACCATACACAGGTATCCGAGACCATATGGACATGAGAGTTAAGGAGAGGCTGGCAAATGTATAAGCCAATCAGTAAGCCATGGATCTGGCATGTCAGCCTCTTGGGCAGAGGATTCCATTCCTGTGGGTCTGTGCTGTACTAGTCTAAACTGTTCAGAAGGGCTGAAGCTCTGGTTTATGTGAGCATGTAGTATGTGCCATCCATCTGCTATATATGTTCTGCTAAGGAAATGCATTTTCAATTATGTGTCACTGGTTGGTGTGGGTACATTCTTGAAGCCATCCCTCCCAACTGAACTTCCAGATGATGCTCTGGAATAATCAAAAAAACCCCACTGCCTAGGTGATCTCCTATTCTCCTGTTCACTGAGGATGTGAAATCTTGTTGAACGTTTCGTCCCAAGTTTTCTCTCTCTGTTTTAGTTTCTCCTTCTTTTTTTTTTTTTTAAAAAAAACCCCAATGTTAGTGGTCTACTACCTATGCATTAACTCAATCTGCTTCCACATGTTCTTGATGTACAGTTGGCCATGACAGGATGTATATGATTATTTGGTAAGATGGAGAATTTATCCTAGTATTAGATCAAAACTTTATATCAATCAGCAGTTTTATATCAACATGCTAGTTTCATATTCTGGAATTTTTAATAAGAGCAAAAAAAGATTTTATGTCTAAAATTATGAGGAAAAAAATACTGTTTATGCTATACAAAGATGAGTAATGAGGAAGCCCTTTTGTTGTGTGAGTTGACAAGATAGATACTTCTCGAAGCAATTAAGATGGCTGTAGCCTATGTTCTTCCTGCTGGAAAAAGAAAAGCAAAAGAATTGGGAGAGGGAAGGACCTCTGATCAGATACAAATGTTATTTCTTGCCTTTCAGAAAGAAAAAAAGAGGGTGTGGGGGAGAGAAAGGCACTGTTTTACCTTGATTTTTATTTTTGCTAAGCCATGAATGATGATATAACAATTCCTTGTGGGCACACTGAGCAGTCATCATTATGGACTAGGTTGAAAGAATTATAAATGATAAGAAAAAAAGTCTCATTTTATATTACCAAACAAGTCTCATCACCCAGAGACAATTTACACATTTAAACATTTTTAAATGCAATGGTCATTTCTAATCTTAAACCCAATTACTAGATATTCCTCTGGCTCAGATCAAGGCTGAAAACAGACTTTCTTCAAAGTGTGTTTGAAGTTCCCAGAAAAGTTGACTCCACTGACTTTTTCTGTTCAGATTTTTATAGTAATTATCATAAGATATCTGAAGTTATTTCTAGTTGTAACATATCTATTTTCTGACAAAACCAGATGTTTAGCATTTCAATTATTTTCCCTCATCTTGGTTAGCTGTTATTATTTTTTCTTCATTGTCCCTCAACTTTCTAAAGATTTTAAGTTCAAAGTAAAAACTTTCTTCCCGAGGAATGGGAAAAATATCAAATCTTTCATTTATCAGATATAATAGAAAAAAGGATCTCACAAAATGACTAACTATGAGCTGCTTGGACTGCACTATTCACAGTCTCTGAAATACATGTACAATAAGCTTGTGTGTAGTTAGGAAAGGCAGTCAAGATTTATAAGCCTGCAAGTCTAGAGCAGTTTGGCTAAGTGAGGACATTGTGCCAAAAATGAAGTTGAAAAGAAAACTATCCCAGTTTGCTCAAGGCTATAATATGAATGTTCACCAGGAAGGAAAGCACTTTTCAGTCTGCTTGCACTACACTATATGCAAACTGAGTTTGTTTCAGAAAAGTATTTTTCTTAGCAGGAATTCTGATGTTCCAGTAGACAATTATATATTAACCAAAAGCTTTTCTGAAGGGGGAAAAAAAAGCGGTATAACTATGAAATATCAGTTATTGTAGAACAATTTCAATTATATTGCTGGTTATATTTCACATTTGCTGTTGTTGTTGTTTTGCTGTTAAAGGCCAACATCTGGCCTTTAAAGTACAGCAAACCAAGACAGTTTTATTCTCATCACTATATTGGCCCAGTTTTGGCCATCAAATATATCACCATCTCCTGAAAAAAGGCCATGTATGGTTGTTGATACAATATGTGAATTAAATCATCCCAAGTGAACAAGCATAGGTGAGCTACACAAAACTTCAAGGCTTACCTAGCTCCGTGTTTCTGGTTCAGACATATGATGTGTCAGATCATAATGAACAGGAAAATTCGTCTTTCTCAGGTAAGCTTTTTTTTAAACTAGATTAAATTATATCAGGAATAGTGTGGCTGGGAAGATTAAGGAAGTGACCATTGCCCTGGACTTGACACTGGTGAGGTCGCAGCGAGTGCTGTGTTTGGTTTTGGGCCCCTCAAGAAATTGAGATGCTGGACTGTGTCCAAAGAAGGGCAATGAAGCTGGTGAAGGGTCTAGAGCACAAGTCTGATGAGGAGCTGCTGAGGGAACTGGGGTTGATTAGCCTGGAGAAAAGAAGGCTCAGGGGGAGACTTTATCACTCTCTAGAAATACCTGAAAGGACACCCAAGGTGGGTGTTGATCTCTTCTCACAAGTAACATGCAATAGGATGAGAGGAAATGACTTCTAGTGGCCTCATGGGAGGTTTAGATTGTATATTTGGGAAAAATTCTTCACCAAAAAAAAAGGTTTATCAAGCACTGGAACAGGCTGCCCAGGGAAGTGGTTGAGTCACCATTGCTGGCACTATTTAAAAGGTGTAGATGTGATGGAGACATGGGGTAGTGGTGGAGTTGGCAGTATTAGGTTTACAGTGGGACCCAGTGACCTTAAGTGTCTTTTCCAAAGCAAATAATTCCATGATTCTGTGATTCTAGAGAAAGTGAAGTTGTAATAGAGACATACAACAGCTGAGTATAACAGTGCAATCAGCTACAGTGTACAGACAGATGTTGCTTCAAGTTATTCCTTAAAGAGCAAGGTCTCTCCCAAGTAGCAAACTTGTCTAAACAGGCAGATCAAGAAGCAGCAGTACAGTTTTAGGGGATAGACATTTTGCTGTGGTCTTCCCTGTCTCACTGAAACACACGTAAGGGAGTTGTCAGGGATTTGTAACTTAACAAAGCTTGCATGTTTACAGGCAACACATTATCCTTGCTGAAGTATGCTTAGGGCATGAGTATGCTTCACTCTAGCTTAACTCTCAGCCTTGCCCACTGTTAATGCTCTGTGTGTAGGCACTGAGTACAGTGGTATGCCTGGCTAAAAATAATGTGAAAAATCTTTTGAGTCCTTTGCATAGTAAAGGAAGCGAAAGTAGATCTACCAGGGTCTTCTGTTGTGTTTCTTAGCTCCTTGACATACATTCACCCTCTGAATAGCAAAAAGTTACTCCTTAATTCCCAGTATTTGTGAGCGTGTAACTTCCTTTACGTGTGTGCTACTGTTGCAACACAGTTCAGTCCAGATCAGTCAACCAAAATGGAAAATGCCCACCACCAAATATGCTGCTGTCTAGAAGGTGAGACATAGTGGAGCTGGGTTTCTTTGCCACTCCAAATTATTATAACACCAGCAGATGCTCTTCTGAAACTGAAATGATTTACAGCAGATCTGCAGCAACCTGGACAGCTGTAGATTGCCTTTACTTTGAGGTAACTTCTTATATCATAGTTTTCCAATGCAGCAAATTCAAGGCGAGCTCCTCTTGCATATCCATAAATGTCTACTGACAAATACATGAATGTCAACTTGCTATCAAGGAAACTCTGGAGCCTTTACAAGCCAGTTCTGTTTTGTCAACTGGTGTACTTAAATACAGGAAACAGAGAATTTTTCAGCATGTTTTCAGCCATTTTCTTTATTTGTTTTAAGGAATTTTGGGTTGCATAAATTATTCAATCCACCTTTTCTACATGACTAATTCTTCAAGGCATGGACTATATTCTGTTTATTTGCACATACCTGAGCACCCTGGAGCTCTCTGTCCTCTCTAGATTTGTTAGACAATAATTATCATGACCATCGATCACTATAAAGACTGTATGAAAGTCATAATTCTTTCTAAGAACATAAACACTTCAGGTAAAAAAAACACCAATCCAACAACTGTACAACAAGGAGGATTTTGATGAGGTTGAATATATAAATACCCTTCTCAAAGTTCATGCTCTGTCTCTTCATTCAAAGTATTCCACTGGAAAGATTCAACAGTGCTATTTATGTGGGTAGCATATGATGGAAGAACAAACATCACTGCAAGCTCAAAGTGGACATCAGCCTCACAGGTCCTTTCTGAGGTGCTTTATTTTCTGCTTTATTTTGTCTCTAGCAAGATGACTCCTTTTTGGCTGAAAGAATCTTGAAACTAAAACTGAATATAGAGGTAGTTTCTTTCCCATTTTGTATGAATCTAGCAAAAAGGCAGAAGTTAGGGATGTTTTCATAAAAGGCTAGTGTTAGAGGAACTTGAAAGGAATTTGATACACGAGATAGGTGTACAGCATAGAGTTGTCAGAGTCACAGACTGTTTGATCTCTGACTTCCCTATGGGCATTATAATTTGGTTTTATTTTGGGCACCATCAAAGATCTATGGAAATTCTGAGCTTCACATTAAAAACACCAAAGCAGCCATAATTCTTGGTTTATTACAACTTTTAAAATTTGTTTATATGGAAATAATGGAAAGTTTATTAAAAATGTTCTCTTGATGCAACGGCTGGCATGTTGAAAATGCTATTAGTCAAGGAATGAATAATGATCAGTAAAAGTACTGCTCAAGAGTAAGGTAAACATACTCTGTGCAATAATATTTATACTTAACATTATACTGTGTATCACTTGTGTAGAGATGACGGTGGTAAAGAGTTATCTTTCAGAATGAACTTTATTCCTTTCTCAAAACAGAGAAAACAGGAATGGCCCAAGCTTATAAGTCCCTGGTGGGTAACTGATTTAAGCAACCTTCATGTGTTCACATACAGGAGATTTTTGGATTAAATCTGTTGCAAGGCTCTTGAACATCTAAGAGAATGTTGCTTAAGCTCCCTGTGGGGAAGGGAAGCTGGGAGCATTTTCTTCTTCCCAGGTGTGCATATATGCATGTGACTGTGGACCTTGACAGTATTTTGATTTCATGTTGAAATGAAATATAGGCGCACAGCATTACTCCCTCCTCCCTGTCCTTGTGTCACAGCATAGCCCAACATGTCCTGAAGCTGTTGTCTATTACTTTTCCTAATCCCCTTTTGATCCTGCTGACACTTTCTGTTTCCACAACGTTCTCTAGTAGTAAATTCCACACCTCCTGTATAAGGAAGCTCTTTTATAAACTGCTTTAAATAGATCCTTTGCTAGTGTAATCATGTCTTGTTCTTCTCTTGCAGGACTTCAGGAATAACAGTTCCACATTCACCTAACCCACTGCTTTTGTAAACCTCATTTATATCATTCCATCTTGTCTTCAAACTGAAGAGCCCTGGCCTCTGTTTACAAGGGGAGCTGCTCTGCACCCTTGGCTGTTTTATTTGCCACCTTCTCTACTTTCTTAAAATCTTCTTGCTTCTTAAGAAGCAAGAATCAGAAGTGCACATTGAACTCAAGATATGAGATCATCAGATTTTTATACATTAACAAAATTACGTTCTCTCTTCTCAAGATCCTTCTGGATTATATTAAACATTTTGACCAGTCCTGCCCATTAAGCCAATAATTTCACAGACCTGTCAATGATGTCTATGAGATCTCTTTCCCAATTTTACAGTTCTGAGTACTGCATTGTGGTAGGAATGGTTCAGATTTATTTTCCCTAGTTTATTCTATCTATAGTGAAGCTCATCTGCCATATTTTTCTCACTCAGTTTGATGAAGTCCTTCTGGAATTTCTTGCCAATGTCCTAACACCTGACTTCCCAGAAGAGCTTAGGCTCATCTGGAAACTTAGAGATTTTACATTCACACACCCTTTCCTGTAGGTACTTTGGAGGAAATGATGAAAGACAACTGTGGTGGCACTGAGCCCATTTCTTAAATAACCTTTGGACACTAACTTTTTCAAAGGTTTTTTGCAACTCCAGGCATGTAACTGCCCCTGGGTGTCCTTTATCCGAGTGCTTACTGATACCCTTAGGTGTCTCTGGCAGGTCAAGGAGACAGGATTTTCCTTCACAGAAGCCACACTGATTCTTGCCCAGCTGATCGTGTCTGATCAATGATCCTATTCTTTAATACAGATTGCATACATACTCCTCCATCTGTCCTACGGTTGATACTACTGCAGTTTGTTGCTTTCAGGATCCCCTCCTGGGCCCTGTTCTATAAGGAACATACAATGGGAATCCACCTGTTGTGACTTGGGCACAGTGACCGTAAAGCTGTTGGTCACACAGCTGGGGTAGCATTTCTGCAGTTTCACATGGAGGTCAACCTTGGGTGAATAATACCTTTCCTCGGTGATTTTCTGACTTCCAGATTATCCATTTGGTTATGTACTTGTGTTATATTTATTTCAAATGGATCTACCTTCTCTGACTTTTCTGCTGCACAGAGTATTTCCAGTGTGGGGTTGCCTTCGCAAAAGAATGCATTGAGGTTTTCTGCTGTGGCCTTCATCAGCCCTGAGCCCAGCTTTTACACAGTTGATATCAATATTCCTACAAATTTCTTAATATCTGAAATATTTAAAGAACTTTTTGTTATCAGTTTGAATATCCTTTGCAAGGTATACTTCAAATTATTTTTAGACAGCTCAATTTCCTGCTTATATTTAACCTATCATTTCTTATGGGGTTCTAAGCATTTTGGCAAGCTTTCCATTTTCTAAAGCTAAGCTTTCCCCTGTGATAGCCTTCTAAGCTTTCCCATTGATCCCGTGGCAGCTTTCTTGGGGCGGCTTTTCTTTCCTTTGAGCAGTGGCATGCATTTTACTTTTTTTTCCACTACAGTATTTCTAAGAGATTCCAGTGTGATTTAAGCTTCTTGCTTTCTGGAATATTCCTTTCTGAATTTTGAGAGGGTTTTGGGGTTTTTTTTGCAGTTGTTGTTTTGTTGGGGGTTTTTTTTGGTTTTTTGTTGTTTTTTTTTTTTTTAAATTTGATTTTATTTGGGTGGAGGAGCATTTGGTCTTTTTATTAATTTTCTCCTTTTTTCACATGATCTTTCTTGAAATTGCCTGCTCTCTACTCTACAATGTTAAACTAATTGTATTGTGGTTGCTATTTCAGTAGTTGTTCTTGAGCTATCTTATGTGCATTACTGATGACCAAATTCGTAACAGTGCCAATTCTTGGATTCTAAGACTTTTTTTCCAGAGAGTAGCCACTTATTACATTCAGAAATATTATCTCTACACTTCATCCTAATGAGACATTGATCCAATCAATGATTGGTAATTGAAATTGTCTGCAATAAATACCTGATTTCATACCTGTCTTAATATCCCTTAAGCTGGGGATAGTGTCAACTATCAGATCATAGTGTCAACTGTTATTCAGCTTTTCACAAAAATTGTGACTTCCACACTTACAGAAATGTGAGTGCTTCCCTGTGCCGAGGCCAGGGACAGCCTATCACATGTTTAAAGATTTTAAACCCAGAAATAAACTTCTTTTCTTTAAAGAAACCAGCCTGGAATTTTCATTAGTTGAAATATGTTCTCATAGTAGATCATGCTTTGTGGTATTATTAATTATGCATTTTCAGTGAAGGATAAAGGCTTGCATATTGTTTGAAATTGCCAAACTATGTTGTCATTTTTTTTACTTCCTTAGCACATAGAAACAATTCATTATTTATAGCTCTGAGATGACATGCTTTCAGAATACTTCTGAAATGGAATTCTTCATCTCTTCTGTGTTATAGTAAGCCTTTTATCGTAAGGGTTGTAAAAAGGATTTATTATCTTTCATTACTAAAACTCAAATTCTTGCTTTGCCCTTTGTGGTTCCTAATTACATGAGGAGGATGGCTTTTTATCAAAGTGCTTTATTTAGGAATTAAGTTCCTTGTGTGGCATCAGTGGGCAAGTTATATTGTTCCTGACATCAGGTATCAACAAATTAGCTTCCAATTTGGTCTCATTCTTGTCAACATGAGATTTACTTAGTCAACATGTCTAAAATCAGAACAAAAATAAGTCTCCATAGGCTTCAGTAATTTAATACCTGAAACACAGGACTGAGCTTTTAGTGGCTTTTAACATCCTGCAGCTGTTGTTTACATGTTCAGGCTATAGAGGAGGCCACTAGAGGAGACAGAGAGATTACTCCAACTCTAGGATCTGTGGTATTGGATGTAACCACCTCTTCCACCATTTCCTAAGATCTAGATGCTACAGCTAGATTTATTTTCACTGTGAGTGAAAAAAGTGGAAGATTTGCATTTCATAGAACTATAGAATGGTTTGGGTTAGAAGTGACCTTAAAGATTATCTAGTTTTAATCCAAGTGCCATGGGCAGGAACACCCTCCACTTTACCAGGTCGCTCAAAGTCCCATCCAACCTGGCCTTGAGCCAAGTGAGCTACTTGAAACATATTCTACTCATGCCTAAGTTGGGTTTGATAAACTGGTAGGCAGTTAAATCAGAGGAAATCTCTCCCCCTTGATTTGAGGAGCTCATCTACCTGCATCCTCTTTACTTCCTGAGGAGCTTGTTAACTTCTCTGGCTGTTAATGTGGTGTCAGTCTCAAAGTATATTTCTTCTCTACTTGGCAAGATTTAATTAAATCTTAATAGCAATTTGATTCTTTATCAACATAGCAATTGACAAAATAACCCACTGAGTAATGGAGTGACTTTTGGCAAAACCAAGTGAAAACTTTGGTATCCCTGACTTCATATCTGTTGCTCAGCAGAGAGACATCACACAAAACACCGTCTTGGGGAACAGGACTTTGCAATCTAAAAATGTGCCAGGAGATATGTTAATGATTAAACGCTTGGGAAAACTGTGAAGTGGTGGTTGAAACAGTGTCCACTGCTTCACTATGACTGAAAAACTTAACCATGTTTTACCTGTGGATATAGACCTTATTCAGTAGCACACCAAAGAGGAAAACCCCAGCTTGCCTATGCAAGGCACATGAATTCCTCATTAAATTCTAAAAGGCAAGATCCAGTTGTTTTGTCCTTCACATTCTCAGTGCATCCTTGTTACTTGAGTAATTGTCATCATCCTTGTGTGACAGGGATTATGCGATTGTGATTGAATAATTCAAGTTTCCAGTCTCTGTGAAGCTGCAAGAGGGATACAGCTGTAAAGATATTTTATCAACCATCATGCTGAGTTCATGCTTTTGGAACTCAATTTGCTGCTTATTTGTCAGAGTCCTATAGTGCTGTGAGACTCCTCTGGCTTTGTAGGTATTTCCTAACAAAGTACAGCTTGAATTGGGACATGGAATGGATGAGAGAGAACAAGTTAATTCTTAAATTTGAGATTTTCTATGAAGTTGTTGTCTAGAGAATGATGCAAGATTTTAAAAATGTATTTTTGAGGATAGTTGTGGTGACTACAAAGCTAGATGTATGCCATTTATAAAGGAAATAACCAAGCCGTTTAAAACTAAAAAGTTTTAGGAGGTGAAACATTTCTGTTTTTCTCCCTGTGTCTGAAAGACTGTTTACACCTCGTTCAGGCAGATGTAGATAAATCACGTGTCTGTTCACTCAGCTCTATTTGACCAGTAAGAGCTTTAAGTGATTTTCTGGACAACTCAAAATGTTCTAGTGGAGATTGGAAGCTGAGAAAAACCAATCACACTTCCTAAGGTAAGTGGAAAAATAACCATAGAAACAAAACAAACAAATATAAAACTCTATGAATAGTATTACTACACAGGGAAGAATCTTGATGAAGTGTGAAGTATGATACAGGGCAGCTTGCTTGGGGTTTTACTGGTATGACTGGTATGCCTCTTAGTTTATTAGCCAGGAGTAAAAATAAAAAACCCTCTGAGGTGTACTACAGGGAATTCAAGTCACACTTCAAATATAGTCACTGAAATAAGGATTTAATTTAAAAGTGTTAAAAGTGACCAGGTTTTAGAAAAAACAAATTATTTTAAGAATCTCTCTAATGAAATTTATCACCTATTTAATTAGATACCTAGGCATATAGTAAACATTTATTGAAACTCAGTGGATATGTTATTTGACAAACGATATTTTGTATAACTAAGTATGTCACTCTATGTCTAATTACCTGGTAAGTCCATATTACTGTGTGTGACGAGAGTTTCCAGCAAATGATTCAGGGAAGTTAGAGAAAATTAAAACTTGTACAAATATATACTTATACATGCAGATAAATGCACACATGCACATTAGGCCAAAATTTACAACAGTGTCCAATGATTTTGTGTGTCTCGATTTTAGAAAGACACTGAAAATTGACCTCATTTCATGGGATAAATATTTAGTATATTCAAAGCCTCTTTCAAAAGTCTTAGAATGGCCATCCTGAAATGTGTATGGCCAGCATAGCATAACATTTGTTTTTTAATCCTGATATTAATCTACTTATTTTTCTGAAGTCTCAGCTCAAGGTCAAACCAAAAGTCAAAAAAAAATAAGCAATGGAATAGCTTAAGGAAAATAAGTATGGAAAATAAGTTATATATATTTTCTGAAGAGAATTTTGTACTTGAAAGATGGTAGATGAATGCCCTAAAACCCCAAATCAGCAGTAATAAAACCAGATTGAGGACATATATTACTATTACACATTTTCTGCTCTTTTGCAGACTCAGCCTTGACCATTACTATCTGCAGCTCTGCATATTTAATCATCTTTTGAGTTTCTTCTGCAACTGAAGCAAAGGCATTGCATTTGAAGTAGAAACTGACCCACTGGGAATTTGACCAGAAACTTCTCAAAGGCAAAGTGACAAAAATACTCAGCCACTACCATTGCCTGGGATAAATTCTTTTAAAGTATTTCTAATTTAAGATGCTGACAGAAAAAAATTCTTAATTCTTTCTGCTTTGGGTTTTACCAACTTAAAATAAAATTAAATAATCTATTATTATCTGTCAGTATCAATGTGAGGCATAGGGGCACAGTAGGGGTGTTTTAATGGAAGAGTAATAAAATGGCAAATTCCAATCCCATCGTACACTACTAGTAAATTTGATCTGGACTTTGCCATTGTCCCATCCCACCTCTCCAAAGGAATTAAGGAGACACCTCCTATCCCCTCATCAAGTCAACTGTAAGTACAGCATAGAGTGTTTGGCTACCTAGCAAAAGGAATGAGCAGAATGCTGCTTTGTGCTGAATGAGACTTGCAAAATAACTGATTCACCTTACTTCTAAAAAATGTGTCCTGTTCTTAATGTCCTCTCAATGGGTAGGTGTCCAACAGACACAACACACTATCCCTGATAGTTGTGCATTGTATTTGAGGTAGATACCAAGACACTCTCATAAGCCTTTCCCCCACTGTTTTAGGCCAAGTGGAAACTGGTCAAATATTATAGTTTTCAGCTTTTCTCTGGTTCTTAACTTTCTGCCAGCACTGGCGAAAGATGAGAAAGAGATTACTGTAGAGCAACAGATCGTTAAGAGCAACAACAGTTTAGGAGCGTCATGTAGTCCATAGAAGCCTAGTGAAGGCTGCTCAAGAGAATTCACAGACATTATGGAAAACACAGCATCTGTCTTAATGCCCTTTAGGGAAAAAGAAACTCCTGTAGATATTGCAGCAATATTTAGAGAAATAAAATGGACCTGGACAGTCATTCTTCACAGCATGGGAGAGACTTAAACGAAAGGGAGATGCAATGCATGCTAAATTGGATAAATTAACCAAACGTGTGAATGCAACAGAGGAAGGAATAAGTGACACTGAGGAAAGGGAAGCTGAAACAAAGAGATCTATGAACTGAGACAGAGTGTTGATTTTTTTTAATGTTGAACAAAGCAGTAAAATTAGAAAACAGAAGCCATTGTACTCTTGCTAGAATAGAAGGTATAGAATTGGACAATGTGATGCTTTGTTCAAAACTTGTTCAATTAGACTTTTGATTATAATAAAAAAGCCTCACCACATAGTCCAAAGGACCAAATCTGAGCTCATCTGAGAACTGACAGATGAAGATTATGTTAGTCAAATCAGGTAATGCTGATATGGGGCAAGAACCACAAAAGCCTCGCAGTCAAGATAAAGCAAGTGCTCCCTATCCAAATCTGAGTACTAAAATACTATAAATACAGAAAGAATGGAACTCTTGCAGATACTTGTTGGTAAGAAAGAGACTGGAACTTGTAGTGAGGTAATAAACTATTCAAACACCAGAGAAACTCTTCAGATTCTTCTCAAGGTTTGTGAAATTCCACAAAATATTAATTAATCTCTTTCAGATTAGATCAGTTTGCTACTTAAAAATATAGTTTGAAATAGAAGAAGGACTGTAAGAAAAAAATGTATATTCAGCCTGAGATATGTGATTAATTTGTCTCTTCTTTAGGAGTCGTGTCTCTGCTGGAAACGTTTTTAAAGCAAGCATTACTACATGGCATCATTAGATATAGCCGCCTAACTCTTTTTTTGTGTGTGTGAATAGCATATTGACTTTGAGGAAATGCTGCATTGCTCAGGGGTTTGAGGCCTAGGGGTGGGGGAGGGGACTGGGGTTTCCCATAGTTTCTGAGAAAGTCTTTTTTAATTAAAAAAAAAAAAAAAAAGAATATATTCTCAGAAAGTTCTAGAGCCACTGCTTGAAGTTGCTTTCTGGAGACCTGGCATTGGGATCTGAAATGCTAGCCCTTTCTTGTGTCCTACTGGTATTGCACTCGGTTTAATGACTGTTTCATATAACTAAAAGAAAACAAGGTAGATAAAGCAAATCGTAGCCTCTGTCGTTCTGTTTTCTCCTCTAGTGGGAAGCATCTCTGCAAGATCCCAGCACTGACAACTACTCAGCAACTGGGAAGGTCAAATAAAGGCTTTGACTGTGATAAAGATGATTTCATTGTTGGGGGAGTATTTGTTAGCTTACAGAGCAATGGCTGATGATGGCCTGCAGACATCATCATATGCATATCAGCATATGCAGGCTTGGAGCAGTAAAGGACAACCTTTCAGATCCACTTACATGCTCAGTACATGGACTTCAGGATTGTTGCCTTGTTTATGACTCTCTCTCTTTTCCAAATGCATCCTTAGTATCCCCTTTTTCCCCATGCCTCGTCAATGGTGTTTGTAAGTTTCTAATAGGTATGCACTTGAGCTGAGATAGTTTCCAGATTACCAGACTCCTTCAGGGTCCAGACACAGAGAAATTAAGAACCAGTAGAGTGTCAGGTTGTAGCCCATCTAAGGTCCTCAAATACTGTAACATTCTTTGCTATTCTGTAGGTACAAAGGACTTATCACAATTTATGTTGCTCCCAATTGTCTTCTCCTTTGTTTCTCCTTCTTATATTGCAAGACCACAATCAATTACTGACTTAATATGTGGAAATCTGTATTGCACTCAAAGAAACCCAAACCAAGCCCTATTAAAAAAGAAACCCTTTTAAACTTTCTTTAGCCAATCTCCCTACATGATATTAAACTCCATTAGAATACTCTGCTATAATATGACATGCAACAAAAGCTAAATTCCCAATATGCACTGCTCCACAGCCATGACCAGACCTCCAGGATGTCAGTCACCATGAAGTATGAACTGAACTACCAGTTGCTTTGTGGCTCTCCTGTTTGAAAGGTACATTTGCCCTAGCTTCGCTGTGCACTTGAGCAGAGTTCTCTAGCCTACTATTGCTGGTGTCAGACTAGGGTGCATCATTTTGCTGGTGGACCCAGGGAACCATCTTTGGCCAAGTAAAACCACTTTTTCCTCATTTTTTATTGTATGCCAAAAGACAGTAATAAAATTCAATCTCTAAAAGCAATGTTTTACTTAAGGGACAACCAAACCAACCAAACTGCAGCAAGGTTACTTAATAAATAGAGAAAGCCTCGGAAGCACTGGGTGATACAGATTAAACAAGTTGTTTGGAAACAAACTTTCTAAACACTGGGTCTTTGCAGTGTTTATACCTTTTTTCCATACTATGTTATAAATCTTGCCTTCAGCATCCTTTCAGTTCAAGGAAACCTCCAATCTGTCTCTCTACACAGCTTCCTTATGACTTTTCAGAAAAGCCTCTCATCAGATATTCCTAAAACTTAATTTGGAGCCACTTCTCTTACTGGACAGGACACCTTTTTGGAGTCTTACATTTTGTCTCTACCCTTACCTGCTCCACTCTGCACTCCAGAAAGTTTTCCAGAACTAGACATGTTCATTTGGGCTACTGTGTGAATAATCTTTCTCCTGCTTTCCAGGAGAAAACGATACCTCAGAAACCGTAGTAGCTAAGACAAGGTAGACATAACACTTTCCTTATCCCCTGCATGACCTTTTTAACACAATATAATATAAATACATAATTGAGACAGCTCTACCCATCTGTTGCAATATAAGATGCTTAGACTAAACTGAAATAACATAATTGCCTGACACTCTTCTGAAATTTCTGTCATGAAAGCCTGTATCACCTAAAGCCACACGGTAACTTTTCTCCCCTGTTCTGTTAAGCTCTCCTACACACACATGCATGTTTATTTCTTTTCCATCTTGAGCAGCTGCAGCATTGGGACTGTGTTTCTGTTTCTCACACATCTCATCCTTTTTGTCTGTTTTGTAGGGATTGTGTGTACTGAGCCATTTGTCGTCAGTTTGCCTCCGTTCCATTTCTGGCTTTCATTGACGTTACCCTGCTCTTCACCCTGTCATGGCAGTCTTCATGTTGATTACTCTCTCAGCAAGCTGAGCCCTCCCTGCCATTTGGAGACCTTCTACTAGAGTCACAGTTCTTTCTTTTGCTCAGCCACCCTCCCAAGAAACCAGAATCATCTGCCCCCTGTATGAACCTCCCTTTCAGACCAGTCTTTCTGAGATCTTGGAAGCTGCATGTGGATGCCAGAAATTTGACCTCTGCAATGCAAATATTTGCTTCAAGATCTATGTTATACTCACACCTGTGAACGAAGTTGACAGAAGCTGTAACCGGCTGTGAACGGTTCTATGTGTTGTTACGTGTTATGAAAAACAGGTCATTTAAAAATTAGTGAAATTTATGTCAAACTGTTGATTTTAATCTTGTGTGCCTCAAATTCCCATCTGTAAACTGACTGTTGTATAGACTCTTTTCTGAACAGGGCTTTTGTGCAGGTAAATGGATTTGTGTTTGTGAGGTGTTTTAGTGGTACAGGAAGGATTGCTATAGTAATGCTCCCGAGGGAAAGGATAATTATTTCTAGGTGCTTGGTTTGTTCAGTATATACATAGCCTAAGGCCATCCAGTGAAAAGTGAGAAACAAACAGACAAATAAGCAAATATTGAATGCCTGCTCATTAAATGAGCATTGTCCACCCTATGTACAAATGGGGCAAGGGTCTCATGGAAAGCCCAGATAGTGGTTAGTTGTGGAACGAAACACGGGGATATGTTAATGAAGGTAACTCATAATGACGGGAACTGAACTGAAGCATTCCAGCCCACTGTAACTATGACATTTCCTAATGTAAAGAGGCATGACTTAAAACCTCAGTGAAGTTGGTTTAACATAGGCTTTGCGTAAAAATATCAGAAACATACAAATCGCATAAAGAGGGTTGGTTTTCCTCATGTAGAGTTGGTCTGTTAATAATCCGTGATGACACTATAAAAAAGCTTTCTACAGTAGACCATAAAAGTAATGATCAAGTAACTTCTTTTAATATTGTAATTGAAGTTAATTTTTCTTGAAGAAATTGATTCAAGCTGTACTGCTGTTTTGACAGTGACTAGTTCTGGCTTCCCCCACACATACATACTGTACCATCCATCTGTTTATGAGAATTAATCAAATTTGTATAATCAAATTGTACATATTACAGTATTTTGGTTGTTATTATGCATAGTAATTGCTGGCATATATAAATTTGTAAACAGCAGATATTTTGATATATAAATGAGACCAAAAATACTTGATCAATGACTTACATCCTTACTAAGCTCCACAAAATTTAAAGGAAGAACAAACCACTTTTATTAACTCTTTGCTCAGAAATAGTCATTAGAATTTTTATTCTAATACTCTACTATTTCTAATCATACTCTATTATGTCTAACCTATAGAAATAATACTCTATTATTTCTAATCATTACCTTTCAACTTTCTAAATTAATTATTTTTTAAAACTTTCCAAACAGATTTTAAGAGTTTGTGTGGAAAAAGGAAAGCATTTAAATCCTCTGGCACCATTATTTCTACCAGTGTCTCGGTGACATTTTTACCCTGACTTCAATTTGTATTAAAAGAAATCAACTCCAAATCCTTTTGTCAGGTTGGCATGTACAGTCTGAATCAACTTAACCAACTGGATCAGAAAATTTTATACCAAGATCTAAATCTACATGAGAGATTCCACTAGATTATACTTGTCTAGAGAGCAGATACATTTCATTGTCATTTATAGCTGTTACTGATAACATGATTTGAATGGGAATACTTATACAACTAAATTAAGCTGGGTTTGGTCCATTTTGATAGCAGATCAAGTGTTGGGAAATTATTTTCATATTTTGAGGCAACAATGAACATTTTATATCAAATGGCTTGGACACATGATTACTAAATATGTTAACTGACTATTTAGCAGGAGCAACTGTGATGAAAGACTAATTGATAAGAATTCTAATGGTGTCAGTAAAACGTCAAAATAACCTTCCCAAATTGAGACAACTGCTTCAGAATTAGGGAACCATTCCTTCTCTTTGCAAAAAAATATAGTATTAATATATTTGCCAGCTAATCTGTGTATTGCCAATATGCCAGTAAATGTCAGCAAACATATGACTCAAAACTCATGCAAATCCACACACAGAGAAAAAACAATATTTATAATCAAGAGGGTTTTTTTTTCACTGAGAGATATAAACAAAATCTGTATAGGCTTTTGTCAACACGTCAGATGAATTAAAAGACTTAGAAGAAGAGAGTGAAAAGGATAAAACTAAGAAGTCGCTGGCATCTATGGCAAATGGAATTCAAGCAAAAAAATTTACTAGTATACATGTACCACAAATGGAATTCTGTAGCATAAATCGTTATAGCTCAGGCAGAAAGTTTTGGTGTGTTACAAATTTTAATCCTGGGGGTGACTTTTATCCATATACTTGTTGAAATACAGCCAGGACAGAACTTGCTGTATAAATTTCCTAGAAGTTTAGCAGCAGGTAACCATGATAAATTATTGTAAAGACTTTTGCAATTATACTCTCCTTGATCCCCAGGATATGATAACAAAGAAAACAAAAACACCTCTGAGTGAAAAGGTGAAAATTAATGAAATCTAGTTTGTCAAAAGTGTGAAAATTTGTCTCATGAGAAACACAGAAGTTATAATGTACTGTATCTTTGTTGTTCAATCAAGGTACTGTAAGTTTGTAAAGATAAATCCAAGCATAAAATGTACTGCTCACATCTACAGTGTGAATATTCACCCTGCACTCCCTAATGTCCCTGGGTGCACTCTGAGATGATGTAAAACTGCACAGCTCTCTGTTGACTCCAAGTTCTCCTCATTAAATACTCCAGAATCCTCATCAGAAATTGCCGCTGTTTATTCCCAGAACAACAGACAGTACTATGGGTCTCCTTTTTTACAGGCACTTGCAGTGAAATTTATCCCATGTAAACATCCAGCACACTCTCCTTTGCGTTCAGTGCCTGTCTGGGGCCTTGGAAGCAAAAAGGATGAGCCAGAACAGCAATATGCACAGAAAAAAAATGTCTCTTTTTCTGCAAGTGGGTGTCAAAAGCTGCAAAGAAGGTAAGCCAGGAACAGAATGTAAGGATCAGCTGTGAGGACTGTAGATGTTGGTTGGAAGGAGTGGATTCTGCTTCTCAAAGTCCTCGATATTTTATAGAACAATTTCATGCAGATGGAGCAGATATCACCCAAGGGGAGAAGCCGAATCCATGGCTTTCCATCAGCTTCCTATTTGCAAGCTAAATATTGCTTATCAATTATTAACATTCAGGAAAAGGTGACTACAGTCTATCAGTGATGCTATACTGAAATTAGATGAGAACTCAAAAAGCACTTAGAATAAATAATAGATGATTAACATGCCTCATAAATCAGTGTATCATGTTATTTTAATTTGTTTTCTTTTTCTTCATTTTCTTTCCTTATTCTTAGTTTTTATCCTTACTCATTTTGATAATTCTGTTCGACTCAATTCTCTTATGTATTAGGGGTAACTCTTGTTTTATTTATGGGCCAGGGTGGAGTTCAGTATAGAAGTCAATAAGAAAATTCCTAAGTGTTGCAATGCTGTATCATTCTATTGCTGACATTTAAAAACTAAAGAGTTGTATGTTACTTCTGCTTTTTCCTTCCTTATAGCTTCTTCACATGGGTCAATGAATAAAAACATGTGCAATAAATCTATTCACTTAATTAAAAACCTACTAATAAAGATTGAACTACCATCTAATAAAATTTTATCATCTTAAGAACAGCATGATAATAATAACAACAATAGTGAATAATTGTATTCAAAAAGTCAGAAGAGGTTTATGGCCTGTTCTGTTATATATATAATATATATAATGATTTAACACAATATTCTATTGAAGCTTGCTTATTTTATAGACCTGACATTCTTTTTGCTTATCATCTATCTTACATGCCCTACCAGCCATAGCTGTTGGTCAATTTGCTCTCTTATACAATGAAATCCATATGTGATGACCCTGAAAGAAGAATATGTAGTTATCTAAATACGTAAGTGCCTTCCCAGCAACAAGCAGAGCCCTGGCAACAGTAGAGTACAGAACATCATGGGGTCTGTGGATAGCTTCCAAAATATTCATGTAGTTTGCTATTATAGGTATGCAGACCTAGATTCTAACAGTAAAAACTCCCTGCTGATATAAAGTTGTATCTCGGAGACATTAGGATTTAAGATTTCTCTCTACTGCAGCATCTCAGGTGCATCTCAGCCACTTGATTTTAGTGGCTGCAGGTAACTTGCAGTCACAAGTTCTGATGCATATGCTCTTCCACTCACAATCTTAAAAAGTGGCTCATGGAATAATAGCCTGGCTGATGAAAAAATAAAATGATGGTTCAATTTCCAAATTACCTTCCTGATGGGGTTCTGTGATAATACTTTGTCATTTTTATTTTTTTTTCAGATAAACATTTCCTATCAAAAATGTAGGTAACAAAATGTAGGTATAACTTTTATTTTTATCATATAAATTTGATTTTATATATGGAGGGGGAAAAATCAGTTTTGTAACAGAATTACTCTATGAAATTAGCATAAAACACGCAAATCCTGTGCCTATCCTCAGTTATTAACAACATTCTCTTTTCTGAGTGTTGGTAGAATTTTTATTCTTTCTTTCAAGAGCCTCTTTTCTATAGATCTGTTCCCGCAGTGCCGGGGATGATGTTTGATTTCCTCATGATGCTGTACCGTATTAGGAGAGTTATTTGTTTCTTATTGGCAAGATGCAAACAGAGAAGGACTTTCTTGGATGAAGTGGATCAAGGTTCAGACATTGCACAGTAACTGGTTTTGCACATCTTCTTATTGTCTGTGCTCTCCTTTAAATGTTCAAGCTGCTTTAGTGACCAGGCTTACATGTGTCCATGAAACAAATTTATCCCAATCTAACTTTAATCCCACTCATGGTGGATATATATATATGTGTTGCTTGGCAGAATCAATTTCATTTGTATATTGAATATATTTATGAATCAATATAATATTTTTTAAAGCACAGTTTCAAAATGTATAGTATATTTCTCTAAAATGTACCATAGATAATGGAGCATATGAAAACTCCGAAGGACCTTTTAAACTAAGAAGAAGTTATAAAATTAGAAGTTTACCATGAATGAGATGATCGATATCTAAAAAAGTTTAAATGCTATAAAATCCAGGTCCAGCTTCCTAGCTTCATTCAGCTAACAAATAAGCAAAAGTACACAGATGTGCTCCAGCTTCTTTCACTGACACAGAAACTAGGAAAGAATTTGACATCCATCTCTAGAGATATTCAACACCGTCCTTGGATGATGTTCTGTGCAGCCTGCTCTTGTTCTGGCATGGGGTTGGCCTAGATGATCTCCACAGGCCTCTTCCATCCCCTAACCTTTGTGACTCTGGGATTTACCTCTATAGCTATCCATCGACATGCAGTGAATGGCTTGTAACTTGGAAATTCTGAAGGATATAGCCCAAGTGATGATTCCAGACTGGAGGTCCATTTGTGGATACAAATCTTCATGAGATATATGCAAAATCCTAACTAATATAAAGATTCGGTGGTCTCTGAAGTTCCCATTTCATAAGGCCAGATTTGAAAAAAAAAGCACCTTTCTGATCATCAGTTGACACTTTGGTGGACAAAAGCCAGACAATTGAATACAAACATTCTGCATTGCTCCAAACAATATCAAAGTTCAGTTTATTTCTTTCAGATGTGTATTTTGGTTGTGCAAGAAAGGCACAAGATAAAACCAGAAGCGTATCAGAACTTAATTTTTTACAAGCATGTCCTATAGTGTCCAGACTCTTCGCACAAAACTGTCATTTGTTTATCTGTCTCCTACAAGACTTTACATTAAAATATCCATTGTTTCTAGCATATCACTCTGATTAGTTTAGCTTAGCAAGAAGTTTATCAAAGGAGCCAGATGAATGATGTGTACTGGGCTGTTTCATTTTGAGTGGGTAATCTGCAGGTGTTATGGCTCATTTGCACTCTTGTTTGAATATCACCAAGTTTGCTGTGTCTTGTTCTTCATGACTTCTAATATTAACTTGCAGTATGGAAGATCTATGTTAAATAGAGGTAGTCAGGTTTTAAATCCTTATAAAGACCCCTCACAGTAAAACCCCTTATTTTCAGTACTTTGTGTGCCATCCTGATAGGTTTTCATGTTCTGAACTCACCCCGGCTTTAAACTTTTGTTATCAGACAATTCTTTTTTAAAGGAACTTAGCAAATTCATTGGTAACATCTCTAATTTAACTATTTCTTTTCAAAATTGCTAATTGCTTTCTTTTTCTTCTAGAAGATTGCTACCACTTGATAATGTTATGATCTTACATAGATAGTAGATCTAATTGTCATTTACAACAGGGACCCTTTTTATCTCCTTTCTAGAGAGACGTTAGAATGGATGCAGGCATTAATAATTCAGAATTTTATACCTCTCTACTTTGCCAGAATGGAATAAAAGCTGCCTTTGAATTCAGGAAGAGGAGGTTACCTTAAGTTATGTGGTTATTTCTTATTCAGATGTATTTCAAATGTTTTAAATATATTTATTAACTCCTTAAAGAAGAAGGAATGAGTATGAAGTAAAGAATGAATTATTACAATTAATATTATTTCAATTTTGGAAAATCTCACAAGGTTGTAAATCTCTATTATCATGAAGTCAGACCTTTACCTTCCCAAATTTCTGCTACATTGGCCTAACTAAGAAACATTTTTGCAAGTCAGCATGAACTTTCAGCTCAAAAGGAATAATATTTATTATAGTTACCACTATATTCTTTTTAAAACACTTCATGAGCACAGACTGATACTAATTAATCCTTGCATTACCCAAAGGGTGAATGATAACCATGATTTCCATCTTTAAAATGCGGAACTTGATTGTATTTTCATTTATGTTAGTGTAAATCATGAAGCCTTCTACTGAAGTGAATGGAATTACACTGCTGGGAAATCAACATGAAATCCGTATCAGATATGAGGAAAATGTTATAAAAGGGCTAAGTGCTTTCCTAAAGGAAAGAGTCAGCTTCAAAGCTATCCAGAAAACTTAATGATTCCTGCTTCTCTAGCCTAATACTTTGACTATTATAAAGTATTGTCTTGCACTTAAAAATTTGATGGTTTTGAGATTGGTAGTATGGCATTTAATTGCAGCTACGAGGGATTGTTTTTCTGCAATAATTTTCTTATCTCAGTAGTCCACATCAGCCCATATTTTTACTTACATATTTCTTGGAAAGTATAAAGCATTATTGAGAATGCTTGCAAGCAGTAGGCATACCATGGATTATGGGTGGCTTGGTTATTTCACAGTGTTAAATTCTTTATGAGTAACAATAATAATAATAATAATAAATTTTAAAAGATCAGAGACAAAGATTTGGCAGAATTGCCATTTCTGTGTATCTTTAAGCTCTTATTGAAGGTGACTGCTTCTATGATTATTGGCAGACTAGGAGAACTCAGAACAGCATATCTTCCAAAGTTATTTGACAGTAGTGGAGACCATTACCCAAGCGTATGCTTCAAATACATGCCTGTGCCTCCTGATTCCTTCGTTGGTGGTCTGGGGAGGAGAAGCAGCAGATCAATTTTATGTATCATGACCTATCATATAGCACATGTAGCTTTAGGAAGAGCAGACACAAAGGGGAAAATTTCTGTGAAAGGCCTGCATTAAAGACTAAATAGCACACCACAGTACATAAGGTATGAAGGGAGCAGGAGTAGTTTAGATTTAGTACTAATATTCTATTTATTAGCTCTTTGAGGGTGTTGAAGTTTCAACATGATAAAGTACTACTTGTATTTTTAACAGGCCGCGTCTGTCTCCAACTGTAATTTGTAGCAGAGGCACAATAATCTTTATACATAGCCACTTTTTGTTTACAGCAGGAACTCCACTTAATCCATAAGCTGCATCAGATACATAATGAGTGGAAAAGGAGAGAGGAGTTAACGCCTCAGCCCTGTCTCATGGGTCACATGGCATAGTCCTCACAAGTCCCTCCTGTCTTTGTGCGCCAAAGGATAATTTTAATGATTTATGCTTCATTAAATATACATTAATAAATAGAGCAGTATATTAAATGGTTAGATTATTAGCAACCACCATTCCACTGATAAAAGGCAAAGCAGTGTAAACATATTTTTTTATTTACATTAAGATTCTCAAGGCCAAGGTTCATACCACATTGGATGATGAACATCCATTCTCTCCAGTACTGTGTTTCCAACAGTTGTTAGTATCAGCTGTCTCACTAGAAATTTCCAGAAATTATGCTGCAGTCAGTTCTTACTCTCAGAGAAGTTCCCTTCCCACTCCCAACACATAGGTTGTCATATGCTCTGTAATGTATCTATTTTTTATCCTGTGCAAGTTTCAGTTTGTCTTCATTTGAAAAGGAGCAATGCAAAACCAGAAGATGCATGTAAGCTTGTAGTTTGGGGAATTTTATATCATAATCAGGTTCATGTGTACATTCAATATAAAAGTGCACTTTTTATCCAATATATCATCTAATGCATCTTTTTTCCCCTCTCAAAAAAATACAATTTATCCCTGGATACATTTCATTACAGACTGCCAGATCTTTTTTGATATTCATAGGTATGTTTTGTGTAGCACTCATTTTAGAGGGAAAGTGTAAGCAGCTGATTCAAAAGAGCTGAAGTATTGTGTCTCATGATATCATCACTACTCATGTTACAAGAAACGTCGGTGAGGAATCAGAGTCAGGATGAAGGCAGGTGATTCAAGCCTACAGGAACTTCATATTCACCTTCATATTCACCTGGTCACCTATTACCTACTTCATCCATACATTTTGCTTTCATTTCAAGATTTCCACAATTAATTACAGATAAATTGTATATATGGCATCTCTGCAGCTGGTACTCTCAGCACCAAGGTGAGTAGGGAGTTCCAAGGCTCAGCCCTGATCCCCATCAGCCAAGTAGTCATAAGCCATAGTTTGGGACACAAAGTTCTTGTCACTGAAGTGGCCTATAGTGCTGTTGAGAGTATGGTTTATCTCAAAGACTGCGTGGTTTGATTGTTTTTTTGGCTATGATTATTCATCTTAGAGCATAAAGAAAGGAGGTGATTTACCGACAGCCTTTTAAGACAGAACCAAGTCGTCTTGGCCATGGTTTCAACATGGGGAAATCTCAGCCTGACCTATCTCTATGCTTTCTAAGAGGGTTAGAAACATTCATCTTCTGAATATACTTTCTTTTCCTGTTGTATTCTGCAGCAAATGTGTCTCTTGTAGTGGTGTTTTGGCTACTTTTAGATGTGCCAAGCTAACTAAACCTCACTTAGCTGACTTTTCATCTGTGCCTTTTTGTCAATATCTCTGGCAGAATCCCCAGCCAATGTGACCTGGCCTATATCCATGAAAGTCAATGGACACCAGCTGAGAATCTGTCTCTCTCAGTGACTTTGACTGTGTGCACAATATCATCCACCCGATTGAGACAGCTGGAATTCAGCCACTGATATCAATGGAAATTTTTTCCAGATTCTTTAGCAGCAAGGTAGAAAACAAGCTAGAAATTTCTCTTGGCTTTTACTGTTGGGAAAAATATTTTTGAGCAATCAGGAGAGCTGTAGACCTTTGCTGCTGTAGCTGTTTGCAGAACTGGGTAGTAGTACACTAACCTCCTAAAAAGTATTCACATGCGTGAGTAAACATGGCCTTGGCTGAGTCCCTCAGCTATGCTGAATATCTGGGTATGCTCATCAGACACCTCAACACAAAAAAGCAAAATGTTCATTACCATTAGAAATGCCTCATGGAGACTCTCATGAAAACCCAGATAGATGATCTACTTTTCTATGATGTCTCTTACAGCTCTTGTACCCATCAGACACATGAGATTCAAAAGGCTGCTGAACTGATGATCATGATTCAAGCCCGAGTAAATGGTCACAGTGTCTATCTGTGCTGCTAAATCAAATATTTTTTCTCAAGGAGGCCAGCTGGCTGCTTCTGTACTGTTCAAAGGCCTGTCTATTCAAAGGCTTGCCTCAACACTGTAAATCTCTTGCAGTCCAGAACAGGGTGTGCACAAGTTGCCCTAAACATGTTTACTCCAAGTATGTGCCTGAGAAGCGTTTGGGGCTATGCTTGGTTGACCAGGGCCGAAACAGTGCCAGGACAATAGAAATTCAGCAATATTCATGGCAGTCCAGTGCACAGGAACTCCTGAATTTGCTGTTGTAGTCAAAGCCTGAAGCTTCAAGCCCAAAAGAAGTGAAACAGTGAGAAGGCACATGTGTTCACCATAGTGAAACCAGAGCAAGACCCATTGAAAGCGTGCATGCTTCGGAGCTTTCCTATCTGTGAATAACTTTAAGTGCTCAAAAATCATGTGCTTGGCTTAAATACTGTGAAGGCTTGCGTAGTCCATTTTATTTGATTTTTTTTTTTCTTTAATCCTTTAATCCGCAACATTCGTTCTTAGTCTTTTTTATAAGCTAAAATAACATAATATTTCCATCTTTGTTGTCATCACGAATCCACTTAGTTCCCAGAGTAAACTGAGGGTGTGGACATCTTCTGTTTTCTTGGTGGTTTTCACAATCCACTGACACATTAGTTGCATCTTTTTGTGTTAAGAGGACTTAAAACAGGTCTGCAAGTGATTTTTAAAAGGCTAGTAAAAAAAAAGGCAATTATCGTATGCCCTTTAAAAGAAAATATCTAAGAAACTTTCACCTTTAAAATTACTACTTCATGTGTTCAGCCTTCTCTGGACACTTTAAAGTCAAATGCCCTCATTAGTCAGTTTATTGGTGTATGGCTATTGGAAGACAGCTTTTGAAAAGGTGGTGTTATTCCAGACCTTGACTTGACAAAGGTTGAATAATACTGGCTCTAGTTCTAAAGAAACAAAATAGCTTCTGGGCTGGATCTTTGTAAGCATCTGAAAATTATATTGGATGCTTGTAAAGAAGCATCTCTGAAAGCCTTTCATTTTTAACCTTTTATTTTTTCTGGGTTTTTTTTTTTCACTTTTAAGCTACACATGCAAGTTCTTTCCAGAGCAGGGACATTTAATCCTACAGAGGATTTTTTTTTCCATTATTTACTTGGCTTCAGTATTTTCCCTAGTACCAAGGTACTTTCAGGTTTGTTTCTTTTTTTTTTCTATGAGGAAAAAAACTGATGTTGTCAGCATCAATAAATCAGCAACCAGGAAGAGTCACTTCCTATCAGGGTTTCAAGCGTGCTTCATGGTTTTCCGATCTCCTGTCTGTACTAATCATCTCTGATGTTTCACATATGCATGGTATATGATGCCAGGTTTTAAAACATAGCTGAAGGAGGGTGGGAAGAAGGGAAGAAGGGAAGAAGGGAAGGAGGGAAGGAAGGAAGGAAGGAAGGGAGGAAGGGAGGAAGGGAGGAAGGGAGGAAGGGAGGAAGGGAGGAAAGGAGGAAGGGAGGAAGGGAGGGAGCTATGCTGAACTATTTATTTTTAACTACATTCTATTCGATGTAGTGGTGGACAGAATCTCTAAGTGGTGAATTAATGGCAGACACAGCACAGTAGTGGGGACAAGGACATATATGTGAACAAAATGAGGAAGAAAACTACCTCCATTTTCTGCATATAAGTGTATATGTGTGAGTATTTGTATAAATACATTAAATAAGGATGCAGTAGTCAATATTATTACTTGCATACAGATCAATATGCAAATGAAAAATGAACAAACCTAATATATCCCACTGACTTAATACCATGGATGCTAAAAGCCTGCTCCAAATACAGTTGCTCAAAACTGCTGTCATTTCAGTAGGAGGGGGAAGTGATATTATGCCAAGTTTTCCTAACTTATAAAATCACCTGTTTCACTAGTTAATTTACATTTTATATATTATAGTTATTGGGGGGGGGGGGGGGGGGGGGTGTCTACAGAATTAAATATTTCTTAATAGGTTTCCAGCTTGGCATCCCTATTCTAATTTTGACTGTTGCAGGGACATGGCAATGTAGCAACCATTTAAATTTTATTTTCCCTTTGATTGTAGTCAGTATTGCTTTAATCAAGCATTCACAGTCTAGTTGGTCTCTCTTTCCAACCTATTTTGATTTTCATTTCAGACAGCTTTAAAGATAATTTGTGCAAGTTGTTATGTTTGGTGGGTTTTTTGATGGAAAGGCAGTGTGAATACATCAGCTTTTTAAAGGTAAGTTCTAACTCAGAAGATTTTAGGGAAAGCTTGAAAATGGGAAGCAGGAGACTTGAAAACCATAAGGCAAGAAGAATTGTTCCCTTCATGAGTGTTGAAATGTTATGACTTCAGGTTGGCAAATAGATCTGTTATTGCCTGTCAGATGCTTGAAGTTGCTAACACTGCCCTTGTTCCACGAGTTCATCACCTCATGCTGTCATTAAAAATGGTCAATTCCCATAGAATGTTTTGCTTTGGGGATATCTGCTGATTTTTATAACATTCAGTGTGAACCCAGGCACACACACCAGACCTCCTGAGGATGAGGTTTCTGTTAGAAATTCGTTTTCCTCTGCCCTGTCCATTTGCAGATATCCAGCTAAACAGTACCAGAGCTGGTACCATCTGGTACCAGATGACAGACCCCTCTGAAACCATAATATGGTGTTGAAGATGGGAGCAGCAAGATGTCCTGTAGCCAGTCTGCCTCCCTGAGTACACTGGGACAGAGCTGAGGCACGGTCCCAGCATCAGGACCTGGGAAATGCTTCTGAGGGCCAGCCACCCTTTGGAAACCCTGTCTGAATAACCAGCTTGTTTGCACTGTGCCACCTCCAGCAGGACATCTGGTGGTTATTGCCCAGCCTCAAGCGCCTGTAGTAAAAGTCATCTTACAGAATGCTTTCTGCACAGTCTTAACAACCATATATCATGTTTATAGAGTATTAATGTCACCACTTACCCTAAGACACTTTCTGAGGAATTTACATCTCGATGCCACAGACTGCTCAGTTAAAAATATACACAAAGCTGTCTTCAGGTGAGGTAAATTGGTGTGGCCCTACTGGGTTCAGTGGGGCCAAGTCAATTCAAGCTCCAGTGGTGCTTAAGTAGTAATTTTAAAACAGTTCAGACTGTTTAGCGAACTGTAATTAATATTGTTCAGATGCCATAGCGTTAAAAGAGAACTAAAGAGAAAGCCAGAGAAAGAAATAGAGAGAGACACATGTTTCCATGTAATATATACACCAGTTCCCCAAAAGGTTTCTTTTACAGTGGTGTCACTTAGAGTGATGAACACCAGGAGCTAATCCACTCAGGTCACACCAAAATAAAACCGGTGAAAGAAAGAATTGAGGCAATATGTGAAGATGTAGAAATAACATCTATGAGCATTTTAATGGTGCCCTGCCAAGGAGGTAATACATGAAAAGCAGTTTTAATATAATGCAGAAGGTTACAAGTGATCCAAAAAAAAAAAAAAAATCAGTTGGGATTTTGCCACTGGCCTCCACAGGAAAGGGATCAAGGCTTCAGAGACCTGTTTTGTTGGCATTTAACTTTTAACAGCTGAGACAAATTTATTATTCACATGCATTACATCAATTTAGAAACACGAAGGAACGGCAGAAGAGAGGAAGTGCTTGGTTTCTGCAGGACACAATGAGAAGCATTACACAGATAATCATGGCATATGACATGACTGAAACATATAGCTGTTCTAGTATGTCATAATTTTTCACTTCTTAAAAGAAGTGTTGAACCTGATGAGGAACAGCTTGCATTGGGTCCCACTGATTTAATTTGTACATACTGTAATTTACTAGGCTGCAGTAAAAACAGTCATTTTGTGAGGCTATCATAAGCTCATTAGAAGCGTACTGAGAAAGCTTAATGGCTTACAACCCACAGCTTCATGCATCCATTTTACAGAGATCCCTTCCCAACAGAGCCTGCCGCATGGTGTTCTATGCTGCTGGCAGTACAGTAGTTTTCACACAAGCCCCAGAAAATTAGAGGTATTTGTGAATAAGAAGATTAAAGACAGAGCCAACATTTCAGGAGTACTTGGAGTGCTGCTGGGACAGGGAAAATCTCTTGTATTGTTAACCGTGGTGAGGCTGGTTAGCTGTTAAGTACTGTATAGTGTAACTAATCAAAAGCTCTAACATCCCAGACAATAGCACAGAAATAATTACTCTCCCAGAGCTACTATTGTTTTGTGCTCAACCTTCTCTGGACTAATAAAAGGGTTTAAATTTAAATTGTGTTAAGAAAATGTCGGTATTACAAAGAACTACAGCATTCAGTTGCACTGAACACAGCATCAGGTAAACTACATAATGGATTTAAACATAATGGGCCAATGGAGAGTGAAGTACAAACAAACTCCTTTTCCATCTCCTACTCCATTTGCTCTCTTTATTAGCCTCTAATGCTTTAGGATACAAAATAATAAGGGCACTTTGCCAAAAAAAAAAAAAAAAAAAAAAAAAAAAAGAGAGAAAGAAAGGAAAAAGGAGAGAGGAAATGCATAGAGTATTCTGCAATCAATTAACTGAGCTTAGAGATGGGGAGATTTTAAGCATCAAGTGGGCTGATGCAATGAGCTAGTCCCTGAGCTGGTAAAAAAAAATAAATCAGGAGAGCTCTGTTCATATCAGTGGGGCTGCTCTGATTTGAAACCAGCTAATATTAAGATTCAGATTAAGAAGCTTTTGTCTGTCATTCTCTTCCTGAGGAGCAGAGCATGCCACTCCTGTAAAATACTAAGCACTACAGCTTCTTTCCAGGAAAGTGCTTTAAACACATGCATGTTCTCACAGTAGTCATTAGGCCTCATCTTCCAGTGTAAAACAATGCATTTTGCAGGACTGGACAGACAACTCCTAGTGCTCAGCAACAACTCTTAGTGCTCAGCAGGCTGGAGCATGTGGCTGCCTCCATTTACACGTTGTGGCAGTGTGAGGTGAGTTAAATTAAGAAATTTCCAGTTTTTTCTCTTTGTCCTGTTCAGATACTCAAGTTAAAAACAAACTTCAGAAAGGCAAAAGCCTTTCATACAATATTCTCTCATAGTGCCAAAGTTTCTGAATTGGATAACTGAGTGTTGAACAGCGGGTTGATTTTTCTGAGCAGCTAAGTGAAAATTGAGGGTACTGAGCCAATAGGAAGTTTCCTGGGGGTTTGCCCAGGGCAAAGATAGAGTCTAAAATGAGTCTAGTAAACCAGTATTTGCGTGCTGGGGGGGACTGAAATGAAAATGCACATAAGCATATTGATGCCTAAGAAGTTGACTGGCTTTTTGAGATGCCAGTTTCAAGTTTACTTTAATGGAAGTTTACAATTTTAGCTCCAGTGAAGCTGAGCTGGTAGGTGATCAACACCTGCAAAATCTGTTAGCCCTACCTTTATCAGAACTCAGAAGATATCTCTCCATTTTTGATCTTATTCTACAAAGACTGCCTCCAAAATCCAGCGCTTCTGGGAGCGGCTAGACTTGAAAATGCTGACTGCTTGCACTATAGTCAGTTTTGTTAGAACCATTACTTTTCAGATGAGATTAATATTATTCAGTTGCAAATGAAAAAAAATAGGTTGGTACAGCATTTTTATTGTAGCTCTGAGTGTATGCTACTCTTATAGTAAAAAGATCACATTCAGCATAAAAACTCTATTATTAATTTACTTCCTGTCCACCATATTCAAAATGTCTTTGTGATATTAAGTTCAACCTATTTGTGATGTGAATTCAAGGACTCATCTAACCTTGGAGGTCAGTGGAAGTAATAAATAATTTCCAGGATCAGATCCTATTGCATACTTGTATGTTACAACGTGAATGTCTTTCCACCAAAAAAAAAGTAAAGTGACTGAGGTTTTCTGAGGTTGGCATCTTTGGTTTTGTGCCAGCTGCTTCTTTATTAGTTTTACAGAGAAATAACTATGCACTATGTTAAACAACAGCTTTTCCTAAAATTTGCCACAGATGTATATTTGGGACTTAATGAAGCTTTTTAGGTGAGGGTCTTTGATCCGAAGGGTGCCTGAAACAACATGGGAGAAACAAAAGATCTGGTTCTAAGATCTGTGAGTCTAAAAATTGGTGAAATTTTCTATCAGTGGTTTCATTTCACATCTCTTTGAGGCACCTCACAAAATCTAAAAATAAAATAAAATTAAATGTTTGTGTGTGTGTCCCTTTTTTTCTTATTTTTTAAATAAATAAGAGAAATCTGGATAAATTCCATGCAACAACTTGCACACAGATTGTCACCAATGTAATAATGGGCATTTGACCATCACCTATTTCTTCTTTTTAGAATGCATTTGACCATTCTCTGACCCAAGACAATCCTTGACTGGTCTTTATGCATGTACTTATTGGGCACGCTGTGCATGGCATATTCAAACAACTATATTCACACAAAAACATGAATTACAGACATAAAATTTTTGTGAACTGGGCTGTAAAATTTCTGATGCAGTATTCTCTATCTAACTTGACAGCTGGTATCTGGTCTGAAAATAGTGTATTTTTCCTCAAATGCTAGTCATCCTGTTACTTTGCATTGCATGGATGTGAAAAAATGTACGGATAAGAAATAACATGGAAAGAAAAAGCCATCTTCTAGCATAACGGTAATTTTGTGCCACTTTGGCATGAGCATACCCAGAGTCCACAATTTGTCTGGTGGCAAATGTGTTTGCAGCGCTGTGTGTGCTTAGCAGTCCCCGAGATCAGAAACAAACATTCTGAGCCCAATATAGATTCTTTAAAAAAAACAAAATAAAATAAAATAAATTCTGTGACTAGTATTCTTAAAGAAAAGCGTGAGCATTGAGCCTACAGTATGTATGTTGAAGGACAATGAATAAAGTATGCGTTCTGCAGCACTCCAGAGAGGAAGAGCCGGAGTAAGAAATCTGAGGAGCAATTGGTCTTGAGAGACGGTGTCAGAGCTGGGAGCTGAAGTGTGCAGTCACTGCTCTGCCTGCCTTGACAATAGGCCTGATGCTGCTTTGAATTGCATCCCTGTGCCAGCCCAAGGTTTGCTGACGTGTTTTGGGTGTGCACATTGGTACAGAGGCTCAATTTTACCAGAGCCAAGAGGGCTCTTGCACTCTCGACACAGCACCTGTCAATTACAGCAGATCTAGACGGGAGAGTGCATGGTAGTTTGTAACATCTACCTGGAGAGATGTTTTCCCAGAGTAGTGTTTTCCTGCAAGAGATCACAGGTACTCCATCTTTTTGAATTACAGTGGTAGAATGGAGAGCTGATGACAGGCTGAATTAACATGATGCTCACCAACAATTTGTGCAGTCTGGGAGGTTGTCAGAGAGATACCACTAGCCCAGTGTAGAACACTGGCTGTGGTTGCTCTGAAGTGACAAATAACAGGTGATTTTCTTAGATATCTCTCTTACAGTTTGGTACAGTGATACAGAGACTGGCCTCAAAGGGAATTTGATTTGGATCTTCATAATTAGTAATACTGTTGTGCTGTCAGGGTACCCTTCATGTAAATCATGGGCAGCAAACCGGTTATTACATTTTTCAATTTGTTTCCAACAGTTTTTCTTCATAATTACACAAAAGATGACTCCTGAATGCAAGGGAACAGGCAGCGTTATTTCTGGTGTGTTTTGGATTACAAAATGTCTGTTTGAATTATGCTGAAGGAATGTATGTGTTTGTCGCTGTAAAGAGTTGATTAAATAATGTTTTTGGGAATAAGAAGAGTATGGGATTTTATAGTTCAAGAAAGCAGTTTTATGAAAAGCTGTTTCAGTAAAGGGTGGGGGAGGACCAGAAGAATAAAAATAGCTTTCTGGCTCCTAAATACAATCCCCCATTAGCAACTATGCAGTGTGCCCCATGTCCTGCCACCTTCTCTCCTCTCCCTTTCCTAGAAAAATAACTCGTTTCAGTCTTTTTTCTTACTTTTAGGATTGAGGGATTAGGACTGCACAACCCTGTATGTACTCATTCCCTTGTTTTCTTACCAGCATGCATCCCCGTGAGGCAAATCCCCCCTGACAAACCCTTCCGTGAAGCTTTGTCAGTGACTGCCAGCCTAAGAAAGAAGATGATGATGAAAACCTCCCTTCCAATAATACGTGCAAACAAGCAAACAAAAATACTCAAGGCTGCTTTGAGATTGAACTCTTGGAGCTACTTTATGCAAAATTTCCTGCTCAGTGTGTTTTGAAATGAATGTACCAATTCTTCAGGGTATGAACCATATTTTCTCTGTGCTATTTGTAAAGTAAGCTCTATAAAATATATCTCATTTTTTTAATAGTTGGAAAATAATGTGATAACTGCTGGTATCTATCTACATCTATCTCTCTGCCTGAAAGCCCAATAAATACAACTATTATCATATCTAGTGCCTCGTTACAAATAAACTCTGACACTGAAAAATATCACTGTCTCCTCTCACAGATGATTCTCAGCCTGTCTGTGTCCTAATCTGCAGGTTCCTAGGACAAGGAATTTTCTGATCCTGTGAGAATTCATGAAACCAAACATTTTTTCAAGCTATTTAGGGATAAAGTAAAGAAAACTACTCAATATACCTGCGAATGAAAACAAAAGTAACCCCGCCCAAGTGGGTCATAGCAGTGAAAGTGTTTTCTATGTACTTCAAAAAAAAAATTGTATTTTTATATTTTTTCCTTTCTATTTTGAGTTGTCTAAGCTCGCTTTTAAAAAAAATAAATTCTAAATTATTCAGGTGGGATATTTGAAACTTTTCCTGCTTTTTTACCAAATAGAAAATTGGCTACTGACAAGTCTTTCTCCGGAGATATTACTCTTAAGAAATCAACTCTTCTAATGTTGTAAAAATGCTGAAAGATTTCATCTCTCTTGTGCAGGTCCTCCTAGCCTTATCAGGCCTCCTGTTCTCCCCAAGAAGTGTATCCGTCCTATCTCTCTGGTGCTTTCAATGGAGCAATCTCAGAGGAAGTTTGTTCTTTTGTTTGGTTCTTTCATCTGGTGGCAGAATTAGGTCAAACAGTTCCAGTGATGGCTTATAGGCTCCCATTTGCTAATGCCCTCAAACAGGTTTTGTCAAGCTCTGCATTCTGACAGACACAGTGTGGCACAGGAAAGATACCTTAACTCTTGAGCTTGCTTGTTTATCTGCTCAAACCAGCCAGGAGTTGGCTCCACAGGCCTGTGCCCAGAAGGGGCCAGGGACCTGACCTGTTCAGGTATTTCACATGCTGGTTCAGAAAATGTGCAGAGATATGAACTTGAAAGACCCTATCTCTAAGCAAGTTCTCTGGCCATTATCTTCTTCCTCTGGACTTCTCTAGAAAAAGTAGTGTTACAAACCTTTCAAAAATTAAACACAAATATTTCACTTTCTGAATTTTCAGAGACTTGTTTCAGGCTTAATTCTGGTTCTCAAATTTTTCAAAGGGTTCCAGTCTGAATAAAATCTGAATTAACTGCCCAAAATCTGGGCAAGGTGCTGATCTGGTAGAATGCATTTGCTCTGCTATTTGTGTACTCATTTGTCTGCAGTCTCCTTTTCTCGAGCACGCTGTCTCCATGAAACAATTAACTGAACAGAACATTGATAATTAAATTTCTCACTGAATATGCCCTGGTTTTTAATTTGTTTGTAAGTTTTGCATGGAAATCTTACTTTTAACAAAAGCAAATGCAAAGAAATACAGGAAAATAGTCAACAGTTTATATTAGCATAAAAAGGCATGCACTGGCTTTTGAGATATTTTCAACAAAATTAAAATAATGAATAGCTGTTTAGTACACTTGCTTTGATTAAGCCTCTGATTTACAAGATTTCACATGAAGTAGACTTTATAACACTGTTAACAGCAAATGCTGATGGTACTCTTGTCCATTAATGTAGACCTTCAGGTTTGTTGTGTACCTACTGACTTCTAGGAAAGCCATTAAAAACTCATAAGAACCTTAAACATGGTGCCACATAGCTGTATGAATTAGAGTATAGTTCATGACGTCCAAGGCATATTTTTTTATCTTGAAAAATTGTGTTCCTGTAACAAGTTGCTCTTTATTCATTCATCTATATAACAGCAGTACCTATAAGTGTCTCCCAAATTATGGGTACCAGTTTACTAGACAGTCTGTACCTATGCAATGAAACACCGTCCTTGCCACACAGTTTGCAGTTTCAATAAGCCATGCATGAGAAAACAGAAAATTACAGTAAAAAAGGGCATTATATTTATTTTTTTGTTAAGAAACTGAGGCATAGCCAGCACTTTAAGAAAACATTTAATTTCAGACCAGAAACATTAAGCATTTGAATAATTCTTGAGATTTTGAAGTTGCCTCTGTAGAGACATAGGCCTGTATAAAACAAGGTTGTACTGGACTTGGTATTCCAATAGGTATAAACATTTCTCAGTTAAAGAAGCATTAAAACATAGTATTACTTATGACTGAATCTGTTTATGCAGCCCTTGTCTTGGCACTGAGCAACTTTCCAGAAATTGACTTTGCAAATATAATGTTCTTTTAATAAGCTTCTCATATGTAATCTAATACTAAAATAAAATAAAATAAAAAAATTGTTAATGCTGGCAAATAGAGTTTTTATAATTGGTTAACTTCTCCTTCATTTACTTAACAAGGCATTTACTTGTTTATATTAAAAAGCTGTATCATGGCAGAAGACATCATATGAAATCTGAACCCTAGGGAAAACGAAGATATTTTTCCCCATTGGCCTTGCAGAGACCAGGATTCCCACAGTAGAATTTTAGATTCAAGAAAAACATGAAGGTATCAAAATCAGATATATATCTTACTTTGAAAAATCTCATCTCTACTAAATAAAAGAAAAAAGGAAAAAAAAAAAAGAGGAGGGAGCAGAGTGGCTTCATGTTTTAAAAAACTGATTCTTTAGAAGTGCCATAAAATGAGAAACTTTGATTCTTAATGTGGTTAAATTTTAATTATAAAGCTCTTCTTTACTCTGTATAAGTTTTAATTCATACATAAAATGGATCAATTCATTAAAAATATTTTTAAATTGTGTGATAATTAATTTCAGTAGACATTGCTTAAAAATTAATTGCCCCGCTTCCTCTCAGTAACTGTACTGGTCCTATGTACTGCCTCATAACTGCAGTTCCAGGCACACATGCAATGCTGCTTATGGCCATTTCTGATTTTCAGATGGCACTTTCAATGACAGAGCACACCCACACTATGCGTAGCTGATAGGGGGAAACCGCACAAGCCATTACTAATTTAAGAAACTCACTCAGTTACCTTCTTTATCAAAGTATTCTGACCTCTCTTCTTCTACTGTGGTATTATGATGAATACTTTTATGGATCAGGCAAGGCAAAGACATACAGCTACTGGCTTCTCTCCCCCAACCAAGAGTAGGAGTCCTTGAAGTCAAGGCAACAGAGTGCCAAAGCCATTTTGCAGAAATAGCAACAACACAAAATAATATTTAACAATACATAACCAGAAGCACGTTGTAATGGATTTCAGACCTTAAGGTTTAAGGTGTCCTCAGAGATGCTCAGAAGACCTGTATTCCAGTGAGTGGGATACTGAAGAAGGAGTCACGTCATCTGAAACCAAACCTCCCTTCTCCTGTAATGTGCAACCAGTTTTTCAAACTCATTTACAGATGCAAATAGGTACAATTTTTGTTTAAAACATTTCTAACTGTGCATACCCTTCCTTACCTGAAATGCAGGATCCCAGGAATATCCAGAAACAAGTGGGTGCCTGTGCCTGCCTCGGTGAAGTTTCTTAGGAATTTAGCAAGTGGCACCAGGGCTCTTTGAGGAAGAGGACTGAGCAGCCTTGGAGAAAACAGAGCAACAACTCCTCAAAGACAGATGAAGTAGGTAGCAAATGAGAAAGATACAGACAGCAAAGCTCATCTTCCAAAGAAGCATATGTGTGCTTCAGCATATTCTGAGTGCTAGCAAGTCCAACAGCAATCTCTTTACAATCCACCCAAGAAGAAAAATCTTCTTCTGTCCTGTTGGAAAAACAGTTCTAGTTTTGTCAGGCTGGGTTTTACCAGCTTCAGTGTTTCTTTTCTAGCAGCTGAGCACTTTCTTGCTGTAAATGGAAAAAGTGGTAATACTTAGAAAAAATTAGCAAAATGAAATTTTCAGAAACTGTTTGTCAGTAAGCTCTGTTTTGTGTAAGACTTTTTGAACACAGTTTTTTTTTTAAAAAGACAATGCTGGGTGGTTTTCATCCTGGTGCTGAGTGGCTTAGAAAAAATGAAAACAATTGCAAGCAATTTGAGGAGGCAAGAAAAGGTGCTCCTTGAACCCCCTGAGAAAATTTGGATAACTGGGAAGGTCTGAGGAATTAAAACTGAGTAAAGTTAAATAAAGGTAAGAGCCCATAAAATTAGGACCCTCTTTCTTGCTGTTCACTTTTGAATATCCTGGGCATAATGTGGAGATATATGGAGCCTCAGGAAGAGGACAGAAGCATTTTGCATAAAAACCTGAAAGCTGTGGAACATCATTATTGAAACGGCAATATTTGCACTAGCTGACGCTTGAAGGTCCCTTCCAAAACAAATCGTTCTATCATGCTATGATCTTTGTGTGATGAAGCTTCTACATGCTTCTCCTCCCCTAGTGTCTGATAACCCCTTTTCCTCTTCCTCTCCTGAGTGGGATAGCATCTCCGAAGCTCTGTTTTGCTTTTCCACAATAACTTTTCACCTCCCACAGGTTATTTTATCTTATTGTGAAAGAAAAAAATGTTTCTAAACATCATTTTTCTTTGAAAGAGGAGCTTATCTCCAACATTTAGATTGGCAAAAGCATTTAAAGAATCATGTGTTTCTTGTCAAGCTCAATTTTCATTTCTTTTAAGGTTATTCTTCTTGTTCCCCTGTTCTTCTACATATTCTAATGCATAAATAACATCCTATTGTAATTCTTTGTATCTGACTCTTCTGTTTACCTCCTGCTGTACATGGAAATCTTAGAAAAAGCCTATGGAGTGGAATATGGTTTTATCTCTATACCATATTTAGTAGAATAAACAGTGGGAGTTGGGAAGAGATCAGCAACAAATAGAAGCTTTAAAAGGGAGGGAGAGTCAAACACGTTACTTAAATGGAGCTTTTACTCTCCAGTGCTTTAATGAAGAGGCCTTTTAGGTGCATTATTTTAATTTATCAGGAGCAAATGTCTTTAAAGGTGAAGTCATATGGTTCCACCTTCAAGCAAATAACATAGAAGTGTTTACAAAATCATTAGCAGTTTTTAAGACAGCTGATCCTTGTCCAGGTCAACTAATTTAGGATCACTGTGGGCAAAGTCTTAAGCATAATTTAAGAGACAGCTTACACTAGGAAGTGTGAATGAGAAAGGAACAGGTTTTGAGAAGCGAAGAGGTTATGACCCTGATAAAGAATGATGGTGTCTTATCCATCATGCTTGGGTAAGGAGATGGGATTGTGAGGCAACTTCTTTGCAGGTGGTATTGCTCTGGAAGGTTTGTTAATAGAAGCTACCTTGATGAACAACCCTTTTTCAGCCTTTCTCCATTGCTCCTTAGTGCTGATATTTTAATTTTCCTGTGCCTATAGAGTGTCTGAGACTTTAAGTTATAAAAAATTCTGGAAGCAAATGTGTACCAAAGTGTTTCCTCAGTAACAGTGCTTATCCAGACTTCAGACAGCCAAAAAAATAAAAAAAAAAAGAAAAGAAATCGACCCAAAAAACCAACCTCAACCAAGCAAAAAACCAAACCCACCACACAACCTAGTATGGTTACATTAAACCTCCTATCTAATGAAAGATGAAGACCTTTAAAATAAGGCCTTTAAAATGACAGTTTAAGTCTGAGGTGAGGTGAACTGCTTCCTGGATGTATCCATCCCACACTCCATTTTCTCTAGTGGCAGCCTAAAGGCAGGAAAATACTGAATCAAGTGGTTCAGTGTATAATTCAGCTGGATGAGTGCAGACTTTCCAGCGTCTCAGAGGCAGAAGATATGTTCAGAATCATTTCAGAATTGTTTTGACCCAGAAATAGCCATGGACCAACAATAGCCACAGCAATTTGCATCCCTGCTATTCAGAGGTTGCATGGCCAGCTGATGACTACTAGAGTATTTCTGTAGTGTGTGCTATGTTGAAAATTACTCTATAGGAAAGGTGCATGTCCATTTTTTTCTTCTTTTTCTTCTAATATCTCTATCTTCTCATCTGCTATTCATTTTGTTCTTCTCCTCCATGTACCTATTCTCAAGCTTTCTGTGTAAACTGGGCAGGGATGACGGCCCAGTCAGCTGTGGATCCTGCTTAGGAAGTACAGAAGTGCTTTCTTTTCCCCACAGAAGAACCCAGGATGAGAACACAAGATGTCATAGGAATCCCAGCCTGCTTAGATAGAGCAAAGGGTATCTGATCACTGATAATTGCTCCCTAGATGCCCTTGGCATACTTACGTCCATGGTCTGCTGGCACACAGCACAGGTAATCTCTAAATGTATGTATAGCATCAACAGGAAAAACAGCCACAGAAATAAATTCAAATGTGACTCATGCAGTGCTACTGCAAGGCTGATTGCTCTGTCCTGTATGATATCCATTTGTTCTTTCTTTGTTGTTTTACATCATTTGAAATAAAAGTAATTTAGACCTTGCAATATGTATGTTCTCCTAGGTAACCTGTGATTGTGAAAAACACATCAAATCATACCAGAAGCTATTGTGCTACGTGATGGAGTTTTAAGAGATATATCATTTGCAAAAGCAGTAATGGAAAATTTAAAACCTTCCTATAAAAATGCACAACAAGCAGATTTAATAATGTGGGGTCTTTTAAAAGCACAGTTCAACTAGATCTGCTTGAATTTAAGATTTGGATTTTTAGCATTACAAAAATGTGCTTATTGCATAACAGAAAGATCTGATCAAGCATTCAGGGTTTTAGGATCACAAAAGGGAACAGACTGTATTTAATCCTAAAGCAGAGGACTTTCTGTGGGATGTATCATTAAATACATTTCCTTTTCTCTGGTAGAAAGGCAAAGGGTAGGAAAAAAAAATCCAGAAACGTTAACAAGTAAAGACAGGGTGTTTGGAAAAAATGCTGGCAGCTAGCAGTGGTGTTCATGATTTTATAGAGGTTGCCGGATGGAAAGCACAGAAAGTTTGTATAAGTTGGAACAAGATGTCTGAGCTAGGATCCCTGAAAATTAAATACCATGGCCATGTAAATCTGAAGTAGAATGAGAGGCAGACTAAGCTGCAATAGTTTCCTTGAGCTCTTTCTTACTGTTGCATGGCTTAATATCCTCCAGAATGTTATTCAGGACATATCCACATGAGAGCAAGGGAAATAATAGTCAGTGGGAAAAGTGGCAAGATAAAATGCATAAGACAGAAAATTGCTCTAAAATGTTCCTCAGAAAATGATTTTTAATATCAAAACACATTTTCAATCTATATTTTAATTCGTTTTTCTTCTATACCTTGGGCAATTGGGATGAGGGTTTTAAGGCTTGCACATCTGTTTTAAAAATCATCCAAATATTGTTTGGAGGAAAATTCTCTCAGGTGCAGAGGGTCATCACAAGGTCTTTCTATCATTCATGCCAACATCCACTGTTCATGTGTTTTAAGTGGTACAGGAAAAGACAGGTGGGAAGAAGAATTTCATCAAGGAAAACGATAGCAAAGCATCTGCTCAGGCTTTGAAATACATTACAACATATTGGATCCTTGTTTCTGAATGTACTTGGTCTGCATATTGTTCCAAAGTAATTATTGCTGCTGCAGTAGGTGACATCAGTGATGTTTTGCTGAAAAATGCTGTGCTCAACATCAGCTGAGAATTTCACCTATGGCATTTTAGAACTCCTATCCATACTCGGTTATTTTTTTACAGTGTTCATAATGGGATCGCACACAATGGCAACAATTATTTAATCTTGAAATTAAGGGACAAACAGTGGTTCTATATATCAGTGTTTTTCGGGACAAGAGACATCAGGTATAATTAAAGAAGAGACAGTGGACAGGTGGGAACCTTAATTATTCATGAAATTCTCCCTAAAAAGAAATTCCATTATAAGCTCTTTAGCAACACAATCTTACTCCATTACTGCGACTCAGGTTTTTGTCACATAGCCACCCATAAGCAGATGTGTGCTGCATTTAGATAGAAGAAGGTGTTGGCCCACAGCCAACAGATTAAAATGCCTCAAGGTGTATCAGTTGTCAGCATGGGACCAAGTCCAGAGGATCACTTACTGCCCTGGACAAAACAGCATCTCTCCTTTGCAGTGTTATGCAGGAGGCAAAACGACATCAGCATTTCTGAAGGGCTATCACAGGCAAGGACACAGGCTTCCAGGGTATCAGCAGCTCAGAGCTGAGCGCAGACTTTCAAATTTGTACCACAATTTTGGTGTGGATGCTCTTCTTTTTCAGTGGTTTATGCTATTTTTCCTGGAACCTGGATTTTGTCTGTTTGAAGAGGGGGAACTGCTTCTTGAGATTCGGTGGTTCTGATCCACCCCCTTTTCAGGGGAAGTTGAGAGTGATTGTCCCACACTCTAATGTGATTTCATGTGCTTGGGCACCCAGCAAGAGGAATTGTTGGAGCTCTACCCCAAAACTGACAATCCGCACTGAGAACCGAGGGGTGAGGGGAGAGAGGTAGCCCATTCCCTGGCAGGCAGGTCATTCCTGGTAAATCACTTGCAACTTCTTTTGCAGGCTATCAATCCAATTTACTATCTGTGCTCTCAGAAACTCTTAGAGATTACAGAATGCCTCTGGATTTTCAATTAAGTGCACGAAATAAAGTTGAAAAGCTGTAAATTCTGTTTCTGTATTTAAATTTCCTTCTGTTTATTCACAAGTTAGTGCAATTCACGTGTTGTCTGGAAAGCCAGCAAAGGGCCCACTCGCCATTTAAAATCTCTAAGGACATCCCTTACAAGAGACTGTTTACAGAATGATAGGCAGCGTGTGCTGAATGCCATGTCAGAAAGTAGGGATGGACCCTTAAAGGCCACAAATAATGTTCATTGCAATTAGTGAAAATTTTATGCATATTCCAAACAAAAGATATGTGATTCTCCAACATACTATCAATGCATAAGAATTAAATTTTAAAAACTAGTCAAGTCTCGGGCATATGGCTTTCCAGATGAATGACTTGGGTTGTTTTTTTTTTCTTTCATTCTTTCCTTCTTCCTTTCAAATTGCAAAACTGGTGGATGAGTGATAGCTAGCATTTGTACCTAGCATTTGATACAAATAAGAATTGAGAATCTAGTTAAGCGAGAAAAGAAAGACTGATCTGAGACCTGAAAAGTGACCAAAAAAACAATAAACACAAAGTAATGATAAATTGAATGCACTGAGTTGGAGAAAGTCTAGAAAGGCACAAGCAGGATTGATGGCTGGTGGAAGTTATTTATAATTTTGTTAAGTCGTTAGTAGTCAGATCTGTTAGTAAAATTCAAAGGCTGGAAGAAATTTAAACACCTCAGAGGCCAAGGAGAAATAGATGAAAAGGACTGTGTTTTGTAACTGTATAAACAAAAAAGAAAAATCAAATTTGGCATAATGTATAATAATATTTGGCAGACATAATGCAAGGATGTTCATTTGATGAAGGAGACAAACCTGGGAAGTAATAATGGTGCGAGAAACACATGGGATTAACTGTGGACAGCAAAGTATTCATCAATTTGCAATGTGTAACAGCTGCCAGAAAAAGGGCAGTGCAATTTTAGGCTGCATGCACAAAGACATCATATGGTGGAGGAGTCAAGTAACAGTATCTCTGTAGCTCCTGTGTCATCCCATCACCCCAGTTAGACTCTTGTATGGTGTGGGTTATGTTGGCTGCCCATTAGCAAAAAAAAAAATGTACTAAAAATCTGGGAAGAGTTTTAAAGAACAGCAACAGAAATGCAGAAATGGTGAGTGGCCTGGAGGGAGGGATGGATATCCTTTGGAAGAAAAGCTTTTGTAAATAGATACCACCGTTCTGAAAACTTTTTAGTTGCAAACAAAGATTTAAAGTAGTTTAAAGTACTCTTACCCTTTCCTTTGATTCCCCTTAACAATCAGTTCCTTTTTCCTTGAATTTTGTTCAGTTATGTTTCTTGCAGAACTTGTATGTAGTACAAAAAAGAAGACAAAGCAAAAGGACTTTCAGGGAAAAGCATGTTTATATTAAACTGATGGTGACTCTTAGCACATACAGTTTAGTTAAACTGTAAATAAACACAAAGCTGGAACTACAAATATTTGATCCTTAACAAGATTTTATACACAATTATTTAATTGTACGGAAGCATAATTGAGAGTAGGGACATGAAACTGAGAGAAGCAAATTACATCTGAATGCCAGGACTGTGTTCTCAAGGCACAAGCCATTTTGATATAAAAAAATAAGTGTTCCACTCTCAGAATCTGATAAAATTAAAGAGATTTTACTGAATGTACTGTTAGGGATCAGTTATTTAGTGTCAACAAAATTGTTAGGTTTTAAAACATCTCTGATTTTGTCTGTGATTATGTAATCTTGGCTGCTGCGTATCATATGTCAACCTTTATATTGGATCTTCTCAGAGACCAGACTTCCTTCTCTTCCTCTCTCTAATCCACACAAATTTACTCTATAGACAGTTAACATACACAACAAAGAAAAGTTTTCCAAGCAACATAGACAATGTAAACATACATTATCCATTAACTGTGATGAGGCATGTACATTTAAATTCTTACTTTGTTTGGGATATATAGATAGATATCTATTAATTTATTTTTTCCACAAGCATGTGTTCAAATTTAAAAACCTCTAGTTTATCAAAACTATAAACACGAAAGGAATAAGCTGTCTGTAGCACTTGAGTACTGTTCTATTAATAAACTGGGGTTTTTTTCAGTACTTTTACTTTATTTTATCTTATTTTATTTTCAGGAAAGAAAGCCTAGATTGAAGAGTGATTGGTGACTCTGCATTACAGTTTTATACAATACTTAAGGAAAACTTTAAGACCTGTTAGTAATGCTCTAAACTGGAAATTTATTCATTTTCATGGAGGAATTACAGTATGTAATGTATTATAGGATGAGCAGAGACAGTACACATGATGTAGGAGCTGTGCTCCTTGACACAACTGGTTTGGGCAGCAGCATGACTGCAACTAAGCTCATTGGTTCTCTTGGTTATCACTGTGTTGGTGTTGGGGCAATGGTCTCCCATGTTGGTCCTCAAATCCACATTAAGACACCAAAGCAGTGCATAATAATTCAGGTTCTTTCTGAATCTTCCTGCCCCATTACCCTCTTGTTTAACCATGACATTTCAGGAGTCCCTTCCTTCCATTCTCTGGGGTTTGTTCTCTACTGTAGGTATCAGTGCTAAGCAAATGTATAAGGCAGCTGGCCAAACCAAATGGCAGAAAAAGCTGCACTTCTAGCAGTTACTTTCAGTTATGTAAATGAATTTGGGGTAACTTCAATGAACAACAAAGTTATTTTATATTCAATATTCAGTTTTTAAATGCATTTGTTTCTTACAGTATATCTCTTTTTTTTTTTTTTTTTTAAGATGGATGGTAACTGTTGCTAAGCTTAAGGAGGAAAAGACAAGGGAAAATAGAAAAATATATTTAAATTTCCTTTGAAAAAATCCATTAAATTCCTGTTATAATTATTTTGCTTCCTAAAGAGTTGTTGTTTCAGTTTACAAAATTTAGAAATGTAAAACTATAAAAAGGGGGGTTATTTCTGCTTCAGAAGGAAATCTTAGTGCTCCTTCTACTAATCAGTACCTCCTGACACCTCTATAGCATAAGAGGCAATATTGTGAAGACACCAATTGTCTATCTTCATACATGCACTGCAAACATACTGGATAAAATAGTATGTGCATAGAATAGCTTGTGTATATGTATACATATGCAAATATACAAAAAATGTGCACATATGATCTAACTTTGTGCTATCCCATGTATGTGGCAGATTTTGGTAAAAAAGATACTATTTAATCTGCATTGACAACTTCTTTGATGTGAAATTATTAAATGTTCCTACATCTTTTAAATCATTAACATGATTTTTCCAGCTATGTGCTAGTCTTATGAAGTATTTCCTGCAAGCTACATGTTTTACAACAGCTCAGGTAAAGGGAGTTGGCAGCATGGTGTCAAGAATAAACTTTAAAAGGGCTCTCTAAAAGTAATGCTTGGAAGGTATTCATTTGACCTTCAGTGACAGAGCTTATGCCTTGCAAATTGATTAATACAGATACAATATCAAATCATTTTTCATACAATTTTTTAATGTTTGTTAAATGCTGCAGCAGTATGTAAACAGAGTATTTGGCATTTTTATTAGGCTGCGGAACTCAGTCATTTCCTTTGCAACAACATCTCATAAACTATTTTGACAGTCTAATAAACTATAAAAAGCTGTGGTAAAAACTGGCTCTGAATGTTATAACCGTACAAAATGGAAAGAGCAAGAGAAAACATCTATCACTGAGATTATTATCACTGTTGCCATGGCAACCTGGTTGCAATAGCAATATCTCCATGGTTCTGCTGTTTGTTATCATCTTTCTTGATTTTACATCATTGAAATTGTAGTAATTACACTCTGCCTGATGAAAAATGCATGCTGTCATGGCAACTAAGTCAAATATTCTTAATCATTTCACCTCTTCAATCTAAAATGTAATTGTTTGTCAGTAAAATAGGTTATACAGAAGGCTTCTATGGACTTATGATTGCCTTAAGTGTTTTGCAAAAATTGTACTTTTAGGCTCAAGACCCTAAACTAAACTAATAGTCTACAATGGTAAATAATGACTCATTAGAGAAACTAATCAGTGCTTATTAATTGTAGAGTAACTGTTCTAATGTGATAGAATAATGAAATATAAAACATATTACTTGAAACCAAATGTACCAGAGAACATTGATAATATTGCTAGAATCTTGAGGTAAATTGTATGGGATTCAGATTCTATATTCATTCCATTCAGGCCTGCTTGCCACTTACATCTCAAGAGTATCCACCTAAAACCTAAAATACTTTTTTTGCTACATTCATTGACAGCTCCCTCACCTCCACATACACTTCTTTTTTTTAATGGTAAATTCAAGGCTGAAGATTTAAAAGACTGAAGACGATCTAAGGGAAAATAGTAATAAACACATCAAAATTTTGAGCATTCCATTAAAATTCAAATCTCTTGCTTTTCCCTCTGGTAATTTACTGTGCAACTTTTCAAACCGACTGTAAACCAAATTTTCAAAGGGATCTCAGTCCAGCCTGATAATTGGTCCAGCCATGTTGGTTCTGCAATACATTGAGAACATTATCTTACAAGGTACCGGTTGCAGATACAAATGCTCAGATTCAGAAGTCTCATTTGTCAGATCATGCATTTTGTCTCTCAGAAAGCCTCTTGCTCTTCAGATTATCATTTTAGCTACAATTAATTGTTGCTTGAGTAAGCTATCGTGTTTAATTGCAGGGTCAGATTTGCTGAGGATTTTTTTTTAATTGGACATGTTTGCCTGTTCTTGAGTATGTCTGAAAAACTTGTTCTCCTTGTTTTGCAATGAAGTGAACTCTACTGATATTTAGTTATCACCTGGGTTTGTGTATGCACTCTGCTTTGTGTTTTTTCAAGTCTTTTACTACCGTTCATGCCCGAGCAGATGGTTCTAGTTAAGTAGAGGCGCAGTGTCAAAGTTTCTGCTTCAAGCACAATTGCTTGTCCTATTGATATTTTGTATACATGGGGATTTTTTGCCATCTGGGGAACATGGAAGAACATTTCCTCAACACTCTGAATCAATTAGGGAATTTGTTTTGTTTTGTTTTGTGCTGGGAATAATAGTGTGCACCCAGGTGCCCAGTCCTAAATTATTTCTACTTCCGTAAGTTCTTCATTTAAATACTTCACAAATATTAATGAACTCTTCAGAACACTTCTGTGAGAGAAGGAAGTATCTCTGGTAGGTAACCAAGACACAGGAAAATATTTTATTCATGTCCATGTAAAAGGTTACAAGATACCCCACAATTAAACCCAAATTTTCATTTAGGTCCTACCCAAAAGATTATTCATATTTGAAGGCCACGTCATGGAATATTCACTCAAACAACGTTCTCATTGGAATGACTGGGACCTTCTCTCTTATATGAATCCTCTAACAACTCTACTATGCGTGGAATTAAGGTTTAAGGAAACCACATTAAAATGACATGCCCACTGAGAATGTGCTGATCCACTGGCAGTTATTCCCCAGTAGGGAGCATGATTTCTCCCACAAAATTACTGAAGTTGAGCCACAACTCAAGCTGGGTAGAAAATTTGTCCTTTTGTGAGAAACATTCAACTACATTTAATTTAGCTGTTCCTATCTCCAGACAAAATTAAAAGCTACATATGTCCAATCTCCCCAAGAGGGAATCATGCTGTCAGTCCCCATTACCATAGGGAAAAGAAACAAAATGTAATAAATAAATAAATAACCACACACCAAAAGAGAAATTTACCCACTGTACAAATATAACTGTAGCAATATGAAATTTTCACCAAATGCAAGTATCAGGCTTTAAAGCACAAAAACCCACAGGCTGGTCTGACAGTAAAACAGTAAAATTGGGTCAGATCCAAAAGAGCTGAAATATGCCTGAGGATTCACTCTGTACCAAATTTGTGCCCCTATTGAATTTATTGCCTTATGAGTCTCTTGGACAAAGTAAGGTGGGAAAAATGCATAATGGTATTGAAGTGAAATAACATTTTTCTGGTGACTGTCCTTAGGTTTCTATCCCAGACTTGAATAAGGTTCTGTCATTCATCTTGTATTAATTCCTACATCATCTTTCTCAGTGGAACCTCTTCTTGGTTATTGCCAACAGTAAGATCTATTAAGTTAAGGATGTTGCTCTCTTATTTTTAGGAACCCTAGAGTCTTCCCATTTCTTAATGTCATCTGAAGTTTTCTAATACTTCCAAACAGGCATTTTTGCTTTGACTTTAATTGCCTTTGTGTCAGGCCATAAAACCATGCCTTTATTCTATTTTTTCTTTAATTAGATGTTCATTCAGGGTGCTAATGCTTGCATCTTAGACATCACAACTCTGCCTGGTTTCCTTTGGTCCCTTTCAAATGTGTATCTCAGTAGCTATGCCATCCTTCAGGTAGAATCTCCATTGAGATTACCACTGTCTCAATGTGCCACATCTTTCACTAATGACACCCAGAGTATAGCTTCCCCACTCACACCATGGTTTGGCTGTGGTCTCCTGCTCCACGTGATGCCTGTTGGTAGTCTACAAACCCAGTATCCCAAGATGTCTCATTTCTCTCTCCTGCTGATACGCTTGCTTAAAGAAAAAAATAGCTGTTGAGGGGAGCAACTCTAAAGCCTTTACTCTATTTTGCAGGAGTCACTGATGGAGTAAGAAGTTTTGCTTCCACTGCTAAATAAGATAACAAATTCCAGGTGAGCATACAATCGCTTCTAACAGAAATTTAGCCAGAAGGAATTAATTGATTAATTAATACTTCATATCTGCTTCTCTTGCCTCCTCTACTATTAAGTATAATTTGTCCTAACCAACTTGTTATGACTATTTACATTTAAAAAAAGATTTGATCTTTGTGCAGAATTTAATAGTCTCATTTTGAGGTTGACCTGAGATGGATGCAGGACAAAGACAGAATGGTTAGTAGTAGTCGTGTCTCTGTGCCATAGGCCCCATATTACTAACAGATAATGGATTTTTGTTTGCTGACAAGGGACAGGTTTGTACAGTGACAACATAAAGGTCATGTTTTTCCATCAAGTGTGACAAAACAGTATTTGTGAAATTTCAGGTGATTAAGAATTTCCTTATGGTTTTTCAGATTGGAAAATATCGATGAAGTTTAACACGTACAATACAAACAAAAATTTAATACTGATAGTGTAAGAAAGCTACAGAGTTCCACATAAGGTCATTTGATATGTGACTTTGCTGGCTATATCTTAGGATTACTCTTATAAGTACTCAGGTATATTTTCTGTGCACTAAATGGCTGCTTCCATGTAAATCTGTTAAGCAATAAAATTTGTCACTTGCTTTCCTGAAGACAAGAGGCAGAGAGGTAAGTTATTCTTCTGTGATGAAAATGACTGTTATAAAGCAGATGTATCCTGGTTTCTCATTTTACATCCCACCTTTTAGTGAATGTATGTGTAATGTGGAAAAAAAATATGTATCAATTGGAAGATACTTTCATAATATGAAAAGGTTTTATCAAAATATGCTTTATGATTTCTTGAGATATTTTTGATCAACAGAGCAGCGTAACTGCTCAACCTAAGATAAGTAAATATGTCCTGAATGAGGGAATAGAGCATGAAACAAAAGCAGAAAAGAAGAAACCAAATATCTCTCTGTACTTCTGGTATTTATGGAACCAGACAGATTCAGTAAAGCAATCTCCTGCAATGTACTGATAGATGAATTTTTGCTGCCCCTACTTTTCTCCTGCAATTTCACTAAATATTATTTATGCTGTGGCTTTCATTCTTACTGTTTCTTTGCTGGTTTATTTGTATTTATACACAGAAGCTATAAACAAATACAGAAGTGGCTAGATTCTTTGCCACAGAATGTCTTTGTGGTTACTAAGAAATTGCACAAGCCTCTGAAAATAACCGTCCATTAAGAATAAACATCATGCTACAAAAAACTTATCGTGCAACTGGAAAAGATCCAGATTATATACAGTCAGTTTAAGAGAGATCTCGAAAAAATATATTCTTTGTGATCCTAAAAAGCACTGTTAAATATTTTCCCAAATCCTTAAGGCAGAAATGCTATTAATGTGTAGAAGTATGGAAAAGACCTTACATGTTGCCTTTGTCTCAGTAGGTCTTTCATTTCATAATGAGACCTGAGATGTGAATTTCTATTCCTTCTCTCAAAACTTTCCCATAGCAGCCTTAAGGCTGGCTCTAACAATTCTTTTAATAAAAGTGCACTCTGTAATGTGAATCCAGAACATAAACTTAGTGAAAGGTGCCTGGAGGCATCCATCAATTCTTAGTTCAGACAATGTAATATTATCTTGTTTAAAGATCTTCAAAATCAGTCCAGTCAGTTGGGATAGCAACCACTGAAGTGACAAATTTTCTGTGTTGGGACAGCTTTTGGAAAAGAGAATCCTATTGGTCATGCGGATTTTGCAGTGAAAGGAGTCAGTAGACTCTTCTGAAAGTCTATATATGACACCTCTGAGGTAGAAGTTGACATATAAATTTTAATTGCAAAATAGCGTGCACTTGTTATTAACTCATGGCAGATCCCTTCAAATTGAAAAATTCCAGCACAACTTCTACTTATCCCACTTTATAATACGTGTAAGGCAACAGAAAATCTCAAGCAGAAAGGCTCAATATTAATGTGTTGGGCAACTTTTGGTGTCAAACAGCAAGGCTAGAATCATTATGGAATTTTTTTGTGTGTGATGGGGAGTATTTCTTGAAGAAGGCTATGCCAAGAATTCATAGAATCATAAAACTAGTTCAGTTGGAAGTGATCTTAAAAAACACCTAGTTCCACTTTCCCTGCCGTTATTGCAGCATTATCCTCTTGAAGTTCTTGAATTGGTTGCCCGTGCCGCCTAACTCTTTCTGGAATTTTAGAGGCCAGCTGAAGCAACCTGGTTAATTAGCAAAAATGGTGGCCTTTCCAGAATTACAATGATTAGGTAGGTACCGGTGCTTTCTTTTATTCTTTTTTTTTAAAATGACCTGGGCTCAAAACTAAGTTGTAGTTTCTTGTACTGTATACAGAGTTACTTCTCATTAAAATAACATTTTGTTTTAAAAATTGGAAATATCAAAAAAACAGGGCCCCAAAGCTAGTTTCTAAATCTGACATTTTGCACCATTTTTCCTGCCTGTGTTAACTACACAATTTTTTGTTTCCTGTAAGAAGGAGGAGAGGAGAGATTGAGGAAATACATGGAAGTACTTTTGCAACTCTCTGCCTTCATTCTGGGAGAATCAGGTAAATCTTTATATTAATTTCTAAGATCCATCAGCAAAATATATTTTCTGTATATACATTGAGAGAGAATCCTCAGCTTGTTTTGAAGAAGCACTTATCTAGTGGTCATCTTTTTCCCCCGAAGCTAGTAATTGAGGACATGACCCTTTAAAATTCTATCCATTGAGTCTAACAATCAGAGCAATATTATAAATCATTTCACAAAAAGAATCCAGCTAATATCAAAGAAACCTCCAATAAATTCAAAGTTCTGGCTTGATCTCTACAAGTTTTCTACCCCATGTCCTGAGGATTACATACCAAAGTTATTTTTCAAATTACTGTTTCAGTTTTCTGGATTCCTGGTAACTTTAGATAAATGCATACTTTCATTCCAGCTGATACATGATCTTCTTTTAGTCTGAAGCTGAATTTATAATAAACTATAGAAATATGCAGAAAGTGGAGACACAAACCAAGTGGTCTTAACAGATGTGATCTCATCAGGGTTCCATTTGTTAAAGGAAATCATTGAATATTAACTAAAAGTTAATTAGACCTAATTGCCAATTAGAAAGAAAAAGTAATTTGAAACTATCTGCTGCCAGTGTCTTATTATTAACTTAAAGAAGCCTAATTCTTGAAAAGGGTCTTTAAGTATGTTACCTGTCCATATATCAGTTTCAGTATGCTAAATCTATTGCAAAATTCTCACTCATTGAAGGAAGTCTCACAGACCTCAAAAGATCCAAAGGCAAACATCTTGCTTTGAAATATTGAAGGAGTCGCTAACTTGCTCTTTTTAGAAAAAAATACACTTTTCTTTTAGTTTTGTTTTCCAAAGTTCTAATTTTTTAAAAAAATAGGTGAAAGGACACAAGACACAGAGATTATGCTGAAAGCATCTGTCCAGAAGATATATACTTGGTAAGAAGAGAGTGGATCAGGATGTGTAAGCATAACACAATTCCACCAGCCTTTGCATCCAGATTACACTATATTAATGAGACATGAGCAAGAAAATAAGGATACTTGAGTCTTTTAGAAACTCAGCTGCAAAATTTTATCCTTACATGGACAGTCCAACTAACAAAAATAGAGCTGTTTGCATGAGCACAGAACATTTGCCTAAGTAAAGGCTTGAAGGACAGTCATTAGGCGCATTCTGTTCCCTTAGCTTTCCAGGCACTGATTTCATTCAGTATCTATTTTTGTTTATTGCTTTTTTATTTTCTCACATTGCACTAATATGTGTCATGGCTGGACTTTTTGCTACTCACCCTATGTTTTTCCTTCTGTTTCTGTCCCACTTTGAGTGTGTTTAGTGCAAACTCTCAGTAAAAGAACATGCTAGTAAATCCTTGGAGACTGCCTCTATTTTAATCCTGCTGATGAGGAACACTTTTGTAACTTCTTTTTTCATCGGTTCAGTATTTAGTAAATATGCAGGTATTGCTCATCTTACATGGATTAAGGGATATTTTGGCCAGAAGAGTAACACCTTTCTATTCGTGGAAAATTCATACCATACTCACCACAGAATTAAAGTTTGGTTATGACTACTGCTTTGTGTTTGAACATTTCCTTCACAGAAAAAATTTTTCAAAATTAAACTTTGCTTGAAGAACTGAAGCAAACCAAAAATGTCAGTGCACAACATCTTTATTGTTAAAATGTTGTGCTAAAGTTCATGTAACAAGCAAAATTTACAGTGGTGCAAAGCTACATAGAGTATCTGGATGGAAATTGCAGAAGTCGTTATTCTTTGTATAAACACCATATGTCATAAAAGTTTGTTTTGGCTTAAATATAGAATGGCTATGTATCAATCCTTTGCCACTTCATTTTTGCAATTCAGGATTGAGTTTTTTCCTGCCTTTTAAATTGAACTCTGGTTGTTTGAATTAAAGATAAATAAATAAATAAACTTTTAAAAAGGAGGGCTTTCCTCACAGTCAGCAAATATTGTTACTAACTCAGTTCATATTTCCCTACTTAACTCAGATCCCAAATTTTACCTTTGCCTTGGATGTGATAGACCTGGTTCAATTCTCATTTGCCATGGTTCATGCTGATATGACCACACTGACATCGTGGAATTACTCCTAACTGACAGTGAAATGGGAATGATGGCTGCTCAGTCTCAGTCTGCTGCCAAACCTTTCTGTAACGCAATCTCATTAATTTCCAGAAGTCAAAAAAGACTTGGGTAGGTGGCTGCTTTCCAAAAACAACCCCACAAATGCTTAGGAAAAGAGTAACTATATGATATTCTGTGGGAGAGGTTTTTATCACAAATAAACAACTTGAATTCCTATTTTAGTATTTCAGAGCTCTGCACAGGTTCTGTGTTTCATTCCTAAAAGCAAGGTCCTAGCATCTTAGGGAAATGTAGAATATGATAGTACCTCTCATGAAGTTAGGCTTGTTAATTAGCTCTAATGCTTTGTGTAGAACAGGCTTTTGTTAATTATATATGCCTAGGTTAAATATTAATGGTTACCATTTATAAAGAGCTTTGCATTTTTTTAAGTACTCAGCAAACATAAACTAATTATATGTCACAATATCCTGTCTAATTAGATAACTGTGTAATTTCCCCACAAGATACATTATTTTTCACTTCCTGTCACTGAACTATTGTATAGTATTGCTTTACATTGCTAAATGTTTTCTTTCCACTCCAGGAATGATTGAAGTAAAAGGAAAAAAAAATACATGAAAGCTGCCTGGGAAATTTCATTTTCTCATTGGAAAATTCTAAGCTTGCAGTTTGTTTGAAAGTCACTTTTGCTGAAGCCTCTGAATAGAGAAAAAAAAAGAAAAAGTGGTTTCTTTGTACAATGTGGAAATATTACATATGGTGTTTTCAATAAAAAAGATTTAGGAAAGTCTTTTTGCTCCAAAATGTTGGTTTCTGTGTACTAAATATAAATGAAACACACCTTACTTGCTGCCATTTGCAGGAACCTTGTGAAATCTTTCATACTGTTGGCTTTTGGCCTAATCTGTTCTCTACTGCTGGGAAACATTTGCAACCCGAGGTATATGTAACATTAGCAGATCTTCTGTGCATCCTTCTGGGCAAAACATGTGTTGCCTTTGATCTCAGCACTGTTAAAATGTATGCTCTGATATCTGTCCATTTGTCTGTCTATTTTTTTAATGTTATCCGTTCTCAACATTTCTGAAGACATCAATTCTGGGATCAATTTGGAATGGAAAAATTAATTTGTACCTTGAAAATTCAGGTGATATCATGAAATCAGGAATACCTTTTCATTAAAATACTTTACATAGTATGCATCTGAGCTTAATTTTATTGGAAAATACTGAATTTTGATACATTTGCTCTTTTCTTATATTCATCACATGAATGCTGAGATATATCATGTGAAAACTGATGTCACTGACTTTGCTGAATAGCAAATTGCTTTGGAAATTTGTTACATCAATGCACCAAGACTGACTTAAATATGGATTTCAGAATATCTGTTTATTTATGTAGGATGAGACCTGTCTCTTAAAGTTAACTGTCTGTGATATAACCTGCCATCAAATTGCACCTTGGTATTTACCATATGAGCTTGAAGGAGCTTCTCTGCTTCTGTTTTCATGACTCTTGTGTCAGAGCCAGGTTTTATTCAGATATTGCTAATGCTACAAGATTTTCTTTTACTATTTCCTATTTGCATGGGAAACAACTTGAGTTGGGACCTCTCCTCTTCCCGCAGAGCAGCATCCTGGATGCCAGGACATGAAAAGCCCTTTATTCACTATGGGCAGAAAGAACAACCATTCTTCCTAATACTTAGCAAGGTTATAAAGTTGTCAGCTTTAGTTGCCGCTCACAGTCGTCAGTTTGGCCAAGCAGAAGGTGACATGGCATCTTTCACTGAGACACTAACAAGTAAATACATCTGCAGAAGAATTTTTTTCTTTTTTAAAAGAATGGGTAACAGTTAAATTCCTCATCTGTGATTTTTAGAAGGAGCTGCAGGAATGAAGTGCTCAAATCCCACTGAAAGTCAAACATATAAAACTCTTAGCCACTGAAATGTTAGAACTCCCTGTCCCTAGGATTTGACAACATAACAACTCTTGTTCAAATTAGAAACTGTGTAAGAGAAAAGTGTTGTTGAAAATTAGGCCACTTATTTAGGTACTCAGGGAAGGATTGAACTGCAGCAGCAACTCCAGCCCTGAATCACTTAGATATTTTGATCGTGCTACCAAAAAGGCTCATCTTAAATTTACATTTCTGGTAATGCAGTGAAGTAATTCTTGCCATTCTTTCTGAAAAAAAAAAACAAACCACCGAACCCCACTATTCCAATCCTTGTATAGATTGTGGTAAACATCATGTATATGATGAAAACAGAAAAAGAAAGATCCATCTGTGCTCCTCACAACAAGCAGCTTCAGTAAATGCAGAAGCACAATCATCTGAAGTTTAAGGAAAAAGGTAAAGGAAGAAAGAATTTAGAAAACTTGATTTCTCAGGAGGCCTTTCCTGAGTAGCTATGCTAACTTATCTGTTGTTTCTCTGTCTGTCCGATTTAGCTTTATTAGATGCGTTTAGGAAGCTGTACCTCTCTTGAGGAGTGCTGCCTGCTGAAGTTACAGCTTGGTTCATGCAAGCCCTACATACTTTCTCACTCAGCCCCTAGTCGTGTTATGGATACACTCACCCTCCTTCTATCTAATTCATAAACAGATAGATTCCCAAGGTTGTGGCAAAGCACAGCTGCAGTGCAAACATAGATATTAACATTCCCACAGCTTTAGAAATATGGTATTACAGCTCATGGAATTTAATAGAGTGCCACACATTCAATTCCTGTGTCACTGATGTTATTATATGTATGTTAGAAATCCCATCTGAAAGGTACAGATTACTTCAGTGCCTTTTGTTCATCACTAACTCTAGAAACCATATGGATTTTTCAAAAGCATGTACCATGGATCTAACTCTGCTCGAGTTCAAATCAGAGAGAGTTTTATCATTAATTTCAGTGGAATCTGAAGTAGGGCAGCACCAGCTGCTGTAGAAGATCCAATCCTTTGTGCTTATTGAAATAAAGATGACAGAGGAACTCATTCTAGATTCAAGTCAATGGGATCTTTGGATGTAAAACAAACTAATGGCTGGCTCTTGTGAAAGAAACTCAGAAATAGGACTTCAGAGAATGGCTTTGGCTGCAGCCATGCATCTAGACATATTGACGCCAGCTCCTCAATTCAAACAGTTTCCAGGAGCGTAGGCATCGGCGCATTAAGAGTTCTGCTGCAGGATCCAGTTCTGAAGGACATTGTAAGAATGAGCTTAATGCCTTTCATTTGGGGTTCTAATGCCTATGTTTTCAAACAGTACTATATACCCTGGTTGCAAATAATATCTGAAATGGCAAAAGCAACCTGGAGTGCTGAATAGGTACCTTAAAGCTAAGATTCTGCTAAAGCATAGCACAGGTCAGGGCAAGCAAGTGAACACTTTCAAACTGCCATGGAGTATACAGTGTTTATAATAACAAAGAATTAAAGATGAATCTGTGGGACATCAACTGCTTTTGTATCTCAGAAAAGCCTTTGGGGGATTCTAGGCTTTTTGGAGGTAATTCAAATTCACACATAGCCCTGATCCCAGAGTGCATCTAGATCTACACCACTACTGGCCTTTCAGCTATTCCAATATGCCTTTCCAAAGCAAGGTAATAAAGAATTACTTAAAACTTATTAAAGAGTTACATCCCATTTCCAAATGTGCTGGAGAAATATAAAAAAATTTTAATTTAGATAAGAATCAGTCACTATCATTTAAGTCTGATAGCATTTCACATCACTTCTAAAGCTGAATGACTACAGAAAGTGAAGGGTAATAATGAACTGATACTCTGCTTCAAGTGAGATTAAATTTTAAACAAATATCTGTATATAGATGGAGATTTATAGAGGAGTCTAAGGAGAGAAAGCTTGATATGCATTAATACAAGTATACTCCACAAATCTTCAACTTAACCCCAGGGTATCCACCTTATTTATGTACAGTGTATTAGTATTTAATTTTACCTGAGCATTCTTTTCTTTGTTATATCTGTCTTCTTCAACAAACTCTTGGGATATATTTTTTTCATAGCATTTTGGTTTTATCTTAATATTTCAATGTTTTTTATTTGTCTCCCTCCATTCTTCTCCTCTTCTGTTGGCTGATTTTTGGAGGGTTTTTTTCAGACTTTCCTGAGATAACGAACCAAGAGAGCCTGGAGACCTGGTGATGCAGTCTCTGTATGATACCTTCAAGACTCAAAACACAAGTCAACCCTCTAAAATGAAACAATATGCTATCTTCTTTTCCATATTTAACTTCAGTCCTATGGTTATGTAGGGCTCCACTAAATACTTTCTCCACAACTGAATATTTTGGGGCAAGCCCTGTCTATGGTCTGACACCCTGCCAAGCGCACAGGAACAAAAGGTTGGGTCAGTTTCTTCCAGGTCTGCAGTATTTCTTCTGAACAGAGATGGCATGTCTTTGTGGGGCAAAATTCTAAAGTCTTGTATGCTGAGCTGGAACTGGGGGCTGTGGGGAGGGCAACAGGTTGACCTACCAGCCATGAATTTAGCCCTTAACTCAGCCTTGGGCCGTATCCAGCCACATGGGCTACCACAGGAAAACCCAAAAGTTGTTATAGCTCCATGCAGCCTTTCTGTCAAATAGACGGTGGTGAAGGTTTGTATCTGACCCTAAAATATAAATCAATGTTATGCTACTAGATTTACCTTGACAACAGAAAGCAAGCAGGCTATCATTATCCTGGCACTGAATATTTTTATTTTCGTAAATTATAAATATTACTTTTTCCTCTCCACCTTCAGTCTTAAGAATGTGGTTTCACATTTCATTTAATGCTAAATGGTTCATTACATAGAGTAGCAACTTAGTTCTCTTATTATGGTGTTATCTTTCACTTTGTCAAAATATGTCTACTTGATAAGAAATCTGACAGAAGTTGCTTATGATGGGATCACTAACAGCCATCAGTTTCTCTGTAGCAAATGAAACTGTAACCATGGAAACGGCCTTTTTTTGCCAGAATGAAAATGAGACAGCACTCTGCTGCAGCCATTAGTAGAATACACAAATGTCCCTCAAGGCAAACATCTAAAGCAAATGGACTGCAAAGTAAGGAGCACTAATTTCTATTTATTTAGGATTTGTAAACCTAGCAGAGCAAGATATTAACAAAGGAACAAACAAAGGAGGTTAAAAAAAGATGTTTGTATTTTTCTTTCCATTTACAAAACTCCTCATTTTTAATAAAAATACTTTATTCTGGTTTTCTAAGTATAAGCTTAAATAGTACTGTAACAATGCACTTCAATAATGCTGTGGTTTGATTGTGCCTGTTCTATGCAGGAAATAATTTTTAAAATTGCACTAGAAGAATGGCTGGTTTTGTTGTTTGGATTTGGTCTTTTTTTATTATTTTTGGAAATGGTTATTTTAGCGCATAAGTATTAAAAATGCTGAACATGAGATTTTTTTTCACACTGTTTAATTTCAAACAACCCTGTTCATTCTGATAAGATACACTGGGGATGATAATAAGTCTATTCTAAACACTATCAGCAGTCGGCCACAGGCTGTCAAAGACATTTCAAGTGTCAGACTCTTCTTACTGTCCTCTTTATTCAGTACTACGCCCCTCTTGCTACAAACTAGTTATTGAATGCATAGATTCTTTTGACAGACTCAGATTAGGTGAGGGGTCTTAAACTGTCTATGATGTACATCAGTAAGATATATCTTAACTTGTTTGCCTTCTCCTTTCACATCAAAAATCATAGTTACTCTGGGAACAGCAACATCTAGCCTCTGTTCTATTTCCAGCTTGCTGAATAAACTGAAGATACAATTTTCTACTAGGATAATTAGTTTGTTAACCAAAACTCTTTAAATATTTAATTCATAGCTACCAATGGATTGGAATAATCATGCCAATTACTTACAGATATGTTGGGATGCTACAAATACCTGCGTGCCTATAAATACAACTAAGTGACATGACGTGACAGCCACTTTCAGAGACCTATTTCCTATAGTGTGATCAGAAATACCCACCATTGTCCTGATATGTTTCACATAGGTCAGGGTTAAGACATGCTTACAGAAGTTGCCTACTGCCCACTTACTGGCTGTAGGTATAAAAAATATAAAGAATGAGCCATGACAGAGTAGAAAGACTAACCTGAGAAGGCTCTAAAGGCAAAGCATTCAAGTTATAAACTTACACTCCTTGACCTCTATGGCTTTGTAAGTCTTAACTATGTGAAAAATGAACCAATATGGATAATTAAAGTGGCATGACAAAGACCCCTGCCTCACTGGAAAGTTACTTGGCTCTCCTACTAACAAAATGCCCCTAAAATGCTCCCTCTCAAATCAAAAGTACATGTTAAAGTAAACATAAAAGATGGGAGAGGCATCTTGATTTTTAGTTTTGCTCGATACTATCTTTTAATTGTCCTAAGCATATGTTCAGCCATATGTGCGAGTATATATGTATACACGTGCACATAAAAATCTAAACTCACAATAGTAGAATAACATTGTAGGTAAGTTTGCAAAAAGCTTTTTCCAGACTCAGTTAGACATCTTCCTGAGTAGATGTATGTTTGGGAAAAAGCAGGCAAGTAAACAAACCTTGGTATATTGGGAAACTTGGAGAGAGGGACACGGACAGGGACACGACACACAAATAGCTTTGTTTTCTGTCTACTACTATAAAAGCATAGGACTGCACGGACCTTTTAAGCTAAAGGATGCATAACCAGACAGACCACTAGTTAAGTGCAGTGCTTGCACATACCAGTATGTATAATAGTTAATTAAAATTGGCAAAATTTCCAAGTAAATAGATTTGTTATTGGCTGCTGGAAGCTGACAGCTGGAGTTACAATTCTCTTTAGTCCAGACATCAGAAAAAGCTTTAGCTGAATAAAACTAACCTAGTCTGAAACTCCATCTATAGAAGAACAAAAAAATCAGTTAGCAGCTGAAATGTCTAGGACCAAAATACATTTGATGTGAGAGGACAGAAAATAGATTATATATACAGCCACATTCTCGCTATTTGCATTATATTTCAAATTCAGTCACCTTTATCATCACCTAAAGTAGTATCTTTGTCATTTAAGGTAAAGACCTTTACTGGCTGCCCACAGCTTGTTATTTACCTACAAAATGCTGAGTTATATAATTACATTAAACTAAACAAAAATATACAAATATTATAATGTCTAAACTAAATGTGACAGTGAAACTCCATTGCCTGAGTAGTTTGTTCTTCTGTGTTATTGCCACATATTCAGTGGAGATTATGTACCGGGTAATTTTCTTCTCAACTCTCAGCTGAGCCATTTATATTTGTCCCGTAATCCTGAATTAATCCCATCTACTCTAGGCGACTAAGGTAAGAGAATACCTCTCCTAGGCTTCTTCAGTATTCAATAAGAAGAGAGAAGCTCAGCCACCTAAAATCTAAATGCCTTCTTGGAGGTGCTTATTTTTTTTCCACTGACCATAAAAGGGGATGCGAGATGAGTTCAGGTAGGGCCTAAAACTGAGCAAATGACCATTCTGCAGGAAGAGGGTAAGTCACCTCATATGCAGATAACAACAGATCAAACATTTGAAGCCAATCTAAAAATGCACAGGATTGCAGCCCATTTTGTCATAGCAGCAGCTTTGCCATTGATATTGCTACCATGCCACTCCTTCTGTACGAACAAAGGCAAGAAAAAGAAGAAAATGAGAAGAGAAAATCAATCACCTAGCAGGAAGAAGAGAAGGAGTAGCATTCTTTTTAACTGTGCTATAGACATTTTTGCCTTCAAATCGGGCTTTGAAATAATGCTAACTGAGCCAGGAGAGACTGGTACGGCTGGAGCTGTGGCAGCATTGGCAGTCCAGACCTGGCCCTGTGATGCAAAACTTCCAGCAGACATGTGCTATGCATTCGCTGAGGGGTAGGTCAGAAAAGAGTTGCTGGCAAAAGAAATTCAGCTTTTCCTGTCAATAATACTACAGTGGGTTATGTTCTTCATCAAGTAAGTGGACAAGTTGAAATATATCTTAGGAAATCTTCTGGATTGATTTTTTTTTCTCCAACAGATCATTCCACAATGGACTTCACTGAGCATTTCTGTTTATAGTGACCTCTGAATCCCACAATACTGCCAAGCACCAAGCACCACTATTACGTATGGTTATACTGGAAAAGGAACTTTATATGTGGCTAATGGCTTCTGGTACCTTCAGTTGTTTCTGTCCTGAAGAGCTTGTTGTGTCTACATGACAAAAGAAAAATTAATTTTCATGGTTATAGAGCTAAGTTAATTTAAATCAGATAACCCTGCATCAGACAAAAGCTAAAAGTTTCAGATCCTATGTACTCTTTGCATTCAGAAATTTATTATTTTCATTGGTTCTAATGATGACCTTAGTGATCTAGTTACTGTTTATTGTCTGAGTCTTATAAATTATCACTAAAGGATTCTGCTTTAGAAGGTAAGAAAACTCTTAAAAAGAAAGTATGTGAATATGTGAAGATGAAAACAGGATGTTTGCCACTTTGTTTAATGAAATATGATTTTCATGATCTAATTACCCCCATTATCAGTGCAGTTCCCTGTGAGCATATCCACACTGACTAACTTTACCCATGTGTCCTGAGATTCTTAGATGAATCATTCCTCATAGAAACCTACCTCTTCCAGCTGCTCTATAGAGAGACTTGTAGGTTTAACTTCTTATTTTGAAGAATCACATCAGTTCAATGCCTAAAGCTAGGCAGTCTTAAAAGCAAACCTCAACAAAGAATCATTGATCGTTCTCACTATTTGTCCCTTTCAAATAGCCCATTTCTCTCAGACCAGAGGAGCAGGTTAGGAAAAAATTTTTTCTACATATAAGTATGCTACATGCTTTGTTTCAAGTCTGATTCCAGCTTTTGCATTGAGCACACAAAGCACATATCTTTACCATTTGAACCATTAAATTCAGGAATGTCCATTGAAATTACTCATGTTTATTTGTTAGCATCGCATAAGTACTTCAATGAGTATAAGAGAGACAGTATTCTCCTTATTCGTTTAGGGTTTTTCAGTGTCTAATGGTACCTTAGGAACTCTACTATCTGTTGTAGCTTGGAGTACTCTGAGCATTATGAAAGTGGGTCTTATGTGTTTTCCTTAACAACTGAAAGCACCCAAGTTACCAAATTAAATATAATTGATAAGCAAGTGGGATCTGCACAGAGAACATTAAAAGGCAGATTGATCACTAAATCTAGTAACTCCTAACTGCTCAATCACATATATTACAGCAATATGCTCCCTGGCATAAAATAAATCTGGTTTCAAAACAGTAGGATAAATTATAGACAGACCCATTGTTGTGATTGCTAGGATGACTATAATTTCAAGTAATTTTAAAACCTTTTACATAACAAACAAAAAAAGTATTCATGTGAAGAATCTGATTGTAGCAAATATAGATGTCTGAAGACCTCCCAATCTGAAAGATCTGAGGTCTGTATAGTTTGATATGTAATATGTTGTTGGGCTCACAGTCAGTAGGTCTGTAGGGATCTGATCATGATAATCCCTGGTTTGTTTCAAATAAACCTCCGTTCTCCTGTGCTGAGCTTCCTACAGCTGTGCAATATCTTTTTCCTAGAAACATTGCCAAGAAGGAGCACAGTAACAGGGGTCAACTCCAACCATGAACTTTATGAATTGTTTAGTGGCACATTAAAGGACAGCATCAAGTTCACTTATAGGCTTTGAAATGATCTTATTTCTAGCTTGTGCAGGTGGATGATTCCCTGTGCATTTGATTCACTTGGTCAAGATTTAACCCGTTGTTTCTTGCAGCTTTCCCCGCTGCAAAAGTCCCTGCCTTCTGCTTTTCATATAACAGCAGTACCATAACATCAAGGAGGGGAGCGGGTGGAGGAATCTGGAGAGGATTTTGGATGCAGGAATATTGCTAACGCACAAGGCTATTTCTAGCCTTTTTGATCACAGGCTCACATCCAGGAGGGATGCCCTTTACAGATTTGGTTCAGCATGGAGAGCCATCTAATTCACAGGACACACATGGTACTTCAGGCTCAGCTGTAACAAGACCAAGGCTCGTGGTTTCAATGGTGTTGACCCTTTCAATACCTCAGCGAACGACAATGGATTTACCTAATTCAGTGACTTTGCAGTTACAGCAGGATGAAAATTTGTGGGATCTGCTTTGACAGTTTCTTTCAACATGCACTCTAAAGATGAAAGAATTAAATCTTGCAGTGCCAACTTTCACACTTTCAGTGCTACTACCTATCCAGCCAGAAGATGCAAAATTTACCCTTGAATAAGCCCTTGAATATCCAAGATCCATCTTAAACCCCATGAAAGCATCAGATCGGTTGCTCACTGAGCAAATTCCATACCACACTTAAAATACAAAGCTGATCACTTTTGGGGGTATGTGGAACCAAATAGACAAGACAACAGTTAAAATAATGCTGATTATCTAAAAATTATTAAATCAAAATCCAGCTTCACTGTTCTAAACTTCATTTTTGGTTTGACTCTACTGCTGCATCTGGGAATGTTGTGCCAAGAAATTTGCATGCTAGCAGAGAGAGGAGAGAGTGATCTGTTGACTACGAACTGATGGGTGTTAGTCATATTATGATGAGTGTGATCCAACAGTCCTTTAGTGTACAAATAATATTATTCAGAATATCCACATAGACCTTATCCATGCAATTGCCTCTCTTTTTTTCTACTATGTAGCTAAATTTTAATTTTTTTTTTCCTTTTCTTCTGTTAAACTTTTGCAAAAGGAGGGATGTTGGAAGCACAAGTTCTATTGGGACTAGTCTATTGATTCCACCTACTACTATTGCTGATGTAGCATTCCTCCTCAGACTGGACATCTTTTCTTGGCCAAAGTTGCATAAACTTTTACAGAGTGGTAACACCAATGATGGAAGCTTAAACATGTAGCTCAGGTGCGTGTGATGGAGCTGAAATGGCTACTGAGCCTACCACAGTAGTCTTAAGAGGAGTGCTGGAGGACAGCTGTGTGAAAAAGTGAATTTTTTGATCAAGTGGATAAAGAATAATCAATTGGAAAAAAAATTTTTGAACATTTTTTTTATATTCCCAGAGAAAAGAGATATGAGAGGGTTTAGGGTTTTTTTCATATTGCACAAAATATTAAATATTCAGGGGATCATCTTAAAAAGTGGTAAATTTTTCTAAATGAAAAGTTGTTTTGAAATGAAAAATATCAAAACATTCCACTTGAAAATGTCAGAGTGAAGTGTTTTGACTATTTAAAATGTTTTTACTGAAAAATTATAAATTATACATGGATTTGTGAATTGTTTCATCATCTGAAATACACATTTTAGTTAAAAGAAAGTTATAGCTCCCTTCAGAGGTTTTTTCTCATGTCTCTGGTCTAAGTAAGCAAGTTTTTCTTCACCAGTTTTTGTCTTTTAATTTGTTTGACATTTAACACATATAGCCATCATAAATCTCAAAGACTTGCACTGTACAGTTGTTTTAAGAGTAGATCTGACTTGATTGAAAAGTAATGCTTAGACACACAAGCACACACACACACACACACACACAAAGAGGGGCCAATTTCTGTTCCGGGTTACAACACTTTAGAATTAAATAATCCCTAAATTAAATTGAGTTACTTCAGAATCAAAATGATAAAAGGTTAAGAACACTGGGCTTAGTTACAGAGAAAGCTGTGATAAATCATGGCATGACCTATTGGGTGCTCAACAACATCTACATAATTACTGCAATGATTATTGTAATGTTGTCTGCACTGCATTGTATGACATAGCTTCCATGATAGAAATTAAATACTGTCATAACACTTTTTTCCGCTTTCAAAGAGTTGTTTGGACAGCTAGGGAAATGAGGTAGCATTCAATTTTAGGTTTTAAGTTAAAAATACAATTGAGATCGGTAATTACTAAAAATCACTACTGAGCTGGAACCTGCTATTTCCTCCTATATTTCTTAATTTATCTGATTTATATTTGAGTAAAATCAAATCCAGAGAGGAGTTATTTCTGATTAGATCATATCTGTTATTTAGTATCTGTGGGGGATTTAATGCAATTGCTGCTAAATCTTGAAATTTAGCCAAGTGGTAGTTAACATCCTACAGATGAGTCGTAACCAAATATCATCCTTTCTCTCTGTGCAAAATGTACATACAGATAATATGAAGTGCTAATGCCTCTTAGTTATAATATGTATTTATTCTTTTAAAACTTTTCCTGCTATACATTTTTCCATTCTTTCCTGTAATATATATTTATTTTCACTATTTCTAAACTTGCTTTAGGTCAAATATTGGGAAGGGATAGTGACTAATGTAGTTTAAAATTTTAGGGATTTTTTTTTTATCCTTAAACCCATTAAAAAGAGAAATCAGAACTAATACCTCATTGTATATTTATTTTCAAAGTGCATTATAGTTCTGCAGGAATGTTGCATCTCTTTCGGCTTGATACAAAGATAGGTTTTATTTCCATCATTATTGTTTTAAATCTAACAGTTTGATAGTAGAACGTGAATTTTATACCTTATAAAAGGCTTTGGGCCATATTTTCTGCTCTGGCAAATGGCTACATCTCAATGAATTTCCTCAATGTTCGTTCTTTTGTTCACATCAGCAGAAAATTTTGGCCTCGTAAATAAATACTCCCATAGGACCCAGGTAAAATGAATGGTCAAAAACCATATCACAACGAAATGAATTTTCAACATGGTTTTGTTTTTCTGTTCTGAATGGAAGAATGATTCAAATGAAGATAAGTATCACATCAAGCATGATGATGTGTTTGTGTTAGCTGACATTTTCCTGGCTATTTTAAATAACTCTGAAACAAGAAAAGAGCCTTCAGTAACTTGCTTGTATCAGCTGTGCTTGGAAGACAATAGCTCGCCAGGCTGTAATCTGGACAGTACTGAATCCTCTACATTTTCCCTTGAGTGGAGATGTTATAAATAGTGACTAACTGGAACTTTCAGACTTCAGAGGAAGATTTTGTCTGCTGGGGAACGGTGTGGGAGTAGTGTTCATGCAGAGGTGCCAAAAAAAAAAAACCCAAAACAACAAACCCAAGATAATTTAACAGTAGCCTAACTGGTTCTCTTTGTTTAAACTATTCCCAGGAGCTGCACGCAGTCTGAATTTGCAGGCACAGTCTCAGAAGGATCGGAAGGACTTTCTGGAAAAGAAGATGTATACCAACATAGTTTATAACATAGAGGATATGAATTGAGGTTTAATTTGGCATCTTTATACACTTCATCAGTATTCATGCCTGTTTAACACATCAGCATTACTTTCAGGTTACTCAAACTTCATAGTATAGCTATGCTAGGTAAAACAGTAAAAGTAAAAGGTTTTTATCAGATGATGGCAATATTTAGGTATTCAAAAAATCTAACTTTGCTTCTCTTCAAGATATCTCAATTTTCTTATGTACTGTATTGAAAGTATTTCTGTTTAGCTTGATTACGTTTCCATTTACCTTTCTCTCAGTATGTTTGGTTTTATTTTCCAGTAAATATTTCACCAACATGAAGTTATGTCTGAATTATTCTCTGTTTCTATCAACAGAAATGCTAAATACAGTCTGCAGCAGTGGCTGCCTTCATTAATATGATTTCAAAACAACAAACATGATGCTCAGTGCATACTTTATTTCTGCTAGGAGACATCACATTTCTAATTAAACTCAAATCATAACTGAATGAAAATACATGGAATTCAGGATGATTATTTATATCATACATTTAATTATTATTACCTTTCTTTTACCAAGCAGAAGAAAAAATAATCACAGGGCAGAGAATGACATTTTTAAAAATGTATTTGCTCTATAAGCAGGCTTTGTTGTCACAAATACTACGGTGACAATAAGATCTCTAGGAGAGCTCTGTTTGTAACACAACATGTAGTATTCCTCAGGAATTAGTACTTTCACCCAAGAAAGAACCCAAAGATTCTTTGCTATAGATTTTTGTAGTACTTCTCAGCATAAGTTTTAGTCTATGGAAAACTTCTTTGTACTTAAAATAAAGAAAGACAAAGAGAGAAAGAGAAAGATTTCCTTTTTTTTTTTCCCGAAGAGCAGTAAGGAAGATGATGGATTAAAGCAGATGCAGACTGTTTGCAGTTATATAAGACTATTAGGTACCCTGCTTGTTCTGGCTTTTGTAATTTGTCCATGTCCTACTTTATGTAACTCAATCCATTGTGAGCAAAAACATGCAATACCAGAATAGTTCATATTTCATTTTGTCAGCAAATTAGAAAAAAAATCTAAAAACAAACACAATAGACATCATATTTGCTGAGTATAGAACTGAGCATTTTTTCATATCAAAGGAGTCTGAAAAGAACAGAAGGTTAAGAAGATTTTTTTTTTACAATGAGCAGATGTGCTTGTTACTGTTGATGGACAAGCTTATCCATTTACATCAATTAATATCAACAGCAAGCACATCAATATGGAAGCTTGTCCTGACGCCTTGATTTTTTCCCATCTGACAGGTAATAGTGGGGCTGGGAAAATGTCACAACAATTTAGTCATGCTTCACTGACTTTAACTACTTCAGTGACAATGGGAATGCATCATGCTAAGATTCCTTATGATTCATAATGGTACTGCATTAGGCAGCTATTGCAGAGGATTTAAACTAGTCTTTGTCAATTAAGGGTTTAAGGTCAAATCCTCTTTATGGTTTTTTCATTCGTGCATTAAGTAAAAGCAAGTTAAAATATTTATGAATGGCACTAAAATGTGGAAACTTTCTTTAGGAACCTGTCTTTTCATATTGAGTCATAACTGAAACCAACTGTGTTTGACAAAGAAAGGCTATTTCATCACATGGCTTATCCCTCCCCTTCTCTAAAGGCCCAAGCTACAATGTACTCGGTTTTGGCAGGAAAACTTCTGTGGATAGAAACCAGCAGTCATAACCATTTTAGACCATGAGATGAAGTTATGCCTTAGCACATTTGACAATGATCAAGATATGACCATTATATTTGTAAATTGTTTGAGTGCTCAGCAACCCAAGAAATATTTAAAAACCGAAAGGAAACACTGTATGTGGGTCAGTGAAAAGGATGCAGGGTAGGCTCTCTGCTGTCCCAGCAGGAAAACCACAACAAGGCCAGACAAGCCCAGAGAAGACGTGCTGTCCCCATGGCTGCAGCGGCTGTCCAGCCCACCATCTGCAGGGTGTCCATGGCTGGCTTCCCTGGGCCACACATCCTGCTTTGGGAATGGTTTGGGGAGCAGGGACAGGGAAGGGCTGCCAGCTTCACCCCTGGAGCCTTCTCTGCTGGTCAGCCCATTCAACTCAGGGGGACCTCTGTGCCTTTCATGATTTTACAACCTGAAAACTGCCATTGCAAAAACTACCATTCAGGTAGAGTTCTCAGTGCAAAGACTGAGCAGAAAATAAATCTGGTTTTTCATGAGGAGTAAGCAGAAACCGGACATGCTTTGTTTATTTACTTAGATGCTGCCTCACTGTTTTCCATGGGTTGTATCAAGGTAGCTGAGAGCATGTTATGTCCACTCTAAGCATATTTCATTTTTATGCAACATATTTATCTGGGCAAGAAATGGCAGGAATAATCCTTGTATGTAGAGAAACATACATACACATATTTGCATGCTTTCTCCATACAAATATTTTTCACTGCAATTGCCATGTATTCAGATGATTTATTTTCTGCTCAGTCTTTGCACTGAGAACTCTACCTGAAGTAAGAGAGGATTCAATGTTCGGCTATAAGTCATTGATTTAACCTTTCTGTCATGAGAAAAGTAAAATCAACTTGCTTCCAATATAGTTAAATGTTTAGTTATATATGAAACTAGATCTTTGGAAAGGATAGGAAATTACATTTTCTATAATCAATCAATCATCTGTGAAGAGAAGTTTATTTAAAGTGACTCCTTTCTGATTACTTCTAGAAGAGATAAATAGAAAATTATTCATAAAGAACTCGATGTATTGATAATGTGACAGCTGAGAGGTTGTGCTCTTCAGTGTAGATCATTTTCCAATTTTATGAATGCCTGTGAAACCAGACGATGTTATTTAAATAAGCTTATACTAGTGGCATATGTATATTGGATCAACAGCCTTGTTAGATATTAAATAGCAATAATTAAAATTGTCTAGCCAGTCTATGCCAAGTATATCTAAAAGTATCAACATGAAAAATGTATAAATACTGAGGAATTTTTTACTAATTCAGAAATTGACACAAAATGTTATAAAAGCAGATAATAGAGCTATATATCCACTGACTATTTTTTATACACTTACCAGATGCCTTAATCACAGACTTTGGCTCTGAAGGTGTACACAGGTATGTGGTGTTGCCCCCACTGCTCTGCCCTGGCCCTGGAGGCCACATATTTGTAGACATGAATCACACTCATCATCACAGGACCTTGAAGCATGGCATGCCTTTGTGCTCACTGCCAAGGTGACGTAACAGAATGTTTCGTATGAGGGAACATGTTGATGTTCAGACCATATGGAAAGATATTTCATTTCTTGGGACAGCAAGATGGTCTTAAGGAACTAATGAGAAGGAAGTAATGGAAATCATCACCCAAAATCATGAAGGTGACAGTTTTTGCATGTCCAAACCCTGTGGTTGGTATGGCTTTGAGAGGAATGAGGAAGGCCTCTTAAAGATCATTAGTTTCCTCTTCCAGCTTCAGAGAAGCGTCTTTTTTAGAGTCCCAAATTTCTTGGGTCAAGGTAACAAAAGACATGTCATAAAAATACTGAATCTGAAGGTTTTTAACTAGACCACTTAGTGAGTTTTTACACTCGTCATAAATTTCACCAGATTCAGTAAGTAAAAAGGCTTGATATTTTTCAAAGGTCAAAAATGTTAATTTTCAGAAAAATAAAAATATGCATTCAGAAACTCTTTTTTTTCCCCTAAAGTTCACTTTTCACTATAGCATTGCTATGGAAAACTCTCAGAAAATATGAGATAAAAATCCAGTCCTAAAGTAGTTAGGAGGCACTGCATTAAACTCAGTAAAATTATGTTTATCAAAATTAGAAATGGTTTTGGCCAATGTCTTTTCCTAATATGAGTGGAAACATCCCATTTTTTTTATTATCTTTTTTTAGTTAAGACACCTGGTGGTCTCTGTTTAGAAACTTAATTCTTTACATTTTAAAAAGAACCCTCTTATAACATACTTGTGTTAGGTGCATATCCCACAAAGATAACTGGGCTGAAAAAATAAGAAAAGGAGTTACTGTAAGGAAGAGTGAGTAAAGTTTCTTGAAAGGTTTTTAAAAGTTCTCTCCTGTTTTTATGAAATTTTGTTGGCAGTTTAGGGAAACTGTACTAACCCTGGACTTACAAGGTGATTGCCATGCAAGAGTTACTTTAAGCATGGTACTTGGTTCTTAGAGTGAAGTTGAAAGAGATCTAGAAGAGAACTGTTAAGTGTCTGAATCAAAGGGAAAATAACCTGACAAATTGGGAAAAAGAAAGGAATCTGAGAAATTGAGGGAATGCATTGAAACTGCAGGAATTCTGGCAAAGGTATTGCCCAAGAGACAACAGGGAACAAGACACCGACAACCAAAAAAAGGTACTCTGCAAGAAATGTAAGAGTAGCTTTTGTGCATTTGATCCACCATCAGAATTTATTTCTATTCAAAAATTCAGTTCTGATAGCTTATTTTGCTTCATTCTTTGACACCATTGAGGAGATATTAAAGCATACACATTTGGCCTAGGAAGTGTAGCTCTACAATCTGGAGCAAGCAGATACACTCTCACAGAAACTAGGCCCGGTTTTTCCCTTCAGTGTACTGTTTCAGTGGCACAGAATGCCAGCAAACAACTTTCTTCCCTTTTGTTAGAAAGAAAATCAAGGGGTGTACAGTTCTGAAAGTGCTGCTGAAACATCTTGAAACAGTCATGTGATCTGTTCTACGAGCCAAAAGAGGTGTTTCTTCAAGGCCTTTTTTAAACTGAGATGTGCTCCTGCTTGCTCAAACCCTCCCACATACAGATGAGGACATAATATATGGCTATGTCTCATTATACAACCTACCTCCCACATGCATGTTCTAAAAGAAAGTCCTAAGCATCTGCATAACACTCCTTTGGGCATGAATAGCGTCTTTAATACCAATACTGAAGTGAGAGTGATTTAGTACTGTTACTGCAGCACCTGAGCATTCATAGTTCAGTTCAATGCAACTGATGTAACATCTTGATTTTCAAGGGGAAGGAGCTGCCAAATTCGCTCACAGGAAATGTCATAGTGACTTATCACGGGATAGGCCATAGTGACTAATGACCCAGGCATTACGAAGCTTTGTCACTCTCATTCACGCTGACTATGCGATCAGCATCCACCCCTCATTAATTAGCAGTTCATCAGGATTGTTTTACAAGAATGAAATAGCAAGGGTGACGCTACAAGTTAGAATCACAAGGATGCTACTGGGATGCCACTGCCACTACCAGAGTGGACAATGAGAGCCTTGCTTGACCCACTCAACAGTCAGAGCCATGCAAATAGCAGTCATAAGAAGTGCGCACCACACAGTGAAGAGAAACTCACTGTTGTAGATGGATATGCTCCCTGACAGCTCTGAAGGAAAAAGGAGAAATGGATACAGTTGTAAGCAAGGACAGTATACTAGTAAATTAGTCCTATTTATATTCCCTGGCAAACTGAGCGTTTTACCTACCCTGCCAGGATTGCTGTCTGACCCCAGAAATCTCAGCTGTAGGAGTAGGATCGTAGAGGCTAGTAACAGGCAGCATGAAAAAATAATACTCACAGCTCATAGCTCATGCAACAGGGTTATTTATTTAGATTCCTGCAAATGTGAAAAAGTAATTTTTCCATATGGCCTAAATGCCACTGATGTAATCTGAAAATACCTCCTGGTACTCCCCATTTTCAAACAGAGTGAAAAAAAGATGAGCCTTGCAATATGCCCTGCAGGTCAAATTCAGGTTATATTAAGTCAGAGAAGGGGAGGAAGCCATTTCAATGTTAGTGAGGAGTGGATCTATTTATAAGGGCTTTTTAAACCCTTGCTTCATTTCACAGCATATATGACAGCTGATTTTCTCCAGCCCAGATGACTATGGCTGCAGGAGCATCACCCTATCAAGGAAACCAGTCCATTGGTTTTTAGCTCTTAAAAACAGAATAAATAAAACAAATGAACAAGACAAAAGAGAAAAAGAATGGAAGAAACATCAGCAGAAAGCTTTTCCTCCAGTCAGCAACAAGGTATTGGGATTTTTTTTCTGTTGGTATTATAAAAGTTGCAAAATCTTTCAAGACATCCAGTGTAGCATTTGGCATTTGGAATTTGTTCAGCACTCCAGCAAATAAGAACATTTGGAAAAGTGTCCTTCCTTAGTGCTTTGCTCCTATAGTAGGAGACAGTATTTGTGGGAACTCAGCTACAGATTTCAAAAAACATACAAGCGTGGGTTCCCACGTTTGTTAAGTACTGAAAATTCAACCTTTGCTATCTGAAGATCTAACTTTTGCAAATACTTAAGCACATGATAAACAGGAATTCCATGAGTAAACCCACACCTCTGTTTAAGTGTTTTGCAGGATTAACCATCTTTGTACATAGACTAATTTTACCATAATGCTTTATACTTACTTTTCTTGCAAAATATAGAGCATCCATTTGCTGTGGTGAACCAAAAATGATATGCAGCTCAATCCACACTTTTAAAACATCCGTTTAACAGTGCCTGAATACAAGAACTATTTCTTATATGGGCTGTGAACATCTTCAATTTGTGTATTAATAGAGGACCAACTCTTTGGCTTGTTAAAGAAGGAATCTTTTGGAACCTGAATAATAAATTGCTCTCTGGTTAAATTAATTAGATTAATTAGTTTCCAGAGAAGCTGATACAATGTGAAGCTTTAAAATCATCTTTTTATATTATAGTACAGGAGTTCTGTCCACCATCCTGGACTGCTCTTTGTTCAAGAAAGAGCTATTCTCGTATTCAAGAAGAACATAAAAATTATGAATACCTAGTCAAGGTGTACCTGGCAGTGAAGAAGAAAAGGTAGTTTGCTGTGTTTTATTTTTCAAATCACAAATGTTTGTGCATTCATCTAAATTGAATAGCCTGAGTAGAAGCCTATCTGTGGAGCAGGGTGGAGAGAGTATCTTTGCAGATCAGAATGCATACTACATGGCAGATGATGATTCTTGATACTCTTCAGAATAGTCCATATTCAGATAATGGTGATCTGCTACAAAGAGCTGATGGTTACGTGCTGTTCTGTTATGGTGTAATCAGGTGTCAGGGTTGGACAGCTTTTCTCTGAGAAGTGCCAATATACTGTATCTCATGGTACTACCACAAATACGGTGCTTCTCCCACTCTTCTTAATGAGAAAGTTACATCAGAACTTCTGGAACTATTGACTGTTATCCTAGAGGTTTTAGGCATCTCCTGGAGTTTTTAAATGTGTGCTTTATTTTCTGACTGTGAGTCAGTTAAATGTGTCCCCCCTCTATATGACTCACAAAGAAGTCTGAGAGCGAGCAAGGTAACTGCTGATAGTGGGTTTCCCCTAACAGCAGCAGTCTAAAAGGTAAGCTTTCTTTATAGGATAAATACCTAGGTTCTTTCTCTCACTGGAGACAGCATAATATCAAAAAAAAAAAAAAAAAAAAAAAGAAAAGAAAAAAAAAAGGTTTATCTTATATACCTGTCTTAAATCCAGTGAAAAAGCCCCATGAAATGCCTATACCTCTCCACTGGCTACAGAGGTAGGAAAGAATTTTAAATGGCTATAATTTTTAAAACTTATAAAAACTGCCTATCAGAGTTTTTTAACCCAAATAACTACTCATGTAGAAATTGCCATCCAATATCTCAGTAATTACAGGAATCAATTATAAGCTGTTAAAAAAGTAGAGGTACTGGCTTTCTAAAGGTGTCTGATTACAATGGGTAGCTTGTAGCGCCTTAAATATGACAGAAATATGAGGCTTAACCTAACTAAAGATGGGCCTTAACCTAATTATATTTTGTGAAGGCAAACCTTCACTCTAGAGTAGAACAAGAAGATATCTTTCTGGTGAAAGCATGTATATGTGACAGTGAATCTTTAAAAGCTGTTTTGTGATTTTGATGACATTGACAAAAGTATGCTTTCTTGCAGAGGGTTATCACTGTGCTTTGTGAAGGCATGAGGGGATGCCTGGAGAGAGTAATAAAAGCAGCTGGACGTTTTCAACTTCTCATGTGGGTATAAACCTGATAGTGATAGAAATGGGGACGATAGAAAATGCCAAGACATTTTATTCTACAGATTGCCTATCAATTTAAAGATATTTCAAAAAATAGGAAAGTATGATTGTATGTCTCTCTGTAATGGGACTATTCTTGGTGCAGTGCTGCCTTTTGTTAAAACAACAGCATACTCAAATACCAGCATTATCCCTGCATTGGTAATACCTCCTTTTGCTTTGTCCACTTTCCCAAGCATTTATTGTGGAAATCCGCAGGACAGAAAATTGGCACAGGTCTCTTCATTCATTAGTATATTTTTTTTAATCTGTCAGCACTATTTAAACTGATAGTTCAAGGTTAAGTGGCAACCTCATTCAAACTAGAGATATTGGGTAGATGACTAGCACTAGTCAACACTTTTCTCCAAATGTCTAGAAGTTCTTAATATCACTATAGTCAGAAGTGACCCATGAGAGATCCAAATCAGGCCAGCTTCCCAGCTTGACAATGAAACGTTCATAGTTGGCTTCTAGCCTTGATTATGATTCATAGAACAGCCAATGCAAAAATCTTACCATCTTTATCAGTAATAACACTGAATATACTTCTCCTTCATCTTTGTATCTCATACAATATTGCAGTGTATATCATGGAGACTATCAAACACATTATTGAAGCATAGTCTCCATTGGACTGACAGGATATAAAATACATAATATTCTCCATTGGACTGACAGGATATAAAATACATACTCAGTGTCTCCCCTTCCTTTGTAGTTATAAAGAAATATCAAAATACGTATGAAAAAATAAATCTTGTAGGTTTAAAAATAGACTTTGTTATATTAGGAATGTGAGATTTTTCTTATTTTGTTTGGCAAGTAACTGGACAGCGCGTTACGACCAGTGTTTGTTCTCACTTCTGAAGGAGTATTTTCAAACTGTTCCAGCCACTGTTACAAGAAGCCACTTATCTCTGCACTGGAGACAAACTGAGAGGCTGGTCTTTACTTAGAACTCTTTGTTAAGGATTTACTAATGCTTAACTTGGTTAATCCATGACGTTGCTACTGGAGATGTTTGCTGAATAGCTTGTGCAAGTCACTTCACATCCTCTTGCCCCATGCCCATGCCTTGAGCATAAAAGTGGTTACTGTTTCTTTAAAGTATGTTGACCTTTATTTTACAGAGTGAATAAACTGTAAAGAGGATGTTGCAGGAGCATTTTTGTTAGTGTCATCATGATTATTTGTAGCACTCGCCTTACCTAAGCAGGACGGGCATAGCGATTCCATCCAAAAAATCACTTTAAATAAAGTAAGTAAACATTCAATTTCCCTTTTGTTGGCCAGAGTTAGAAACGTTTAAAAGCTGAAAGAGCTTTATTTGACTCAGTTGTTGGAGTGGATTATAATCTCCCGGAGTTACTTTCCCCTCCCATACACAGAGCTGTGTGTGAATAGGCACAGGTATTACTGAATTACTGGAAGGTAATTTAGTAGATGTTTACAACAGATCAGATTTTTATAGCAATGGTGAGAAGTGAAGGGAACACTGTTACACTATTTATGCTGATATCAAGTTTCACTGACTGCCCTGCATTGTACTACAGGTACAGTAGTTTTCACTTCCAGAAACTGGGAATAATTCCAGAGGAATGCATCTGGATAACATTTGCCTGTTACCCTCCCCAGAAAAGAATTAGTCACCAAGGGCCCTATTCATAAAAACTAATTCAGGCCATTTCCACATGAATATCACGTCTTTATGTGGAAAAAAAGTGTGGGGCATGCTTTTTTTCTACATAAAGAATCCTTTTCTGTGATTAATGGAGCTGTTTTCCCCTGTCTGTAAATGGACACGTCCCTGTTTTGTTAAAGAGAGACCGGAGTTCAAAGCAGAAGTGGGAGTGGGATGGATAAGAAACTCCTAGCTTTGGAGACTATATAAGAATGGCATTTGAAAATGGCTGCAGCATAAATTATTTGGCTGCTTGAGCAGACAAATACTTAAAAACGTAAAGGAAAGGGGATCAGTCCTTAGTGAACACAGAGAATTTTATGAACTGGCCTAACGTTTTTTCTTAAAGTTTATAGTTCTCTATTAAGTTCTCAGTGCAAAGCAAGCCAAAGCTTCCACGTTGTGTTGCGCTTTGCAAAATCCTACTTCCAGCAGCAATGAGTTAATCATAATGGTGTGATAGCTTTAATCAGCCCACAAGGTTGATAAATTGGATTGATTGGAATCACATCGTTAGCATGTGAATTTTGGTGGAATTTTAATAGCCACCAGGGGTGCACAAGATTTATGGTGGAGTCAGCTTATGATTTTCTTTTGGTTGAATGCTCATTTTAATGTCCTGTAACATACACTAGACCTTGCCTACTGTTCAATTTGTGCTGTGATGAAGGGTTTTAACATACTGTAAGTTCAGATCATTACATTTCATGTGAGATACAGTATATAACTAAAATATTATGTTTTTCTTCAGTCACTCCAGGGAGAAGTACGGTTTTATTGAAGACATTTAAGGCAGTTACAACTACAGATGCAGAACACTGCCTGAATGAGGCCCAAATGGCACTGAACGTTGCTGGTTTTTGATGGATACGGTCCCAGTCTTGGTTTTACCAAGAAAATATTTAGACTAACTTATGTAGGAGTCTTCTAGATGTTTATGACACTCCCCTATGACAGTGAAATACAATCTATTACATGCATTAAGTTAAGAGAAATATGATGGAAAGAAAAAAACAGAATCCAACTTTAGCGTAGTGGTTCATACTGTGTGAGTATACTGATCAAATGCTTCTAGAGAAGATGACAAAGAGGAAAAACAGACTGTTAGAGCTAAGTTGATCCATATGATAAACTCTGATGCTGCTAGATAGAAATAATAGGATAATGTAACCCATCTGAAACATGAAGAAACAAAATGTTTCCTGTCATAAGACCCAAGCCTTCAACTTGTTACCCCTGGCCTGTGAATTAGACATGTCTGTCAAATTACGAGCTCTCTCCAGATTTTTCATGAAGTATAACAAAATTTTCTACTATAAAATATCCATATATTTAAGGACAGCATAGTAAAATAGCACCAAGGTATTCTCCATTGCCATTTTCACTATGGAGCCAAACCTCCTTGTAACAAAATAAACAGACATCAAATATCACTTTTCTTCATGCATTTTTTTTTCTGGTTTTCTCTTTTTTTGCACAAAGTTTTACAATACTATAGCCTCAGGTTAATTGCCATACAGTTCAGAGTCTGAATGTATGACAAATAACTTAGAACTAAAAAAGTCATGAGAACTAAAATTCCTGAATCACTCAATCCAGTCCAAAAGTCAACGCTGCCATAGGTCAGAGCCACAGAACTAAGAAAGTTAGGTCTGTTGAGGATTTTGTTTCTTCTTCTGATAAACAGTAAGCAGTTGACTTGACTCACAACTGAATGCTAGATGCAGTCTGTGCAGGTGTAGGGCTAAACATTCCCTACTCTGCATCAGATGTCTATTTAGCATTAAGCAACATAATTTAAAAGTACAGTCAGTTATCACTGTTTTGCTAGAAGGATGGTCCTCTGAACTTGTATTTCTGAGTGCACAGAGACTCCATACTGGAGGGCATGTTTAGTGATCATTTTGTAATGGTATAAAAACATCAGAAACCCAGAAATAAATGGAGCATTCTTGGGCAAATTAGATTAGCCTGAGCTCTTTCCACATGTGATTGGAGATGATCTAATTGGCCTGTGGCAGTAAGTAAGTTATACTGAGTGTTTAAATATAATGCATGTATGTTTACAATAATAAATGCATTAGAAACATTTTTATTGTTCATCTTTCTCTTAACATACTTCCTGTTAGCATGAAGTGCATAGTACTTGCTGCGGCAAAACGGAATATTGCTTCATATCAGTGTAAATTATTTTACTCTGCCTGCAATTTCACCTCTTCCCGAGATCTGTCCTTATTCAAAGGACAAGTCCTTTAAAGCAGAACACTGTTGAGGAGTAGCAACCATACAGTACTGTATTGCTATAGAGGCCTTTGCTTGGCACACTTAATAGGTCATAAGCATAAAACATTTGCTACCACTCTGATAACAGATATATCTTATTAGCTTCTTTCTACACCGGCTGAGTTCACAGACATTGTCTGAGCTCAGGTCCTGTTCACACTCAGATGTCAGTGAATTAGCAAATGTCCTACTAAAGCAAACACACAAGATTCTCATTACAATAGCAAGATTGTTTCTGTATGGATCCATTGGTAAAGTGGGGCACAAGAAGCTACTTATTCTGAGGCAGCCTTACACTAATGACCTAGCTTTGTACAGTGCAGAGATCCTGAAGATAGCGATGACAGACAAAATCGTGACCCCACTGAATTCTTCAGAGTTTCCACTAGGTGTCAATGAGGTCAGAATTTCCCTACCCCCACCCCCTACAACTTTGTGTTGCTTGCAACACAATTCATGAAGACATCAAATAGATCCTCTGAAGATTAAAAAACATTGGGGTTTGTTTTCAGTACAGAAAATAATAGCTCTTAATACGCCAGTTGTGTTATAACCCTGCAAAACAGTTCATCTCCCAGCTTTCATCATATGCTTTTGATGACTATGAACTCAAGTCTAAAAAAGATAGATGGATGCATGAAAAGCAGAAGGCTAGGGGCAGCATCAGACACACAGAATATCAGTTTGCTTTGTAATGCTTTCCTCTTATGCCATGAATTTAATTTTGTGTTGAAATGAAGTAAAATACTAGACCGTATTGACTTGGTATTTAGTATAATTATAATACTTCTGTGGTTTGTTTTTTCCTTGAGGAGAAACCAGCATCCAGAAAAACCAGCATCTCCCCCAACTGTTCTTTATGCCCTTAAATCTCATTCAACTACACTATCTGCTTCATATATACAATTGGCTGTGACTGAGTGACTCCAGCCAAGTTACAACAGGGATGAATTTGGCTGTTAGCTACAGAGAGCTTTCTCTGATAGTGTTTTAATTTCTCAGAACAGTTTTCTGGGTGTTTGGGAGGTCTCAGATTCATGATTATAGTTTGGCCCGCTATAGACAAGAAGCAGATAGACAAGAAGCAAATCACAAAGCAGAGTTCTGCAGAGGTAACCCATCATGGATCTCCTGCACTTTTAGCCTAATAATTAACTGATGTTTCCTGTAAAAAGGTGAGCTCTGAAACTCTGTATTCACTAAATGCATAAACAAAAGAAGCTGTGAATAAGAAAAATAAGGTTACATTTTTCTCTAAAAAAACTAGAAAAATATTAATACAGATTGTATTCCTGTATCTAATTCTTTTTAGTTCTCCACTACTGGTGGTATTTTTTACTTTAGGTAAAAGAAGCTACTACTCATACTAGCAACAAAGATCACTGCCTTTTTTCTTCACAAATGTAAGAAAGTTTCTGCGTGCCTGACCTGAAGGAAATTGCTTACTCATTGTAAATAATTATACACACAGTACCAGCTACCAGAGACAGTATACTTCTTGCATTTCCCCACTGCTGTACTTCATGCATATGTGTGACATAATTTGAGTGGGAGATTAAACTTCCTCTGAAATGCTATCTACCTGCCAAAAGATAGAGAAAATTTCAGAAAGGGATGAATGCCACCCAAAACAATTAATAGAGCACTAGTAGAGCAGAAAGTTTCTCTTTATCTGTTTTAATCATTGGTATCCCTTTTGACCCAAGGGTAGCCACTGGGGTTGGAGAGGAAAGAGGTTTGCAATTTGCCTTCAGACTAGGACGTGCAGTTCAGTGGTGCCATCTGTTTATTCAGGTTCAAGTTCTCTGCAGATGGCAGGGATGAAGCAAGGGGAGCCAATTTCCTTCCTCATTCCAAACCTCTTCTTGAACAAGCCTCTGCCCAGAAGCGCTTTCACTCTTAGCTGTTCCTCAGGTTTCTGCTAGAAGTGTCTGTGAGGCTTCCTGTTGATTGCTCTGAATTCTTCTGCAGTGTTTCTGCTCTGCTCTTTTAAATCCACCTCACCCCCACCCCACCTTCTTCTTAATAAAATAGGAAAAATCCCTCAAATAGGGGTCAGTCCCTTCGTCAGCCCTCAGTGTGGCCTGTTCGAGTTGATGATTCCTGTTGTTTGTCCCACTGAGAAACTTTATTGGTCTGATAGTTACATTTATTATGGAGGAAATACACTACAGTGTGTAATGGCTTCAAAATGTTTCTTCAAGCCTGGATGTCACTGCATTAGGCCAAATCACAGCTGTCCACATTTTAATGCTGAGTTAAAAAAGAATACTTTTACTTTTCCTCCATGGTTTTGACCATGTCTTCAATCCATGTTCATAGTCATAGATTTTGTAGGAATTTCACTGAGGTTCTTCACAAAATTATGCCCATTATTGTTTTTACCGGAGATCTTATTTTTTGACAGTTGCTTTTTTAAAAGAAAGTGTGAGAGGTGGATGAAAGCTTATACCTAGTACTTCTTTCTAACACAGGTTGAGGTAGCAGCCTTTCTATCTCTCAGCTCAGTTTGCTTTAGCTCCATAGTGTATATCTATGTTTCTGCTCCTAAAGGTTTCAGGATTTGTACATCTCATCTCTGTGAAGTCCAGTTCAGATTGCTCTAGAACAGCAAAAAAAACCCAACACAAAACCAACCTTAGTGTTGTCATAGTTTCTCCTTTGCAAATGTCGTTCTTTCTCATTTATATTCTCATACAAATGAGAATCAGGTCCTAATTTTCTAATGGGATTTGACGTTGAAAGAACACTGCAAATCCAGGATCTAAATTGGCTGCTTTTGAATTCAATTCCGAATTAAATGGAAAGCGGCTTTGTCTCTTGATATAAATCTCTAATGGTATCTGGCCTTGCTGACATTTACAGGACTGCTGCTCTATATTTTCACCATGATACGAGCACTCTCTCTGGGGAAAACACCATCAAACCGTAGCTCTTCTGGCAGCTTTCTACAGTAAAATTTCTTTGCATCCACTTCCTTTCTCATTATTTTGAAGTGGAAATCCCATGGCTGTAAACTTGAAAACACATTATATCAAGTCAAATCATGACTGTAGTTACTGGCTTTTTCTAGCTCTGGTGTCTCTGTGTCTAATTTAAACTTCATGTCTCACTTTCAGCATGATCCAAAATTTTCTCACCAGAAAGCAAGGCAGGAAACTAGTCAGCTTTGCCTTCTTTATTTTTATTTCAGAAATGAAATGCTTCAGAAAAAAGAAAAAAGAAAAAAAAAAGAGGCTAACGGTTTACTGCTGGGTTAACGGTTGGACTCAATGATCTTAAAGGTCTTTTCCAAACTACATGTTTCTGTCATTCTACAAGTACAAGGACTGCCACACAGTGGTCACTAATTCATCAGTCCAATTTCCTATTTCCACCAGTAAGCGTATCAGATCCTTCAGCTGATTCACAGATGAACACATGAAATCCTGAATTACAGTGTTGTGAAATAATTAGGTAGCAAGGAAAGTTTCTTAATTAATGCTCAATGAATGATTGAGGGTTTGAATATCTTTAACTTTTTAAATCTTGGCTCTGGTAGCTGAGTACTCCTCTAAGGTTGTGACATGCTCAGCCGTACCTTGGCGCTAGTAAGCTTTGCTAAAAAATATGTAACGAGTTCAAAAGGCCAATTGTATATTTGGTGGAAATGATTTAATTTTATTAATGTAAAACTCGCTGTATTCCAGATTCTGTGTACAACTTGTTCAGGCTCCTTTCTGGACCATCAGTCTCTGTCAGTCCATGAAGGCTGAAACTCTTATCTCTGTGAAAGCTGGAGTGCAGGTAAGTACAGGGCTGTTTCATAATCAGGTCACAAAGAACCTGTGCTTTGTTTGTGGGCTTGTTTTTATTATTTCTGAAGGGTTTTGCTCTTTTCAAAAGAAATTATTCTAGTGCTGTCAAGGCAGAAACACTTTTTCAATTTTTTTTCCTCTTCCAACTATTAGAGAATTTGAGGATTCAGCAATATTTTCTTTTTTCCTGGCTTTCACTCTTGTTCAATCTGTGGCCGTTGTTTATGAATGAAGAACTGTTATGAAATGAAGCTGATAAAGCCTCATCTAAAATCATTATCAGGAACTACTTCCTGGGTTTGGGAGCACAATAGATGAATAGAGTATTCTGCACTTGAATGCCGCTCTTCTTATATAACGAACAAGCTTTCCCCAAAGTGCCAAAACCTCTCCCCTGCGTATTAGTCTTAAGATGTACCAAACTTTAAAATAACTTATTCAACAGACACATTACTCGTTCTGATTTGTTTAAAGCAAGTTTGCATGAAATGTAAAATGTAACTTCTATTGAGCTGTACTTCTCCTCTGCATAAGATTTTTAAATGTCTATTCAGGATTAAAAATTAATTTGAAGTCCCTAGGCTAAATTCTGATCTTACATTTCACCAATGTCATGGATTACCTGGCAGAGAATGAAGTGTCTCTGGGTTATATCAGTATAAGTAGGTCTGCAAATTTGGGGCCTAAGTTACTATGACAATAACTTCTTTTTATTCTGCAAATATTTATATACAGTTTCTAATGGGTTTTGGCATGTATTTTCTAGGTTTGTTCCAAGGTAAAATGCAATAAGTTCTCTGAGAAAACACAGGTTTTGAGGCAAATATAAAAGTTAATTTCTCTACTCAAAGATTTGCATTCAGAAGCATCATCATTTTAACAGCAGAACAAGCTTCTATCAGAAAAATTAAAGTATTTTGCCAATGCAAAACAGTGAATGACTTTAAATCTTGCACAGCTTCCAGTGAAATTCAACAGCAAGTAACTGCACAGGCCAAAGACTGTTAGGCCTCTATGAAACTTTTAAGCTTAGAGCTTCTAGTCTGTATTTACAATTCTACTTTCATCACTCTTGCTAGACTATGGAAAATATTTTTCCATAGCCTCCATAGTACTGCTCCTTTTATCAGCAGTTTTACCACATAAGGTATTCTTGAACACAGGAATAGCAAATATTAAAATCCAAATAGTTTTTCTAGATTCATGGACTTTTGTCATAAAGCCAAGTGTTTAAGATTAAACTAGTTGTGTCACTTTATATTCATTTTTGTTCAGTGTTCATTAGTGAGAAGCAGTGAGCGAATTTATTCAGTTTCACTCATTTTACTACAATGTCTGCATTCTATTAATAGCAAAACCAAATGGTTTTGTTTTTCTTTTTGATGGACTATATGTATTTTCACTCACAATACCCACTACTTAAAAAACCCCAAACATTTCAACTGTATTTACTCAGATGAGAAAAGTTTCATTTATTTAGCATACATCATAAATAACATTTATAAAAACTCATAGTGTGTTTTCCAGACTGCCTTGATAAAATATGCTCTGTCAATATCAAGTGTTACTTCAACAAACATTTAATTACATTATTTTCCAATGTGTAGGTATAAATCTGAATGAGACTACTTTCTGAAACATGGTGAAAAGAAAGCAGATGAAATCATTTAAAATTAAACCCCTGGATACAGATACCTCTGTTTTGCTATATCAGAGAGATCAGTCATGTTTTTTAACTTATCTGTTTTTATTCCTTGACAAAGAACTGGAGTGGAATTTGGACTTCTTTCTCTTTTTCGTTATTATTTTATGTATATTTACGGAAGTGGGTTAGGCATATAATAGAAAATGAAATGTCTTTGGTACTAAGCATTTGTAGTCTAAGTAAACAATAGTCAGTGTAAAGACAATATGATAGAGTAGAAATCACCTACTTTCGTAGGATAATATACAAGGTAATGACCTGTAGCTGTTGTTTTATTGCTTTTTTTTTAAAATTTGTAGAAGATCCTAAAGTTGCAGGTCACAGTGAAAAATTTTGAGATTTAAAGAAAGCTTAAAACTGTAGATCAAAGGTTTGAGGACTTTATCCTAGATCAACTCAAAAAATACATTCTGTAGTATTTCTACCATCATTTAATGACAGAATTAAACATGATGGCCTGGATGGTTCTTTGGCTCAAGAAGACCATAAATCATAAGTCTTGCAAACTGCAACAGGGAAAGATCCTTCCCCCACAAACAGATTTTCTGGGCCTCTATGAGAGACATGGTACTAGTCTAGATAGACCTTTGATCTTATGAACTCACATAGTCTTTGATTATCATTGTTTGAAAGTTTAGCTTTAAATATAGCCTGTTCTCACTGTGTCCTGGTTCCTTCTCCATCGTTCTCACTTTTCCTTACATTCCCCCATATTAGCCAGCATTAGCAAAGAACACCACCTCGCATGGGTTTTATCTAATACTGCTTCCTATGGGGCTGGATGTGAATGAGGAATGGCATTTGATAATCTCTGACTCCATTGTAAATTAAATTTAAATTAAAAGCAGCTGGTTTTTTTAAAGCAAAAGACACATCTGCATTAAATATAATACGACTTCATCTGGCTTGGGCTGTCAACACTTCAGTAAGTGTCAGACAGAAGATTCATATGGTTTTGGTCTTGTCACTGACTGTCATCCATTTCCTAAAGCTTTTGAAGTCTGTTCAGAAAGGTGGGCAGGAATTGATTTAAGTCATTTTTAAACAGTTAAATAATGACTTTCCTCTCTCACCTGTACAAAGGCTACAGCATGATGAATTTGGATAGTCAAGTACTAAGGCTATCAATACATAAGTAACATTTGCCTTTGATGATGGTGTCTCATGAGCACTGGATTAACCAACAACAAAGGAGGCAGTTGGGAACAAGTCAGCCCCAAACTCACAGCCACTCCTGGGAAAGACCTTTTCTGGTGGTTGGCATGTGGGTATTGCAGCTGCGAAAGCTCAGTGTATGAGTGGCTACAGGTGTTGGCTTCATTTTTTTCTCCACATGTATTTGTAGAAAAATCGGCATTGGTGCCAGGGACAAAGAAAGGTTGTGCCAAGAAGTTATAGAAAAAAAGAAAATTGCTTGTGACACAATACAATCCGTATTGCTTGTATGACAGCTATATGGTGTTCTGGAGAATTCTGTTTATGAATAATAATGGAGGTTCTGGCAATGATGGCGGTAACACTCAATGGAGAGGCAAACAAAGGGCATTTTGTTTCACATTCATATCTTTGGTAGTCAGGCATTTTGGAATCCTATAATCACAGTGGTTTCCTTTTCTAGTTTCAATTAGGTCCTTCTTCCAGTCCCGTACATTTGTTTTCCCTGGTTTAAGCAAGATTATCTAACAGAGTTTTAAATTAAATGCTCTTAAAATTACTCATTCAAATGTGATTGATTAGGTAGGAAAAACTGGCTCAATTTTCTGTGTGGAGGGGGGAAGAGGGAAGGAATGGAGATAACAGGGGAAAAAAAATGAGAGGAAAGCTGTCTAGAAAGAATTTCTGCACAAATGTTTTATCTGAGGTAGAGACAGGAATTATTATGCCTACATTGTACTGATAAAGTGGTGCAAGCCACAAATCTACTAGATTGAAAAAAATGGGTGCTGTTTCAAAAAAAAAAAAATCTTTTGGCCAAATCCAATATCTCTTCTTCTGAAAAATTACTCAAAAATTTTGAAATCTGACTTTGACATCCTTTAATTTTTTAATAAAGTCTCTGTGCCGTGGAAGTCATGTCTTTTCTTCTGAATCCCTTTCCTTACCAGTTCTCTCCTGATCATCTGTATCCTGGCAAAAGGAGAGAAAGAAAGGGGGACATGGTTTAAACGTCCAAGTTGCACAGAGGGAGCAGAATTAGAGAAGATGGTGCTCAGGAGAAGGGAGGGATCCATTGCTCAGCCTGCTGATCCCCAGCATAGTGGTCATGCGCAGATCTGAGACATCCACTCAGATGCTCAGCTGACTGTGCACCATCCCTGGGATCCTGAGAAAAATAATGGCATTGAAAGAAAAATATTATCCTCTCTTGTCTAATTTTAGGTTATTTCTCATTCTTTTTGGCCCACCCTTATATTTTTTTCACTTGGTGTTTTAATATGAGATCCTAGAAACAATACCACAATATCTCATTAAAGTCATATGCTGTGTGAAAGAGACTGGTTGATGGAGAATACAGTCCTCAGAGGATTTGGTGGAACATAGATTTCTCTGCAGAGTTTTCTCTTTAAGGAAACAGACAATATGAACTGTGAAAAGTGGAGCAACTTTCCATCCAGTGTTCCATTCAGGAGCAGAAATCTTTCATTAAAAATAAAATCCTTAGACCACAAAGATAAAAACTCTGTACACAAGTACCACCACTACCACCACCCCAAATCTGTCTATAGAGTATGCCAAAATTGCTATTGCTTCCAAGACAGGATAGTGTTTTTCTCGCATGCTTAAAAGGTCTGTTTAAGCAATGCTAAACAAAGTAAATAATTTATATATTGGATTTGTAGCCGTAATTTGAAGTCTATCTGGGTTTTGCTTTCAGGAGGACCAGTGTCTGACACTTTGCAACAAGCAGCCAAAATAGAAGCAAATTGGGAGTAATCTACCTATCAGTACTGGATTTCCTCCTAACCTTTAATAACTAACAATAGACTTACACCTTGAAACACCAAAATTAGTGTCACTTCCAGATTTGAATTGTGACAGCTGGGGACATACTTATTATCGATAAGTATATCCTTCTAGTAAATGGTATCATTCTTACTGAGGAATAGTTTGAGCTATTGAGTTGGTCTTCACGGTACAATTAGATCTCCTTTAAACTCTTGTTTACTCTTACAAAGTAGTGGTTCTTCATATCTTTTTTCTTTCTTTTGGAGATTTATCTGCACATATATAGAACGTTTTGCTACTTGTTTGGAAAGTAAATCAGCCTGACTTGTGGGATTTTGCACTAATGGCCTATATTTTTTGGTCTCTGGTTTGATATTTGCTTCAGGCCTTTTTATTTCCTGCATGATTTCTCTTCATTACTAATAACCTTCCCAGGTGATCATTTACCAAATCAATTCAGTAATCCCTCCTGTTTCCCCAATCACTTGGGTACAAACCCTCATAATTTATCACCTCATCCTAAAGAAACGTCAGTCTCTCTCTTCATGTTTGTTCCCAGTGTCCTAGGTTCAGTAATTCACTAAAGTGTTCCCTGATGAAACCTAGAACCACCCTTATAGGTCTGCCTTGGTGAATTCTTTCGTATGATATAAACTAGGTTAAATTCTGGTTAGTTCAGGCAAGGTGTGAGGTCAGCAGTGTTTCCTCTCCCTGGTTCAATGGCCGCCAGGTGAAGGAAGCAGAATTACACTGGCCCTAGCTCTGACCTCCAGCCTTTAATGAGCAGACCCTGGATGCCACCCCCAGACCTGCCCAACTCAGGTCAGTGGGATGGTGTCTCTGTCATTGAGGCCACTGCCTCAGCCAGCTTCACCATGACACCTGGCTGCTGGCACCTGACCAGCCCTCACCAGCCCCTGGCAATGGTTCCTGCTTGAGTCTTTTCTAATGGTTTTCCCTGGATATTTTGGACCCAAACAGATTACAATTCTGTCCTATTTTATTTCTTTACAGTGTGTCATATAAATGACCATAAGACTCTGGATTAGTGGTAAGTAGTACATCAAACCAAATACCTGCTGCTCAGAGTTTGAGTAATATGAGGGAAATAAGTACTGAGAAAAAAGGGACACTTTCTGACAGTTATTTTGAATTTTACACAGGTCAAGAAACTTTTAATTGCTCTCAGTTTTGCTTTTTTAAAAAAAATGTATTTTTCAAAGTCCATTCTCTGTTGTGTCAGCTATCACAGGCTCCTAAAGAAGTAGACTATAAGGCAACACATCTATTGCCATGGATCTCCATCAGAAGAAGTGATCAAGCTAGTGAAGCACCCTGGGAGCAGAGCAGAGCTGCTGCACAGACCTGCAGCAGCATACTTTTGCTTCATGCAGAAGTGCCTGAGGGAGACTGGAGCCCTGGCCCATGGGAGACTGTGGCACATGAGACTGCTCAGCTGTTTCATCTGTCCTACCTGTGCAAAACAGCTGAATCACCAAAGAATCATCAGTGGGATTTCCAGGAATAATTTTGCTTTAACATAATAGGGAGACCATCAGTGGACACCCTTCTATTTTGATCAATACCAGAGCTGTCTACCATTGTACAGAAACATTCTGAAATATTTCTCTAGGTGTCATCCTATCGAATGACAGAATATACATGTCATTTTTAGATTATATACCTAAAGAATGTCAGTGACGGTAGCTACTATATGACAAGCAAACTTAAAATGTTAAGAACTGTGAGAACTTGGAAGAACCTTAAATATATATGACCAGTAGAATGTAAAAATCTGTGTGAGATAATAGAAGGATTTTTAATTTTTAAAAGTTATAAGAAAATAAAAAAGAAGAGGAAAGGGATTGAGTCACTAGTCTCTTGGACAGAAAGCCACCAGAATCCTTTATTATTTAGCAATCTCTTGTTTCAGAGCATTAAAGTCTGAGGACATCTATGGTGGCTTGTTCTGAAAATACACATGAAGGTTAATCCTGGGCTAATATGACAGTCTAACAGGGTAGCTGTCCAGGCTGCCTTTGCATCATTTGGCTTGGCAAAATCTTTACTTTTGTAGCTTAAAACCAGCCCTGTTCTGTTCATTGTGTGTCACAATAAACCTCTCCTACTGATATGGATAACCAGGGGTGTCTAGAGAATTCAGTCTCCTGTAATTATTTAGAGCTTTTATAGGGCTTTAAAATATAGCATGTTGCAGCAAACAGTTTTTCTTGACTTGTCAATGGAAACAAATATCTCTATATGTCCCTCTTGCTTCTTTTCAGCATTCTTCTCCCACAATACGGGACTGAAGTCCAGTCAGCCAGTGCGTATGACAGTCAAGGCAGACCCAGGCTTTCATACAGAGGGCTTCAGATAAATATACTGTTCAGAAGCAGACCTAGAAGCCTTGGTCTAGAAGAGAAATGTACTCCAGAGTACAATGATGCATTGCACTCCTTTTGTATATATATTCTTGGGAAATCAATTACGTTACTGTGATATGGCCATTTGTATGTTATGTAAAGGACTATATGTTGTGAATTGTAACAGAGGCGGGATCCAGAATGTCTACTGGCAATAACATTGCCACACAGAGATTTATTACAAAAGTAAACTGCAGGTTTTGTAGTGGATTCCTCATTCCTGAATGTATTGACTGTATTTATTTCATGGAAGAGATTAATGGAATGTTTAAACAGAGATTTTGCAGCCTTCATCCTTGTTGGTAGATGCTTTTGTCTTTCTGTCTTAGCTTGAAGCATCATGTGTCTTTCAATGGAACTATTTGACAGTTGACATTTTCTGCTTTTACTTCTACTCCAGCTGCTAATTGCATATTTACAATCCTTCAATCAAGAGGAAAAGAGAAACAGATTAGAAAAATTTTCAGTCTGTCAAGCAAACCATACATATAATGAAACATCCACTCATTAAACATAGAGAACTTGTATAGCTTTAATAATAAGTGTTATAAAGGGCACAAAGGTATTATTAATTCTGAAGGAATGCAGGACTGGAAAAACAATAAGTCATTTTGACAGTTGCTATGAAGACTATTACCAAATGTTATGTTTACTTCACTAGGTTCAATTTATAAAACAAGTCCCATAAAAAATCTACAGCCTAATCAATTGAGATGCCCTGTTACAAACAGCAGCTAATGGAGTGAAGTTCTGATATATTGATTAATGATTGAGTTGTGGTCATGGATTTTACAAAATTAAGATATTTAGTAATGTGGGTTGCTTCTATACATTAAATGAAAAACTGTGGCAACGAATTGAAATGATAGAATAAAGATTTAACACTGTAAATGTGGGGGTTTTTTCAAGTTAAGGAAGTGAATATATCTGAATGTGTTATTATCTTTCTAAAAGGAATTCAAAAAGGTGTATTTATTATGCAAATACAGATACGGGAACTTTTGTTCCCTTGCTGTAATCACTGATTAAATTCCTCCATACATGTCTCATGAAAATTAAATTTGGGGGACGTAAGAAATTCTCTTGTTTTTGAGTGAGCTGGTTGCAATCCTGAACATAATCAAGCAAGCTGACAGTATGTATGATTATATATGATATCACTCTGCAGGAGACAGTTCCAATATTGTATCTGCACCCCTCCATTCATTATTGACAAACATGTGCCTGGAACTCATTGCAATGTTACAACTGGCATTCTGAAATACTGTGATTTCTTTTTCTTGAAGTCAGGACTTGGATTCCCCATAGGATTTATGCACACTGCATTGTATTATTCAGTACATGTTCATGACTTCCACTAGTATTAGGAAAAGCTATGTGTATACGTTCAGAGTAGAATATATCCCATAGTGGATTTCAGAAAATATAACATACAGTTACTTTAAAACACATGGTTAACAAAATAGGAACTGAAAGATAAGGAAGGGAAAACAAGCAATTTAAAAAGCATTCACCCAGTAGGTTTGATCCTGTTCCCATTCTCTCCATAGTAAATCATGAGTTGCTTTACAAAAGTCAATGTGAGTTGGCATAAAGCTGGTAGGAAATCAAACTTTAGCCTATCCTGCTTAATAACCTGAAATACATTCTTCATTTTAAAGCAGCCATTGCTCTGAAACCTGAAAACTGGTAGATGCATTCACACTTTTCATTAGGTCACAAAATATTCTTTATAAGACCATAACTGAGTGTGGCAATAATAACACCGCAGTAGGTGGTGGCAGCGCTGAAAAGGCTAACTGGGGCTGGGGACACCATAATGGGACTCAAAAGATGAGTTTCCTGTTCTGCCAAAATAGCATCAGCAAGTCATTTCCCTCTCAGAGGCTCTGTCTCCATGATCTTAAAATGAGGATGCCGATACCATTAACAGCTTTAATATCTGCTGACAAAGAGCAGAGGGAATTATATTGATACAGTTTACAGTTGGGCAGTGGATGCAACCTGTTGAACAGAGCTAGCTCCTGAAGAAACACCAGCTTCTAGGAAGGCAGAATATCTCTCTGGATCTCAAGGCAGCCACAATCACCACCTCTGCTATTTATATCTGTTCAGGTGATGATTTCTCTGTCTAAGAAGTGAAAACAAAAATCTGTTTTTCTAAGGGTACCTGCTCCCTCACCCTCATTCACCAGAGGAGAGGCTAAGCAAGTATGTTCACCTGATCCTCTGAAGGCAGCTGCGAGCTATCTTTGTCGGTGCAAAGAGCAGATGTGGTCTGGTGACTTCCAAAAGTGAATCTGAGAAATGAAGATGAGTGCTGCCCTCAGCCAAATCAAACAAACCTTTGTCAGAACCATTTCAGACCCAGCTAATGTCCAGTTAGGGCAGAAGACCATGTGAACATCCTCAGAGCAGAGGGTGCCCTCCCCAAAGATCAGGATGCAGTGCTGCACCCAGCCTATGCTGGGCTGCTCAGAGGAGAAAATGCTGGGGTTTGGGAGGGCTCTTGAAAGAAAAGGTCAAATCTGGAAAGCTTTTTGGCTTCCAGATGCTTCCAGTAGATTGATGAATAATGATGATGAAAAAAATAAAAGAAATGAAAGGCTACAAAATGAAATCTAAAAGAAATCTCTGACTGTACCCAGCATCTGTCAGAAAAGGTCGTCTGTTTTACAAGCCAGGAAATGCACAACGAGAACGTCTGTAGCTATTTGTAAATAGTGTCAAATTTATGGAGCTGATTCAACATGAGCAAAAAATAGCCCTGGAAAAGAGTTGCAAAACACTCTAAGTGGCTTATTTTGACATTATAAAAACTTTTAAAAATGTTATTCTGCTTAAAAATTGATCTAAATTTACCTTAGAACTATTTTGCAAGTAAACAAAGGACATCAAAGTGAAATAAAACATTTCATTTGGGTTCAAACAAAATGTTTATTTGGATCCAAAATATTCTTCATTTTAGTCAGAGAACTGAAAAATATGCACTTATTTTCATAGCTTTCACTGTAACACCATTTTTTAATTCTTTTTCTGCAACATTTATCATATTTTCTATAAAAAGCACTCATATGATTTTTCCCCAAGTGAACTGTAAGCTTATGATTTTGTCATAAACTGCCATCCTCTTTTTAAAATGTTGAATTCAGTGATTGGTTGTCATTGTTAGTAGTAGTATTGTTATTATTCCTATTACTTAAGGTCTATCCAATGTAACAATGCCATCTTCTTTTCTGTATTCCCCTTCCTTTTCTGTTTTCTAAAATGTGGTACTTATTTAAATCGTACTCCCCCCCTTCAATTACTTTTTCATTTTTATATTTAAGGTAGAAATAACTGAATACTAAAAACATCAAAGAAATTTTCTAATAGTTTCGTTTGGGGGAAAAATTCTCAAAATGTTCGTTGAATCACTTGGAAATTTAGAAAACTATTAAGAATGGTAAGTAACAACTGAAAATAAAAAAAATGAAGTTAATAAGAACTTCTCCTGATTTTCCCCCTTATTTTAGCCCTAGTTATCTTTTCATCCTGCTTCCTTTTTTCTAACACTATTTTTTTCTTCTTTGTCTTTCCTTGTAGGTCTGAATCAGAAAGGTCTATCTGCAATTTAGATTTATTGGAATAGAGGTAAAAAAGAATAAGAGCAACTTTTCACTGTCAGATTTGTACAAAGGAGTCAGTGCAAGTGAAAGCCAAGTTCTTTCCCATTTATCTCTTATTCTTTTTTATCTCTATTCACTTTCTCTCTTTCCGTCCTTTCCATCCCTCTTCCTTGCCTTCCCTCATACTTTTTTTTCCCTCTATCCCTACCTTTAGTTTTTGTAGCCATCCCTCACACATCCCTACTTATTATCCAGGGATCTATTCAACCACAGAAGTCTTGAATGTTAAGTGTGAGAAAGTGAAAAAGAGAAACTGTTGCAATGAGCAAGATGATAGATGATTTTCAGTAGGGCTTTTTTTTTTTTTTTTACCTGAAATGTTTTAATATTTTCAGCCAAAAATGTTCCTATCCTTTCAATAGGTTAAAAAATAACCCCTGAAGTGTTGGTGTTGCCAGTATATATTACTATTGTTACAGAAGCCAGCCAGAGGGAGGAAATGACCTTTAAAATGAGAAGAAGAAAATTCTCATTCATTTCTGACTCTTCTCTGCTTTCCATTTGCTCTGTTTTTTCTCATTTTCTTCTCCTTGTTTTTACCTCATTCGCTTCTGCCAGTTCCTCTACACTTTTCATTTTTTCTGTTTAATGAATGTAAGGCTTATAATGCACTTGAAATCCACTACCTTAATCTAATTTGAATGCAGACTGTAAGAACAAAGGTGACATGCCCTGTACCTATCTCAACTCCACAAAACCATAACAGAAATTAAAGCAAGAGAAAGAGTGTGGGAAATATGGCAGCACAGTTACCCCCTAGCCTGCAGTCTCATACAAAAGTGTTCCTTAGGCACATCCATCACTGCATCCTCAAACCAATCCCTCAGCATTTCAGGATGCTGCTGTGTGACTCCACTTTGTCCATGGGATCATACTAAAGGGTTTCCTTGATGTGATGGCTCACATGAAGAGGATAACCACTGTGGATAACCACTGCCTCCCAAGAAGCCCTTTGTGCTCCCTTTGCCAGAGGCAGAGCTGGAGACACTGCATGCTGTTCCTCCAGGACAAAGCCCATCTGGCCATGACTGCAGCAGACAGAAGGGTGCTCTGCACTACCCTGTCTTCACATGAGGCAGAGAGGAGCATCACCCAAGGGTACCTGTGGGAGCCTTTTTCTAACCAGACCTGTGCAAGGACCCTCATCATTTCAGTTCTCATGTCAAGTTCGTACTTTAGGAAGAACCATATATACATACAAACTCCCTGTGCACTGCAGCACCAAAAGTGTAGACAGGAGATATAGTATAACAGTATCTGTGTTGCGAACCAAATCAAGAAGTGCTGAAGTATCTCTTATAAATACACTTCTTTGGGAACAGAATCTGCAGAATGGATTCTTTGAAAAAAGATTCAGACATATGCTCCCTCCTCTGCTAAGTGCCCTGAGAAACAAAGCTTCAGATGTCAGCAGAAAGTTAATACATAGAGTTGGGAAACTTTAGAGGAAGGTTGTAGAACAAATTCCTTAAGGAGTTTGACCTTATATGAGCTTGTATAATGTTGCAGGAGGAAAATGAAAAAAAAAAAAAATCAAGGGAAAGAAAGTGAAACCACTAATATCTGTCCAAAAGGAAAGAGAAAAATCAATATTCTAGATATATTTAATGTTTTTGCTTGAAATAGGTTTCAAGAAAGGGAATCTTTCCTTTATCTCTAGATCTCCTCATAGGAACACAACAGAAGGAGACTGAGAGAAAATTATTAGCCTTCTTTTAGATTTTATTTTTGAATGTTCTAGTGAAGTACTTGACTCTGTCCTTCACAGTTCCTGATCCAAAACTATTTTACTCTTTGCACAAAGACAAGTGATGCATGGTTATCTTGCAGTAACCATGACCAAGAAAATAGGAACACAACACACATCATTTGAAATGCTTGTTTTCTGGGCTTCTTTATTAATCTTCAGTGTCATTACTTCCCTGGTCATATGAATAGGGAACTTCACGTTCCCTAGCTATAACACAAACTGATCTAATGACTGACAAAACCTATCTTCTCAACTTTATTTGGTACAACTCTTCTTACAGATGAAGTCTGGATTCTTCAGGTGTGACTCTCATGGGTCCAGCTTTGCATTCACATAGGCTGACACTGCCCACAGACACAGGCTCAGCCGCAGTTTAGCCTGGATTGACCACAGAAGTCAGAAGAATGCTGTCTTCCTTGCAGTTTTATATCACTACAGATGGTCTGTGCATTTTCTGAACCCTTTGCAGTCAGATGAGAGTCGGATTTGGATTTTGTTTGTTTGTTTTCAAGAATTTACCAAGTAAGACTGTTTTTTTTCCCTGAAATGTATTTGTCCTGTGCATGAAAGAAAGTGGGGAGAGGAGGAGCTGGCTGGCATATTCTGAACTACTATATATTGCAGAACAGGCTTCCAGTTGTCAGCGTCTGCACCCTGTAGAAGTATGGTTTCAATTTTACTTTTGAAATCTGAGTCGAGCAATGTTGCCAACATATATTTTTCCCTGTCAAAACATTTCACTTATTCCTGAGTCTGTAGACAGCTTTTAGGTTACATCTTTTCCCCAATCTTATTGAAACAGGATCTTCATTTCTTTTGAAATCATTTTTCATTAGTGTGGGAGCAAAAAGTAGATACTAGAGCTGATAAGTGGCAGCACCTGGCTTAAAGATGTTCCATCAGCTCTTAGTTTCTGTGTGATCACTTCTGATAATTGGAGGATGAAAACCAAAGCAGCAGTCACATTCAAATCAGTATAGGTGAAGACATTATCTTCCTTCCACCTTTAAGCCCTTAACACTGCCTGTGCTCCTTGTTCCACTGAGCTGATAGAACATGCAAAAAGTAGGCTTAAGGGTTCACATGCTGCCTCAGCAAAAGATTTTTTTACTAATTTAGTCATGATGAGGACTGGCTCACTGATTAATTAGACTCAAATTAGCTTGAAAGGCATATAGTTTTCTTGTTTCTGAATGGCTTGTAAACTTACTCCCATTTTGTAGTTGCCTTAATTATTTTCAAACATATGTACACATTTCAGTCTAGAGGATTCATGCAAATGATTGCTTCAGCTATTTTCTGCTCATTTGCTATTGTTCATGGCACGTGGCAAAGTCATATGAAGTATGTTGCATGATTCCTGCTTCCTAACTGGGTGTCTGGCAAGACAATGAATAATAATTGGAAACTAACAAAGAATGTAATTTCACACCCCACCCCCCCAAAAAAAATATTAAGATTCTAAATTATTTGTACTTGAACTGGTATATGTTCTGGGAAGAATATGGCTGAGAATTTTTAACCTTAGCAGCAATAAATGATTCCATTAATAACTACAAACAGGATTCCTTATATTAAAGCACCAATATTCAAGATCACTTTTTGCATTGTTTACCAGCTATATTTGTTGCTTCATTCATGCTTCTGGATAAAACCCATCCACTGTTAAAACACCAAAGTCTCAAACAATCTGATTTTAATAATTTGCCTAACATCAGGCTGCAAAAGAGAATCAGATCTAAGCAGTATAGAGGGAAGATGACACACTTTTCAAATCTTCAGCTTTTATTTCTAGCTCAGCTCTCTAACAAGATGAGGCTCAACAGCTGTACTGTTTGCAAGTCTGTGCACCAGCAACAGATTAACAAGCCAATAGAAAAAGTGGGTGGCAAGAGAGTCCAAGAGCTCATGCAGACCGTTCTCCTTTTGCAAGGCATGGTTAGCTCTTCCTTAAACAGTTCTTACCTCTGTGAATCTAGCTCCATCATAAAGACTTTCTGTGATGATAATTTTTTCCATGCAATCTATCGCAGTGCTCCTTTTTCTGTAGTATTAGAGATTCCATACTACTTGATCTGAACCTTCCTTGCTGTAGTTTCAGCCTGTTGCTTTCTTCCTGGCCAGCTAATGTCTGACATATTTCTTTTCTGTTCCTCTTTGCTATTTACCCTTTTGACATCAGACATCATATCCACCCTCAGGGCCACCTTCTTTATTCAGATATCACCACCTGTTGAGTCTTCCCTTGGAGGCTGTTTTGTAAAGCCTTCTTTTTCCACTTTGGATTTTCTTCAAAGGTTCCAGAATTATCTTAAGGTGGAGAAAGTATTTCAGACTCTCTTAAAGGCAGGATTCCTATTTATTCACTCTAATGTGTTATTTATTTTCCTTCATAAAAAAGTATTGTTCATGAAGGGTGTAGCTCTTAGTTTGCAACCTAGTTAGCTGCTCTTTAGCTTGTCTTTAGACAGCTGATTATTCTTTCCTAAATGTAGCACTTTGCACCTGTCCCTGTTGAATTTTTAGAGAGCTCACCCTACTGACTTTTGAACCCTTTGGCCAGTCTCAGCTGAATAGACTTCAGCTGGCAGAGCTCAGCTGACCCACAGTAATTTCCTATTCATTTTGTGAAAATAGTCAACTAGAGGGGGGAGAACATCCCCATGGAGGGGAAGGTTATGGTGTGAACATGATGCTCCTCAGCTACTAGCAACCCGGTACAACATGACTCTAAGGGAAATGCAGCTTCACAGAAATATTTGTCTTAAAATTGCTGAGCTGGAAGACTACTCTGTCCTCGTGCTCTTGTGTCACATCACTACTTTGGGATGTTTTCTTATTGTACATCCATCAGCCACTAGAGAATGTGCAACAGGACTTCGCGATCCTGGGGTTAATATTGGTTGCAGTACTGGGTCTTTCTCTGGGTGATACAGACTCCTGGAATTAAATTCAGAGGTCTCACATTCAGCAGTTACTGTTAATGATTCAGTCAGAGTCTGTGGGCTGCAGAATAATGTCAGCCCAGGAGACACCTCGTTAGAGAAAATTGTTTTCTGAAGTGGCTGATATCTTTAAAGGGGATCTGTGAGTGCATAGTGTTACAGGCTACATCTTTATCAGTGGTAGCAAAGAGTTAAATCCTCAGTTGCATCCATTTCACTTACAAACTTTTCATGGTGTTACGATAGCATGAAAGCTCATTAAGTATTGAACTTGTGAATTAATAAAATACAGAATATCTATGCTGCACAAAAGACAAGAATTTTTACTTCACAGTATTCTGGTCGATGAGAGAAAAATGGTTCCTACAGCTATGAGAAAATAAATAGGCCATTTCTTTAATTATTGCATTTTTATAACGTCGACAAAATGGAATGCTACATATTAAAAGCAGAGTAAAAGACAGGAAAAGGATCAGATGAAATACAAAGTGAGCTAGAAAAATAAAGACGTGTTTGTGTATAACCACTATTCCCATCAGTTATCAAACCACAGCCGAACTACATACAGAAACAAAGACAGTAATTGAAAAGCTACAGTCAAATATCATAGCATTCTGTGGTGACAGTTGTCTGAAGACTATATAATAATAATGATTGCCTTTTCATCATTTGTATTGAGTTTAAGAAAAAGTTATATAATAGAATATTACTGGGAGAAAAAATATGAAAATATTTTTGCCCTGTTGAAGAGAGATTGCATTTTGTTTTGGGGGGTTATTTGGGCTTTTTACTGAAAAAATAAACACTGAAATCAGAGTATCATATGGGGGTGGGGTGGGGAGGAGAGCGTTGCTTTTTAGGATATCCTGAAGTGCTGATAAAAAGAGAGGTCTTTGTGAGGAATTATAGACGATTCACATTTATTTTGCACCAGAATAAAGATTGATGATGAATCTCTGGCTATTTCTTATTCTTGATTGTCTAAGTAGGAACATACAAGCCAACTGCAGTAAAAGAAAACTGAAGGAAAAATTGACTGACATATGATAGGAAGTTGAAATGTATGATTTGGGGGGAGGTTAGGTCTCTCTCTTCTGTTTGAAATAAGAAGTTTAATCCCCTGAGAATGTATAGGAAGCAGAAGTGAGCTGGCTGAAAAATTTCTACTCCACATTTTCCTTAAGAGAAAGATACATTTTTGATTAAACAGTTTCCTTGGAAAGCGTCTGTCTTCATTTAAAATATAACTTCCTTTTGTCTGAAAAGAGAAAATCGTATCTCTTCTCTTTTATAGCATACAACGGAAGCAAAGACTCTAATTTTGTTTTGTTTTTTTGATGAAGAGTAAAAAACACCAAGCCATGTTTCTGTAGTTACCATCCTATTTTTATCAGTGGTTGTCATCTGAGGTAAGTAGTCTTATACTGTTAAACTTTAAGATATATGCCAGGTGATAATAATACAAACAAATAGGACAATAGAAGATAAGAGTACAAACAGAAGAAAATGGAATAAAGGATTTTATATTTTTTAATTAAAAATAAAAAATATTCATCACATACAGCTAAAATAATTAACTTGCTGCCTTAAGTGATGGAAATGTAAAAAAAGAAAGTTTGGGACAATGTCAGGGCAACCATGGCTAAATATAAATAACAAAACATTACCTCATTGGTTTGTTATAGCTATGTCAAAATTCACTTTTTGCATTCACTTTTATACTCTTCTAACAAATGTCATTGTAGGAATCCATATGCTGACTTGATTTTACATTTGGCCAGCTGACTATCATGGATACATCCCAATTTTAGGATTTAAAAGGTAAAGCTAATCTTTATAAGGATTTTCTTACCTTTAAATCCAAAGATTCTCCCCCACCCATCAATATGTTTTTTTTTATCATATGCCTTTATGCTCCCATCATCCCTCATTTTCTAATTTGTGAATGTCAAGTGAGTGAATGGAGATAATATGATGTGAAGTAGCATATATAGGTGCTGATTACACAGCATGTTTGGGAAGGTTCGTATGTTTGCCTAAGGAAACGCCTCTCTGCTACCTATTCCTTGCAAAAAGCATCTGGGATGGGGCATCCCAGAGGGGACATATGTGCTCAGCACCCAAAATTGATTTCTGATGCTTATAATAATGCACTTCAACACATCTCAAGGTGCAGATTCTCCAAGGTATTTACCCATGCACCTGTATTTGGAACAGCTCATGTCCATGAGTATAGACAAGTTAATATTTTAGATGAAAAGCCTGTATCCCCATAGCAGGTCAAATTCTGCACTACAGAGGTGTGTCCCTATCATGTAGACAATGCAAAAATCTTTCTGGTCACTAGAGACGTATATAACAAATATCTGCCTTCTCTGTTCCCATAACTATGTTTCCTGGGTATGTGTTCATCATAACTACACCCTTCCTCCTTCTAATGTGAATGCTGTAGATTTAGTGAGGAACTTTCAAACTGAGACATTCCCAGGACTTCTGTCTCTGTCTCCCATCTAATTTTCTCAGTGGGAAATATATCGCCAAGTTGAGTGGCTGTTCTGTTTGAGACGGCATTTGTGCACATGTAAAAAGTATTTTCAAGCATTATCTTTCTTCACCTTACACCTTACATGTCGCAAAAATGTAAGTGTATAATGATATGTTCTGTTTCTATGGAGACCTAACACAGTATATTAACAACACTGATGAGGATTCATAAAGAATGTTTATGCCAAATTATCTTTCTGCTTCCCCACACTCTCTACCCTTTGCAGGAGTATGTGGTAAATTACAGGTTTCTAACTAGGCCTTAAGGCAACATCCAAAGGATAATCCTTTTTCTCTGTCATCTATGACAAAACAGAACTTGAGACAATATCTACTCCACCTTCCTCTTCCAAAACAGTACCAGCTATATATGATTTAATTATCTTTGTCCTAAAAAGCCTCCAGTGATGAATGCTCACTAATTGTAACTAATTCCAGTGCATCATTACCTTCAATAATGCCCCAATTTGGATACTCTTTGATGCAATGCTCCCTTTGACATGGGCTAGAAAAGCTTATTCTTCCTTTTACCATAGGTATTGAAGATCTTTGTCTTGACCCCTCTCTTTTGTTTGTCTTTCTCTTTTTTTTCTTTTTTTTTTTTTTTTTGTGGTTTTGTTTTGTTCTCAGGATGTTCACCACCTAAAGATCACACTGAGACTAGCCTCCATTTTACCATGTGTATATAGTTCATTGGTGTGTTGCAGATTTAACAGAAAGAGCTGAACAAATCCCCACATAGTCAGAACACTTTCTCTTGCCCTTGGGCTGGAGATATGCCAGGACAATGCCTTTTATTGAAGAACAGTAATATAAAACGTATCACGTCTTTTGAACTGACTGACATGTAGAATTTACCAAAATAGAAACCACATGTTTATAAAAATTTAAAACTCAGAGGTGGCTGTACTAGCATTATACTCACATCTGGAAGCAGCCATCCCTCACAGAGGCAGTTTCATAAATCTTTTGTGGAAGCACCATCCTAAAATTCATTTTGCCTGGGCTAAAATACAATAAGATGCACTGAAAAACAGACTTCTTATGTAGGATCCTAGTATAAGGAGTAGAGAGGGAGAAGAACAAAAGGAGAGACATCAAACGGAAAAGAAGGGAGAGCAAGTTATGTCATTTCTGTGAAAACATGAGTGTACTTTTTGTTTTTCCTTTTTCTCATGAACTCATTGCCAGAACAGTATAATTGTCATCTAGCTTGTCTTTGTTCAGCATGCAAACATATGCCCTGAGTGACCAGATAAAACTGTGCCTTCTTAGTCAAAAGAACTATTTCCTGTGTGTATTCAAAACCACATCTTCTTTATTGACTGGAATGAGTTTTTACTACATTTTTTTTCCACCTTACAAACTCTTCAGAGCCAGAAGACCCGTGGGATCATGAGCAGGACTCTCAATCTGCCTCATACATCATCTGCAGAACTGCTAACTATGCCCTGACTTCACCAGTTTTATTGCTGGTGGCACAGAAGGCAGAAGCTCTGTGGCTTGACATTAGTAGTCCAAGGGGATCTGGATAAATTTAGGGAACAGTACTGCTGTTAAGCATCTAGCATGGAAGGGTGATTCATTCCTGTGACTACTGGAATTGGAAATACTTCAGTGTCCAAACTGAACTGTAGGTAGGATTTCCTATCTTCACCAGAGGATTCTCTGGGCCTCTGACTAAGAAAACAGGGTGTAGGTACATGAAGCACAAGAAGCAAAGAATTTGCTGTCTATTTCTCTGTGAATTTTGGTTACTTTGTTGAAGAGATTCATGGTGTGGAGATATCAGCAGGAAGCAAATGCCATATGGGTATGAGCTCTGTAAAAGAGAAATGGGTATATCAAATTCTGCAATATGGACTAGATTCATATTTTCATAAGGAGTGCTGACAAAGTTGAAGAGCTAAGCATCAGGCCAGAAAAAGGTTACACATGCCCTTGATTGAGTGTCCCTCAGAAACATATTCCTATCCTTACACAATTGGGAAGCTCCACTGCCATAGAAATTTCAGCCTAAGAGTGAGAATCCAAGGGAAGCAAGTTCCAGCAGCGTCACATGGGTGTTCGCAAAGTTGAAGGTAGCTCTCTAAGGAGCAAAAGGGCTTTTGCTTTTCTGCTTTCTCAGCTGTGGGATACATGTTCCTGCCAAAAGGGCTAGTAGTTGGGAAATGGCAAAAAGAAAAAGCAAAAGTGATGTGCTCCTTTCAAACAGGTGCACTATGCCCACAGCAAAGAGAAAGGCACACAAGAAGAAGCATTTGCACAAGGAGGCATTAGAATAAAAAAGGCCGGAGCTGCAGAGACTGAAATATCTTTACAAAATGGCAGGCAGCCAGAAAGCTGGGGGAGGGGGCAAACAACTGCTTTTTCTTATTTTTCACATTTTTGATTGAAGATACTTGATTCTGATTTCAGCTACATGGTTACATATTGATGCTTAAAATGTGAAATCAGTTGTTATTCAGAAGCTGATTTAACAAGGTAGGCAGGAGTATCTGCCAGCATATCCACGTTCAGAAATCAGGCACAGGTTTTCTGCCAGAAGAATTGGAAACCAAGTAACCATAACAAAGCACTGCCACACCAGCCAGTGTACCTTGCTGAAGATCAGACACATATTAAAAATATTGCCTCAAAGTATAGCAGGAATATTTATGGGTATTCTAAAAGATTTTGTTCAATTTAAGAGAGCGCAGTTTGTATTTTACTATACAAATGCTGCAGTGCCTTTTAGTGGATGCCCTTGTTGCTGCCCTTATGTGCAAGTGAGTTCTTTATGCCTGCAGAATTCTAAACCAATGTACAGGAGCAAGCAGATACTTCTGTCAGAGGATTTGGCCTTTGTTACAGCATCCATGAGTTTGCAGGATGTACATGCAACCATCTGTACCTTTCCTTGAAGTGCTTATCTGTGTGATCCTTCAAAAAATTAAGCCTATTCTTTGAGTTACACAGATACATATTTTTCACTCATATGTAATTGGTGTTTAGAAAATAAAAGCTGTTATTCTCAGTTCCTGTCTCTCAAACAATTTAACATTTCCAAAGAAAATATATACTTTATAAGTGAATCCAAGATCCCTCTAACTAAATACGTTCCATTTTTCTCACATCTTGAGAATTTTATTCTGCTTCTTCATTGACAAGCATAATGGAAAAAGTGACACAGCAAGAGCTCTGCTTATTATTTGCTTTGATAGACATAACTGGGAGGAGATGTTCTAAGTTCTGAGTGTCTCAGGTAGCCATTTTAAAAGGCAATATTTTCAGAGTGGCTCTCTGAGCTATAAAAAATACCTACAATTCAAAACTCCTATCTGATAGCATCCTGTCCACTCATTACAGTTTATTTAGCTGAGATTTCATATCGTGATGCAAAATAAATAAGTAATGTCACACCGTTGTAATTCTTAGGTTAGAAATTTTATGTCTCTGCTCATTGCCTATCATTTCAAATTCTTCACATTCTCTGACAATGCATATGAATGTTTCTTAGACAGAATAAAATTTTTGGGTCATCTTTTTGTCATAATCTCATTGCCATAATATCATCATCTTTGGCAATCATATCTGACAGTTCATGAAAATGCAGATTCCACCAAACCTAGAAGGAAGGAACCCTCAGATGCCAGTGCATCCTTAGGGCAAGAAGTCAAGCTAAAAAGTTTAATGTTCTTCAAGTGGTCATTTTCCCCAGTCTTTCTCCTCCCTGAATTTTGGCATACATTCAAGAAAAGAAAGATGACATAAAGCAAAATTGACATTAATGTGAAGATTTTTTAAATTTTTTTTTTTAAGAAACCTGGATTCTGTATTTTGATTTAGGTAGGTGGCCAAGTAAAGTAACAAGTTCCATATCTTTCCTCTCAAATAACATCTCTTCTTGAAGTGGAATTTTGTTTGCATCTGTTTTCATAGCCTGACTGCTTTTTTTTTAGGAACTCAAATGAACAAATATTTAATAAAACACTTTTAGGCAGATGGTTAAAAAAGCCACAAATCAAGAAAAACAAAACCGGGCAGCTTCAAGAGTTAAAAAACCCCAGAAATATTTAAATACAATTGTATATCATACAGTTGTTAGGTGGTGTTAGGGAACAGCATGATCCACAGAGCCCATCTGAGCACTAAGAAAAATAATTGTCTGACAAGGTCTACTCTGGCCAGACATGAACGATGCCAAAGAAGATAAGAATATGAAATTTGTAATGTATACAGGAACTACAATATACAAGTACATCTCAACCCACATGGATTTCCCAATAGCTCTTTGTCTAAGACTGAAATAGATCAGCTGGAATAAAGGAAGATTCGTTTCTATTATTGTTTTTCTGTTTCCACGAGGGAAATATCTTCTAGTCCCATCAAAAGTCAGTCTTAAAAAAGGAAAAAACTTGATTTTTGTGTCTTGAAAACACATAAATGCTACTGACTGATAATTGTGTGCACAATCACCAATAATGTGTAAAAACCAAAATCATAACATGGAACATATAAATCAGAATATCACTGAGGATCAGAGATAGCAGTTACTGACTGGTATCTGAAAAAAACCAAGATAATCCTCTCATTTGTCATCTAATTGACTACATTCTAGTGTATTAATTAAGTCTTCATTGATAAGCATTAGTTTTTAAGGGTACTATGTGCTTAGAGCAGCTGTTGCACTCTGGCAAATGCAGTATGACTGATCCAAGTCTATTGTTCTGGCACCTTTGAGTTTCCTAGGGTTGAAGTTAAAAAGGGTTAAGCTGAGGAGCAGAGAATGGGACAAGAAAAGGAGATGGGAAGAAAGGTAAAAATACCAGAGACAGGTGAAAATATACAATTACTTTAGTAATTAATATTAAGAGCAAAAATTTGCTTACAAAATAAGGCAGGCTTTCTCTTCTGTGTTACAATTTTGCATTATAAAGTAATGAGAGGGTTTCAGGAAGAAAAAGCCCCACGGATAAGAAAATACTACAAATCTGAGGCTGCTGAGGTGATGAGATTTAAAAAAAATGAGATTAATTATTATTAACCATTATATCATTGTGTATAATCATGTTATTTGTACAAGCCTAGAGGACAACATAGTCTCCAGGGTCATTAGCAAAAATGTGGTAATGAGCTGAGTTCCAATTGCACATACACTTACATAAATCATCTGTAGCTCCTCTCAGTTACAGAGATTATGCCTCAAAACCAAATATATCTTAAAAAATTTATTACTTGCTGCACCATAAGAAGGTATATTGAAGTATAGACAGAATCGGGACCCTCAGACAGCCACCCCTCAGCAAGATCAGAGCTGATCCCATTTGCTTCATCATTCCTTAAATTATTCAGCTCCCATCCTAATGCAAGCAGTAAGCTTTTCCATTCCACTTAATTCTTTTATTCTTATGAACTTCATTCCAATAGTGAGTATTTGTTGTTGCTACCATAGCAATAACAGATAGTTACTGGAGACACAAGTATTTTTGACTGTCCTTTTTAAAATTTGACTATATTAGGGTCTTTCTGTGTTAATGGTACAATAAGGAGAAGATACACTGTTGAAATAATTCTTACATTGGTTTTCAGTTACGACATTAGCAACTGTTCTGTTTAAAACTATTCCAGAAGATATGATGATAGATCATTCTTCCATCTCAGCATTTCCTTGAGAAAAACAGCTTCTCTGCATTTTCTTCAGAACTTCACTTGTGTTTAAGCTCTTCTGGGAAGACATCTACAACACTTAACACAGTCTGAGTGTAGTATAAATTACTAATATTTGTTACACATGACTGAAATAAGTAAGTGACTTTTCTTGAGGGCACATTGATACAGGCATAAGGGAGAATTTGTACTACCTTCAGAAAAAAATCCAATTTTTTCACCTGATGAAAGGAAGGAAAAGCAAATTAAGTGAGTAGATAAGAGAATAAAAAGTATGAGGAAGGGAATAATGATTTACATTTTCTTATTAAAACTGAGTAGAATAGACTTTTATGGACTCAATGACATTTTTTGAAAAGATATAGAATCTAGTAATTTTAAAGAAATCTTATATATTTATAATTTTGCACATTCAGTTACTTGTATGTGTAGGTATATGTACATGCACATGTACATGCATATGACAGACACGTCTCACAAACTGTTGTAAGCAGAACATACCTACCAATAAGTGGAGCTGATCCAGGAAACTATGCAAGATTCAGAGTGGGCCATTTACGTGTGACAAGGAATGGAGTAGAGTTACAAGTGGCTCTGTGTAAGTAACAGAGAACAGATCTCAAAACTAGTAATCAAATTAATCAGATAAGTTATCCAGGAAACATTTCAACAAAGTAGGTGTTTAACATGAAAAGATGAGATAGCAATACTCAGCAAAGAGGGGATCAAGAGCTTTATTAAAAGGCATAGCAGGATTAGTAGTCCTTTAATTGGGCCCATGGCAGGAAATCAGAGCAGAGGGTTTGTTTTGTTTGGATGTGTGAGAAATTCTAGAGATATAAACCCAATGGAGCATTAAAAGTTTTGAATTTTTGTAGGTGTAGTAAGGCTGTGAATTGGGTAAGGGAAAATACAGTTGGAAATTGTCCAACTGGAGGTTTTCTCAAGAACTGATTAAGGTTGGACTTCACTTGCATCTTTTCACTGTTCAGTATTTAATGCACTAGAGTATCTTTACAACTCGCTTTACCAGGTGATTTTCTATCTTTTCTCCTCATATATATTTTGCAGCTTTAATTTGCTTGGGTGAATACACCATTAGAATATATTTTTTCTGCTGAGAGCATTTGAAAATACAAAAGCCATGGAGTAGAAAACCACAAAAACACAGTACAGCAAACTTTAAGGATGAACAGCAGCTCAGCAGAGTTAGATATATCAACCTCTCCAGATTTACTATGGCATTTGAAATAAGGAGGGAATGTTTAAAACTGGAAAAATTTAATAGTATAAAGTATAAAAAAGAAAATTACAGCATGTGAGGAATCTCAGTCTGGGGATTTGGCAGGTTTTGACTGGGAAATGGTTAAACCAGGTATCATTAAAAGGATAACCCTTCCAACCCCCGAACTCCCTGTAAATTATTTCTGTAGTACAATCAGTTTAAAAAAAATGCTTTCAATACATTTTGTTTCAGTGAAAAGAATCTTGGTTATTTTGGGTGAGTTTGTTTATTGTTTATTTTTGGTCTGTTTGTTTTAAAAATCTGGTATCCATAATATTTCTCTTTAGATCTCTAGATTGTCTGTAGTCTGGTATGGTAATAATAAAAGATTATCATCTGGTTTATGACGTGTGCAAAAGGCACTAAGTGGGCCCAACTTGTGCTTTCCCGGCAATGCCACAAAAGCAGCTGTCACACACAGTATTCTCACCCCTAGGAGCAAAAATGTCTAAGGAGATCCCGTGGAAGTCAGTAGGATACCAAAAGCTTCTCCAATGTACATTTCTACATGGGCAAATGCAGAAGGGGCTAAGTCCTGAGCAGCTCTTAGATTTTCACTGAATTATTCTTCAGTCATTTAGCTGATACATTTTTAAGAGAAGGAAAATGAAAACCTGTGTGCAGCTGCAGAAGAGGATTGTTCTTTCCAGAACTGTGAATGAATATTTGGATAACAAGGTGCACATCGCAATTCTACTCCCACAGCGTTAACCCCCGGTACTTCTGGAGCCCGACTGTGATCTCTTGGCACATTCCCTGGAACACAAAACTGCAACATTTTTTTCTGTTGCATAAAATAAAATTTTTCTCTCGGCAGTTGCTTTTCCAAATTTGCCAAATATATCAGCTATATACATGATTTCCATTCCAGGGCTGCTAAAAATCTATTGTCATGACAGAAGCAGGACTTCACAGTTCCTAAGGAGTTAAACTTGCTATTCTGAGCTGAGCCAATTTCACTTTGTATGTTCTGCAGTGCAGTGAAAGTTAATTCATTCTAAAGCACAGAGCTTTCCAGCAACATTGTTAATATTATAATGTTCCTTTGCTGCACTGTCCTAGCTAGTTTATTAGATGAGAGAAAAATACAGATGTGCTGACAAGCAGAGTTATACCTACCCACGCTGGCAAAATATTTATTAAAATTACTTTAAATCATTTTCACGCAGAATTACAAGCTCCTTTAAAATTCCCAAGTAGTTATTTTGATTTTTAGTAGTAGAGTTGATTACATTTGATATAGGCCAGGTTTTTGTTTGTTTTCTTTTAATAAAAAGGTATGCTCTTCTGACCGTGTGAGGATAATTTTTCTCTTCTTTGAGCTGCAGTAGAATTTCCTGAATTAAAAGGTAATTGGGTTAGATCGGCAGTACATTTAAAAATATAGAAAAAAAAAATGAACATACCAAAATAGTAACATTATGGATGCTGTTTCTAACAACAGGAAAGCAAAACAACCCAATAGTCCTTGAGTGATTGCCAGGGAAAATACAAAAACCTGGTTGATCCCACATGCAGTAGCTATAATGAAACCAAGAAACAAACAAAACAAAATCGTGAAATTTCTCCACAGAATGGAGTGAAGGTTGACAGCACATTCAAAGTCTAATGCATTTATTGGGCAGTTTCATTCCTATCTGAGCTCTAGCAGTCAGATAAAGGCAGAAACAGTTTATTACAATATACAAAGGTCTCTAAGAAAGTCATCTCACTGGGTAAACTTTAGCAGCAGACAAGCTGGGAGTAAAGGTACCAAGACAAGATTTAACACCTTTTCTTCCCTTTCACTCAACACAGCCCTGAATTCTAGTGGCTTCTGCATTATTTAAAGCTCACTTTGTGCCTCTATCTTGTTGGATGTTTAGGTCCCCCTGACATATGCATGAGACAGTTGATTTCAGCCTCATTTCAAGGCCTTATCCTGAGCTCTAAACACGTTCAGAATCATGTCATTACTACAGCATTAATACATCTGAAAATCCACACAAACTAGTATCCTGCTGTACCCGACAAACTGTCTGGCTTATTTTCAAGACAGTGGCTGTCATGAACTCCAATGGCTGAGCTTTTAGTAAAGCCCACCCCTGAGGAGAGCACAGCACAACCACTGCCCTTTTCAGAAGCCCACATGAAGTGAGAGCACAAAAACATATGCCATGGTTAGCAGAGGTAGTCTCTACTCAGCAGCCCTTCCAGCTGAGGTCAGTTGCCAAAGCCAGTGCTGACCCCAATGGCTATGCTATCAAGCAGCTGGCAGGGGAGACAACACAGACTGGAGGAAGCCTTGCACAGTGAGAGGTGGGGCAGCTGCGGTCACTCATGTTCTTTGGCTCAGTTATCTTCTAACAGACCTCATGCTTATCATTAGCTTTGCAGACATGCTGCTTTCCTAAATCATCACACAATTTTTTGGTTTAGCACCCCAAAAACAACTGAGGTGCTTCAAGGCACACTTGTAAGAAAATGCTCATAATGTCTTTTGTTTCAGATTTTGAGGGTTCAACCAGGTTATTTGTTTTGACTGCTCAAGACAAAAAGAAACATTGGGTAACTTCACTCAAGAAAAAGTTCAATGGAGATTTGAAAAGTTTCTCATATCCAGAAACCTGAAGTGACATATAAAGGGAATAGAGAATGCTGAAAATGTAAAACTAAATAATGTAATACTAAGAACACAGGTAGTGAAAATCAGACATGTTGTAGAATCTGCTTACAGTCTTGCAAGAATTATAATTTTTCTGCAATGGAGATAATTTATCACTTCTTATTCTCAGGCATATGTAAGCATGACTATAAAAACAAACAAGTGCAGTATTTGCAGATGTAGGAAAGTAAGGTGTTTAATTGCAAGAGGAAAGTAGAAGAAACTGAATGCAGAGGATGTCTTTAGAGGAAAAGACAGAGCATATGACAACAGAGAATTTCATGAGGAAGAATGCATGAGATAAATCATATTGCCAAGAGATGAATAAAAGAATAAGAAATCCACAAAGTGACACCTTAGTGGTGTGTCAAGTGGAAGGTGGAGAATGCTGTCCCTCATGTGGGACAGCTGAATATGGAGTTTAAAATACCACATCTAGCATTTAACTAATTGAAGGACTATTCATTGTGTTCCTGAAAATCTCCCTTATTTTAAGCTGACTATCTAGGTGTCTCAGGACTGACGTTCTGTTCTATCCCTTCTCTCAATTCTTAGAATTATCTAAGTGCAGGACAATAATTTGGAAATGACTCAGTATATAAAATTAGCTGCTTTGTGCATACCAGAGAGTATGTTGATTCAAAGATGATAAAAATATGATCTGAGCTGGATATTTTGCAAACAAATGAACAGAGCTAGGTATAAAGTTGGCCAAAAAAATCAGTCTCTCCACATCATATGGATTTAATGGTGAATAACAGTAAATGCTAATTAGAAAAGTACTTATGGAAAAAGCAGTCAGAGACATAGAAAGGCATGCATGGCTAGCATACAAATTCTGGGTCTTTGGACAGAATTACAAATGTCAAAAATTGAGGATCTGACTCTGTTTTCAAGGCCTTGGATTCACCTTGCCAGGCATATACCCAGGTGCATATCATGATATGATACAGGACTGCCACATTTGAAGGCCTGAACTTTCACAAAGAGGAAACCAACACTGCTAGAACTGGATGCTCTTCAGCCAAACCCCCTATAATCTTCATATATCTGTAGGTCCACTTAGATGCTGCTTTACTATGTGTTCTGGTATGATGTTGTGTGTCTGTAAGAATATGAATTCATTAGCATGTTTTGTTTCATCACTATACTGATAATATTTATTAAAGGCAGAAGTTGGCATGTGACCTTCTATACCATCACTTTTCTCTTGCTCTTAGAACCTGAGTTTAGGTGGTGCTTGGGCTTATAGACATACTTGATGAGAGAGAATTTTTCAAAGAAATTGTGGGTTTAACACAGCTAAGTGCAGAAGTTATACACTCAAAGTCAAGGAAGAAAAATATATTTATATGGAGATTGGAGGAAGAACCAAAGAACAGATAAATATAATTTAAAGCTGTGAAAATATAGTGGATATGTGGTTGCATATGAGTTTGTAGGAGTTATGATGGAAGAAAGGACTGCTTATGATTTGGGGATAAGTAATGGGAAAAGTAATTAAAAGTAGTGAGGTGAGAGCTTGGGGCACAGTTCTGGTGAGGCTAATAGGAAACTAGTCCTTAATTCCACACTTCAGAAAATGACAGAAATTGGAGAGGGAAGATTTGAATACAGAAGTATTATAGGTCTGAGTAGATACCTTACAGTGAGACATTTTGGAGCACAAGTCCTATGAGGAGTGGCTGAGGGAACTGGGGTTTTGTATTCTTAAGAAAAAGGCTTAAGAAAAAGGCTGAGGGGCGACCTTATCACTCTCTACAACTACCTAGAAGGAGGTTCTAAAGAGGTGAGGGTCCATCTCTTCTCTCAGGTGACAAGAGATAGGATGAGAGGAAATGGTTTCAAATTGCCCCAGGGGAGATTTAGGTTAGGTATGAGGAAGTATTTCTTTACTGAAAGGGTTGTCAAGTAGTGGAACAGGCTGCCCAGGGAAGTGGTTGCTTCACCATCCCCAGAGGTATCTAAAAGGTGTGTAGATGTTGTGCTTGGGGACATGGTCTAGAGGTGGAATAGGCAGGATTAGGCTGTGGTTGGACTCGATGATCTTAAAGCTCTCTTCCAGCCTAAGTGATTCTATGATTCCATGATTCTATGATTCTATTATTTATAGTCTAGTTTATTCACTTTCAAAAAAAGAGAAAGTTCAAAGGTCTTGATCACAGACCCTAAGCACTGGGTAGAATGCAGTGGATACTGACAGATAATTTAATCTAAGAAAGATATCGGTGGAATAAAATGGCTCAAAGTATAAGGCAAGCAATATTCCAATTAAAAATAAAGTACAAAACCCTCTTAAACAATGTCGCAGAAACAAACTTTAAGAGGAATAGTGGCTTTTCTGTCTTCATGTCTTCAACAAAGTAGTTCATACTGGAGAAAGAAAGGTATTTTAGCAAAACACAAAATGGTTGTGGGCTTGATACAGGGGTAGCTGAATGAAACGTAATGACCTATGATTTACAAGAGGACAGACTGGACTATCTAATAGTCCCTTCTGGCCTCACACACTATGAATCTATGAATAAATCTATGAAAATGCTGAGCTGACTCACCCACTTCCTTGCAAAAATCCATTTTCTCCTTGTCTCTAAGAAAAGACAGGTTCTCCAGTGCTTTGAGTGTAAATTTTTGCATCAGTCAAATCTGAGTGGGAAGTCATGGCTGTGGTGATGCTTAGTATAAGTTAACCTGTCATCTTGCATTGACTTCACACTGGCTAGTTGTGTCGAGTATCTATACTAATAACTGGAATGATTTTAGTAAATTTTGGTTATAGCTTTAGTTATGATAGCTATTTCCCCTTCTTACATGATGAATGGGATTGCATATATTCTTTTTGTCCCAGTTCTGTAGACCACTCCTTGGACTCTATTCCTCTTTGAAAGTTGGCAGCATAGCAGATGTGTAGAAGCTGTCTAATTCCAACCTTCTCAGAAGAAATTGCATTGATTTTAATGTCCAAAGAGTAGCACAGGTGATAGTGAGATGGAAGAAATCCATCCAAGTCAAAACCTTAAGATCTCTGAGGATTCTGATATAGAAAAAATAGCAAACCTTTACATGTAGAAAAACGGGCAAGATAAAATAAAACAGAAATCTAATTTAATTCCAGACCCATGACTTTCTACACAGGTGTTTATAGCAGAAAAGTAGAATTTCCTGAGCAGAAGATTTTTAGAGAATATGGATACAAAGATAAAAATAGTGACCAGTTTTAACCAGAAAGCTCTATAAAGTCAAAAAGTAAGTGGAGTGGAGAAAGCAGCACTACTGGGATAGATAAACTGCTCTGTACTTTTATCAGGATGCCATCTTTTCATTTCCAACAGGAATTTGGTTGTTGTCCTCAGTGAAAGTGCTGAGAGATAGTAGCACTAAAAATTTCCTATTTTCTCTCAGGATGAATCCTTTCCTGGGACCTGAGAGGCAAGCAGCAGATTTGGAGAGCTATTGTTTATAAATCTATGAGCTGGCTTTGGTGTAGGGGTTTTTTTTTACGTGTTTCTGTGTAAATTTTACAACAGTGTACTGCAGTTTGCTCAGCAAAGAAATAACAAAGTTACAACCATATAACTGGAAAAAAAAACCTTTCATATGGCATGATTATGAATTTGTGTGTAAGATTTTAACACCTCTATATATCCTGCCATCATTATTTTGCTTTTTATTATGATCAGTTCCAATCCCCCTGAGTGGGATTCTATACCCCAAAATACCTTCCTTTGCTATTAGAGAAGATTAGTTAGGAAAAGAGGGAGATATTAATCGAGTAAAGGTCACATCATCTTGATTACACACAGACAGTAAAGCAGAATTCTTATCTCTACCAAAAGGGAACGGTACAAACCTGAAAAGTTTTTACCATGTTTTATTTAAAAAAAAAAAAAAAAGAAGATTTCCTTTTCTTTACTATTAATCCTTAGAAATATTCACAGTTCATTTTAATGCCATGCTAACTAAATGGAATTAAATTGACAATGCCCATCCTTGAACGTTCAACCCCAGGATTTTGTGAAGTAAAGTGACTGTTTTCTCTTGTCCTCTGCCTTTCATTTCTTGGAATGTATTTTCCAAGCATTTCTCTACAGGCAACATGAAATTTCATTTCCTTGCAAATTTCTGCATCCTATAGTTAGGTAATTGTATTGTATTATTTATCAGGAGCCAACTGTCTGTTCACACTCTGCAAATGTAGACAAAGACATGTGTCTTGCCCTGAGGAGCTTGTAGCTAATTCAAACAGTCTTATATAGCTCCGACATGAATGGTATAGATGTTTAAGATAAAATAGTCAGGCCTGAGATTGTGATTCATCTTAACCAACACTTACAAGGTTAGTATTGTTGATTTCAAGTATAGTACTTCTATGACTAAATTGTAAAGTGCGAAAGTGCTTGCAAATTAAGCTCTTAAAGTGATGATTTTAAAATGTGACATGCAATAACTCTATTACATTTGATAAATGAATGATTCCAGAATGCTTGGAAAAAATATGCTGCAAGGAATGAAAAAGAAATGTTCAAGACGATCTCGCTACAAAATAAAAAGGTGAAGAATCAGAATTTGGGGGATGGGGGGGTTAATGAAAACAATATGTCCCCCTTCTAACTGCTTTTCATATTGTGAAATGATTGATTAATTCAAAGGTCTTGAGTTATCAGCATTAAAATTTAGTTAAGACAATTCCAGTAGAAAGTCAATAATTACATTTATTTGCGTTTATTTTGAGTCAGAAGCTGACAGCCATTTTGTCTTACAATTTCACTGAAGTACAGGGGTGAGAGTGAGAAGGGTGCAGGAATTTGTCTCTTTCATACAACAATATGGATTAATATCCCTTGGAGGTGAGATGAGGAGGCATGGAATATTAGGAAAGGAGGAGGATGAATGTGGCAAGGGAAGGAGACCTCCTCTTGCATCTCAGGCAGCATTCTGCTATGCACAGGCCTTTTGCCCTGCTTCACAGGGCACCCAGACATAGAAGCCACATCCCGTTGTTTTCAGTGACTGCTGTGAATCTCAAGGGAAAGGGGACCAGGACTTGGTCTTGTGTAACAAAGTACAACTCACTTTGCAGAGAGCTACTATAGTTTTTTTAACTGCCACTGCTTTGTACTCCACCTCTCATTAGTTGTCCATCATTTACTGTTCTTCCTGGTGCACTGAGATTGTACTTAGGCTGCAATTCAGCACAGAGCCGGGATCCAAAGGCTGGTACAGAATGAACTGTCTCAAATACTGGGAACAGTAGAGCAGCAGGACCAAGGCAGGAGGATTAAACTAAATGGAATCATTAACAGGAGGGACTGAGCACCTCATGCCATGGAGTCCAAGGCTTCACCCCCTCAGACCACAGTGACAGAGCATCTGATGAAGGAATGTCACACAGGAAGTTGGTTTGGACCCAGAATCAGGTTGGCTTCAATGGCCTTCACTGCCTGCTGTCTTGTAGGCTGTTTGCAACAATATTTTTACTTATTCTGGAAAGTTTCTATTAAGCTGTTTTGACTTAGCTTGAATCCTGGAGAGAATTGGTGCAGTGTTCAATTGGCCCTTGAACAAACTCAGCGAGTCTTTGGTTTTTCTCCTGAGCTAATTTTTCACATTGTTTTCTCTGGAATTGCCTTTCATGTGTTTTGGCATAGCTGTGATGCCCAGATAACAGATTACAAACACTCACTAACTTCATTTAGAAAACTTATGTATGATACATAGTTGTTCCCTGCATCCCCAGCAATAAAAAGCTGCAGCAGTGGTGGCAATGTTAAATACACCATAGGAGCACTACTTGGTTCCTCAAAAGATTTCCTGTTAAAAAAAACATGTTTATTTGAGATAAAGACCATGACATTTTTTGCAGTATGAGTTCCCAGACTAACAGAAGTGTCCTTTCCAAAAGTCACACCCAAGTACAGTTCAGTGGTTGGACAGCCTAGACCGTAGCCTGCTGCTGTGATGGCTTAGAGGCAATTTTTCATTGACTGTCTGAGGAACATTCAACTCTTTTTAAGTTATTTTCTCCCTCTTCAAAATTATCTGCTGCACCCACCCAGGTGTATCACATGTACCTTCCCTCTTCATTGTCTGGGTCTACCATACCTTCCTTTCTCAGATTTTGCCCTGAAAACTACATATCAAGAGTATTTCTACCTAGCCAGTTTCCACAAGAGCTAACCTGAGGGCCAGTGCACAGAACAATGCTACTGCTGCCCAGCATCATGCTGCCAGTTCTCAAGACACTGGAAAAGGAAGGTACTGTCTTTGCTGCTGGAACTGGCATAAGCATTAAAAAAATGCCTTTGGGGGAATCTGCTACTTTTCCAGTGCTACTTTTGGAGTGGGAAAGTGAATGACATACACGATATCTGTCTTGCAAGCAGTACAGCACTGCAGTGGGGGCAGCAGAAAAACAATACCTGTTATGCTTTCACCAAACATGCTCTTGGCTCTGACTTGGGGCTGCAGCCACATTCATCTTCAAACAAGCAAATTAATAAGCTCCTCCTCATGAGGACAGACTGACTTCAAGTGTGACTTCAAGTGGCTACACTGAAGCAATTTTAAATGATGCATACTCATCTGAATAAAAAGTGAATAATAATAGGGCAGCATGACAGTCTAGTGGAAATATGCTAGCACTAAGTCAAAATTAAGTTAGAATCTAAAAGTGCAATGCTGGGTTGAAACAGAGATGAAAAAACCCCAAACCAAACACCTCAGAATAATGCACTGAAGTCAGAAATTGAAATGGAAACACTGAAATGAGATGGGAAAAGTGAAACAAAAAGCCAAAATCTCTCTGGGCTCATAGAGCCATAACAAATAGAGAACTGAAAATACATCTATTTTTAATCATGCCAAAAACTGTTCAGCCAAAGGTTTGCCAAGTTTATATTTTCTCAGATAAATTTCTGTAGGCTTTTGCAAACACAAATTGAAAAGGCTACTTTAATGGTAATTAGGAAACAAATTGCAGAATAAGAAATGAGAAAGCAGTCATAAATGGGATGAAGGAAAAAGACAGAAATCTTTGAAAGAGAACTGGTTGAAATGTGGACTTTTCAAGCTACTTAGGTAACAGTGCCAAGCAGGTATCATTTGGTTTGTACTGGAAGAGCTGTTGCAGAAACCAGATTCAGCATGGATGTAGCCCTACATCTAGAGCAAAAGCCCCCACTTGTATTATTTGGATATAATGACCCTGATATGATGTGGGTATGTGATGTGGTGCATTGCTTGGCCATGATGCTTGAGTCAAGAGTAGCTAAAAAAAGATTTGTCTTCGTGACTGGTAATATACACAGGTGGTTATAAAGCCTGAAATACAGAAAACTGTGTCACAGGCAAGACAGAATGGAGAAGTTTCCAGTATTCAAACATTTTTAGCAACAGTCATGGTAAAGAAAGTAAAGGTATTAGAAATGTTATACAAACAACCATGGCTTTGTTGTAGCATATTATGTTGTCTGCAATCCATCACTTTAATAAAGACATTTGCTTTTCAGTCTGGAAATAGAGAACCACTAGTATTTGTTATATACGTTCAGCATCCTGAAGAAATAATCTCTTTTGTGTCTCCTCCTCTTCACTATTAAAGTAGATGTGCATGTGTGAAAGGAGAGGAAAGGAGTCAAGTATGACACTGGTTTTCACAGGAGGTGTGGTAGCTTTGTCTTTGCTTGTGGAGAGGTAGACAGATTTTATTGTACTCTTTTCACACAGGTTAGCAAACACAGTTTGTGAGAATACTCAGAAGATAGCCATGTAAAATAATGGTATATCCAGTCTTTCGGAGTTATATTCTGAATTATGTCATAGTTTTGATCTGTTGTATAGCAAAATCTAAGTAGTGAAGTGACATACTAGCTTTTTGTTAAATATTATGATAGAGATGCAGAACTTTTGTATTTTAAATGTATTTATGCAGATCCCACTGAACAGGGAAATAGGTACAAGGGTACAGAATATAGGCCTAGGGATGTGGCAGAGGATGGACATACAAATGTTGTGAAGTGCCACATCTATAAATCTGGCACAACTACTAGCTGGTTTCAGCCCCAGGGAAAATCTTGCTTCATATCTCTAATGCAATGCAGTCTGTATTTCTAGCTGATTCAAAATGGCTGACTCCAATCACCAGCGTGGTTAGTCATAGCAAGCTCTTCAAAATTTTTTGTCTTCTTTCTTCTCTTTCATTTTGTCCATTGCTCCAGGTGATCCTGAAACAATAGCTTTCATGATGGGTCTTCCCCAGCATTAAAAACCTGTCTGTATCATTTCCCAAATATAGTGCAACCTGGCACATTTGCTTGTACAAAACCACGTACCACTTGTATAAAAACCAGGGCTGACTGCAGTGAAAGGAGAAGTAGGGTGCCCATGATGTTAGCTGGAGATGCTGTTACCCATCATAGGCACAAGCTGTCAGCCTTTGTGATTTCTGACTCCAGTGCTCCGGGGACCAAGGGAGCACAGGGCGTGGGGTAGGCAAGGACGGTATCGCTACTCATGTGGGAAAACCCTCTGAGAAACACGCAGAGTATGTATGGGGGTAGTTTGCCCTGGGGCAACCCAGCCTCCCCTTTGCCTCAGTCTCTCCTCCTACATTTCCTCCTGCTTGTTTTTTTCCCAGTTATGACTACATACATGACACAGAGTTTTTAAGGCAGTTAAGACATGTTTAATTCTCCAAGTCTTTTTTTTTTAATCTTTTTTAATCTTTATGTTTTTCTTCATCTCCCCATTACTTCTGCACTATAGCATTGCTGAACTTTGATAAAACAATGCTGGATCTAAGTCTATGCATTTATATTCCGATTATGAACACCCAGTCAAAATTTTTGCTAGGAATTGATAGGTTGGTTAACCCAAAAATTGAGATAATCTTTAGTACCTCTAAAAGCAGATATTTGAACTCTGTTTCTACCCAATCTACTGCATAATGGAATGGGCTGAACTGGTACCTTTTTCTTTCTGTACCTATTCGCATTGCAATTGTTCTTTCAGAAAGTGATTTGTTTTGTGCTGCTTTCCATTCACATCACGACCCAATCAAACCACGGAATATAGGAAAGATCAAAGTAGTACAGCATACTCGCCTACAGTAATTCACAGAATATATGAGGCATTAAAATTTTCATTCCTCATTCTCGTAAGAAAGACTATAAAGGTAACAGAAAATGATGCAGAATATGAATCTGTTCTTGAGACAATGATTGTATCAAGAATGGGAAACAGTATAAACCAACAGACCCTTTCTTGTTACTATCTTTATCACACAGAATGCAGCCCTTGCTTGTGTCGTTCACACTTTTATTTCCTTTTCATATTGTCCTGGTATATTTTTCTTAAACAGAAAGCACAATTGAAGAAAAATCTAACACACCTTTGCAGAGGGTAATAATTTCTCCTCTTGAAATGTCTGGTTTTACTTAGAAAATTTCTGCCTGGTACATAATAGAAAAGAGGTGGATAGGAAGGATAAAAGTTGTAATGAAAATGGTTTAACACACGGTCCTGATCTGAACTACATCTACAGACCAGATCTTAAAATGCAAAAGAAGTCTGGAATTGGAAAGAAATTGAGAGAGTCAGTGAAAATTTAAGTCTGGTAACACTTCACAGAGACACGTTCTGCAAGATCTGAATGGTATGTTGAAAGATATGTACAAGTACAAAGGCAAACCTAAGAAAGTAATCACAAAATTGTTTTGTAATAATTTTTTAACTGTATAACTTAGAGCTTTTTAATTTCAATGTCAATGTGAAAAGGAAGTATGGTATTCCAGGGATTTGTTCCAAGGCCCATTTGAGTTCCTGGAAGCTTTTCATTCATTGCAGGGGATTCTGGCTTACAGAGGAATTATGCAGAACTGTGACAAAAGAGCAGCAGACCACTGGATCATGAGCTAGTTATGACATTTCAGCTTCATACCACTAGCACTTGAAGTGCAACACCGCACATTAGCATTGCTCTTGTAAAGCACAGAACAATTTGTCCCTCATCACACCAAGCCAATTTAACGCATGCTTATCTTTATCTGCAAGGTTCCATTCAGTCATGACTGAAGTTTTACTGTTCATATCAACCTCCAGTGTGAGATCTAGTCACTACTGTTAGTCACGAATTTTAGCATCCTATCATTCATTCTTATTTGACTACTAATATTCATTATCATTCATATCAGCTCTGACTTTAGAAGCTGTACTTCAAAATAAAGTTATTTTCCTCTGGAGTTCTGTAACTGTCAGTACAGATACAGTTCAGGTACATGGGTATTTGGGGCACTTAAAGTGGACTTAATATGATTTTTGTTTCATATTTCATAACCATTACCTGGTCACAATCAAGCAAGTATTTATGCCACTATTTCAGTGAACTCTGTACAGTCCATGTTTATTTGGCAATCAGTATTATCATTCCCCTCTTTCCCATGTTACACAACATTTGCTAATTTACAATACCATCATTAGCAGAAAGCAAAGTTCATGGCATACATTCATATTTACAGGAAAGCAGACTTGCCTACTGAAATTAGGTCTGCAGTCAGATGTCCTACAGACAATATGCCTTATCATGTATGCTAAAACTTAAAAACTATTTTATCATAAGTAAAACAAATCTTTTGTTAATAACAAGAGAAAGACAGCTAGATCCACCATGCTAAAATATCTCATGTTTAGATAGTATGCCACACAAAATTTAGTGTCTCAGACCTAACTGAGATGACAATCTCCACTAACTGTGAAAGGACCATTTGCTCACCTTGAGAATCTACATACCCACAAAGAGTATTAAAAAAACCCAATAGCAAATATTAATACTGTCTGTACCTTTGTCAGAGCTTTCTGAATATTGATCCGACAAGAAGTGTGTTGGTAAAGGTATCAGCCTACCTATCAGCATGGGCATTTATCTTCTAATCATCTTATTAGGATACAGAAGTACTGAGAAATCTTGATGATGGAAGTGCAGATATTTTCCATCTACTTTGGTTATGGTCTTAAATTTTAGTACATTAGTTGGCTTATGAGTGCTTAGGCACACAAACATAAAAGAGTACTCCATGATCACCAGCTGAACTTACATGTAGTACAGACATCTAATTTACTTTTGCTTGTCATGAGGATTTTGGCCGCTTTCAAGTGTCTGTCAACCTTGTCTGGGCTGCAACAGAGATTTGGGATAGAGATAATGTTCACCTCTTCAGAACAGGAACTCTGTGATTAAAACTGATGGCATAGCAAGAGCAAAATGCAGAGGACTTCAACTAGTAACCAAGTACCTTACGGAGATAGGTGATGAGTTAGCTGTTCCTGGGTAGGAAACTGATCTCATTGGGTAGAAATTTAAGGAAGAAGTAATTCATCCCAGGTGTAATAGATGTTTCATGTCAGATAGGAACTAATTAGGAAAAAATACTTGGTAGTATCTAACATCTAATAGATAATATGTATCTTATTACACACTTGTTAAACATCAACAGAGCAGTTTAAATAATATATTGGCATTTCATTCACATTAAAGCTGTCTTACTAAACCTAAATTAAATCCTTATTAAAGAGACTTAATTTAAAGTGTGACTGTTTTCTGTAACGAACTACCAATTTGTTTCCCCACTTTGCATGGTCTACTTTGTGCTTATGGGGATGTCTAAAAACATATAGGTACCAAATGAGGTCAGGCCTTATGCCCATCAACTTTCATCTACCCTAAAGGTCCTTGAAACCTTTGCAGTTTCCTCTAGAGATGTTAGTTTACATCATATGACCCAACACCCCAGTTTTTATTTTTGATCAAGCGAATTTATTGTGATGAGCACAGAGGATAGCTCTAGTTAATCTGTCCAGAGACTCTCTCTCTACTCTTCAGATAAAATCAATTCCTATTCTCATAATTTACAAATTGTTCCCAGATATCAGACATCATCAGCCCTGTTATTTTCATACAGCAGTAAACACAAAAGGAGAAGGAGACATAAAAGGTAAAAGGCTTTTTGAGACATAAAAGAGAATGCAAGGTTGATGTATCCTTTGCTCGTGGTATTTTTTGGCAAAAGATACAATAATGCAAGTATCTTTCTGATTGATTAAAGTATTGAAGCGTATTCTTTGCTTCATAAATAATGCTCTATTACTTTTCTTCAAAGACAAGTAAACCTTGACAGACTGACCTTTTTCAGGGCAGAGAGTTGTTTCAGTGCCATAAATTATACTGTAAAACGAGTGGAAATGCTACTGAGAAGTGTGTGACAAAATAAGATTAAAGATTACTACACACAAAAGATTGTTGTTTTATTAATGGAATCCTGTCAGTAGGATGAAAAATTCTCAGCTTTTTACTGGATGCCGAGATCACGTCAAACAGAAAATTATGAATGCATTTTCTAAAATGCATCCAAATGTGTCAAAATAGCAATATACTGATTAGTTTCCCTCCCCCCACTTTTATGTATTCACTTAAAACAATTTCAGTCCTTTTCAAATAAAGTTTAAGTGCTGCAGTTCAGCTTGTAATTCTAAAGGATCACACAGCCTGCTGGCCTGTGATGTTACAGGCAGGTATATGAACATTACAGGAAGACACTTTCCTACAACAGAAGCCTAGGCATCTCCTTTGTCAGGATATATTACACCAAGAGGAAAAGCATAAAGTATTTTTGTGTCCATTTTTGTAACCAATAAGCACTTGGTCTGAGAAAGACAGCAAGAATTTGAGAAACCAAGGCAGAGATATCCATGGAAAAATGATCCTCTCTTCAGTAACTAGCATTAGGACTTTCTTAAATATTACTTGATAACTTCACAAATGACTGTCATTCCAGTATGTAAAAATTTGTTAAAGTGAAAAGGAACTGCATAGGAGCTCATTTAAAATGGAAGAGTTTGATGTGTTTATTTATAGGAAGTCTCTGGATGTGTTTTACTTTGTGGTATTTTCTCCCTCTCAATCAATTTACCTGAAAGTTCTGATCAATGACTTTTGGATCAGTGACATTTATTGAAATGATAAATAATGATGAAAAGTCGAGGAAAATGGAATACAACATGGACCCTAAGTGAACATTAGAAATCAAAGGTTTTCTTGATGTCTGAATCAGTACTGTTCACTCGAAGAGTAATAATAATTTTTTAAAAATGTAGTAGTGCCATGGAACAAACCCACATTACACAAAGTCATTATAAATCACTACCCAGTACAGACCATTGTTAAGATGATTGGATAAGATACCTGTGCTTTGGCTTTCATTACCGTTAGCAACAAAGGCCTGAATCAGGATTACCCCTATTACTGCAAGCCCTACAACAATGACAGGATGTGTGTCAGAAGCTGTAAACACATTTCAAAAGACATGACAGTTCTTGAATACAAGAGCCAAAGGCTAAAATAATTATTTGAATGGATTGGTTTGCTCACAATTCACCATCTAATGCCAATGCTACTTCATACCTGGGGCCAGCCTTGGGTACTACACTGCCCTGGGCAAGCTGCAGGATATGGCCTCTGCCCCCTAAGCCCTGTCCCCTAAGGCTTTTTCTTTTCTTTTTCTCTTTTCTTTTCTTTTCTTTTCTTTTCTTTTCTTTTCTTTTCTTTTCTTTTCTTTTCTTTTCTTTTCTTTTCTTTTCTTTTCTTTTCTTTTCTTTTCTTTTCTTTTCTTTTCTTTTCTTTTCTTTTCTCTTTTCTTTTCTTTTCTTTTCTTTTCTTTTCTTTTCTTTTCCAGCTTTGGAGCCCTCACCACAAGAAGGACATGGATCTGTTGGAGCACATCCAGAGGAAGGCCACAAAAATGATCAAAGGCCTGGAGCACCTCTCCTATGAAGATAAGCTGAGAGTTGAGCTTTTTCAGCCTGGAGAAGAGAAGGCTCCAGTGGGACCTTATAGCAGCCTTCCGATACCTGAAAGGTGCCTATAAGAAAGCTGGGGAAGAACTGTTCATGAGGGCATGTAGGAATAGCACAAGGAGTAATGATTTTAAACTAGAAAAGGGGACATTTAGATTGGATATTAGGAAAAAAATATTCAATATGTGGATGGTAGATAGCTGGCAAAGATTGCCTGGAGATGTAGTGGAGGCCCCATCCCTGGAGATATCCAAGGTCAGGTTTGATGGGGCTCTGAGCAACTTGATCTAGTGAAGATGTCCCTGCTTACCACAAAGGGGTTGGACTAGATGACTTTAAAAGTCCCTTCCATCCTAACACATTCCATGATTTTAGAATTCTCTATTGTAACACTTCCCATCTCTGCAGAATTCCCACAGATTTGTTGATTGGGTACCTCTTGAACACTAAATAATTTATCGCATGCCTGTGCTTGATGAGATACTTATTTTATATGGGATACTTATTTTATATGCATAAATCCCAAGTACCCTGACATGCTATATTTTCATTCACAGGCACTCTCATGACATATTTGTTCTGCCATGGAAAACCATCCCCTCATTCATAGATTTCCTGTACTCTCTACAGGGAAATCTTTCTCGTGTGCCAGGAGGCTGATTGGGGGACATAATACCCATCACCCTCCAAAAAGTGAGCAGTGTTAATCTAGCCCTCCTAAATGTCATGGCTTGAATGAATCTCAACTGATTTTCTGGATAATTGTAATAAGCAAAGAATAAGACCGCATGCCTCTCGCCAGAGTACACAAACTGCTGAGGACTGGGCTTAAATCAGGTGATTCCTGAAGGTGAAAGGACAAGAGGACAACAGGACAGAAAGAGGTCTCGTGTTCTAGTACAGGGCAATAGCATGGCAAAGGTATGTATTAGGTATAATGGACTTAGTGTAACTCTAAAGACACCTTCAAGGAGGATGCAAGATCATAGTCATTCAGGTGACTTATAAATTGTATAATGTGTATTTATCAGAAATCAGATATGAATTTTGCAACATTTGAAAAAATATTTTGGGGAGAGCTCTTTTTCAATATTCAACCAAGCCTGGTTTATTTTACTTGTCCATATGGTATATTTTCTTTCTTGCCTTCTCTAATTTGTGGGGTGGAGTCAGCTCTCTTTATTCCAGATGTTTAGAAAAAGCCACAGATGACAAAGATATGTCCACATGAAGGAGGCTTAAGAAGCCTGGTGGTGCAAGAGCTTCGCGTTTGCTATTTCAAAGCTTCTGTCATTCCATTAAGTTATACACACTTCCAGCAGTTATTTGGAAACCATGAGCGCTCATACAAGACTCCTTTCTATGCCAATCAATAGAGATGTGTTCATCCACATTAACTATGAGCTATTTGGATGTTCGATTATAACTTTTAAACTCCTATCATTTCGCAGCATTTATGACTCAGAAATTTAGAGTACATCTCTGATGATAAGCATTGTTAAATTCATAGCCACAGCAATGACTCAAAGTGAAGCTAGAAAAAGAACATCACAGTAACTATGTAGACAGAATCAATTGAATGGGAAATGTTACTTTGATAATGTCAAACACTGGCACTTTGTTCATTCTAGTTTTGTACAGAACAAGCTTCAGCAAACTTCAGATTCATATATAAATTTTTTTAAAATGTTTTTGAAGTCATCATCATTTTAATGGCATTTTAATTCACAGACACATGCTGTCTTTCTCTAATGTTTCTCAGATTTTACAAAGAGTTGACATTTTCCTCCAAACTTAATTGCAGGTATCTAATTAATGTACAGAAATCTTTTACGTGTGTACTTAATGGTCACTTATACTCCTTAAATTGATAAAGTCTTCACATGCTCCACCATGCTCTCCAGTACATTAAAGGCACAGAAACAAGTGCCTTTTCATGCTGTGTCTTTGCTTAGTCAATGCTGACCTACTTCAACAGAAAGAATGATATATGCATAGGGGCCATTCTGTTTCCTTCAACCCATACAGAGAGTGCAAGAAAATTTCCATACCATCATATTCTTAGTCATATAGAAAAATCACAGCTGCACTCTTTACAAAGCAAATGAACAATATTCAGCTAAATTGATCCCAGCCACAGTGGAGAGAGAGAGAGCACAAATGACTTTCCCCACTGAATTTTAAAATCAGCATGTTAAGATAATTCTAAGTTACACAGTATTTTATGATTCCAAGAATTACATTCTGACTTGGATTTGTTTTGAAACATTATGCCAGACACCAGAGCCAAAAGGTTTATAAAAGAGATGGGAATGCAGTAAAACTCAACTTCATTTTATTATTCTATCAGCTTAGCTTGACCTACAGCAACCATGCAAAGGGTTTTTATTCGACAGTTCCTCACTTGCTAAATAAATTGGACCAAAGACAATTTTCTTGACTGAGAAAATTCTCTAATGTTGGCTAAAGAATTTCATCTCTGTCTATAAATATTAATGTACTTAGTAATAAATTACACACATGAATGGCACTTTATTACTTGAAACTAAACTATTAAAAGCCTTATTTAGATTGCAGAGGGAAAAAAAATAATGTAATTAAGGTCAGCTAAGCAAGGCCATCCCTACACATACTAAGTATCCCGAGCAAAACCTGGACTTGACCCATGTCACTTTACTCATAACCAGGTGTTTTTCCCACACCAAACCATCTCAGCTAATAATCCAACTGCATCTTTTCCTCTTGTAAAGCATTTATTTCTGATCACTCACCTGGACATTTCATTGCTGCTTCTGATTTACAGTTTGGAAAAGGACTGTAAAAGGGAGTGCTGAAATAAGTGTGCTGGAGACGATTCTGGGATCCATGTGAAATCCAGAGATATCCACACTCCATGGCAGAGAACAATCCCTGAGAATCTCTGTTCAGAAGCATGGAAGAGCTGGAGGACTGATGGAGAGAAATGTTAAAAAAAAAACCCCAACCTGACAATGTAAGTTCAGTACTGACTTGATTGTAAATGGGGGAAGCATTTCCAGCATCATTGTGGTGCCTGTGTGGAAACGTGGCAACCTAAAATCTATCAGCACAGACATCTCTTAAAGGTCTCTTTCAAAGGAAATATGTCTTATAAAAAAGAATTGCATTGCTTTAAGCAGACATCCTTAATTTTCACTATTAAAGTATGTTTCAGGATAATAGCTGCTAAGTAAGCATGTCACCATCTGAATAGACTTGTGCTCCTGTGTACTTTTCTGGTTTCATCTAGGTGAACAACATGGTCAAAACATGATTAGGGTTCTGTTATTTCTTGAGCAACATTGTAAAAAGTATTCACTGTGTTCCAAAACTAGGCCTATGGGCATTTCTGGGTTCATAAAACCTATATTGCTTGTGATGGACAGAAAAGAAATCCAAACTCACTCTCAGACATGCAGCTGAATTTGAGAAAAGAAGAAAATGTGTTTTCACTGATCAGAATTTACTTGAAAGTAGTGAAGAGCTAGAGATACAGTGCAGGCAGATGCCCAACTGAGTTTAAAAAAGGTACTTAAGCATCTCAGCTAACTGAAAGCCAGTCTTTTTTTTTAAAAAAAAAAATCCTGTTAAGTGCCGATCTGCATCTTTGAGCATCAAAACACTTTAAGATACTTTCTCTGAGACTATCACCATACAGCACATTCCTTCAGGCTGTCTCCATTTCCCATCCTTCATGCCACAAAACCACTTAGTGTGAGCTGGACTTTCAAGGTATGGCTAAAATGAGAATGTTAAAATATGTTATCTTATGCTTCAGTTCACAACCACTGCTAATGGCCAAATACTCTAAATACTTATTCTGATTTGTAATAGATGATGAAGATTAGATATTATCAATCCCAAAACAGTAAATCCATTCCAGAAAATAGTAGGCAATGGACAGGTTAAAGAATTTAGTATGACAATAATAACTTCTTGCGCTTCTGTATTTGCATCTAATTTCATTTTAGTAAGAACATAAGAACAGTTCTTGTGTGTCAAGAAATGTATATATACCAGGCAACAATCATTTACATAACGTTTTTCAATAAAGACTGCTCAAATAACATTGTTGGAAATTGAATATAACTGGGGCTTACTTGCTGTTCAGTGGAAGTACTGCATCTTCATTTGGTCCTAAATTTTCACTTCTAAAGTTGCTTGAAAATGCAATTAGCTAAGAAAAATGTGTCCATTGAAACATGATAAATAACATACTGAAGATGGCGGTATACCTGTCAATAGGCAGAAACCATAATACTCACTGATCCTGACTCAGCTTCCCTGTAGTAGATACACTGTAAGAGGAAAAAGAAAAAGCATATTTTCTTCCTTGTTTCTGGCAGTTGCTTCTGTTGAATAGGTGACTTCATCTTTCCCTACTCTGTTTGTAATTCTAGGACAATTGCAAATGACACATTTTCACAAGTATTCAAAGGCATCATTCAAGACTTGTTTACATAAAAATTGCCGGAGAAAATATTCACCTGAAATACAGTTCCACATTATCTGTGGTCAGTGCTACCCATCAGAAGTGCTAGGATTTTTTTTTCCATAGCAATTAATAGGAAATTACCACCATCCATCATTTTTTTATACAACTGATATTCATATCCACTAGGGAAATATATGAAAGACAAATACCTGAATTGCTTAAAGTTGATCTCAAGGTCAGTCAAAATGATCCACAGGAAACATTTACAGGCAGCTGAAATTGCTTATAATTTGTCAGTAATCTTTTGGAGCAGCCTATTGTAGATAAGTTGTGTCTTGATAATTTGGAGTGGCCAACATGCGTTTTGATTCAAAGAGACAGGCTTTGAGTAGGTTAAATGAAAGAGAATGCGTCTATGTAATCTTAAGCTTTCCAAGGCTGGGAGATCAGTGGTAGACATCTCCCAGTGGTGCTCTCTTATTCTGTGTGGGTTGATGCACTAGTTTGATTTAATACCAGATTATAGAGCCTTAACCTCGTACTTCTTTTTTGTTTACTGGGGGGAAAAAAAAAGCACAGTGATTTGAAAAGATGTAATGTGTATGTGTGTTTATAGAAGACCTGTCAATAGAGCATATTTGAAACAAGTGTGTCTCAGAACCACAGCAAATCTGTAAATTGGATGTTCAACTGGATTTAATATACATTTTGAAATTGTCACTATTTTCCCCATTTGAGATGATGACCCGCTACTGTAGAAGTTTTGCATACAAGAAATAAGACACTAAGCAAAACAGAATCATTGTATCACTACAGCAGTAAAACACATTGAAAATTCAGGAACATAAACTTCTGGTAGAAAAATAAATATGTAATTTTTTTGGGCTCCGGAGAGGAGCGATTTATGGATCAAATCACCAAGGGAGTCAAAAGAACAGTCAGAGCAAGTATTAATGTAGTGGAGCAGTCATCCAGTGTTAAGATTAAGGGAAGAGAACTAGAGGGCATTTTCATTTTTTTAATGTTAACATTTGTCAGCTATAAAGAAGGATAATATCAGATACAGTCAAAAAGATTCTATGATTTTGGACACTACACCCTCAGCAGTTGGAATTAACCTTTCAAAATTCAGTGCTTTGGGGATTTTTTTCTCTCCAACATGCTTTCTTTCATCTTTTATCTTTAAATGAAAACACCGTGCCTAAATATTAGATTACCGAGCATTTTCAAACAGCCAAGGACGGGTATATAAGAGCAGTTATAAATTAATAACTTTTTTTATTTTAATCAGGAGAAATCTATGAAAAATGCCAGAATTCATTCAAATTCTTCTGCATAAGAGGCTGCATATGCTGAAGAAAATTCTTCTCTGTGCAGTTTTCCTATAGTTGTTTTACAGTCTACAATTGAGTGAATTCAGTCTGAAGAAGATGAAAAGAATGTGCTAAATTCCCCCATTTTCTCAATACTTTATTTTTTTTTCATCTTTCTTAAAATTCTGTATTCTTTCTTCATACATTTTTTAAAGCATCACAGCATCCTGGGAAAACCCTATATAGTTCACACAAGAAAAAACACCTCTTCCTCCCATTGCCCTGGTAGCTGTCCTCTGCACCTTTTCTAGCTTTTTCCCATGCTCATTTCTCCCCAGACTACTAGATCCCCCTCTCTCTCTGCCTTTAGTTCCTCCCCTTAACAACCCATATTATGTCTCCTGTAACCCCAAAGTGCTCTTCCACTGCATCCCCTAGTGATTCCCACACCCCTAGGGTGTGACTCCCCCAGTCAGTAAGGTGCTCCAGAGAGCCATTCCCCTTGACACACCATGTTGGGTTCCATCCCTGACCCGTGGGTTGAGCACTCTCCATGAAATCCCTGTTATGTGTTGCCCCCCACAACAGAGTTGAACTTTTTGACCTAGGCTTGTGCAGCAATACTCATCTTTGCCCTTGCAGAAATACTGAGGAATAAAAGAGCACCATTTCAAAGGCACCAGTAGTTTTAGTAGTAGGAAAAGGCTTTGTCTTCCCTCTTTGCATTCAGAGCATGACTGTAGCCATAAGGGACTGATCCCCAAGACTTTAAAAGACCAGGTCAATCAGAAAACAGTCTGATTCAGGCATGAAGAGCCCCATCACCTGTTTTGATAACCTATGCCCTTGCTTGCTGTGTCCTCCTTCTGCAGTCTTCCTTTGCCAGCCTACCCCATGTCTTCTCTTTTAGAAGGCATGTTGTTTCCATTATGATCAGCCAAAGCAGATTTCACTTACTGGCTTAAAGAAAGTATTGCCCTCTGAATTGACCGTTTCTGTAGTAGCTTCAAGCGTCTTCTTAGTAGCAGTAGTTTGATATCTAGGACAATGCCGTGTGAGCTTAATTTACATATTATTAACTTGCAGAATTTCCAGCTGACTTTTGTGCCCATTCCCATGACACTTTTTCAGGAAGTTACATGCAGTTGGTCCTGCACACTTTTGCAGAGTCTGAGTCAAATTATAACTTGTGGCAGGACCAGAAAGCATGAACAACAGGTGAACAGATCAGGAGGGAGTGAGAGGGATTCAAAAGACTTTGAAAAAGCTCAGGAAATCTGACAAGAAGAGAAAGATTTCAGCCATTTTTTTAACCTACTTTTACATTTTATTTCAATCCATTTTAACTAGGAATTCTATTTCTTGCCAGAACAATTGGACAAAAGTAGGTCTTGTATAAGTCTCCAGTGGTGTTATAGTGAGTTATTGCACATCTGATTCTAACTTGGATAAAACTCAATGAAGTGCTAAATAAATCAATGGTTTCTACTTCTTCCTAATAATATTTTCATGGAATCATTTTATAATTATGATAAGGCTTCAGCAGTGCCTGTCAATGATCAAATGGCAATTTCACTGGGTAATTCAGTCAGACATGAAAGTTTATTCTGAACCACAGCAATATACAAAAGGAGCAAGAATACCTTGGCAAATCTGAGCTTACACGGTTTTACCATCTGCATGAAGTGCCTTTAAGGCTTACTTTCTGAATTCAAAACAGGGAAACAGAAGTGGAGATTTGGCCTAACAATATTCTGATGAGATTTCCAGGGATGAGATTTTCAAGGTGAGGGATAGGGTACTTCTGGCATTTACCTTTAGCAATCATCTGAATTTAGATTGTGCATGAGCATCTCTTTCCACCACTGCTGCCATTGCCAAACAGTCAAAACAACACAGAAACTTCAGGGTAATTCTGAAGGCAGAAGAAAGCGAGACAGGATAAGGGATGTCTCCTGAAAATATTTCACAGTTTCACCTTGACTGTCATCTCTAATGGGAGTGAAGGTTATGCAACTGCAGGAACATGATGGGAGAACTTTCATGTGAGATAAGGAGCTCCAAATTAATAATTAATATCCACAATAGCATTTTGCATTTATCTAAGAATGATCACCTGTACCCCCTAAATAATCCAGCAATTTTGCTAGATCAGAGAGGTCCTGAAAATTTCTTAAAACACAATTAAGAAAAGTTTCCACATCAAGTAAAGATCATACAAGATACAACATATGAAAATACCATGATCATGTAAAGCTTACCATAAAATAAATTAAATTAAAAATCAAATACAAGTATTCCCATACTTTATTTCCATGTATAAGAAGCTCTTCAACTGAATGCAACTATTATGCAATATAGTTATTCATGAGCTACAAAAAACTAATAATAACAGCTTCCCCCACAATTGTGTGATATCAGCAAAATAGAAGTTGCATGTGTAGAGTGTGACTATAGTCTTAGCAGAGACCTGGTAGAAATAGAGAATTAAATTACTAAAGTTACCTCACCATTTGCCCTTGGATAAAAAACCTAAAATAACACATATCTTCAGGAAGATTGTCAGATTGTAATGAGAAAAAGAAAATCAAACCAGTTTTGTCAGCTGACACTTACTACACTTGAATTATTTGCTCTTATAAAATATTGTCTTCTTTCCTGGCCTTTTTTTTTTGTGTGTGACTTCCGGATGCTTGCTGTAGGTCTGAGACATCTATTCAGATTCCCAAACCTCATTTCACCTGTGAAAAATTGCCATCCCTTTGTAAATAAACTAAACACAGGAGATTAATCCATTGCTTCAATAAATACTGAGTTGTGCCTTGTGATCCTGAAAGATCCCCTAAAAGCATTACTGAAGATGCACCATAGACTGCAAGGAGAAAGTACAGGTATACAGAATTATTGAAAAAAACAGAAATAAAATACACTTACTACATTGTGAATTCTGGTGTTTGTATATGGTGCAGTGACCTCCAGATCCAAAGCAAACTCCAGATCTATGCAAATCGGAAAATGTTGAAAATAAAATATTCCTGAAGATTGAGTGAAGATGCTCTGGGCAATGAGGGACCCAGCTGATTTTTGTGGCCTTCCACATTTCTGCCTTACTGGTCTGATTTCCTCCTGTTAAACCTTGTCCTGTCATAACCATATTGGCATCTCTACAACCCAGTTCAAAACCAGAATTACAAATATGTAATTACAGAATTTCACTTTTATAAACCATCAAGCAAAATTATTAAGTGAGATATACTTGATTTACATCTAGACAACGGTTATACTTAAGGCTGTATTTCTAACTCATTCAATTGAAGCTTTCTTTGGTCGAAAATACCCTTTTTTTTTTTATTTCCACATGAAAATTTTGCATGCCAATATGGTAACATGTCACAACCTTCCATTCCTGAGACACCTAAAAGAAAATAAATTTTTTTCTGGTGATCAGTCCTTAAGATCTGGATCTGGATCTGACTGCAGTGTTATGGCGTTTGTGCACTTTTTTACGTATCTTGTTAGATTTGGTCCTTGGTATGTAACCTCAGGCAAGTATCTGAGCATCTCTGTGAATCAGGATTTTGATGTAAAATGAGATTAAGAGTGATTTTCCATCTCTCAAGAGGCTTGCAAGAATAGGCACTCCACATATAAAATAGCTAAGTAGCGTTAATATCAGTTAAAATGGTTAAAATTAAACATTGACACAAGAGAAAATGAAGGTAAATTTTCCTTTCTCTACTTATCTAATGCTGTTTTACTGAATATAGAATATATTATTGGAATTAAAGTAAATAACATCAGAAAGTCCTGAAAGAAACTGCACCATGAATTAGGATTATAAATTCTCCAGTGATACTTTTAGGTTTTCCCCTGTGACCACAAAATACTTATGATACCTAGTTAAACCACATCTCACATTTCTCTGCTGCTGTCACAAAGCTAAAAATTGTTATAAATGCTTCAGTTCCAGTTCAGATGAGGTTAGAAAAGAACTGAATTAGGTAAAGAAGTATTGGGGGGGGGGAAAGAAATAATAGAAGGCAAACCATGGCAATAAAAAATGTCCAGGTACTCTATTTGGCTGTACAAATGACAATCCTGTCCATTTAATCTCTTCTAACACACAGTTGTCAATATCTTTGTATATATCAATCTTGACAACACATGGTACACCTTTAAATTTTATTTCTTAAATCCTATCTACATTTTGAATTTTAATTGTTGCTGCACTAGCTAGCATTTCTTCATGGATTTGAGTAAAGGTATTAATATTTCAAATCATGAAATGACAGGACTCTGTTTCTGTCTTTTATAATTGGTGCAGTGTTATTTCCAAACAGTGCCTTTTATGTGAAGCACTGCTTCATACAAACTGACAACATGATCACTGTGATGCTGCAATATTAACTTATATTTTGGCAGGATGACATTTCTTGTAACATCCATACATTGTATTTATTTTGATTTTATTCCTAATCTGAGAAAAGTGCAGTGCTGTTCTCTTACCCAAGGAACAAATAAGGCATTTTATGCAGAGTATTTTTCCTAAAGATGTCGTTTAAGAAATAGTACACTAAAATTGCTCATTAACTCAAAACATAAGCATTGGGTTTAGGAAGATAATTTATAAAATGGCTAGAATTTGCCTTTAAAAAAATATCTGTTACAATAATTAGCATAATAGCATTATTTAAATGCAAACAAAGTAAAACTTGCTGCTAACTATAATTATAGACAACATTGGTTCCTTTAGCTAAAGCTCACTAGAGGTAAGGTGATCATGCAGCTCAATATTGATGCTATTTTCTTTGCTGCAGTTGAATAGGTTTCTTGTACCAGATTTTCCTATGCTGTTAATTCTGACAATCATATTTGGAAGCCTGATTGCCCTTGATTGTAGATACATTAAAAACTCCACAGCATAATTGTGACTATCACAGTCTACCTTGCCAAAATCAATGCAGATCGCCTCTTTGAGTCCTTCGGTTGAGTATACTCTGAGTCTTAAAAGAGGACTATAAAGTAAGGCAAAAAGCCCATAGATTTTAGCTTTCCAGATAAATTGACTTTGTCTTAAATGAAGACTTTATTATAAAAGTTTCACATGGACTTTACACATAGCTACATAGGATATTGATTTTATGTTGTCTTGAGGGTCTTAGCAGAAGTCACAAAATTAGCTTGACCAAGACAAATAATCATAATTTTTTAGGCTAACAGGCTACAATCCTGACAGCACACAACTTCCATTAGTGCTACCCAAGCCAGGACAATCTTGGAAATCAGACTAGACGGTAGGATGAATAGTTGGGACTATAAAACAGCCTCCCCCTTTCAGTTTACAATTAGGATTATAACATTCACAATTAACTATGAAGCTCTCTTTAAATACTTGGGCTGACTGAAAAAGATGGAGCATAACACCAAGTCCTTACCAACTGTGGGTCACTAAGTGAGAAAACTCTCCACCTTCCTCTAATGCTTTGACCATTCATGGGTAGACAGGGGTTTAATTTACAAAGATGAACTCTGAGACTCTCTCGGTATTTGCTATTAGCTATTTTGTAAATCTTATATGACTCCACCATGATTATTTCCCCTTGCTTTTAAACACGTAGAGATATAAGTTGCTGAGACAGAATATAACTTAAAAGAAATCAGTCCAAAACACAACCAAACAAAGCCAATGCTTGATTCCTCCAAACGGTGTGTGGCTTGTCTGTATCTGCCAAAACAGAGAGTGAGGTCTCCCTTGTGCTGCAGCCTTCTTCAAGCCACCTACAGCTGCAGATTCCCTGAAAAGAGATGTAAACACTCTAGTCCCACTGAGTGCATGCTCTCTAATAGCAGGTGCTGACAAAAAAGGCTCCCCTTAAACACTGCAGTGGATTACACCACCCATCTCTTCATGAAAGACTGTTGGAAAATATGCTTCAGACCCTAATAATTGTTCATTAAACTGTCAGCTACTCCTCCAACGTAGCTATCAATTTTGTCTCTCTGCAGAAGAATTGAGAAGCTTAAAAAGGAGACAATGTTATAGGTAGCAAAAAACAGGAAAAAGTGAAGCTATATTAATGCTGAGCAAATAATTCACAACAAATAATTTACCTAATAATTCACAACAAATTATTTACCTAACCTGCTTAACCTCAGATTCTGTTTGTGCAGTATCTGTAAGCAAATAAAAGGGTTTTTTCCTCAATCAACATTTGTTGCTCAAAATTAACGAACCACATTTTTGGCTACATTTTGTTTAACTGCAGATCAAACACAGAAAGTCTTCTGCAATTATTCTCTGTTTAATAACCTCTATTTGGTCAATGTTAACTAGTCATCACTTATTAAATAAATCACATGTCCCTGTCTGTTTCCCTATTACACACAACCATATTTGGTGCAAATATTTGCATGTGGAAATTTAAAATTTGTTTTTTAATTACATTTGTGTCAGTGTTTTCTCATTAGCAAGAGATCTAATGGAAAATCGATGCAGAAGAGTTTCAAGCATGGCTGGAGCAAATCCCATTTAAAATGTGGAGGAAAACTTGTGGAGCAAAGCTAGCAGACTATTTCCACCTTCTATATTAGGCTGGCTGATTTTTTAAAAATTTAATAACATTCAACAACCGCCTTTAATTTGATGCACATTGTATTTTAGACTCACAGCAGCAAGTGCCGGTCCATATTATATTTATGAGCCTTAATGAAGAAAACAAAAATAATGAACTTCATGTAGCCTTCCAGAGAGTGTACCAAAGAAGTTAAGAAATCTAAGCATGATGAGAAAAACTTATGAGAGAAGATTGCCTATATAAAGAACACAGTACAACCACAGTCCATTCATGCTCTGAGAATCCTTCTTGTCTTAGGGTGCAACACATTGCATGTATTCCAAACCTGTGCAACCAGTATGCTAACACAAGCGGACATCAGTCTGAAAGCAAAAGTTGCATATGTTAAGAGAGAGAGTTCTTCCACTAGTGAAGAGCAGAAACTAGGAAGATATTAATAGGAATTAAAAGGAATATGAAATCAAGACACAGCATGGCAACAATAGAAAAGTTTGCAAGACAGACAGATGGCAGAATGCCACAAGGCCTTATAAAGGTAAGTGCTGGCAGGCAGATGAGCTGGTGAGGTGCCCATGCAGAAACACAACCCAATGTGCTGGAACAAGGAGAGAGTCAAAACCAGGAGAATGGTGACACCACACTGCTTTCTAATTCTGGTTGCATTGAAAGATATCTGATTTCACACACAAAAAATGTATGCTCAAAATTATTGCCATCCTGTTAGGGGACTCATCTACTGCATAGAGTACATTATTTATTAGGAACGATTTGTCTCTCTTTAGTAATTATTAAAAACCCAACATTTGCTACCAGAGGCTATACATTTGTCATATTTATATTTATTCATTCTTTACAGGGAAAATGTAATATCTTCAATAGCATTTTAATCTTTGTCAGCAATGGTTATCAAACAAATTCTGACATTTCCAAAGTACCTAAAAAAGACAAGTCAAATCAAAGATTTTACCTGTGTCATCCTCAAAAAAAAAACCCCACCCCAAACAGACAAAACACACAAACAAACCCAAATAAAACAGGTAAAATAGATCATAGGTGAGGCTTTTTTGTGGAATACCAAAAGCTAAATGTATATAAATCTGTCTTACAAGACAGAATTTTCCTAGAAATCAGATTGTGGCACGAAGATGCCTGCATGAAGAGGACTAACTGGTGTTGTTTTTTGCAGTACTGCACACAGATCTGAGCTGTACCACTTGAAAGGTTTGCAAAATATATTACCAAAAGATACTCAAAGGTTTGAAGATGAGCGAGGTGCTGAAGCCTAGTGTATGGAAAGACTTCGATGGAAAAAATCATTCTTGGTGACATGAAGTGACCTCATCTGACACAGACACTGCATTTTTCATTCTGCTGAGAACTGATGATCAAGCCACGCTAAATGAAATAGTTGAAATATTAGCAGAGCTGAGTATCACACCACCTGAATCCCTCCGCAGGTCAGCTCAAAACAAAAGCAAGCCATGCAACCACAAGCATTTATTCTACAGGTTCAGCCAAGCCACAGATGATTTTTCACATATGATTCTGTGAAATACCCTTTTTATTTCCTTAGAACTTCATTACACTTGACACATTCTAGCTGATTGTCTTGCACAGAACATAAATTGACCTTTCCACAACATGAGAAGAAAACACCAGGAAAAGAAAAGCACACGGAAACATGGTGTAATTCATCCAACAAAGCATCTGGAGCAGCTGAAAGATTTATACGGTTCTGAAGAACAGGTATAACATAGACAAGGTGGATGCTGTCACCAATTCCTTTCACTGAAGTGCTGCTGTCTATTCTCTGCACTCTTTCGTATCTCCCACTCTGGGTTTATGCAATGATTACTCAGCATTACAACTCAACCTGCCCGATGGTTAGGAGGAACATGCATGCTGTGTGAGTGCTATGAAATTTAGATTTACAGAGCTTGGTGAGTCAGCTGGCCCTCAGCTGGAGTCGCTGTTGGTTTAACATTATTTAGATGTATGCTTAGCAGCTTCTTCTAATGTTTCTCATAATGTATGTTTTAGCAGTTTCTCATCTGTTTCTCATAATGTGAACTAATGTGTCTGACTAAACTAATAAGGGAACGTGGAGGATGCTGAACACAATATGCCTACCCTCATTCTCCTCCCACACATCACCATCCTTTCATTCAGCTTCCTTTTAAGTGGGGGAAAAAAGAGAGTTATGAGAATATTAAAAAAGCAGTTAAGGAAATAATCAAAGAAATTAAAACATTAGAGTGAATGACTGTGGCCCTCGCATATATCTGATACCTGGTTATACATTTACTCAGACTCACCATCTTATGAAATTGCTACATTTAGTGACATCCATCCAAGTACATCTTCCATTTACACTTTGTCTTCTCTGTCTCATAAGCTGAAATCAGATGCCTGTGCCCTGTAGGGAGCACAGCTGGCACGAGGAGACTCTGCATGGCTAGAGAGATTTCCTTAAACAGCTCTAATCACACAAGTGGTCTGCAGATTGCAAATCCTTTGGTTCGTGTCATTTCTCCCCTGTCTGCCTGTCAAACACCATGCACATCTACTTTCCCACATCAGTAAGCCACTGCGGGGAAAGAAAAGACTAAACACTGGATTACGATACCTTTCTTTTCTTTTGATTCCATATTTTCTACTCAGATGTGTATAAGTGGTGGAGACTTGGAAATAGAACTTCACTTTTTTTCTTAAAGAGACATGGCCTAAAAGCAATTTTTACACTGTGCCTGAGCATTCTGGTTTCACTTGCCTGGTGGTCAAATGGTACATAAAGGAGGGGAGAGGGGGAGGTGTTCAGTTGTACAGTTTTACTCAGTCTTCAGAGACCTCATCCATTGGCTGACCAACAGCAGAAGACTGCCAAACCACCAGATGGGCTGAGCAGATTGCCTAAATCCAAACGTGATTGAACATGGTGAGTTTGAAACAATCACATGCTTTGTAGAGTTCCCATTCTTCTTAAGCCTAAAAAAGACCAGAAAGTTAATATGAGAGAAAAGGAAAAATGACACTGAGATAATTTGCAATGGGATAAAATAAAATTTGGATGCTGTAGGGAGCAAAGGAGCAAAGAAAGCAAAGAAGAAAACTTCTACCAGGAATAAATATGATACTTGCACTCAGACCGGCTAAAAACTTTGGTGGGTAATCCATACCTAATATATAATAGAAACATCCCTTCAGCTAGGAGAGAAAAAAAAAAAAAGAAGTCTCAATGTTTTCCTTTTAGAAATTGAATCACCCCTGGGTTACAATTAAAAGTGAGAAAAAAATTAGTGAACCTGCACCACACAGAACCTTGCCTCAAGCAGCAGCATGATCTGCTGACAAAACTGTCTGTTTACACAGAGCTCTTCCAGGAGGAATACCACTAGCCTACAGAAAGGCTTCCAGTGACTTCAGAGGACTTTGGATTAAGACCTTCCAAAATACCCAGAAAGGCCAAGTGCCTTTCTTACACAAGCTCTATCAAATGGTCAAGTGTACACATGCCTAACCCTGTTAGTGACAACTAACAGCTTATTTAGGTGGATTAAGATTCATTTAATGCCAGAAGATAGAGTGGAAGAGGTTTGTCCAGAGGTTGCTGGCCCATGGTCTCAACCAGCAATGATGCATCTCCAATGATATGATGTCTGTATCAGTCTAGTTTAAGGTTACCTCAGACCTGGTCAAAAGCTGCAGTCACCTCTATAGTCAAGGAAGAGCCCAGAGGACCCAGAAACCAGGTGTCTGACTAGGCAGAGGGGTGATTAGGCATAGAGTTTTCTGACTCTCAAAAAAGGGCTTTAGGACATTCTATATTCACATTTGCAGTTCACAGTTGGGTAAATAAGACTATGAAGTTTTCTTAAATTTATGAGTAAGCATAAAATTTCCATCAATTCCTTTTTTATGAGTATTTCTTGGTCTCTACATTGTTTTTCATCAGCTATAAGCTTTATTACTCTGGATCTGTGGATTAATTTTGATCAGATTCGCAGGACATATGGTTTGTTTCCTGGTGGGTTTATAGTAGCTGTTTGGATAGTTAAAATTAGTTATTCATGCAGTGTTCTAAATATCTCCTTTGCTCTAAACAGAATAAGAGTAGAAATTCAATGCAAGAGGCTGAGTTTGCAGTAAATTCAGCTGGAAACAAAACTACCTCAAATCTCATCAGAGAGCATACTCTTTCCAGCTCGGTTTTGCAGACTTGAGGATTGAAAAAGCTTAGGATAAGCTCATCTGAATCAAACCAGAACTCTGAACCTTTTGAAGACTGCCCATCACTAATTCAGGACAGATTTGTTTTTCAGTGACCACAACTTCAAACAATGCCAACAGCTGTTTAACCAGGCAAAGGGAGTGATATAAACTAGTATTGACTTTTATTTTTTTCACCTGTCAGAAGAGGTGTCGGGGATATGCTTGCAAGCATCCATATTAAAGGCACATCTTCCTTGTAGTAGTGTGTTTATAGTGCGGTAGAGTCTTACAGTGTTACCTCTATTCCTCTCACCTTTTCTATGTTTTGTATCAAAATATCCGCAGAGGTTCTAAGGACAGTTTGGTAAAGAAGAGGCCTAATTCCAGTATCTACATAAAATTGTGCAGAAAAAGCCTGAACTGCGGTGTAATATGTGATTTGCCAGGTTTAAAACCCAGTGAAAACCAACATTCCCTCCCTAAAGAAAAGAATTAACATTGAAGATGGTTGCAAGCTAAGGCACCAGCAACTGGAATGTGAGTCACAGTCAACCCTGGCATCATCATGACCAAATGCAAATACATTTGAAGTTCCTAAAGCCTGAAAGATGATGCATAAACCTAAATTCTGTTTTATTTCTGTATCATTAGTATTATGACTAAGAAGAGTTTTTGAAATGACTTACTGGGGAAGTGGCATGCATTTACAGTAATATTAAAAATTATATTCTAGCAGATAAAATACGACACAGAGTTAGAATCTGGTAATACAAATAAAAAGATGAGTCTCATCAGTTGAAGCCATCATGTCCTAAATATCTATAAAGACTAACAGACTTAATAGCATCCATTGTGAACATAAACTATAAAAACTAGATCAAAATAAGAGAAGTGGTAGAAAAAGCAGGGTTTATCTTCCTGCATTGGTTAACCCCTAACCATTAAGGCAAAGTTGCCTTAATTTCCGGAGCACAAGAAATACACAGCCAATGATGTATGCTGGCAAAGGTGAGTAGTATGTTTTTGAATCAGCATGCTACAGCCTTCATAGTTGGTATCATACAAGAATTTGTAGCTGTATTCCTTCAGAGATGTCCTTACCTCGGTGCTTGTGTGACAAACCTGGAGCTCACAAATATTATTTGGTCTTGGAGACCAGAAAAGTACAGGAAGTCAAAACATCCATTCCTTGGTATCTGTGTGCTGGAAAAGATGTCTCCCTGGAGTACATAGAGCCAACGACCAAATTATTTTGGGGTAAGATAAGAAAGGGTACTAGGGTTTGTGTTGGGTTTTTTTCATTTTTAAAGGTTTTGGGTTTTTTAACTTTTAAAGGTTTTGCTTTTTTTTGCTGCAAAAGCGCTTTTCCCTTGGGAAAGGTAGGAGTGACTTCCTCACTTTATATAACATAGATTTTATATCTAAGTTGTCATCTGATGTTACTCTGTAGTGGTAGTAATATATTGTGGTCCCACAAAGTATACTGTAGTAATATTGAGCCAAACTTCTACCTTGCTAAAGGAAATATTTTGACTTTCAAAACCAGAATTGATATTTTCTGAATAACCTTCTAGTGGGACATTTTAAATTTCCACAGTCCCTCAAAAATTTGAATTAAAATCCATTTCTGAAACTATGACCTGGTGAAAGGAAATTTTTCTTTTTTTTTTTCTGTGAAAGGGAAAATCTTTAATCACCACAAACCACCAAGCAGCTGCTGTTGCTCTGCTTAGTTTATCTTAGTTCAACAGCTCAAAAAAACCATCTGCAGTCCCACTTCTTTCTTACACCAAAGTGAGCTGTGAAAGTCTGTCATAATGATGAATTTTCTGACCTGATACTTATCCTGCCTCTACCACTAGCCTGCATGTGGTGCCCCAGCACTTCAGCTTGCTCTTAAAAGGGCTGTAGTTCAACAAGAAGTCTGTCAAGGACTGTAGTAGCTGAAAATTTGGTGCATATTTTGCATTAGCTACCCTTGTAGGCAAACAGATCTTGTGTGTGCAATTACGTTTGCAGTCTTGCGTAATACAGTTTTCCTTGTAATTGTCAGGTTATTAGTGCAGTGTTTTAATTTTGCTTTCTCCCAATTATTTGCACGTTTCTTAATTGGAAGTCATTAGCATACGTAAATACTCCATTTCCATGGCATTTTGCAGCATGAGCTCATTGTCTTGAATTAATTTGTTAATTAAATAACCCTAAATGCTAAAAGAAAATCGGTGCATACATACAGTGTATGAATACATATCTAAATATACAGGAAAATTATATAGAATATCTTTTACGCATGGTTTAAAATTAGTTAAATGAGGCCTGTCTACCTTCAGTAGTTTCTAAATACATTCACTTTATTACATAATTGATTATAGGAATCCTGTTCATGCATAAAAAGAATAGTATCTAAATTGCTTGCTTTTCAACAGAATTAAATTGCTTTCATATCATAATGTATATTATTATTTGGCAGCCGAAGATGATACTTAATAATACAACATTTGCCAAAGATTAACAGTTGCTACAGATGCCTCCCATTCAGAATTGGGTGGAAAGCTACTGTAAAAATGTTAATATTTAATGTAAATCAGACTTTCTAAAGGAAACCACAACAGAAGGTTTTAGCCAATGCCTCTTAGAGCTGATATGTTAGTTTCATATCATTTTAAAAGAATGTGTGATTCACTTTGACAATTCAAAGTTAAGAAAAAGCAGCTATAATAGCCAGGTGATTTAGTTAGATTTGTTGCTCATCATTAGCACCACGTGCAGCAGACCTCCTGCTTACAGGGCACTTTATGTTGACAGGCTGCTGTTTAGTGCTCTGGGGAAGTTAGGAGTCATGACTGCTCTGCTGGTGCATGAACTTGGCACAGGACAGCAGGATGCAGCATTCAACTGATCTGCATTTTGGGCATGAGAATATCAGCTGAGATGCTCAAGAAATTCATTGGTTGATCATTGCACAAAGAAGTGCTTTAAGATGTGTAGTTGAAGAGTGTTCTGCTAAATGCAAAGGGTTAAGACTGTTACCAGCAAAGCATGGCTCCCAAACATCCGTACACATAAATACTGAGAGATCTACTCTACTCAGAGCAGATCAAGGGGAATGTGATAGCATCCTTATATGAGATTCAACAAAAAGAAAAGAAAAGGGAATTCACTCTGTTTCCCTATTTATCAATTTGCTTATGTGAAAAATACTGCTTTCTGAGGGGGCTTTCCTCTAATCCTACCATCAGAGATTGCCTAGCTGTTAACAATATTAGTGATCTAGAGGTAGTGCCCCTGTAGTTTGTATACTTTGATGAAAGTTAACTGCCCTTGGCTGACTTTTTCATCTATCTAAATTTGTAGATAGAATAGAAACTGACTGCATCATTTTTTTCTTGTAAAGCAGTGGCAGTATGATTGCATTTACAGCTCGTCCAGCTCTCCACATATATTTTGAGGAGAGTAAGATGGATCCTATTACGTGTATCTCTAACCTAATGGGGAGTGTTAGCCACTGGTTTAATACATTAATTTTTTTAATGATATGCTTGCTGTAGGAAGTATTCCAAGTTATGAGGAACTGACCGAAACACCCATTCCCCCTTTCCTGCCCGCTCCTGTGCCACAATGAGGGGAAGTGGGGGTGTGGTTGGAAGGAGGGAGCAAAATCATGACTAAAGTTAATTCTGCTAAGAAGGGAGGGGTGGAGGGAGTTGTTTTAAGAAGTGGTCCCACTTCTCATTATCCAACTGGTTTCACTGGATATGTAGTGTAGTGTAATAAAATAGATGGGTTTCTTTTTTCATTATTCCGTGTTGAGTCTGTTTTGCCTGTGATGCTGATTGCAGAATGATCTCTCCCTGTCCTTACCTCAACTCCTAAGCCTCTCTATATATATTTTCTCCCCTGTGCCACTGAAAATAGGAGTCATAGAGCAACTTGTATGGGTGTCTGGCTGGAGGCCAGGGTCAAACCACCACATTGAGACAATCGCAAGCACAGAAATCATCTGGACAGAAATGGATTGAGAGGAGAAGGACTTGGGATGTGGTTGACGAGAAGTTCAAAATGATCCAGCGATGTGGTGTGCTGGTAGCCCAGAAAGCCAACCATATCCTGGGCTGTATCAAAACCGAAACAAAGATAGCTGTAAAGATAGCTGGAGAGGGACTGTTTACAAGGGCATGTAGTGACAAGACAGGGAGTAATGTGTTTAAACTAGAAGAGAGAGGGTAGATTTAGATTAAATATAAGGAAAAAATTCTTCACTAGGTGAGGGTGGTGAGACACTGGAACAGGTTGTCCAGAGAAGTTGTGGGTGTCCCATCTCTGGAGGTGTTCAAGGCCAGGCTGGATGGGGTTTGGGGCAACCTGGTCTAGTGGGGAGTGTCCCTGCCCTTAGCAGTGGGGTTAGAAATATATGATCTTTGAGGTCTCTTCCAGCCTAAACCATTCTATGATTCTATGATAGCATCTATTCCTGCACAAGTTGAGTACCTTCACTTCTCCCTTCCCACCTGTTTTTAAAATGTTCCAAAGTAGAGGCACATAACTTTCTTATCTCAGCTTTCAGGATTATCCTGATTTGCACTTATCAATTTCATATTGAAATTTTTTAAAAAGGTTTACATCCTACCAGTCTTTAAAAGCATGTAAGTCATTAGTATTGCTTGATGAGCAATTAATTTTTATTTTCTTTCATTTTTTGAAATATATTAAAAACACGATACAGTTTAAACTTTTGGGTATAGTATTGCATATGTAGAAATAATGTTTTAAAATTAGAAAACCAATACAGCTTCTCATTATCATCTAGATAAGCCACAAAACAGTAATCATATTATGACTTTCTAAGAAAGACAAAGGTTAATTTTTAATTGTTATCAGCATCAGTTTTACTTAAACAATTCACTTCAAAATCCCTATAACTACTTCCTAAGGGGAGTTTTCTTTTCATTCCTGGACAGAGTTTCATTTTGAACATTATTTTTCTTGCATCTGCTAGCCATCTTTCCCTTGATCATTGCAAAAGTGTGACCTTGATCAAAATGTGGAGATTGGGCAATTGTTCCAGGAATGTGTAGTTTGAACAGTTAATATTATATTTGTCTCTGTAAGAAATCCCACATCTTTCACACAAGTGAGGTTGCATAAGCCAAGAAATACATATCCCACTACTTTCACTTTTATGATTTTGGAAACCATTAAATAGCAAAAAAAGAAAAAAATAAAGAACATTTGAAATGCAGCCAAGTAGTCAAGAAAAGAGGACTCTGTGTCTTTAAGCTGGGGAGAAAAATAAAACCCAATCATTCCAAATGTATTGCTTTAGTCATCTGGTTTCATTCTATTAATGACCTTTAACATCTGCAAAAATATTGTGAGAAGCTAATTTTGTTTGTACTGAGGTGGTGCAGAACAGTTTCTGGCTGTCAGTCTAGGATGTGCTATAAAATAAAATTGTCTTTCTGGGAGTCTGACAAAAACCTACTGTACAGACTCAGTTTATTTACAACAGCATGAAATGAAAAGAAAACAGAATTTTACAACACGCCAACATTCAAAAAATGAACAGTACTTACACATTTATATGTATTTTAGCAATAAGTTTTCAAGATAGCCACTGAGATTAAGGGATCTATTTTGTATTTTGTGGTATTCCACAAAAATTTTAACCAGTGCAAAGTATTTCTCTGCAAATGTTCTTCTCTAGAATTGTAATAACCCATTACCCTGATTTTAAAGAGAGCCCTCCTTAAAAAACAGAGAGTCAGCTCACGCACAATAGGCCTTTAATTAAACAGAAAACCTTGCAGAGAGAAAAAATGTCTGTCTCCTGTATTTGTATCACAGCCATAAAAAAAATGCAGCCTGGTAGAGGAGGAGTGGTGCAAAGCTATTCCAGCACAAGGAGGGCATTTACTGCCCCTACATCCTTCCAATCCAGATAAGATTCAAGGACAAGGGTGAGGAGGGGTAGAAGAAAAATCAAAAATATTTTCATATCATACTTCACTCAAAGAGGGCAAATGGGAGTAGGTACCACTGGAGATGAGGGCTGTAGCTTTGCTGGTGCCTACACCCATGTAAACAAGCTGCACTACCCAGTCTGTGGTGCTGTCTTGTACCTCCATGCAGTGAGGGCTGGGGGCTCCCAGCCAGGCGCGGCACCTGGCCCCTTGGGGTCTACTGAAAGAGAAGTGTGAAACTTTGTTGAGTGCAGAAAATCAGAAAACCACATTTTTGCTGGCCTGGAAGTGAAGTGTAAAGTCTCCCCAGAAGGAAACTGCTTCCATCCATTGGAAAAAAAATAAAACTTGGACTAGTGACTTTGAGGTAAAAAGTGTTGTATCCCATTAGCAGTCTCTAGGTCCACCCTATATCAAGAATTTTATCTGAGCTAATATGATAAAAAGCACTGCTCCTATTTGTAGGGAAAGTTCATTAAGAAAGACACTGAGATGAGTATAGAAATCTTTTTTTGTTGCAGTTTAAACGTGACTATAAAATGACATCTCTGTTCTGTAGTTGACTACAGTCTAAGGACATCTAAGAACAGTATGTACCCCCTTTCTCACTAGACTGACCCAGTTCTAGTCATATTTCTTTAAGTTATCCAGAACCAAACAACAAATATTGTTCTGGATTAGGATATTAACCAGAATATTAAATACTAATAAAGGCAAACAGGCATAGTGAATCACATTGCTTAGTGAACTGTGGTGACTTAGAATGTGGTACAATGAAAACCACCACTATACAAGGCTTTTTTAATCAGTTTAATTATATTTATAACCTGAATTCCATGTTAAAAGTGAAGGTAAGACCAAGTCATGTGTTTCTCAATATAAGGGCTCATGGATTGTGGAGATGCTTCCTCTGCACATGACTTTGCTGAAACCTATACTGGTCTCCTGAGTAGAGCTGTGTTGTCCGTAAATTCTAAAGAACACTGAAACACTTGGTGAGGAAGCAGAAAATAACTATTAAAATTATTTGAAATCTAGAGAATCTTTGTGGTCAAAGCACTTTTGAAAAGTCCTGTTTTAAAAAATGGTAATAATGTTGCAATGACCTAATCATGGTGTGTTATGTGTTTTCTAGGGAAGAAAGCAGTGAACATGAGCATCTGAATAGAGAGATAAAGGACTAGTGAGAACTAATGGCTGAAATTTCCTTACAAATAAATTAACATTGGAAATTCTGTCAAAATATGCTGAATATAGATGCCTGGAACAAGACAAATGGCAGCTTCTTCTTTTTTATGTCATTTACTCATTATCTCAGAACTCTGATAATGTTATTTTTGAACTATTCTTTTAAATAACTCCACCACAAGCATTTATATATGGATTATCTATTTATGACTATATTCTGCAACTTCCTGTGGCCTCTATATGATACTATTCTTTGGGGGAGGAGTAAGTACTGTGTCTTATATTGTAAAGCATAAAGGGCAGCTACTATGCGATTCTACTTGAGGCATCTTGGTTTTGACCTTCCTAGATCAAAATGTCACTAATCTTTGGTGTAGCAAAATACTTTGACACATTAACACTTTGAATAAAATGGAAGATAAGCCCCCTGTCTACTAATTAGAGAAGCAGATGCTTTCAATATCCTTGTGTTAGCCTGGCATCATTTTTCTAGGATATTGAAAATAGCGGCTCCTCTAATTAGTACACAGAGCTGATTATGTAAATTGCATGCATCCCATCTTGTTCAAAACAAGTTGTATGGACACATATAATCAACAACTTCAGGGAAAATCATGCTGATCCAAAAGAATAGATGGCTAAGAATCTAACATACACTTTTGTTACCCAAAACAACAAAAGCACAGTACACTCTGTTACATAAAAATGCTTACAAAAATAATCAGAAGTTAAAAATGGAAACATGAAGTTAAAAAACCAGAAATGTTCCTGATGCAGACCAAGGACTATAGTGAAATGATGTATGGTAAATAAAGGGCTTAAGATTGGAAATTTATGGACCAAAATTGTTATATCAGAAATAAGCATAACTGGTAGGCAAAATAAAGACAGAGTAGCATCTTTTATTCATTGCAGTTTTGGGTAGCTCTTGATTTGTCAACAATGGCTAAGGAACAGGTGAAATAGAAGTGAAGTCTAGCATCCTTCTCAAAGATGCTTATCTCTACTATGACATTATCAGGCCTCTCTCCTACTCCTTTATACGGTAAGTCTATCTGTAATGAGCTACAGAGAACAATTCAAATAGCATCAGTGCTGTTCTTGGTATCTTCAGTCCTGAAGAATCTCTACAACTCGGAGCTGGGTTCTCATTTTTTTCTTTTGGCTACTCTTTATCATAGGTCACAGGTCTTACTTAGCCAGTTATTACATGTTGGCAGCTTAGATAAATCTACGGAGAAAAAAAGACACAGCAATAATGAGGTCTTTAAATAACTTTGTTACGTATTTTGCCAGGTATAAGATCAGTTAGCAAGAAACTATGCTGTTTCAATTGTGTTTTCTGGAGATAAGACTGAAATGTTAGACAGTGAACCAGAAGCAGATGTTTTTCTTCACATTGTTGGTTTTTCTTTTCTACCCATTTTGCATTTGTTGTTCTCACTTTGCCTTCAGGCCTCTAACATCAATAAAGTAGACCAACCTCAAATGTTTTGGTTGTTTGTTTTTTTTCTATAAACCACCTGAAATGCTGTCAATCAAAAGATTTTCCTTCAAAAATTCTCTGTTGTTGATGGGAATGGGAGTAAGGAATGTTATTAAAATAAAAGACTGAATTACTATGCTATAACAAATACTTTGTCTCTTGTTCCTTCTTTTATATAACGTTTAACTTTGCCTAAAATACTTGTAATGGTAATTGTATGTCATGGGACTAAACAGGTCAACTCCTCTGTAATTAAAATTTGAACCTTATTTGATTATTTAGGTGGTCCTATTAACATCTTGAAGCCTATTTATTCCATCAAAATCAGTACAACAAAACATTGCAAATACAAACCAGAAATCTCATCTGCTCTCTGTATGTTTCAAAGCTTGATATTAGCTCTTTCCTTCTTGATTTAGCACAGTAGATGTTCTTCTGTTTATGAAAATTTTATAGCTGCCAAATTTCATTTTATTGGGGGGGATTTTTTTTTCTAGTTGAAAAGCATGCTTTTTATTTTATAGCATTCCAGTCCAGTATTGTCTCTTGAATCACATTATGTTATCTGAGCAATTAGGAAGAAAATGTTCTACAGTTTCTGCCAGTCTGCCAAATCCGTACTTGCTTTGCACATGTTCTCAGTGGTTATCTCCAGTAGTTTCCTTTTTGAAGATTCCTTCACAGACTTCTTGACAGAGCTCCCAGGACTTCAAAAAACATGTTAATGAGTCAGTGTGTAGGCTGAGGAAGACAGTACTTCATGTAACCTTGCTGGTGGTTTTGTCAGCTCAGATCCATCCAGTTTCAGACAATCATACTGAAACACTATATGATGGGAGAAAACTGGCTGCAAAAGATAACTCAGAGACAAAGGTTGGTGGGGTTTTCTTTTTAGTCATTTCCTTTGCTTCTGAAGCAAGACACCTACAGTAGCCTGCTTAATACACAGATACTGGTTGCATGCCTATCAAAAAGTAAAGCTGGTGATTGCATTGAACTTTCTCACTTCTCTAAGTGCCAAATGAAGATCATTGTTTACAGAAATTATGCATCACCTGCTTTTGTAATATTACATATTAGGACAAAGACAAACATATAAAATGGATGAGTGAAGACATTCTAAATATAAAAAACCAAAAAACAGATGGGATCAAATATCACATCTTTCGAATGCTCAAGGAAGAAAATATTTTTTAACTAGTTTTTCTGTCCTTAAAGTAGTGATCTAAACCCATGCTCATAGTCATTATTCATGGCATCTCAGTATTTTGCAATCACATTTTTAATAAAGAGGTAGGCTGAAAGATGAGGCAGAAATCTGAACTATTACTCCTTTAGGACCTGTCATGTCATCTTTCTAGGCATATCTCCAGAGAGGCAGCGTGAAATGTATAAACATCTATTATCAATCAAAAATGCTTGCCATATGGCCCGTTATGTTCCTGTCCTTAACACTGTCACTTAGTATCAAGCCAAGATTTGTGGTTGTTCAACCAGGCTGCTCTGATGCTCTGTTGGCAGGGATGTTTTGCCACCTTGTACCAGTCATCTCAACCAATTGCCCTTGGGAAGAAACCACAGAGGCAGCAATCATAGAGTTGCTGGTTGCCAGCCTGGCTTCATGTGTAACCCCTGCACAGGGCTTCCCTCCTTCCTGGGCCTTGGTTGTGGAGAACATACCATCCCTCCCACTCTGTCTGAGGAACCGCTGTCACCATGGAACATCTCCAAATGCACTTATCCATTGTGTGGGAGACATACAGAATGTAAAAGGAAATGCTCCAGAATATCTAAGCAATTTTTTGCCCCAGCTTTCATGTCACTTGCACTGGGGGAAAAGAAATAAATTCTCCTTTCCTCTCAGCAAAATCAGGGATGGTTCAAGTGACTGACCAGGAAAAATAGACCAATTTTTAATAAATAAATAAATAAATATGCCTGAAAGCTTAGTAGCTTATTAGTCCAGTAATTACAGGTCTATGCATGGCCCTAGGTAGGTGGGGGGAATCTCCTTTTGTTGCATAACCTGATCCATCGGTGGGGTTTATACTCTCTTTGGAGTCACTGGGAGTGGGTTCCTGATGGAGTACAGGATGGAAAGTACTTGTAAACCTGTCTAGGTTTTGCAAATGCTCATTAGAGCAACTCCTAACCACCCATGGCTAAACCAGTTGCCAGGTTTGAGAAGAAGCAGCAATTTTGCCACGGATTCAGATGGAAGCAACCACAGGGTTGTCTTTGCTTTCCTCTGTAGTGGGTTCTCCTAAGATCCTTGGGGAGATTTTACTAACAAAAACTGTTCCTGTGTGGACACGTCCCTTATTCTCTTTTGCTTTCTTCCTGAGGCAGAGTAAGAGTCCAAGTTTTAGTCTTAAAGCTGTTACAGAGTGGTTGAAAAAATGGTTTGTAATTGTTACTGTGGATCCTTTTTAACAATATATTTACCACTTACATGATACAGAATCTTCATCCAACATCTCCCAAAGTTTCTCTAAAGCTAACAGATCAAACAATCCTGATTTCTTGAGAAAGCATAAAAGTGCAATCAGAGTGGTATGACCTTTTGAGGGAGAAAAAGTAGCACTTTGATGTGTAGATATGAAGTCCACATTGGCAGTAACATTTTAGATATATTAGTGGTTTTATAAGGAAAGCCTTTGCTTTCAGTCTTGTACAGAAACTAACATTTTTAAGAAGATCTGGGAAGAGTTGGAGAGTTCATTCTTTTTCTTTCTGGGCAGTCACCCAATTATTCAGGCCAAAAGCAAAGAGCTTGCTACACTTACCGGAAAACCTCTCAGATTCAGTTCAGATGTCAGTTGCAAAGGGTTCTCCACCTTCCTCCAGAGCAGCTTATATGGAGTGGAGACATTCAAGGTAATGGAAAAAATTAAATGGACCAGCTCCATAATGTCAATTATTTTTACACTAAAAACTAGGAGTTAAATGAAATAAAATTAAAACTATTACAATGTGACACAAAGCTTGAATTTTATACCTTGTATCAACTACCAAAGGGGAGAGAGGTGGGAGGGAGATGAAAATTTTGCCCAGCAGTCTGACAACAGCTGATCCTGCCCACACGACCTCTGTAGCCGTTTGTAACCTTTTAAAGATGAGCTCTTTCTTCCAGTCCCACTTCCACCCTGTAGAGAAGATCACTATAAATCCACTTAGCTCAGTACAAGCCTCATACATTTTCAGTTACAATTCCTTTAAAACTCCAAAGAAGTACATGGAGAGATTTCACTTGTAGCTACGTGATCTCAGGAGACTTGCTTTGATCCTTCATCAGAATAGGGTGCTAGAGGTGGTAGGTGATGATGCAGGATGATAATTCTGCCCATCTGTGCTAATAGATTGTCATCATCATTACAAACAATCTTTCATAATTTATTTACTATTGGAAAAGAACTAGAATTTTTTATGGCAAATTTGCAACAAATGTTGAGATTTTTCATGGAATTTATTGATCCCTTTCACTTTTAAATTTTCCAAAAGATATGGAAAAAATAGCTGGGGCCTGTAATTAGTCAGAGCATCTGTCATGGCAGCTGGAATGGCACACAAAATGAATAAGTGAAAGCATTCTCCTCCTAAATGGAATTGGGAAAGGGCAAACAAATGTTTTAACAAAAAAGACACGTAAAGAGCATGACAAGATGGGTGGGGAGATTTTCCATGTCCTATTGATAACATATGCCACAGGAAGGATTTGTATGTAGATTCATTTAAGCCTACATCTACTCTGCCTACCAATATGGTTTCTAAAGGTCCAATCCAAATTGTTTATAAACCAATCAAAAAACTGCCACAGATTTCACAGATATGAGGTCCAACTCTGAGGGCCATGAACCAATCCATAACAACATTTATATGACAAAAAAGAGGAAACACTTGGGTACAGTGGTAATTGCTGGTACTTAGCTCAAAAAGAAAAGTAGAGGCTGAGCTGAGCAATACTTCGATCACTGACCAAGCTCTTATGGGGTTACTTACTGCTGTTTCTCAGGACCTGAGCTCTCATCTATTTGAATAGAGAGTAACATTATGATACTACGTTTTATAAAGCCCCTACCCAGTCTTCCTACCCATATTTTAAAAGAAAGCTTCTTCTTCTATCTTTTCCACACCAAAAGAAAACAAAAAGTCATTTACTGTAATTTTATCAGTGTGCATTGTTTCTAACAGACAACTGAGTGTTCAACATTGTAGCATTGACAGTTTCTGAGTTTTTAATTGTCTATGATGTTAATTTCAATTGCAATATTTTGCTGATGAATATTTATTATATACAAAGTCATCATGCTTCATTAGGGAACGAAAAAGCCATCTTATAAAAATCTATTCATTAAGACACTTCCATATAAACTTTGTTGAATTCCTTGTAACAAACCAGTGAAAAGAGGGATTTGAGGGATGTATATTGGATATTTCCTCCTTCTGTGTGTTTTTCAAAGGTGAAGACACCTTTCCTGTCATCAGCCTGATCAGCATAGCTCTGAGTGACAGAAATGTAGTGAACTTCATGGCCAGGAATATTGGTGCCTATGGACTTGAGGTAGCTCGTCCAGCATCTGAGGATCAAAGATTAGACTTATTGGTAGACAGATGTCTGAGCACCTTGATGATTAAGCCCTTAATCACAGAGAAAATGTTTTCCTGGCACAACACAGTGTCATCCAAGGTATCCAAATGAACTCCAAGGTGGATTAGGAATCAGAATGAGAATATCAACCTTAACATGACACTCTTGTATCTCCTCCAGCTATGAGTCTACACACAGCAATGTTAATCTAGTAACCCTAGAAAATTGTTCAAAGTGATCCTAAATCCACAGCACATTCAGCCTTGAAGCTGTGAAATTTGGGGAATGCAGAAAAGGTACAACCGGTTCACAGTCAATTCTCTGTGAATCAGAATCAATTCTGTACCACTGTAGGCAGATGCATCCCCAAGGGAAGGATGTGGCAAATGCCCTTTTGTAGTAGGTAGAAACATTTTTGAGCCTGTGTAGTTTTATTGTTTAAATGGCAGCTGTTTATTGGGTGGGTTGCAAAGTTTGAAAAAATAAAACCAAACTGGTCACCTGAGTCATTGGGTAAAGAGCAAGTGAGGTACTGAAATAATCACAGGGGTGTTTACATGTTTTTAAAATCCATCTCTGCACTAGCTATGGAAGGCAATACATGTAAATACATGACCCTAATTTATTAACAGCTTGTGCCTGTAAAGTGGAAGCTGCTACCATGCCCAGTAGAGTTCCTGTGACTGTACCCTGAGTGGCCTCTAGCAGGACATGGGCCCATACTCTGAGACAAACACTAGTTCTTCCCAACACCTTTCTTGCACCATCTTGCTTTTATCAAGGATGTGTCACCTCTTGTTTTGGTTGATGCTCTTCTATGCTGGATCAAGGCCAATCATGTTTTTACAAGTGCTAAAGTATGGATTTCTCCCTTTATTTCAGGAATGTACATTTCCCCAGCTCTAGTTCCATTGTCCAGTATGCAATTTATATAATCATTTCAACAGCAGAATTTTTCCAGGTAAGTACTAGATGAAGGGGGGCATCCTGTAAATTTTAGTTATACCACATTTATTTCTCATGTTCTCTAATTTTTCATATTCTGAAAATACTTTACTGCTATTTATGCTAAATACATAACTTGCACTTCTATTATTCTGTGTCTGAGGCTATCTTAGAATCAATATAAAATCAACACATACAACTAAATACTAAAACCAAAATACTGCTTCTCTCGAAACTCAACAGTGAAAAAAAGGGTAAGCAAGTTTGCTCCTAATTTAGTTGTAACAAACATGTAAAACATATTGATTAACTGGTTAATCTAGTTTGGGAACTTCAAATCACTTGGTGAAACTGTTACATAGTAAAGGATCAGGTAACTTGCTGTTGAAGACCAGGAATGAATTCCAACCAACCCAACTGCTAGTTCTGTAGTTTAAAGTAGGAGACATTTCCCTCAGATGCACAGTGAACACAAACAGACTTAAGTGTTTTGATGTTCAGGGCTACAGTTTAACCTGGATTTGAGTTTCCAGTAAATGTAACAGGCCAAGAGATTTCACATCCAGCAAGCCATTTGACCTATCTTTGATGGCAACCAAAAGTGCCGGTTGTAAAAGGACCTGCATGATAGAAATTCACAGTGGTATTCAAATTTCCCGTGGACGAATACCTTCTTCACAGTTATGACAGGTGGTGTCAGTAGTCTTGACAGATGCATCAAAGATTTAATGATATGGAAGTTACACCATCGTGGTGTTCTGATGTGCTAGCTAATGAGAAATCTCTGTTGGAGCTTAAAACTAAGTGAGTCTTTAACAGGCAAAGCAACAAACAGAGAGCTTGAAAGGCAGACTGAAAGAAACATATCTGCTCTTCTTTTTTGCTAATAAAAGCTCAGACTCCCTAGCAAACATCTTTTAATAAAGCACTGCACAGGAGTGTCACATCTACATGGAAAGCCCTGAAAACTGGATCTCCTTAGAGTGAATCTCCTCTCTAGAGTAGTGGTATGGTAAAGTCTGGGTAGCCCTTGGATATTTTGTACTGTGAAGAAGCTCAATCCGGACATTTTAAAATGACATTTTAGATCATCCCAGTGAACAATTTTGTTAGAAATTTCCTAATGATGTGATCAAGAAAATGAACTAAAATTTGAGGATTTCCTATAAGTTAATTCTTTTTTAAAAGAAAAAAAAATAATGCACAACTTGGAAGCAAATCTTTGAATCAATAGTTTTCAAAAATGCTTTTTTTTTTTTTAAATTGAAAAATTAAGTGCAACATAGTGGTAAAGAAATAAATTGTATCATTTCAAGATAACAAGCTGTCTGTACAACCCTGACTTTCTTGTGTGTGTGTGTGTGTTTGGCTTGTAAGTACTGTCTTGGAATAAAACCAGAAAATGTGGTTCCCAGAAAAAAGCTGAAGCACTTTATCCCATAAACAGAGAAAGATGAACCAATGACTTAAAATCTTTGGTGTCTGTTCATTTCATGAAGGATTTCTTAACCTTAGGAGATGCAAAACTATGTCTGATCACATTTAACCAAATGATTTCTCCAGATCTTGCACTTATCACCAGGTGAAAGTCTAGAGCCCAGGCTTTCTTTATACAATAAAAGAAAAATTGTTTCAGATTTTTCCCCCCTTTTTTTTAAAGGAGGACAAGTGTATTATGGAAAAAGCAATATTCCCAGCAGTTGACAATGCTGCTTTCTTTGTGTCTATAAAATATTATTCCTTATAGTCCTCTGGCTAGTCCAGTGGAGCTTAATGGCATATGATAAACTTTGTGTGGATTTTTTTAATATATTTTTATATATACGTATATATATATATATCTTTCACTCTTTCAGAAATCCAATGTGCCAGAAGTCCTAAAGAAGCCTAAGGAATTAACTGCAGAACCTGTTAAGTTTACATAAAAGACTACTGATGTAGGTCTGTATCCAGTAAAGTACCTCAGCTCAAAATTATGATCAGAAAAACCTCAGTAAGCTGTCACCTTACCAGTTATGCCTAATCTTTCTCTTTCATTCCAGTTCTCCCAGGAACTGTGCTATCAGTCCCATTTTATGCTGAACATCTCTGCATCAGGCATAGTCTTGATTTACAAACATGGGATTTCTTTATGTCTCCACTCAGGAAGTATTTCAGAGGATAGATAAGCCCAAAATATGATTTCCTGATGAATTAATTACTCTTCCAGTGCTTTTCAAAGCAGACAACCCACCTAACTTTCAGCATTATGCCCTCATACCATGGTCCGGTATCCCAACAGATGTCCCAGTTATGGAAAGACATTTGTTTCAGTGTGTAAGTGCATGCTGCAAAATATGGAAGAGACCATTTCCTCTGAGCCGGATCCTGACAGGACAAACCCTGCTCAAACCACAACAAATCTGTGATGTAGTATGCTACAGATTCATCTCCCACATGAGCAGGGGTCCCCTGAGATTAAAGGACCAGAGCATTCAGACGCTATGGGTGATACCCCAACTAAAACCAATGCCATAACATGCCCAAAGCCATGTCATGGTGCCACTTACGCTAAAATGGGCCTACAGATGAGAAAAGCCTTGTGTTATTGAGAATGGGCTTCTTCATCCCTTGTTCTTGCACAGTATAAACTCTAACATTCTTGCTTCATTGTCTTGTCAAAAATCATATTCCAGTAAGGCCTGTCATGTGTTGGCTATGGACATGAAGAAGATAGAAAGGATTTAATATCTAGGAATTGTAGTAGTAATGCTATAAAAGACAGCAGCACTGCTTTAAGAAGAGAGAGATCCATCAAGAGCTCGTCTCTTCCACTGCAGAGAACAGCACCCAAGAAGAACCCAATAGCTAGATGGCCAAAATGTAAAATTACACACCACTGAGATGACTATAGCAGGGGTGGACTTGTCAATATTAAACTCATGTGTCACAGGACTACAAGCACTACTTTCCAAAGGGTGATTTACCACCTACCTCAGTAATGGAATAGATGGTGGGAACATGTGCTGTGACCAAGTTTTATATAAGCATGTATGTATGTATGTGTGTGTGTATGGTTGTTTCCAGGAATTTTGGCATAACCTCAAATGGTCTCATAGCTCTGATTCTTTAGTATCAACAAGAATAAGTTGTATATCCAGGTCACCTTGTGCTATTTGACTAAAAAAAATCCTCAAAGAAAGATCCAAAACTAAAAGTTGATCCTGAACTAAAAAGCAACAAGGAAAAGCAAAAAATGGAAACCAAAGGAAAAAGCTAAAAGACCTTTGGAGATTTTTTTATAGTTAATAATGTTAGAAAATTTAAAAATAATAATAACAATAATTGTTTTAAAGCTTTTACATTTTGAAGAAAGAAAATAGAAAAATCTAGTCATTGGAAAGAACAGAAGCGGCAAAGGACATTTCACCTCTGCTAGTTAAGACTGACTACAATTTTAGGCTAGGGTTAAGGTTACAAAAAAACATGGTAAAGTTTAGAAATAATAGGCATGGAGAGTAATTGACAAATCAAGTTCATGCGACATGCATTTTTGCAATAAAGCTGCTTCATTCTAGGAATTAGATAACAAAAGAAGGGCCCTGCACTGAACATATATTTGCCTGGCAATGATGTCCATACCTTCAGATGTACTGGGATTTCTTTGCAACTTTGCATTTGAGGCTTGGGTAACAGTTATCCCTATCACTTTAATGTAAAATTAACTTGCATTTCGTATTATGATTATTTTTCTGATAATTTTACTTGAATTTTACTTTGCTGTTCACTTCAGTAACAACAAAAATGTGAGATTTTTCCCTCTCTCCCAAAAACATTGTTTTATAGTCTTTTTCTTACAAGCCCACCTGTGTCCTGACCCCAAGTTCCACCTTTGCCCAGGAAACATTGCAAATCTTTATGCTGGCTGGAGTTAACAGAATGTTTTCAACACGATGACTCAACAGAAATTGCCTTATTCATACATATTTTATGCTCTGGATAGGAGGATAACACAACAAAGCAGCTCAGCTTCTATAAGAAGAGTTTGAGGACCTAATTTTCCTGTTTGTTAGTCCAGTTTTATGCCAATAGAATTTCAGTAGAGTCTGATGTGAATAACACCATGGTGAATCAGACTCTGAGATCATAACCCCTGCGTGCAGGTACATTAGCTAGTTCTTCTTATATTTTTCAAATCTTTTTATAATCAGGATGCCTCAGTCTGTAAGACACAAGATCTGTAATATTTCCAATAGCCTGCACACACACACACACACACACAAGACAACAAAAGCTGTAAAGCACCAGTCGCGCAGATGCACTGCCTTACCTTTTGAAAATGTGATGCTTTGCTTCCTGGTTATGTTTTCCACAGGGTCTTAAACTATACAAAAGAAGTAAGCAGCCAGCAAAAACTGAGAACAAGATCTTCAATTAATGTGAATTACCTGTAAGAAGTAAAGCAGATATTTTTTTCTGCTTTTTTAAGCTGAAGAATAACTTAAATTTTTTAGGGGAAAAATTAATAGACTTTCTTTCATCCCAATGATGAGGGTGATGGGGCTGAAGAGGGTAGATAACATGCTTAGCTTTGCAAGCAGATGCAACACTCCCCTTTCTTTCAAGATACTAATTTACTAATTCCGTTTACAAATATTTTGTAGTAAAAATACTTATCATTATGCAGGTATTATGAGCATTAAATGCACACCAAGATAAAAAAATTAGTAAGTAAGGCATCTCTGCCTGCGAGCAAGTACTGATAAGAATCAGTGTCTGGCTCCTACCTATACCTTTCAGCTCCATAAAAGCTAAGTTAAGTGTTTGTCTCTTGCTTCTGTTTTCTTTCATTCAACCTGCTTATTTTCTTTATTGCATGGAAGTAAATGTGTATAGAAGGGGGAGGGGTTTTTGCAGTATAATTTGCAGTATTTTCACTTTTTGAATGTCTGTCAGTCACAAGTGACTTACAGGACAAGAGTAATAGTGAACTAGAGAAGACTAAGTACGAAGCTGAAGGGAATGAGGTTTAGTTCTTTTTTGAAATGCATAAGGAGTGCTGAAATTCTGATATCTCATTCTTGTGAAAGATTGCAATAGTCACCAGAAATGGTGTGTATATGGTAGAGCAATCAAGTGAAGCCAAAAAGTGACAACCTTCTTCCCTGGAGTGAATCAAGGATAACAACTAGAAATTATAACAAGTTTTTGATGCCAGTTGTGGAGTTTCCAGACATCACCTGGAAAGAAAACCTGACAGAGAAAAGCAGGCAGGAGGACAGAAGGAAGGCAAGCATAGCCTAAGCTCTTGTTAAACTGAATTGGCTTGTAGAGGATTGCAGTCTATCCATCAGCCAAACACTCAATTGTGCATCTGAATGAGGCAAAATTCTGTAGCCAAACATTTCACTGAGATGCCAAAACCAGCACTTTGCTGAAATGCATATGCAGAGTTTTTTGTTTTTCTAGTTGCACTCCAGACTTGCAGGTCGGCTGTTCTTCAGTATGCTGGGTGTATTGCCACAGAGAAGCAGTTGTAAGGCAACATTTTTTGAGGCAATCAGAAGAATGGTACCTCTATGAAATTTCAAATGTGAAATTTAAGACGCAGCAATTTTTAGCTGGCCTGAAAATGACAAGAAATGGAAATACTTTCATCAATCAGACTTAAATGCATGTAAAAATTATTTATGATATGCTTACTAACAGATAAATTATCCTGTGGTGAAACGCAAAATTTGTTTAATAGGTAAACCTTGCTTTAGCATCAGGGTGGAAATATATTTTGGACTACATCTGGTCCTTGAATTGATTCAATCATGGGGAAAAGAAAAGAAAGAAAGAAAAACACCCAAGCGGGTTTTGGAAAAGCAATCAATTATCTATTCTGTGACAGAAAAAATATTGCCACAATATTTAACATGATCTTGCATTAAGAAGCCTTTAATTATAACACAGTGAAATAATTGCCATTAAACAGAGGAGTTTATGCCACTATCTAAGCAATTCTGCCGTAACTTGTAAAAACACATGCATTTGGGAAACACAGGGTCAAAAACCCTCTCTGCCTGAATTCTCATTTCAGCCCATCGCTCCCCCTTACTGCTATTAGCCTTTCATAATGTAAAACATTTCTTCATTTCCAACAGATAATACTTTCAGTCAAAAGGTAATTTTTGAAGTCTATTACTTGCATTCTTAGTGAAGAGTACAATGTAGCATTTTGTTCTAATATGCCATTGAAATTGTTTGAGTAGACACACCATGGAATCAAATACAAAATGTCAAAATGGTTTCCATTAACTATGCACATTTGCACTGCTTCAGTTAATGGGCATGTTTTTGTTCTTCTCCTTCATCTTTGCATCTATAAGATGAAATGATTCAGTTAATGTAACTGAAAAGTACATTGAAAAGGTAGAGCAAATTACAAAAGCATCAAACCACAATTCCACCCACGTACTTTATTTTATAATGAAGTTTAATAATGACTAAAATTGTCTTCAGATTTAAACATCAGTCATTTCTGCAATTGTGGTTAATGTGAAAAATCTCACCCACGGTAATGTTTTAGGAAAACATGGTAAAAATTGCACATTATATTTTATACTGAGATGTCATAATGAAACCTTAACTAGATATCATTGAAATATATAGTATGTTAAAAGTAATTTACCACTATGGGCAGGATCGAAACAGGGACTGTGCACCCATCAGCATGATAACAGGTAGGGAAAGTACTTTTTATATTATAAAACCTCCATTGTGCTTCAACACCATTATGGTGAGAGAGTCTTTGATACGAGGTATCATCTAAAATACAGTTATAATATCTAAAGTACTTGTTTTGTACTGATAGTGTCATAAAATAAAGAGTGTTTTATGAGGGTGAACATCAATGAGAATATTTTCTCAGAAGGACACAAAATGGATTCATCTTCATTTTGAACACAGAAGTCTCTTACAGCGATAAGGTATTTTCGAATGGTTGCCTTTCTTCCCCTTGGCTTGTGGGTGTCTGGTATGCCACCAAACCCTTGGCCCCTGAGTGGGCAGTGTTTGGGGGCAGTATCCTTAATGAAGGTCATGGGGCTGCCTCCTGCTCCCCGGGAAAGTGTTTCAGAAGCATCAGCTGGCTTCATACGGGTTCCTGCTGCAAAGAGCAAAACAGGAGAAGAGAAATGGTCTCACACAGCTTTGTGCCTGGTTCAGAGCGAGCTAAACATTGTCCTTCTCCAGCTGAATGAATTTTTAGACGTTGAAATTTAATTTGGGTCAAAGTTGGATTAACTGCCATGGAAACTGTATTTAAGCCACTCTTAAAAGGAAAAAAAAAAAAAAAGAAAAGAGGAAAAAAAAAAAAAAAAAGAAGCCCTATGTTCTGCATATTCGGGTTCTCTCAGTGCCTGAATGAATGAGCTCTCCCAATAATTAAATTTAAAGCCAGCCCTGTGCAGCACCTCTCTCTCAGGGCCTGTGAGGCGAGGAGAGGCAGCCCAGGCACCCGGCTGCTGACGGTGACCCTGCCCTGGCAGCTGCCCGGCCCTGCTTCCCTGCCTTGCCCTCGCCCACTGGCAAGTTAAATCCTGCATTTTTTAGGTTTTTGGGTTTTCTCCTGGAGATTAAATTTACTGGCAGTGGTCACCAGATGGCAGCATTATCTCATCAACCCCTTTCCCCTACGGACCCCTTCAATCACAGAGCAAAAAAATGGGTTTAAGTGTCCCATGGCTGCTGGCACTGAGCAGTGGCCCGCTTGGACCTGGTTTGGACAAAGCAGCCTATGACCTCCTGTCCTCTTAAGGTAAAAAAATCCAAAAGAAAACAAACAAACAAAAAAAAACCCCACACCCAAACAAACAAAACCCCAAAACAACAACAACAACAACAAAAAAACCAGCTGTGCTTTGTGTCCTAGCCTGCAGTTCCTAAACTCAGACTTTTTACACTCAAGATGCTTCTTATGTAAGGTGAAGGCTATTTCTTTGGGGAGGGGAAGGGTGTTTGTGGTTTTATATATATAAATTCAGATACAGTTAGTCTCTCAGCTCAGCTAGAGAAGAGTGAGCTTTTTCCAAGACTGAGCAGTTGCCGCTTCCACTAAATTTGATGGGCATTGTGCTGCTAAATATCAGAAAGAGGCTAAATAATTTATTCTGGCTTGATTTATTTACAGTATATATTACTTCTGCAGAGCATAACTTTCTTTAGACCCCTGTACACCTGAATTGTGGATGACCTAAGAAACTACATGTTTGATTATCTTGCCAGCTGCTCAGTCCCTATCCCAATGCTCCTCAGGTTCAAACTTCTTATAACAGACATTTTTCTTTTTCAGCAAGCTGTATGGTTAACTTCCTCAATAAATTAAAATGTACATAGTTTAGATGTCCATAAACATTGGGTGAGTCACACACAGTGTCTACAATGATGCTGCAGTATTCTCTGGGGCCACATTGCAGTACAAAATACGTGCTTCCCACTGTTAGACACGTTGCCACAACCTGCAGTTTGCTTGTATTCCCTTCCTTTCTGCCCCTGCTTCTGAGCAGTTTCAGGGTTTGTAAGCAGAAAGAACACCAAAGGTTCTTTCTGAATGGGACAAATTAACATCAGATTTTAAATCCTCTAGTCATTCACTTGAACGTCATTTTTAATGAAAATGTCCAGGACTGCAAATGCAAATCAAAGGAGAAGCAGTTGGGTGGCCTGCAACCCTCCCATGTGATTTCTGCAACACCATCACTATGCAGACATAGGATCATCTACTGACAGTGATACTGGACCATAGCATGGTATCATCAATACACATATTGAGCTTCTTTTCTGCAGGTTTGTGTCTTCTTCAGACAATGATCAAGAAACAGCAAGACCACCATTCCCCACACATCATACACCATATGCTTCCTAAACCTGGTGGACAGAAGCTGCAAAGATAGCTAGAGGACCTGTAATTCTTTGGCACATGAATTCTGTCCTCACAGGTAATCTTTTAAAATATCATTTTTCCCTCTGCACAGAGGAAAGTGACATAGCAGAAAGCACCCTGCCCTCTAATTATCTGGATTAATTCTCCAAGCTATGGACTAGTTCTGTTAAGTCACACCCTCAAGGTTTTATGTGTGCCCACAGGCACAGCAAGATACTGCTAGTTACACAGTTTTCACTGTATTCTGGAAAAATTCCTTGTCACTGCAATCTGTGGGTCACAGCTTTTGTACTCAGATCATTGGTTTTGTATACTGCTATAATAACTAAAGATATTCTATTCAGGGCTCAGCACCACATGATGAAAACTGGTCTGGGCTGCTATCAGCTCCTCCTGCTCCCCCTGGGAGTTTGTGTCAGATAGAAGGGTGTTATTCCATAAAGTAAAGGAAGTCATTTGTTTTCCTAAGAAGTTCAAAGGTCAGGAGGGAAAATTCAAGCTCAAAACCTCTTATCACCATCTCCTCGCTAGATGCAACCTGTGTTAGGTACAGGAATAATGAATGAGAGTAACCACTTTGTAGGGATTGGTACATCAGGTCGCAGATACAGAAACACAGAGCAAGACTCAGGTATGTCATATCCTCCACACAAAAAAACCTGGGTCACCTTTTTCACAAATATGAGCAGATTTGAGCAAAGTCTAACCTATCAGTCATTGTTAATAAGAAACTCTGACATTTGCCCATCTCTAACTCAGTATCACAACACAACTGATATCATCTCATTAAAAGTAGGGTAGCATTGATTGCCATTAATGCCCCTGGGTCGAACCATTTATTATTTAGTTATTGAGCAGATCTATACAGAACAAGAAACTTGTCTTTGCCCCAAGGAGCTTGGTATATGTTCTCCTGGAAAAGCAAGTAGTAGATCTAGATATTATTAAAACCTATTCCCTGCTACAACATGAAACAATTAAGAGCTGGATTCAGGCTAAAGGTACCACTAGCTTACTCTTTTAATGCAGTGGTGCTTAGGAGCCTTTTTTCTTTTTTTCTTCCTTTTTTTTTTTTTTTTTTTTTGTCTGGTTAGTGGAGACCTTCTTGTCTTCAAAATAGAAAAAGACACAGAAAAAGAGAGACAAATGTAGTGGGGTTTCTCTCTGATGCTGACCAACAGCCCAAGCTGAGAACAAGTTGTGCCAGTGCACTTTTCCATTGGAATTGGCTGATTTGCTTTAACAGATGAATGACAGCTCTGCTAGGCAGTGCAGGAGATGAGTGTTTTGAGGGACACGAGCAAAGAAAAGGTAACATTTTGATGTGCAAGGCTGAGAAGGAGCCCCTGTATTAGTGGTCAACATGGAAAAAATGCACAAAAGGGAGAAGGATAGAAACGCTTAGATACAAGTAAATGTGAAGGTGGAGACTGAGAGAAGCAGAGAAACCGGAGGCACAGGGACAGGGCAGTGCAGCAAGGGAAAAGAGCGCTACATTTTCTGCAATGAATGGGAAGTGGGAAGACTTGAAGAGGAGAGTGGCTTCACGATGGAGGAAGGATGAATCAGAAAAAAAATTCCTTCTTCTCTAGTTGTGCTGTCAGGTAGTCTGTGGAACCTCTGTCACCGAATATGCTTGCAGAAGATTCACAGGGCTTTTTTTCTATTTTTGTAAGCTATTTGCCAACATAAATCTTTGCAGTGGTTTGTAAAGGCAGCTCAGAGTAAGGAGTGAGGATCCTTCTGTACCTAAAGGTAGTGCATCTCAAAGGTGAGTAGGAAGTTCTCATCTAACACACCACACATGCAAGCACTATCCTCCTTTTGGAGCCCAGACAGACTTTACATTCATGGGTTCTCCTTGGGCTGCAAAGATTGGGTGTAGAAATCAGTTACAGCACAGAAAGAGATCTATTTTAAACACTTGTCAATCAATCCCATTTGCTGTACATGGGGTTTGGTGTTATTTTGTGTTATTTCTTGGCTGTTAAAGTTGGTGCCAGAGTGAAGGCATTTGTTTTTCTAACACAATGATCTATATGCATGAAAGAGGACTTCAAAAGTGGAACAAGGCTCCTGTTGTCAGAAAAAAATTCCTAACTTTTCTGAGGACATAGCTGAAGATGACAGATGTGAGTTGCTAAAAAGTACCATTGTTACTCCTCTATATTACATTAAAATCAAATTTAGGGAATTAACATCTCATCTGTCTATTTTTAAATGGAAATTAGATGACATCTGCAAAAGTAAGTGGGTTTTTTTCTGGGTTTTTCCCTGACCCTTTCACTGAAAATGAAGCACACACATGCAGAAAACAAAACCCACAGTGTAGAAAGTAACTCTTCATTTTCGCTTAGGTGGTTAAGTGGTGTACCCAACACCTGGTGACACCCAACCCACTAAGCAAAAGTTATTCTACTGGATTGTGGTGCTGGTGATTGGCAAAATAATATTTTAATAGCAAAAAATGTGATAGGATGTGTAATGTGCCATATCAACATTAAAGAAAGATTAAGAAGTCAGGAAGTAGTGCTCCAGTCTTTTTTAATGCAACCTAATTACATTGCCATAATGATATTTAGGTAGACCCATATGATACTTAGAAGAACTGTAAATCTGATGATGGTGATACTTTGTTTTTCTTTTTCCTTTTCTTACCTTTCAAGAACTCTTTAAAACACATATATTGCTCTCTACAGTTTGCCTTCGCTTCTCATGTCTCTTGAGCAACCCTCCTATCAGACTGGTGTTCCTCATGATTGGCAAGAAAAGGTTTTTTGCTCAAGTTACTTTAAAGTGTCACTAATGATATATTAGAAAAAGCTTCTTCCTAAGGAAGAAATACAACTGGAGGTCATGAAAGATGTCATTGTCAAATGGCTGTAGATACATTCATATCCACTCCCGGGTAGACTAGGTGTGTGTTTAATGATGAATATCTACAAAGAGTATCCCCACAACAACTTCTGAAGATCATGGGGAAAAAAGTCATATATACATAAGTACAGCTGACTCAGAGTTTGCAAGCCTGGCTGGTTAAAGAGATTTTTTGGATGGGATTCTGGTTTGATTTTGTTTGGGGTTTTTTTGGTCTGTAAATGAGCACTGAAATAGTTATGTTCCTTGCTGTACTACTGTTACGCATCCAATGCATGAATCGAGCTAAACATAATCATAAAGTAGAGAGAAAGCCTTGAAGTAATGGGAGAGGGGGAGGGGTGAAAAACAAATTACACCAGCGTAGTGCAGTCAGAAAGAAACACAAATGGGCACCCTTCTTACAAGACAGATTTTGTGATATTGTGGAAATACTCCTATCATTTATGATTTCCTGAAGAATGGACACCTATTTATAAATGAATGGCTCTGTAATAACTTGGTGACACCTTCATAAATCTCACCAATGTAGAGCAGTGTGTGACACATCTGATGAGAAATGTGTTTACTCCTTTTGGATTAAAAATAGAAAAACACAATAGAACAAGTTCATTGGCAGGTTCAGGTGGCCACTTAGTATATAATAGAATCAGGAAATGAAAGTGCCCTGTGGCACAGAGAGAAAAAACACTAGCACCCCTTTTTAGAGGACATGAGCAAGCGTGTTGGTTTTAGGGTTGGTTTTGGGGTTTGTTTTTTTTTTTATTTTCAGCATTTAAATACCAGCAACGGTACCTCTTTACAATCAACTAAATATTTATTCAATTCTTCTGGTTGTTATAGCTTCATTAACAAGGTTTTCCCTGCTGCGCAGCGGAATATGTGAGTAACTTTGCAAATGTCAGAAGCACTCAATTTGGATCAACTGGAGGAAGTGATAACAAGACTCATAATCAAGTGGAAGCACAATAGTGGCACATTTCAAGCTGCGAAATAATAGATCGATTCAGAAGACTCTTTCTCATGAGATAATACCTCCATTTGTTCTTATGTTGAGATTTGTTTTTATTCACCATCTCAGTGGATTTATGTATTTTTCTTTTAACATCCTATTTGGAGGCAGTAATTGAAATTATATTAGATTGCTAATTGTTGTTTTATAAAAGAAAGGTTATATTTTTAATAAACTCAAACTACTGTAAGGAGGGTTTAAAAAGATTTGGATTAAGTTCTGAGGGTCTCACAATTCTTACATGTCTGAGTTCTAGCAGCAGGGTGTTTCAATAGCATAGTGAAAAGTACTGAGCATCCTGTTTGAAAAGAGCAACACCGAGATTTATTTCAGCAGCAGGGAAGGATCACACAACGAAGCTAAACAGGGTTTTTACAAAAATTGGGGGGGCTAAATGTGAAATGACACAATTTTTACCTTACGCTATAATCTATAAAAATGTTGCAGCTGTATAACTAGTAAGAAAATCTAGAATATTTTCCTTTTGTCTGCTGCATCTCTGGATATCTAGTCTCTGGCAGCAATAAAGTGTCATTAGTTAAATTTCACTGATACTACTTACTGTTCTCTCTAGATCCTATTGCAGTACAATGACAAGTTAATATTAAAGTCTGGTTCCATTGTTTTTCATGAAGATTAACTGTATTGTCTCCAAATTACAACTGTGAGGTCTTTCTCCATTTCCCATTTATTAATCATCTGGTGGGTTCTGAGACATTCTTTCATTTCCAAACTGAAATGAATGAGATGTGTTCTATTGGTTTTTTCTCAATAGGAAATAATATACATATAAAATTTATTAAACATGATGGTCTTTATCCAGAAGGCCATTTTGCAGGCCTCATAGGTTTCAGCATGATTATTCATGTGATTGGAGGTTACAAGATTGGATCTTTCTTTGGCTGATGTATATTTTTATCCTCTTTGGCCAAGGAGATGTTCTAACGTAGTTTTCCAGTTAAAAACCTTCCTTATGGGATGAATCAACCCCTTCAGCTTTAGGTAGCTACTGTATCTATCGTGTAGCCGCAGCCAGCAACCAAGCACCACACATCTGCTTGCTCCTTCCTGCCCCCCTCAGAGGGATGAAGACAAGAACTGGAAGAAAAAGGTAAAACTCATTGGTTGGGATAAGGGCATTTTAATAGGATAGGAAAGGGGGAGGAAAATAACACCACCAGTACTTAGAATATACAAAAAGGGTGATACACAGTGAAATTTGCTCACTACCCCCCACCCCCCCCAGGTAGCTTTCCCCTTTATACAATGCACATGACTTCATATGGTATGGAATACATCTTTGGTTAGTTTGGGTCAGCTGTCCTGGCTGTGTCCCCTCCCAGCTTCTTGTGAAAATTGACTCTATCCCAGCTGAAAACCAGGACATGTATCTCATGCAGTAGACTGGATTCCCTGAAATGTGTCGAAGGAACAGGAACGGTCTCCTTAAGGCAGCAGCAGTTTGGGTCAGGTTCATATTCAGTCACCCTTTGAGAGGAAGACTTTTCTTTCTCCCAGTTCATTAGCTGATTTAGGAATATGAGTGATGGGGCTGGGGAGGGGAGGGGATGGGACACACAACACGACACCACAACAAACAGAAAACCCCAACAACAACAAAAACACAAACAAAATACCCCCGCACAACCTTCATTTCAATATATCACTAGATATTGAAACCTCAGCTGATGTAAATTGGCAATGTTTTCTTGAAGAGCTGCCCTTAAAAAGTTTCGCTGTGCCTATACACCTCCATGTGGCTAAGCTTTCCAACCTTCACTTTCCTTTCAGTGCAGAGGATATTCATGAAGGTCCTGTTATATGGGGTTATCGAGTAGAAGGAAAATTGGTTTGCCTGTCTGGAATTGGGCCATGTAGGGCAAAATACCTGTCTATAAATATCTATCTAGCTATATCTAAACCTCTTCCCCTGTGCCACAATGGAACAGAAACATTTCCAAACCAGACAGGGAGAGAACTAGACCTTGTAACACGTGTCTGTCTGAGTTGCCTGGTTCCTGAGATCATTCTTTCACAGTTAGGGATCCACACTCTAATCTGCGCTGAGCTTCCCTTGGCTCTTCCCATGCCAGGGAAATCACTGAGACTGGTGATTTAGTAGGATTTGAAAAAGATCATGCATCTATACTGGCAGTAAGTGTGCTTTAAATTCAGTTAAACAGGATTTGTTTTAAGTTAGAAAGGGATATAAACCTTACTGCTTCTGAGATCAGCAAATTTGTAGCTGCTGGAACAAGAAAGAATTGTTTTCCTCTGGACAGAGACACGACACCACTGCCATGTGGGGAGCTCTGTGCCTTCCTGCTGATGCTGGTATCTGCTGAAGGCAACACCAGCAGCTCAGTGAAGGGAATCAGTTCACATTTTGCCTCAAAAAAAGGACAGCTATATGGCAAAGAGCACATCATGTAGGATTTGGGTAGTAATCAGCACGAATCGGAAAAGCCAAGAATTCTGGGACAAAGACCTCTGTGCCCATCCTGCAGAGATGAAATGCTTCACCATACAAAAATTTCAAGGAAAATCGCACCTATCAGTTCCTGACCTGAAAGCAGTTCCTTCTGATTGCTTCCCTGACTCTACCTACAGATTATTTTGTTAACATTAACCTGGATGTATGATCTGTGGCATGGATAGAGGATGAAGGTAATATTTCATGCTCTGCACATTTATCTTCCAGATGTTTGTGATACAAAATAGCTAGCAACCACATAAATGGTTGCTAGAGAAAGAAAGGATAAATTGCTGTTATTAATTTAAGAAAAAAACTTTATACATACTACATAAAAATTCATGTTCACTGCCCCTCCATCAAGTTAATTAAGAATATCCTACAGGGATAAGTCAATTCCCTCCAGGACTGTCGTATGAAGGACAGAAGAATATGGATTTTTATTATTTTTTCTATGCTGGCTGAGAAACTTTAGAAGTGATAAGAATTTGAGTTCCTTCAGATCAGCATGACATAAAAGGAGTAAAGGCAGAAGATGTCCACGCTTCTCATTGCATCTTCGAACTGATGATTTATTTTTTTTTACTTTATGTCCCTATCTCCTTCTCTTGAAACTTTGGGCTAGGTTCTGATAGGATGTCACAGAAAGAAGCCAATTCCTCATGGGGAATAGTAAATTATAAGCAGATTTTGTTGTTTCTCCTCTGAGCTGTTGCGACTGTTTTAGTACCTGGCTTTTTGTTGGTTTGTTTTTTTTTTTAAATTACAAATAATATTATTCAGACTTTACCTGTTAAAACAGAGTATGTGCTTTTGCTGCCCAAGAGACTGGAAATGGATGTATAGCCTACAAATATTAAAAATCCCCAGACAACATTATCCTCACCACTTTGGTATAATAGAAAGTAAATTCTTTCTAAGATAAGTGGCCTGGATGTAGAGCCCTGCTTTTGTAATTTTTTCTGTATGTTGCAATGCCATGCTCACACTCTACTAAATATAGACCTTATATGAAGGGGAAAACCAATCTTTCTGTTTTCACTAATCTGCAATAGCCCATCCACCATCCGACTCTCTATTTCCTTGGAATGTGATGATATTATTATGCAGAAATCTAGCCCTACTCTGGACTGGCTAAATCGTAAAATGTGAGTGTTTCTAAAATTGCCTTAGAATATGTTCATTTTCAATTTATATAAAAACGTTACAGTAAAAGAGCGGGATGGATACATAAATATATATGTAACATTTCTAACAATCAATGCTAATATAAGCCTCGTGGTTTGTATTACACACAGAAATCATATCTTCAAAAAGCCAGGCTTTCAAAGCAAGCCCTCAGTAGTTAGGAAATGTTCAGAATTAAGGTTGCCATTGTAAGGTTGTGTGCACATTTTTCTATTATTGTGTTTGATTATACAATTACAAAATAATTCCTCACACCTCTTTCAGCACGCAAAATAGTCTCAAGATTAATGTTATCGATATTCTGAGTTTCTTTTCCATTATTGTTCCGTCTGCCATCTCAGGCCATATCTGTTTTGCTAAAATGTAGACTTCAAGACAGAAAAATGAATTCTTTTTAGTGTTGCTCATGACTTCCACAACTGAGTGACACATAAATATTAATTAATTTATTTTCACAACATCTTTGTGAGCTGAAGAGCGGTGTGAATATTATTTTATAGCCAGAGTGCCTGAACACATATGTGAAAAAAATATTGCTACTGATTAGCATGCAGAATTTGAGACACAGGAAGATCAGGCTCCTTGGAGCACTTTACATCGTAGAGCAGCTTGCATAATCCTATTGACTTCAGCTGAAGTTGGAGTTCCTAGCACTTTTCTAAAGCAGATCCCCTGGTACTGCAGTAAACATTAGTGATGAGCTGTGAAAATTCCCATTTGTTGTGTCGTCCTGTCTTTTTACAGCTACACAGCCTCTTGGTTGGGAGCCTAAATCTGTCCAAATGGTCTGGATTTAAGTCCCCATTTAAGAAAAGGGTTTGTTTGTACAAGCAGGGAGCAGGATAAGGAAACTGTGGTGCTGTCTAACAGCCGTGGGTTGGCTGCAATTATGCTGCTGCTGTTATGCAGTTCAAAGACAGGCGGAGGTTTGTAGATAGCTGCCCACCTGGAGCATGATCACACGAGTCAAGAAACTGTGGGAAAGTGTTCTCCAGGCTGTATTCAAGGGATTTTGGCCTTACTTGGTTCATATTTTCTTTCAGTTCCCTGTGTCAGTCAACAGACAACTGCAAATGGTGAAAATAAGTTCTGTCAGAGCTGCCTTTGTACACAGTATTGCTCCATTCCCAAATTGTTCCCAGACCTGTACTGATCATGGGAGGGCACTTCAGGAGACAAAAAGGGCAAAACAGCACGTGATACACGTTACAACACTTATTCAAACCATTAAGTTCCCAGTTTCCTCAGGTCTGATTGTTGAATGTAAATTTTGCCAGAAGGGGTGACACCAAAGGTGAGCCTATGTCTCCAGTGGGAAGTGGGTGTAGAAAGTGAGCCAACCTCATCAATAGGTGACGTGTTACTCTAGAGGTTCCAGTTCGTCGTATTAGCCAACAGTGTATCTAACCTGCATTAATTTCTCTGATCTCCTCCTAAACCTCATTTAGAAAAGTGTACTTTGTGTGAATGAAAACTATACCTTTCCTGTCCTTCAAAGTCTACTTTGACAATTTAATTTGGTGGTGTTACCTGCACTGTGAGAGGAGTTGTTTGCTATTGATCTTCTCTGTTCTACAAATCTCTCTCATATTCTTTGTCACCTTTCTGTTCCAAATTCAGATTATTTTTTTATTTGCTCTGTAGCTGTATGAAAGACAATCCGTATCTCTGTTTATTTTTGTTGTCTTTGTCTGCAGTCATGTTAATTCTATTATACCCTTTTCTTTTGCTATGGCATGCCCAGGGCCACATGCTCCAGATCTTAAATTTAGACTAATGAAATCTTGAAATATTAATAGATGATTAATATACACTGAGACTTGATTATGCATTCTGTTAGGATTCTAATTATTTTCCTAATTATTCTTCAAATTCTAACCACATTTCTAGACACTGCTGAACTCTGAACTGTTGTTGTGAAGAACAGTTTGCAGTGGCTTCAAGATCTCTTCCCTAAATGATGGTAACTACAGTGAAGGCCATAATCTATTAATACACATAGGTTATTTCTTTTCCTAGGCTTTATATTCCACTTTCTAACATTTCATTTCATCTACCTTTTTCTAATCTACTTATAAACTTGAGTTCCTTGACAAGTTCTCACAATCAGCTTTACATTATCCCAAATAATTCTGTATCATTTTCAGATTTTGCCTCATCATTCCAGTGATATCCATTTAAGAATATGTTGAATGGCACATTCTTCATATGCAGAATATGTTTGAACCCCTATCTGAAAACCAACTACCCACTCCTACCATCTGTTTCTCATGTTTTAACAAACTCTTAATCCACCCCAGGACATTCTCTTTTATCCCATGACAGTTTAGTGTCTTTCAGTGATTTTGCAATGAGAAGTCAAAAGTTTTTTTGAAAATGCCTGTATGTTACATCACCTGAACCATATGCTATGTGGCTCCTCTATAGATGTCTGATTCGTGAGTCACAACTCCTTTATGCAAAGGCTATCTAGGTTTTTCCCTTGTATATCATATTTTGCTATTTTATTACACCGTCTGTTCTCACAGAATGGAACCTTCCCACAAATTTGCTCTTATACAAATGTAATTTATCAGTTTGTAATTGTCTGAGTTAATCTACAAAATATTGTAAAATACTGGTGTCATGTTTGCCACTTTCCATTCTTCTGGTAACACAACTTGTTTAAATGACAGTTTATTATTCACAGTTAATAGTTCAGCAGTTGCTTATTTCAGTTCCTTAAGAATTCCTGAGGGATGCAATCCTGCATGCTTATTCTCTGGAAAAGAATAGTTCTGCAGTAGGAATCTCTCTGACCTCTTCTGGAATAAATGTTGACTCAAGGAATTAACGTTAAGATTTTTTTTTCTGCAATAGCATCATTTTAGTGAATGTGCCTTTTATAAATTTATCAAGTCTTGGACTCATATACTATCTGGAAGGGGTTTTGTTCCCATTTCAGAAGAAAAAAAGTTTTTATTTTCCTACCTTGTTAGCTTCCTCCTGTGTGTGGGGATTTATGTGTGAATTTGAGGTTTTTTTAAACAGAAGTAACTGGAGGACATTTTATCCCATGGTTACAAATGACAGAGCTGGAGAAGAACTTTGGTGGGTTTAGCAGAAAGCAGATGGCACCAATGCAGTTCTTGCAGGTCAGCTATGGAGCCCTGAGATCACAGATTGCCATCGCATTGTCATTTTTACTAGCAGCAGAACAATAGTGACAGTCAGGACACTTGTGTTCACCCAGCAGTGTGCATACTGAGCAAAGACTCTTTTTTTATGTCTTCCTCCCTTTTCGGACCCCTTCTTTGACTTTGGCCTTTGTTCCTTAAGTCAGGTCATTTGAACTATTTCCATTGGCTTTTTCCAAGAATTGCAACCTGAAGTCAACATGCAAGACTTAAAATATCAGCCCAGAAATGTTGGCAACTTTAGAAGTCACTGAAAATAGATCTTTATAATGGAAAGCATGAAACCGGCAAAGTAGGCTACAACATTATCAGTTCTGCCTAAAATTGCTAGTGTTAAAGAAACCCATTTCTAGCTATGTGCTTTCAGGAGCATTCACAGGGGGGACCACTGCATGTCAATGGTGCTGTGGGAGCATAGCTTCAAAATTGTAACTGATTCTAAATACAAATTATTTTGCCCAAGAAAAAAACCCAACATGTCAAAGCCCAACATGTTTGTATCATCACCCTGAAAGCACTTTCCAGAAAAGGCTCATAAAACTGCCTTCCTACCACTTGCTTTTTCTCGCTGTCGCTGAGATTTCCAAGAGCTTCACGAGAGCTTCACACTGGAAATCCCTCCCCAGCTACATATTCATAAGAATGCTACGCTGCGTGCTATGAACCCTTGCCAGGGATCTCTGGGAAAGGATTGGCCCTTTCAGAGTCCTAACTTTCAGGGAGGTCCTCTGCAAAACCGTGAAACTAATCTGAACCTTACACTTAGTTCAGGTTTCATTCTCTGACCTTGCAGTGCAGATCCTATGAATAGAACATTGTCGTCTCCATGCAGTCTCAATAACTGGACATTTTCTGGGTCTGTGGATTTGTACAATGAAGTATCTACTACAATCTGTGCGCATAATGCTCCAATGCCTGCCAGGAATGGCTACAATATTGACGCCTTTCAATGTAGATCACATCATTCGCAGAGCAGAGTTCAATAAAATGATACTGCAGTTAACAAGTTTTATAACACAAAGTTGCTTTTAAACATGGAACTAATCAGGAGGAAGCCTGTTTATGCATGTCAGAGTTACATTGAATTGTCAATAAATAAACAAAGATTTGCTTCACCTTTTGTCATGTATATCAAGTAAGTCATTAATCTAAACTAATGAAGCTTAAGATATATGACAGGCGGTTTTTACAGAGCTCTTTCTTAATGATATGTTTGCTTTTCATTATAACACCAAGAGAGCCCATTATCTAGAAAGCAGCACATTGTAGCCAAAGAAGCCTTTAATCCACTGCTTCCCTCTTTGCTCCTGGATCACAGTAAATAGCACTTACACTTATATTTTCACAGAGCTCTCCTGGATGAATAACATCACTCAGAAATGAATAAAATATCCAGATAAGAACTGCAACAGGAAAATAATGTGTCCGTTTCTTGATCTTTAGTCAGTTAGTTATTTTATTAAACTACTAGTTAGGTAGGGATATTTGATCCGTCCTGGAAGACAAGGCTGGGTTGAAACAGTTTCATATGCACATCCATCTTAAGTTTAAGAGCATATCGATTCTACAAAGTTTTAAGTGATTGCTTGCTGTTGACATGAACCTACCTCTGTTATGAAGCAGCACAGAATAAACCCATATAGAAATGTTTCGGGGAAAGCAAACAAACTCATATGCTCTCCTGCAAATTTCCAAGAATAAGATTACTGTTTTCTCTCCATGGATTTGCCAGCTTGATATTACAGAGCAGAAAAATGAAATGGCAATCTTGTTTTTCATTTCCTTCTGGAAACGATCGGAATTAGTACAGGAAGACCAACTATTAACAGATCAGCTTCATTTCCTATTGTACAAGGTGCTCAGGCATAAGCATCTAGGGCTAGGGTATGAGACACACTCCCAGGACAAGCAGCTGTGACCATGCTGTAAAGAGAGATGTGTACTTGCACAGCACCTGGCGACCAGATCTCATCTTCTAGATCATCTCAGATAGCATTAGACAACACAGTTTTGGGTCCTGAATCTAGCACAGGATGTTTTCCACATTCCTGTGTTTGAGTGAAGGTGTTCCCAGAGGTAGATACTAAGTCTTGATTGGAAGGGAATGAAATGTCTCTTCAAAATCTTTGTATTTCTTAGTAGTCTGTGTCAGAAATTAATTGCCTTACTGTTAAAAATACTGTCCTGCTTCTAATTTCTCTTCAACACTTAACTCCTAGCCATTATATTTTGTGGTGCTTTGCTAGAGTAAAGGACCTGATTTCCTTTCTGTTCCCCTGAAAGTATTGGAATGCTTGAGTGTTTAGTACTCACATCACTCTGGGACCACTGAAGGTCATTTCATACAAAAGAAAATCTTGTCAGGTGTTGGAGAAGATGCTTTTCTCACATAAAACATAAGATTGCACTGAAGTTACAACTTCCATTGATTCAAGCTGCACAAAGGTGGTGTGACCATTTGGGGAATATATATGTGTAAGTGTATATATTTTTATGTTGTGAGTTCTTTTCTAGTTGTAACCTTTCATTCTGGCTTTGAGTGTTCATTTTATAGCAAGAACATGACACCCTCTGGAATCACAGTTCCTCGTGAGCTCTGAAGTGACTATGACTGTTGACTTTGAAGACGTCTGTGCTCAGATGATAACAGAAAACAGCTATATGAAATCCCTTGGTGAAATTTCATCAGAGCATTAAAACAACAACAACAACAAAAAAACCCCAACCAACGCAGTACTCTCAAATGCAAACTTTCCAAGTCAGTGGAAAACAATTAACTGCCACATGCAAGCTAATCAGGCAAAAAGACTGAGAGCTGAAGTGGCCAACATAACTCAGATCGAAACAAAAACTTTTGTGGGCGACAAACTTCTGCATTAATGACTGTGTTCAGGAGCTTGATGTCTTTTTGTGTGACTTTCCTGTTCTTGTTCTACTGCATGCTTTGTTTGTACACATAAAATGTGTGTTTAGGCTGAATGATCTAGGACCATTCAGCCTAGAGAAAAGAAGACAAAGGGGGAACCTTATTGATGTTTATAAATATCTTAAGTATGGGATGCCGGGGGAATGGTCAGCCCCTTTTCAGTGGTCTGTGAAGACAGGACAAGGGGCAATGGCTGCAAGTTGGAGCACAGGAAGTTCCGCACCAACATGGGGAAGAACTTTTACACAGTGAGGGTGACAGAGCCCTGGGACAGGCTGCCCAGGGAGGTGGTGGAGTCTCCTTCTCTGGAGACATTCAAGACCTGTCTGGATGCCTATCTGAGTGATATGAGCTAGGGAGCTGCTTTGGCAGGGGGGTTGGACCCGATGATCTCTCAAGGTCCCTTCCAACCCCTATGATTCTATGATTCTATGTGTCAATAGAAGAAGCTACTTAGCTGAGCTTAGCTCCTTGCTTTCTTGACATAATCAAGGTTACCAGAAAATTTTTTTCACTGTCCAGCTGAAAAGACGAGTGATAGTGCCACTTTTGTGGGCATCTGGCCTCCAGCCAGGGTCAAATCACCACACCTGGTCATCAAAAAGAGGAGATTGGTGACTGCCCCTTCAGTCCCCCTCATCAGGAAGCCAGAGACTGTGATGAGGTCTCCCTTCAGTCTCCTTTTCTCCAGGCTGAACAAACCAAGGAACTTCAGCCTCTCATAAGACTTCTCCTCTAGACGCTTCACCATACTCATTGCCCTCCTCTGGACACTCTCCAATATTTTTGTGTCCCTCTTGTATTGTGGCACCCAAAACTGCACACAGTGCTCAAGGTGAGGCCGCACCAGCACAGTGTAGAGTGGGACAATCACCTCCTTGCACCGGCTGGCAATACTGTGTTTGATGCATCCCAGGATAAAGTTGGCCCTCCTGGCTGCCTGGGCACACTGCTGGCTCATGCTTAACTTTCTGCTGACCAAGACCCTCAAATCCCTCTCAGCACAGCTGGCCTCCAGCATCCAATTCCCCAGTCTGTATGTGTAGCCAGGGTTACCTGTTCCCAGGTGCAGAATGCAGTACTTGTCCTTGTTAAACTTCATGCTGTTGGTGATCGCCCAGCTCTCTAATCTGTCCAGGTCTCTCTGCTAGGCATCTCCACCCTCAGTGAAGTCAATAGCTCTGTCAGTAAAATCCTATCTCTAAACAATTGATGATTGTACCAAACTATTCCCCCGGCATCTGTGTGATTCTGATTTAGGGTGTCAATACATGGTTCCTTAGGAGGTCAAAACCTGTAAGGAAATATCTTGCATGTTAACTGAAGTAGTTTCAAAGAGACCTGCACAATTTTTTTCCCATCAGAAAAGTTTTCTGATGGAACACACAGTTTTTGTAAATTAATATATTCCATGGGGATATTTCCATTAGATTTTATGCCTTCCGGTCCCATTGTGAATTGTGTCAAATTGCTTTGCCCGGATTGGGGAGTTTCATTGAACTCAGGAACCTGAAACAGTTCATTTGAAAACCTTCTCATAGTTGGATGAATTTCTTTGGAATGTTGGAACCCTGTTGTTCATAAGGACTGGCTTCTGGAAAAATATTTTTCCCATGAGACAGTATGACAAAGCAGACAAAGATGAGCAATATCTCAGTGACTTAATGTTGAGTGCATCATGCAAAATCTAATACCTCTACAAAACTTGAGACTCTCCAGTCACCTTGAAGTCTTGACTAGACTTTTATGGACTTATGCCACTGTCTGACAAAAAGTGAAGTATGCAGTTCACATCAAGTGTGGATGCATCCCATTAGATGCAGTTGTATGTGCCTTATACAGATGAAGCAGAATTGATATGTATGATGGCTTTAGTCCCTTGAATAGTAGCACTCTTCTAGCAAACTCTTTCAGTCTAACATAAATAGCCATCAAACACTGAGAATATCACAGATTTTCAGTCCTGAAACAAGAATTCAAAATAAGTTATCCTATACACTGAAAATATGCTATTATACAAATTAGATGATATCCAAGGATCATTGTTCAGTAGTTATTTTTCAAGAAATATCACTTTCCAGATGCTAAGCCTGCACAGTCATTTACCACTCTTAGGAAACCTCTCATTATGAAACATCCCTGCCCTTTAAACTAGCCTCTAAAATACCTCATATTCTCTTTCCCCATTTCACACCAGAGAGGATTCTCTGTGCTGGATCCTTAGCCCCTCTGAGCAAAAATAAAATGTTATTTATCAGGTGTCTTTCACTAAGCAGAGAATCTAGTCTTCAGAACTGCTGTAGGACTAATTCAAAGTAACCGAGATTTTCATTTAGTGTGAGCCATCTGAACACCCCATCCTAGCATAAAATGGTTCTGTGAATCACTATAGGCAATCTGTCTGGGTTTTGTTCTCATTTGCAAGTACTTCAGCACTGATGTAATGCATGCAGTTGTCAAATTCCCTTATGTAAAAAGTATAAATATTCGTCGTCGTTTAGTATGAATGGCTCTCTCATAGGTATTAAAGAAAGTGAGGTCTGGAGTTAAAATGCTCGGGGTTTTTTTTTTTTTCAAAGTTCTGCTATAACTTTGCAGTAAGAGGGTTTTTGTTTTACTTGTTCCTTTATTTTCTGGGATTAAAAAAGAATCTGTTCTGTTTACTACATAGCCATTTACATTCTGGCTTTGGATTTTCATGAAGACAAAAAGTCTGTTTCCATTAGCACTAAAACCAAAGAGAGGCTTTCACCCTAGAAATGTCAGGCACCATTACTTTCTCTAGAGTCTGAAAGCACTACATCTGTTGATGTCAGAAATGGGCAATATGTCTATCCGTAGAGGAGCAATGAGGCCTGTGAGAAGAATTTGTAAAAAGCCAGGCAAAACTGTTCTCATAGATGGCAAGTATCAGCACTGGTAAGAAATACACCAGAATTCCCTCCATAAGAAAGAACTGCATGATGAAAAGAAGATACTTGAGCCAAATACTTTATTTTTGGGAAAGGAAAAGTAAATCTTTTCTATGGCTGAGGCATGTATGATTTCCAAAGTTTGTAACACACTTCAGATGCAACAGATAAATGTAATATCGGTGTGTGATATTTCACTTCAAGTAGCACTTCAAATAATTAATGTTGACTTAAAGCTGTTGTTGTTGTTGTTGTTTTATACTCTAAAATCTGTTTTTTCCAGAAAGATATTATGCTTACAAGGTAGATCATAGAATCATAGAATCATAGAATCATAGAATTGTAGGGGTTGGAAGGGACCTCGAGAGATCATCGGGTCCAACCCCCTGCCAAAGCAGGCTCCCTAGGACATTTCACTCAGATAGGCATCCAGACCGGTCTTGAATATCTCCAGAGAAGGAGACTCCACCACCTCCCTGGGCAGCCTGTCCCAGGGCTCTGTCACCCTCACTGTGTAAAAGTTCTTCCCCATGTTGATGTGGAACTTCCTGTGCTCCAACTTGCAGCCATTGCCCCTTGTCCTATCTCCACAGACCACTGAAAAGAGGCTGGCCAATTCCCCCTGCATCCCCTGCTTAAGATAATTATAAACATTAATTAGGTACCCCCTTAGTCTTCTCTTCTCAAGGCTGAACAGTCCCAACTTACTCAGCCTTTCCTCATAGGGGACATGCTCCAGGCCCTTAATCATCTTTATAGCCCTTCTTTGGACTCTCTCCAGGAGATCTCTGTCCTTTTTATACCAAGGCGCCCAGAACTGGACACAATACTCCAGGTGGGGCCTGACCAGGGCAGAGTAGAGGGGGAGGATCACCTCCTTTGACCTGCTGGCCACACTCCTCCAGATGCACCCCAGGATCCCATTGGATCTCTTAGCCACCGAGGCACACTGCTGGCTAATGGCCAACCTGTCATCCACCAGGACCCCAGGTCCTTCTCCACTGAGCTCTTCTCCAGCAGGTCATCCCCCAGCCTGTACTGATAGAAACGGTTGTTCCTTCCCAGGTGCAAGACTTTACACTTGCTTTTGTTGAACCTCATCTGGTTTCTTACTGCCCAGCTCTCCAGCCTGTCCAGGTCTCGCTGGATGGCAGCGCAGTGTTCCTGCGTGTCAGCCACTCCTCCCAGCTTTGTATCATCGGCGTACTTGCTGAGGGTCAACGCTATTCCCTCATCAAGGTCGTCAATGAAGATGTTAAACAGGACTGGACCCAACACCGAGCCCTGGGGAACACCGCTAGTCACAGGCCTCCAGTCAGATTCTGCTCCACGAATCACGACCCTCTGGGCTTGGTCCGACAGCCAATTCTCAACCCACCTCACTGTCCACTCATCTATCCCATGCTTTCTCAGCTTTGCTATCAGGATGTCATGGGAGACAGTATCAAAAGCCTTGCTGAAGTCAAGGTAGATGACATCCACTGCTCTCCCTCCATCTACCCAGCCTGTCATGAGATCGTAGAAGGCTATGAGATTGGTCGAGCCCGATTTCCCCTTGGTGAATCCATGCTGACTACTCCTCATGACCTTCTTCTCTTCCAATTACTTGGAGATGACATCCAGAACAAGCTGTTCCATTACCTTTCCAGGGACAGAGGTGAGGCTGACTGGCCTATAGTTACTAGGTTCCTCCTTCTTGCCCTTTTTAAAGACTGGAGTGACACTGGCTATCCTCCAGTCCTCAGGCACTTCTGTTCTCCAGGACCTGTTGAAGATGATAGAGAGCGGCTCAGCAATCACCTCCGCCAGCTCCCTCAGCACACGTGGATGTATCCCATCTAGGCCCATGGATTTGTGTGCATTTACCCCTTTGAGCCGCTCCTGGACCTCAACCAGAGGGAAATTCTTCATTTCCCAAACACTCCTGCTTTCATCCAGTGCCTGTGGGTCCCGGGGGCCTTTGAGGTGAAGACCGAAGCAAAGGCGGCATTCAGTATCTCCACCTTCTCAGTATCCCCCGTTACCAGGACACCCTCCTCATTCAGCACGGGACCTTATCCCTGGTCATCCTCTTACTATTCACGTATCTAAAAAAACCCTTTTTATTGTCCTTTATGTCCCTTGCCAGCTTCATTTCCAAGAGGGCTTTAGCCTTCCTAGTTGCGACCCTACAAGGCCCTGACTACATTCCTGTATTCTCCCCAGGTGCTCAGACCCTTCTTCCACAATTCATAGATCTTCCTCTTCTCTTTGAGTTTACTCAACAGCTCCGTGTTCATCCACGCAGGTCTTCTGCCTCTCCTTCCTGATTTCCTGCACAAAGGGATGCATCGTTCCTGTGCTTGGAAGAAGTGCTGTTTGAATGCTAGCCAGCTCTCACAGGCTCCCATTCCTTCAAACAGCGTAGCCCACGGGATAGCCCCTATTAAGCTGTGGAGGAGATCAAAGTTAGCTCTTCCAAAATTCAGGGTAGTTATCCTACTTTTTGGCTTGCTTCTTCCACCCAGGATCTTGAACTCAACCATTTCATGGTCACTTTGTCCTAAGCTGCCCCCGACCTTCACTTCCCTAACAAGCCCGTCCTTGTTAGTTAAAACAAGGTCGAACACCCGCCCTCCCCTTGTAGGCTCCTGCACCATCTGTAGCAGGAAGTTGTCTTCAACATACTGCAGAAATTGTCTGGACTGCATACGACTGGCCGTGTTGCTTGCCCAGCAAATATCTGGATAGTTGAAGTCCCCCATAAGGATCAGTGCCCAGGATCTTGAGGCTACTTCTAACTGCTTATAGAATGCACTATCAATCTGCTCCTCTTGATCAGGGGGCCTATAACACACTCCCACAACAATGTCACACATACCAGTTTGCCCCTTGATTTTAACCCACAAGCACTCGATGGATGTTTCATCCTTCCCCAGGTGGAGCTCAATACAATCTAGGTGCTCTCTCACATAAAGAGCAACTCCTCCACCTCGCCTCCCTAGCCTGTCTTTCCTAAAAAGCACATAGCCATCCATGACAGCGTGCCAGTCGTCCAGGTTATCCCACCACGTCTCTGTGATTGCTATGAGATCGTGGCCCTGCGACCACACAAAGATCTCTAATTCTTCTTGTTTGTTCCCCATGCTACGTGCATTTGTATAAAGGCATTTTAGTGGAGCAGCAGATGTAGGTATCCTCAACAGCCCACAGTGAGATTTCTGACAGGGATACTAAATGTAAATGTTTATGAGAAGGTCCTGAATGAATAAAACATCAGCAGTGTTAGCATGTGAATTTAGCCATGAAAATTTTTACTATTTGAGATATTCTTGTTCACACAACATACTCACCTTAACTTGGATAGAGGTATTAACATACCTAAGGCTTTGTAAAAGCATTCTGCATGCATTTTCAACTTATATACAACCAAAAATCTAAACAAGCATCCTCATATTTTCTTTCATCTGGCCTGGACACTCAGGAGTAAATGTTACATACTTTGCTATCTCACTGAGACCATACTCTTCTCAAAAGTCAGATGCTCTGCATGCATGAGATTTTATAGATAGCATAAATAGGCCAATTAGGTAAAAAATTATGTGTTCCAGCAACATACACCCTCAGGCCTGCCCTGCTATTCAAACATTTTTTAAAACATATTCTAGATCAACATAATATAATTTTTATGCATTTGAGTTAAAAACATTAAAAATCCACGATAGTACATGGGAAGGCTGGTATTTTTCACAGGTGTTTTTATTATTATTATTATTATTATTATTACTATCTAAGTATTATTACACATTTCTTTTAATCAGCAGTGACTTTAGGTGTATACCCATATCTGTTGCAAATATATCTAATGACAGTAGTTGCCATCAAGGTCATGAGTCATACCAAAAAAGGATTTTTCAAAGCTGTGAAATTCATTCTCTTCAATTGAATTATAGAACCTGAGTTTTAAATATAGGCTTTGCATGGAAAATTCTTGTAACACAGCCCCAACCACCCACTCAATAGATTTTATTAGTTTTGATTTTGAGATAAACATAGTTAAATGAAATTCAGAAATTAGTAAAATGAAAGGATAATGCTGAAAGACAAAATGCTCCTCAGAGTTCAAATAAAGACCTAACCTAATGGGGTTTTTGCTGTCATTAAAGAGAGCATGATATGGGACACAAGGCCACAGACCCAGTAATCAGATTCTTAAGACAAAGAACTAAAATATCATTACCAAGTGTGCAAAGGCCTCTCTGTATTGTGTCAGGAACACTCCTTGTTTCCCCTATAAGCTCTTGGCATCTTTTTTATGCTCTAATGGGTCAGACATTGGAGCTACTAACCATATAGTAAAAGCAACATTTACTTCAGAAGGCCTGGATTTCACTCCCTGTGTCTAAAACCACTAGTAAAAGCTATTCAGAACCTTTGGTAAACATTGCTTAAAATTATGGAACCTCTCAGTAGGGTCATTTGAGAAAAAAAAAAAGGCACAAATTCACAAACACACTCTGTGTTGAATGTAATGGCAATTGAACTGTCATCACGGTGTTGTCAGTGTGCATCTGTGTCTAATTGAAAATACATTTCATTGCAGTTTTAGCCATAAACAGCGTGTGAAAAGCCTTTCTTGGAGGACTGAGGAATGGGTCTGCAGCTTTTGGTACTTCTTTTCTGTTTGGTTGTTTTGACGTGAGCTGTAACCAGGAACATCAGAAACGAGAAAGCAGAATTAAGCAAATAAAATTAGCCATATACTTATGAATTTCAAGAAACTTTTGGTCTAGCTGAATCTTAAATTGATTCTCCTGTCACTGATACTAGCATTGATCCAAGCAGGAAAAAAATTATTAACTATTCTCCATTGTAGATAATTTTTAAAGAGTTATGTACTTCAGGCCTGAATACTGCATGCAATAATTCATAGCAGAGCAATCCATATGCTACACATCTCTGTTAATCTGTCAAGTGAAAATGCTAAACCAGGAGCAGATGAGAAGAATAGATTTATTGCAACAGTCTATTTTGGATTCCTTTGCTTTTCTCACCTAAAAACTTCTACATGCTAGATATTATTCTTAAGTAAATACTTATTCATGCCTTTATGTCCTTTCCTGTTGAGATTTCATCTTTTCTCACCAAAACACTCAGTAGATACTGCCCAAATCACCAGTTCAATATTCACTACAGTTAATTGTATAAGTAATGCAACATTTATTACTAGCCCTAAAGAAACAGAAATCAATTGAGTAGATGGTAAATATATACATAAGTCTGCAAGAGAGTATATCAGAAAGTATTGTGGATATGCTTTAAACTCTTGTTGCAAATTAAAGTTACAGAAAGATGACATACTACAATAACATATTTTTGGTTAAAACTCACACAGCCAAAAATACTATTTTAAAGTGAATAAAATCACAATGTCTTAAATTTTAATCTGAATAAACTCATAAGTAGTGATGAGTTTGTCCTAGTAGCTCTATCTAGAGTCAGAAGGGCACACGTTGAGGCAGGTCTCAGCCCTCTAGCTTGGGGACCTAACCAGAGCATGAGTTGGTGGCAATCCATGTTCCCTTGTCTCCATCTTTGCTGACAGCTGAATTTAGGGCACAGTGCAGGTTCATATACCTGTCCACAAGCCTCCAAACAGCCCTGATTTCCTCAGCTTAGTTACAGACCATGTGTATGTCAAGCCCCCCGTCATGATCACAAGGCATAGCCAGTGTGGTTAAATTCCTATTTTGTGGAGCCCATTTCTGGTTGTAATGGGAACACACACCCACACACCCCCAAAAAAAACCCCAAAGAAACAAACAAAAAACCCCATCAAAACAAGCAAGCAAAAAAGAAGCCAAAAACCCCACCCATAAGCTGTTGTTTTATCATCAGATGGCTTCCTGTTCTCATGTAAAGTTAATTTTCCTATAGCTGATATGAAAAGAAAAGATGTGTGGCCCTCCTTCCCACAGTCAGCCAAGACTTCTTCACTTGCCTATCAGGAACCTGTGGAATCCTGCACTTCTTTCTCTTGTTACCAATGTTTGACTTATTAATTTGTTTTTTAAAAAATAAAAAATAAAAAAAAGAAGTTTGCTTATTATTTTTGGCTTAGTCTGAGGTTAAGGAGATAGGAACATCCTAACTGAAGTGATGAACAAGGTCTTCAATGCCAGTCTTTCTCAACTGCGTGTAATCAAACAATGAAATTCACAAGGCCTATGTTGACCATTTTGATTCATCACTCATCATTTCACTAAACCACTCACTTAATCACGTACTGATATGCCTGATAAAGACAATTGCAGTTGCTGTGATGACTTTTAGACATACCTTCCATCCATCCAGAGAGTGAAACTTTATTTCCACCATCACCACTTAGTTCCTTATCAGTCAGTCATGACTGTGGGCTTTATTAGTGCAAAATAATTCTCTCATCCTCTTGTCTCCTGACATCACTTTCCCTCCAGTTTAATGGTGGAAAGCAATGAAGAAGTAGGACAGATACAGCATATGTCAGATAATTGTGGTAGCTACCAGGCAGACAGATCATCAGACACTTCACAGAAGGAAATAGAATTACTGATATGAGAATGCTGATATCAGATGAAGATGCTTTATCTAGGAGAATCAAAATGAGCTTTTACAGGTTAAGAAGAAAGATAGCTGATGAAAATATACACTAGAGAACATCCGTAAGCCTGCTGAGGAATATAAATAAACAACAAACAAATAATGAAACCAAATGTCAAGATTTATACATAAATTGTGAGCAGCACTATGAAGCCTGCGTATGTGCTGATGTTGGGATATTGCTATATTTCCATCCCACCATCTATTTCCTTGACATTTTTTTTCAGATAGAAAAACCCCTTTTTCGGACCCTTAGCACCAAAGGCATACTTAAATATTGGCTGTTCCTAGAAAAATACTTTTCTGGATAAAACGTATGACAATGTATTCATAAATTCCGTATTTAAGCACTCAGAAATTGGAAAATTCTGAAACAAAGGCTACTACTTATGTAGTGGTCCTAAGTCCACAAATTACAATTAAGAACTTAAGTACATAATATTCAGTTTTAAAGCATTGGGTTTAATGTGTATGATTTACATGCACATTATAAATAAAATATCTGTTGTGTTACCCATTCAAATTTTTTATTGCCCAATGAGTTTGGTATATAGACAACAACCACATGTTTATAGATACTACAGCTTTGATGGATATATTTCATGGATATTTCAGAACTAATGTCCTTTGGTAAGCACGTTATATCTTGCACTACTTTATATAACCCTCATTTTTATTACAAGCACCTTTAAGTCATATGACTTTAATGGTCTAAAGTCCCATAAAAAATTGTAATAGGATCTACTGGTCAGTTTTTTCTCCATACCTTCTCTGGAATTGTACTACTGCAGAGATTCACAGATGATCTAATAGCTGCTAATGTTTCTTGAGAAATGGTTGGTGTCTCCGTACCTGTGCAGAAAAGTGTATAAACAACAACTGCAGACAGAACACAGGCAAACTGCGCGCACACTGAAGGTTTGCTTCTGGTAAAGACTAGGGATTTAGTAGTACAGTGTACTGCAAAATGTCAGAGCCAGCCTCATTTCAACTCTGTACCACATTCCTTACAAAAAGGTGGTTGAGTAGTTGTTCTGGATGAGGGGTTTGTAGAGGGGCTGTTGCTCTGGTACCTCAGCTATGGCATACATACTCCAGCAGCGATGCAAAGCAGTAGTAGAAGGTCACTGAGTAGTGAGCATTTCTGGAGGAGCCTACACTATCACTGACTGGTGATTACTGGTTAAACTAATGCCCTTATTGAACTGCACAGAAAATGGAAAGTGAAAGAGCTTGGAATACCTAGTTCAAGGCAGAAAAAATGCTGAAAATCTGAGAGTGGGTGAGAGCAGAAACTGATGAGAAGACGAAAAGGGTGTTTAACTTCTTGATGCAGTGTGTGGTAGCTGTAAAAAAGGTGACAAGTTGCCATCTGGTGCTGAAAGTACCAGGTATTGTTGCAAGGTTGGGGGGGGGGGGCGGAGGTGGGGGGAAGGGTGGGGTGCTCTGCAGGAGCAGATTCCATGAAAAGACACCTGTAAGTACCCCTGTGGTGGACAGAAATGGTTCCAGCCAGCTTTGAGATGAACCCTCCACTACTGAAAGCCAAGTCCATTAGCAATGCTGGTGATGCCTCTCTGTGGTGATGTATCTACAAAAGCGTGAAAAACCAGGCAGCTGTGAGACGGGAGTTGGGAAATGTGAAAGAAGCAACTATGAAATAAAAAGACGCAACTAGGAAATGTGAAAGAACTTAAGTAAAGGAGAAGGACTTCTAGGTGCTGGAGAAGACATTCCCTTACATGCCATGGCAAAGGCCATGGTGACACATGCAGTCCTGCAGCCCATGGAGGACTACAGTGGAGCAGGTATCTCCTGTGCTGCTAAGGTAGAGGAGTTAGTTGGGTGTGAAGTTGAGCCTGGGAAGATGGGAGACAGAGGAGGTTGCAGGGAGAAGGTGGGTTTAATTTTATTTATTATAAGTTTATATTTCTCACTATCCTACTCTGTTATTAATTGGCAATAAATTAAATTATTTTCCAAAAACTGATTATGTTTTGCCCAATACAGAAAGTAATAAGTGTTGAGTCACAGGCTTTTTCATGGTATTTTCTCCCCATCCTGCTGAGGAGAGGGAAGTCATTGAGCAGTTTAGTGGTCACCTGGAGGCCAGCCAAGGTCAACCCACAGGTATACACAAAACACTAATTAGCTCTCACTCTGAGAATGCATTTTTGTTATACTGTAAAACATATGGACATGAATTCAGAGTAGGGGAATCCTAAAATAACTAACTAAGCTTCTGCGCATGAGTAGAATGACAGGAGTCTTTAGAGGAAAATGTGAGGTGGTGTTAGTGAAGGATGTATCCTACTAAATGTTACAACGAAATAAAACTTGATGAGCTGCTTGTGATTGTTCGATAAATCAGACTACAAGACTACTATTTAAGTGAAAAGGAATGCATAAGAAGAACGTATATAATTATAGGCCTGATGTACAAACAATTTATCTGTTGTGACACCAGTTATGTAATTAATTTCTTAATGTAATTAAGAAATAGTTGGAAATATATTTTGGAATCCATTCACTTAACGGGAATTTTCAGTTTGTGCTTGGGAATGGTTGGCTTAATTTGTTGGGAAGACATTTTAATCAAACTTGTCTATTTACTTTTTTCAGAAACATTTCTGCCAACAGAAAAATCAAAAACATCCACAAGTGTCACTTTATTTTCTTTTTCACACTAGCTGTCACATATGTAAGAGGATAATAAATAGGTAAAGAACTCGTCAGGTTATACACCTGAGCACAAATAGGAAACTCTGAAAGAATGACACATTGTCTAGAAATGATCCTGGTGGAAGTAATAAATCTGAAATCTTCTGTTAAATATTCTGCAAATGACACAAATAAGCTTCAGTAAGTAAAGAAACTACCTCCTACATTCAGCTTGGATCTCTTCTTCCTTCTGAGCTGGTCAATAAATATCTACTGCTTTCAGAGCCTGAGGGAAACTATTTCCTATAATAAAGAAGCAGAACTCTCCTCTCACACATGTGTACAAAGAGTCATTCACATGTTTCGGTAACACAAAGTTATGAGAAGACTTGGTTATTTGTGATCTCATAGGAGTCACTTGGTCTCCTGACACCAAAGCTCTGTATGTCCCAAGGGTCAATAATGATACTCATCCATGCATCTCACTACTATGAGGGCAGATGCATAAGTAACTATGAGGCTTTTAGTTAATATGATGAATTGGGCCAAAAATACCAGGATGTTATTCCCAAATCCTGGTTTTTTTGCTATATTTTTCACTTGATGGATACCAAAATATTAAACTTGGGCTGGTGGACATAGTCTACACAGCAGCTCTAAGGTGCTCTGGGAATATCTGCAGGTGGTCTGTCCACCAAGGGTGACAAGCAGAAGTACTGCACAAGTACCATCGATAGCTCCACATGCCCCATCTCTGCACATTCCTCAGAGAGCAGCTGACCCAGGGACTGCTGCCCGAAATAAAAGGTCAAGGGATGGATGGTCACCAAAAGCAAAACAAGCCAAGATATCTAGATAACCTTGATCATTTCTTCCTAATTTGGTGAGTTTCTCTAACATATTTTCTGTACATTTTTTTCCTGATATCATACACAAAACCCCCACATTTATGTTTGTACACTTGAACTAATGAGATCAGCTAAAGAGATGATCTCCAGTGCCAGCTTGGAGGAACCAGCTGAAGAGACCTGTGTGAGCTCACAGGTCTCAGGCTACAACATGAGACAAATGATATGAGGCTGGGTAAACACCCCTCAGGAAAGGTTTAGGTATATCTGATCCTGCTGGGGAAGTGGGCAGATGAACTCTGGAAGTTATTTTCAGCAGTGTTTTTTCTAAGATTTTGGGAGATCTAGTGACTTCCATTTCTTGCTAACAGTGGATATTTAAGCTTTAGAAGGGCAGTGAAAAGCCTAAAAGTGAAGATATTATCATCAGTGAATGATATGCCTACTGAAAATCCAATCTGTGGAGAGCCTGTAACTAAGTCTTCTTAGTGAATTTTTTATTTTTTTTTTAAATTTTATCTACAATTTATTTTTGAAACTCAATTCACTCACAGTTAAGTAGCTCACATTCTAGCTTTATAAATAGCTCCTCTGGTAAATACGGGAGAGATGCTGGCAGCAAGCACCCACCTTCAGTGTTTTGATTAGTTCTGCTTGGCTTGTATCGTCAGTTGACTGAATGTGCGATTGTGCACATTAAACAGAGTAATGTCTTTATGGTGACTTGGCAATTATTTAACTACTACATTGCACCCCAAACTCCATCTTGCCCAGATAAATAAAACAAATCCATCATTATCCATCCAAAGTAAGACACAATTATCACGGCGTACATATAATCCATAGAAAGATATAAGGCATTTTTAAATACGCTTCAAGTTGAACTTGCAAATGCACATCCTGCTGTGGGAAGAACTCCACGCAGACACTTTATGCTGGTTTTCAGGAGGCATCTCTGTTCAAAAGTGCTCAAAATCTGTTGGATCTGTAGATATTCTGAGTCTCTAAATCAGGTCCTACTTACTGTAGTATCAGTGAAGAAAAGGAGAGAATGAAATTTCTAACATGATAGGACAAGAGGAAATGGCCTGAAGTTGTCCCACAGGAGGTTTAAATTTGGGTATTAGGAAAATTTTCTTCATGAAAAGGGTTGTCAAGCACTGTAACAGGCTGCCCAGGGACAGGGTTGAGTCACCATCCCAGGAGGTATTGAAAAGATGTGTAGATGTGGTGCTTAGGGACATGGTGTAGTGGTGGACTTGGCAGTGCTAGGTTAATGGTTGAACTTGGTGATCTTAAAGGTCTTTTCCAACCAAAGAAATTCTAAGTGTCCCTGCAACTGTCATGGAGTTATTCAGTTATTTGTAAAACACAGTAGTAGATAAAATAGTTCCTCAAGATTGTAGGGTGAAGGGAGACAGACCACAACTTGGTAGTAATAGCAATTGGAACAAGACTTTTAAGTGTTCCTCTCTTCTGAAATAATGTACCAAAACATGGGTAATACGTAATGTGTCGTGATCTATGGGGAGGACTACACATTGCACTAGATGATCTTTAGAAGTCCCTTCCAACCCAAACCATTCTGCGATTCTATAATTTCTGAAGTTTCTTCAGAATTTTTTCCTGAACTTCTTTGTAGATTAACCTCAGTTTGAGCCTTGTAGGTATGCTGATTTCTAGGAAATCAGGCACACGGGTAGAAACAATGTGTCACAGAGGCATTTGCTTTGTACCGAAGCTGCAGTATTCATCTTCTTGATCACTAAATAAAGACAGGGAGGAAGCCTCTTCAAAACCTGAAGATTAACTTGGTGTCTGGGGAGACTGACATCTGAACGTTGCTGAGTAAGGTAGTGTGTTTCACCCTGCCTCTCTTTTGCTTTCCTTCACATTTTCTTGCATTCTCGGGCCATAATTCAAGCACAGGTCCAAATAACTTGAGTTTTACAGAGGACTGGTCCAAACACAGAAACTATTTTCCATGAACTGTTGATTGTTCTTTCAAAAGAACTGAGCGCTGAGAGGACTATTAATTCGCTGTCAGGTTAAACATACCTGGCCCATCTTTGATCTGCCTACTGAGTTTATCAGGATTTCATAATAACTGGGAAAGAGTTTGTGAAATTAATTTCATTAGAATCGGCAACAAAAGTGTTGCAACTTTCTTGCCCTTCCTTTTGAACCATGCTATCAAAAAAAGATCAGTACTACAAAAATGTATCTGCAATTGTTTCTCTATAGCTGTAACAGCTACCTCTACCTAGTTACTACGCATAGGTGGGTTCCCAGGCTGCTGGAAGACAAGCAGAGGGTACCTCTGCTTCACAATTGTCCTTGTGTGTATTTGCCTGTAGGACTGGCACTGTGTCTTGTGTCTTTCAGAAATGCAACTGTTACCAGGAAAAGGGAAAGAAAAAAAAAAAAGGTATATTTCCATTTTATCACCGTTGCTTTAAAACTTCAGAATCTGGGAGCAATATGAAAAAGCCATTTCACTCTTTGTCAATGTTCATTTTAATGCTTTTTTGGAGTTGTGGCAGCAATTTGCAATCAGACAGCTCAGTGCAGTTGGAAATATTTAATTTCCAGAAAGGGGAAATTCTGGGCTCCTGTGGAGTCCTAAAGCCTGAAGCTAATATATAGGCCCCAACCTTGCTTTCATTTAAGTCGCTGGCAAAATTCCCATTGACTTCAAGTGAAGTCAATTGGCCTGGTTTCAGAAAAGGAGTATTATTAGGTTTAACATTTTAAACCCACAAACATAAGCAGCAGACTTAACATTATCGTGATTGAGCATTTTATTTTCAAATGCATTTGACAGTATATTCAAACAAAGAAATGTGGCTTATCTTTTAAACTTTCAAATTGCTAGGTTGAGCAAAATGGGAGCTGCTTTCAATTAAATAATGCAATGAAAAGTATTCAGGCAGAATTGCATTTGGCAGAAGAAAATACTGTATTTATCTCATTGTAATCCATTCATTGCTTTATGGCTCCAGAGTCCTCAAGCAAATATCATAAATCCACATGATGCCCTTGCATGTTCCAGCAGATTTTGCATTTGGGTCTCTGAGTTAGCTGGAAGATGTGTTAAAACTCATGTAACCAGGGAGTTTCCTGTCAGCCACCCATCTGAGAAGCCTCAGAAGTGCTAGTGATTACAGCCAGGTTTTGGATGAAGCCATGCATCAGAAATTGGCTTCCGATATGTCCGCTACAGAGGAGAAGACCAAGTGAAGTACAACTGAAACCTCCCACAGCAAGCTAACTGAAAATGTTTTGGAGGTTTCTGACATCACAGTTGTGGGGGAAATTCAATTTTAAAGTCATGTATGTAAATCCCAGAGCTAAAAGTGTTGCCAAGATGAAAGGCTGCTCTAACCAGCTGCGTCTGGCACCATTTACCTGAGCGATGGAGTTTCTTAGGCATTATCTTACTCTACCATGGCAGGGAGGTTGACAACGCATCAGTTGCACAAGTGACAACACCTCTTGTGGACTCTGTGCTAATGAAAGGGCAGAAGAGACATGTGCCAGGTGCTCCGGAGGATAGTGAACTGTATCCTGGTTTGGGTGTAGGCATGGTTCAGCAGGAGAGATGAGGTCAGTGCAGGCTTCCTGAGCCCTGTCTGAAGGATCCTCTGGAGGTTTTGCTGCTTTGAGGCTTAGGTGGAGATTCAAGAGGTGTGGGACTGTGCAGCTGGGTCCGTGGTGGCAGCAAACAAGCAACAACTTCACTTCAAGGAATGGCTGGACCAGACCAAATGTGCCTACCTCTCCAGACTCTTCATAAACTGGGAAGTCAGAAGCAATCTCTTCACCCTGAGGAGCCTCTGGTGTCTGCTTACCCACTGTTTCTGGCTGTAATGAAGTTGCTTTGGGTACACCAGGGCTCAGAGCCCAGTGTATCCAGAGGATTCCTTTGCCTCTATGTGGAGGGATCTGTGCATGAATGAGGATTGATGGGTGAGGCTCCAGCAATGAAAAAATATTAATATTTTAACTGCGCTCTCTCGTTCTATGCCTTAGATGCTCATTGACTTGCTCATTTGTGTGTACATAAGACTCCTATGATGTGTTTGATTTCCTATTGTATTATTCAAATAAAGGAAACAGAGAAGATTCAAAGCCAGTCTAGAGTAGGGATATTATATCATAACTTCTCAGAGCTAAAGGATTTCTAAGAAGGTACCATGAGAAGCTTCCAATGGCAACTTATGAACTGCACAGGCCAGAGGGTAAGCAGGGACTTGTGCTGCCAAGGTTTCCAAATTCCCTGTCTCTAACTGCTCACAGACACAGAGAGTGGTGACTTCCTACCTTCAGAGGCAGTGATCAAGGTACCCAATGTGTTACATGTCTGCCAGGGACTCCAGCAGTCATGGACAGACACCAGCCATGAGAGGACATAGTATGGGAAAGTACTCAGGATTTGCTTGTTTGTCATTGGGCAGAAGTAGGAAAGATGCTCGTTTTATAACCATCTGCTCAACAAGTAAATTTACTGCGATGTTCAAGCTTGCTACCACTTGCATGGTGACTTCAAAGTGATGGGATTAAGCAGCCGGTGATTGTACCGGTACCTGAAAAAGTGTATGATTGGTTAAAAAACCAGCCCCAGTACACTGAGAGGTGAAAGAACCTGATTGTATTTACAATATGGAAGATGGATCTGCTCGTCCGATGCTTTCTACTACTGTAATTGCAGATGTTGTGAGCACAGTAACTGAAGGAAAATTATTCTGCTAATTTTTGTAACTACAGGCTCATTCAAATAAATGATAACTGCAATTTATATCCAGAATAACTCTTCTCTGCAGACTTCAACATAGACCAGTGAGTCTATCCTTAATCCACCTGATTTCATGTTTGTTTATCATAACAGAGAGACAGCATGTGCTGAGTAAACAGGTTGGTTTAGGAAGTTAATAACTCCTGAGTTATTAGATGAGACTTTTATGCCTAAACAAGCACAGAGACATAAACGAGTTAACCAGTCACAGTCAGTTCTAGGAAGGAATCATAACAACATAACTCAGTTTATCCATGAAAGATAAACTCCTGTAAAGAATCTTGTCATTTCAGGGTGCAGTGACAGATAATTAATTTAAATATGTATTTTAAAAGTCTTGATCCTGTTCCCCTGAATGAGGTGACATGCCACTGAGCCAGATGCTGAATTGTCAGAGTCAGACCGGTAATGATGTCTGAAAACAATTAATGGAGACTGTGTATTCATGAATATTTCACTGAATTGTATACTTTCAGAAGGTACATTTTGAAGTGTACCTGTGGATTCCTAGAAATATTCTGTGTCTGCAATAAAGAGAAAGAAATACTGGGAGGAAATTGATTATTTTTTTCAGTTTAAAATGTGCACTTTCTTCTTGATACAGGATGCAACCACTAAGGAATCTCTGACACTTCTCTTTGAGAAGATTACAGATCTTTCTCCAAAACACCAATTTTAAATGCTGTCTTGTTATCTACAGTTGATGCTCTTACCATCCCTTTTTATAGCAACCATTTTTCAAACAGCTTTTGAGTCAGTGCCTCAGACTAGTAGCCATTGTCTCTTTGAACACTTTTTATTCTGTCCAGTGCTTAAATTGCTGACTACCCCATATCTAGAAGACGAATTACTGCAATGAAAAATATTCAACCATCAAAATGGCTGCTGTCTTTGCAAGAAACTGCATTAAAGACTGGAATTGGCCTAGACCAGATATTCCCAGCACTAGCAATGTATTAAAAAAAAATTGGAAATGTATTTACCATTTAATATGTTAAAGATTCAAGAGCTGGTGGGATAAATGCATCAGAAAACACAGTGCATAACTTTCTTGCCTCTCTCTGCCTGTTCTCTTTTTCATGAACTGTTGTTTACACTGAAATTTCCTGTCTCTGTACAGAAGTTATGCTACCTCTGCTGGTAAATCTGGCTATTTTAATCTGTTTATGTGTTGATGCAGCAAAAATGTGCTTGGTACATCCTCTGGTGGCAACACTTGGAAACATCAGTTAGATGTGCAGAGAATCGACTCTCCAGTTTCTATTTTCATGTATTAGAACTCTCTTTCCCACTTAGACAGAGGAAACCTGGTGGGCAAGAGCGTCCAGAAGCAGCTGTTGGGGAGCAAAAGACCACATCCATCCAAAAATGGGCTGCCCCAGGATGGTGGGTCAGCCACAGAGCTGCCCACAGCATGAATTTGGAGGGCTGGTGGCACAATCACGCCACAGGTCCCAGTTTGCACTCCTCCGTGCCACCCTGCCACCTCAAACTTTTAAGTGTTTATGGAACAGAAGTGAATTTTTCTAAGTCTTGGTTGTGGTTCATTTTCCCTGGAGTGCTCCTCAGACCTGAGGAAAAACAGCAGCCTGTTATGAGGCGCTGGCGCTCAGGGCAGGCGCAGGTGGTAAAACCCCACACGAGGCCAGGAGGTAATACAGATGAGAACATACTCCCAGCTCTCTGAACTTAATGCAAACAGGGCAAAATAAGGATTAGTGAAGCAGTTTTCCACTATGATGGGTGAGCCTGGCTGAGCAGGAGGTGACAGCCTGGACATTGAGAAGCAGCATCATGAGGTCCCCTCACCTCTACCCACTTCTTCTTCGCAAGCAGCCCAGGCACTGCTGCTTCTCACTACTGCAAGCCAGCTAGTAGGACAGTGTCACTTATCAATCAGGAATGTGAACAAGGAACAATCATTGTGAAATGATATTAATTTAAAATTGGCTAGCATGTGGTCATCTGAGGAGCTTTTCTGTTTGACCCATAGCATAGTTATTTGCTTTTCCTCTTTTTTGCCCTTTTAACTCAGGAGATGGGCAACATACAAAATGTTTTCCTGTACTACTTTTCATTCTAACAGTGAAGGAGGATTAGCTACTGCTTAGTTACCTGCCTTCTTCCCAAGACATGTTTGATGAGGCCCTTGAAATAAAGCTACGTAGATTTCTCAGTCCTGGAGAGTAGATTGTGCTGAGTGTTAATTTCTATCCTCATGAGTGAGCCCTGGGAAAGGGGCAGAGATGTATCAGGAACCACCAGGACATGTTTGCCAGGTAGGACTGTCGGAATTGGTCATCACTTGCACCACTTTCTTCAGGTGGTGTGGTGGCTTCTCTGTAACACAGAGATTACAGACTACATGAAACAAAGTACCCAGTGCTGAAGATAGTAGAGGTGAGCAACAGGCTTTCTTCAGAGAAGAGGACTGTTTGCAGACGAGACCATGGCTTTCTGGATCTCTGCCTGAGGGCACTGCCATGCCCCGAAGGTCCAGAGAAGGATGGGGACAAGATAAGGCCACATCATCACTGAAGCTGAGTGTGGTTAGCCTGGAGGAAAACCTTTCTAGAGAAGGGTTGGCTCACACAGAGGGTCTCTATAGCAAGTTATACAAGTGCCTATCCTTGCTTCAGTGCTGGGATAGGACTAGACAGTCCAGTTCAACATCCCTGTGTTTTTACAGCAGCAAGTTCATGTACAGCAAGGGGACACCTCCTCTGAGAGGAAACGTCCCTGTCAAAGTCTTGACAGGTGACCCATTAGATATCACTCAAGCAGAGTCCACAGGAGGGAGGACGAGTCATTATTTTGGCTAATCCTTTACAACCCTGCTTCAGTGATCCAGGAATGATCAAGCACTTTCATTAAGTCCTTCCAGTTCAAGACCTGAGCACCTGGATCTAGCAGTGAAACTTTAGACCTTCAAAAGGCCCATCAGGGCCACTGGTGTGGCTCTGCCTTTCTCTCCCAAAGCAGAGGTGATCTGACTGCAGGTACCATTGGGCACATCCATTTCCAGCAACCCCTTTTTCAAGAGACTGGCTATATGGCTAGGCAGGACCAATGCCATTTTGTTACTAAGATCACTTGCTGTGAACAATCAGTAAGTAGTGCCTGCAGCTCTAATATTTAATTATTTGTTTGAACAAATATTTATTCAAAGTGGATTATTAGAAGAGCAAACTATTAGATATTCTGAGTACTAGAGTGTCTTGTGATAGCTCTGGAAAGAGGAAAACTTATGCAAATATTCAACAAACATAGAAAGCAGGCAATAGCTTCCAGGCCACCTCCTACTGCTCAGAGAAGATTTGCCTGTGGTACTATATAAGAGACAGGTCCTTAAAAGACCTTTAGAAGAAATTAAGCATTTGGACTATCCACACTGATTCTCCAATACCTGGAAAATAGGAAATAACAAAATAATTCTTGTTTGAAATCACATATCCTGGAGATCTGTGAGTCAGGAAAAGAGAACAGACCTATTGATCCTGCAGCTGGAGATGAAGCACTAACAGGAGTGAAAAAGAGTAGAAAAATTTCTGTCAGGTGATGCCTGAATGTGTGCAGGGGTAGACTATTTACTTGAAATCACAAAGGTGGCTCAGTCACTTTCAGAGAAAAGGGTTAAACTTTGGCCAAATCCAATCCCTACACCATCAGAATGTGGGGTCTTATGCACTGAAATGGGTAGAAAGTGATAAATGTTTTTCCCAAGAACTGCATAAATTCTTCTATATGCTATTAATCTCCCATTGTGTACTTTTATTAAAGACTTGTAAAATTAAGATCTTTGTCACTCCCAGTGCATCCAAAAAGATATTTCTGTGTCCCTGTCAGAAGTGGTCAGAACATTATTTTTTTTGATTCTTTTCTTAAGGCCCATCACCAGATTGCAGTGACAGCAAAGATTCTGCAGTTGGTTGATTTGTGTCCTGTCTGTTTTCCTTCTCATCTTCTCACTCAACTGCCCCCTAATTGTATACCTAACCTGCAAGTCTACAAATGAGCAGGCACAACTGTTACCTCACAAATGAGTTTACAGTCCAGCATCAGTCCTGGCTTTCCACTGGCAGGGCTGGAGAAGCTCTTCCTTAGGTTGCCCTCTTGCAGTCTCTGGGATCCACGCTGCTCTCTTAGTCTACATCTCCATCTTGTGTCTGGCTGAGGCACAAGGCCTGGATGTGCCAAGCCTGCTAAACCCTGGCAAGAGTGGTGTGTCTCCAATGGCCAGTTGCAGATCTCAGCTGGCAAGCAGCAGGCAGTGGAGCCACCCAGTGTGGCAACAATCAGCCACAGCTGTCTCTTATCCACGGCTGGTTCCTTACCCTAAGCTACAGACACCAGCCAGATGTGGGAGGCCGCACCAGCAGCCCCCATCTCTTGGCCCAACTGCTGTTGGCAGCCACAGCACTCAGTTTGTAGCACGGCAATGGCAGAGGATCGGTCTCACAGATGGGCTGAGCGCAGGCAGCTGCTGATGCCTGCCTCTCCCTGATAAGACCAACACTTGCATAAGCTCCTCTTTCTATTCTGCTGGTGGCTATTTGTCTGCCAGCATCAGGGGACCAGAGGGCTGCTGAGTCGAGCCAAGCAGCACGCTCACTTTCTGCCCCATCTCTGCTGGCAGAAGGGAACAGGCAGTACTGTCTCATGATGAGGTCCAAATGAGCAACTTCTCCTCTTCAGTTCGTAGGTGAGTGCCCACACGGCTGTCTCCTGGAAAGCAGTTTCCCAGAAGGGAAAGAGCAGTACTTGCAACTCAGAGGATGAGTTGCAAGTACCAACTGAAAGGCACCTGGAAACAATGTCCTAGGGCAAGTGTGTCTTGCCAGGCTCTCCTTACAGCACAGTATGGATCAGAGTGCAGAGCTAAATATCCTCTAAAAGGAGGAGGTTCAGGGAGTGCCAGGACTCAGGTTGAGGGCTGCTGTTTCTAAGGTAAGTGGCAGAGCGGCTCAAGGTACAAATCCCAGGCATGTGCTGCCTAAATGATGTGAGGACTGTATTGCTAAATAACATTGTACTACTGGGTGCTTCCCTTATTTTCTATCATGGGACCTTGATATTAAAGAACGATGGGAGGTTATTTAACAAAAAGTGGATTAATGAAGCAAAATCTACTTACTGGGTTGTTCAGGGCTCAGCTGACATTACCTGAAGTATTCTTTGTGGTCCTAATACCATAAAGTTTAATATTTCACTGACATTGGTGTCACTGAAGCTGTAGTTAAACAATATGGTAAACCTGTTTTAAGATGCTTATTACAAGATCAAAAACCCCGTGGCCATATGACACAAAACACTAAAACAACTTCAGTCTGTCAGTTCAAATTTGTTCCAAATATTTTGAATCTTACTACAACTTCAATCTGTCTTGACAGATCAGTTTTTAGCTCATCCTGCCCACTCTAATTTTATGCCGAATACACATCATCTGTTTACCCATAGTTGGGATAAAACCTGGCATATATCCATACGCTGTACTCTGGCTAATTCATCAGAAATATGCCCGTGCCTCATTCAGATCAGATTTGCACCACGGGATGATCCAGGAGCACACAGATCTTACGCTGTGGATGCACAGCCTGCATGCATCCTGTTGACAGAAATGGTATGTGACAGAAAAATAAAATCTAGGAAGAAAATAGAAGCTGTAGGAAAGCTGATGAGCAAAAAAGAATGAGATCTGACTTTAAAGAAAATAATAATAATAAAAGATGTGAAAACCATGCACAAAACTGCACGTAATACAAATATGGATACACACAGTACCAGATGTAAAGCACTGAGAATATGGATTAAAGATAATTCAAGACTAGGCAGAAGGTCAATGCAAGCTTCTCGACTTGATGAAGGAACTACTGGGTGAAAATCTGTGGTCTATTTTATGAAGACCAGAACAAACCGAGCGAACTTTTCTGCTTTAATGTTGGTTGATCATAAGTAATTGCAAGTCACTTTGGAGAAGCAGTCTGGATTGCACATATGGGCTTGAATATATTTTTACTACCGCTCTGAACATAGGGCTGTACAGCTGGAAACAAACAGGGAAAACACACCAATAAAATGGGAGGACTCTATCTGGAGGACATGAAGAAAATATCATTAAAATCTAAAAGACAATGTAAGAGACTAAGGAGATAAAAAATACCACATGATCTCATTAAATTATTAACTGAAAAACTCTGAAAGCAGGTTTACGCTTTGACAGTTTTCTAACTCCATTCTCTAGCTAAAAGTCCTCTTCTTTCAGGTTTGTTTTGGGTGACAATTCTACCCCTGCATGTAGACATCCATCAAAGCTAAAGTGTCAGCTGGAATTCTTTGGTGGGAAGGAGATCATGTTTTGAATTTCTTTTCCTCTCCTTCTGGCTCCTAGGGAAAGGAACAGGCATAAGGGAAGTGAGGAGAACAGGGGTATCTCATCACCTGGTCTCTTGCTACCTAATGAGCTTGCCAAAATTGAAGATATTTGGGTTCTTCCTTTGTAGAAATGGGTAAGAAAGCAGCATTATTTTAAAAAGTTTAAAAGCAATCTCATAATTTTTATAGATGTCTTTCTATATAAAGAACTTCATCAAAGTAATATCAAATTGCTCTTTTCCAAGGGGTTAATTAGCAAGAGGAGGTACATATTCGAGACCACAAAGTCTCTCCTGCTTAGCCACGGTAATATAACCACGCGTTATCATGCTCTGCATTTACAGGACAAATGCCAGATAGTTTCTCAAAGAGCTTTTTTTTTTCCCCTCTGTCTTTGAGAAATAAAAACAATCATTTAACAAAACAAAGCTAAAATCCAGGTTGGACTACAAAGGAGCTGGAGGGTAAATGAAAAGAGAAATTTAGCTCATACAACAGAAGACCTAGAGTGTTACTAGAACTGGCTGAAATTTGAAATCTCAATAATTTAGGGTATAATGGCATAAACTAAAATTGCATTCTAGTTCAGAAAAACACTGGAAGTGTCAAAAGAGCATTTATGTTTCTTGCAGATAGGATAAAGATTCATCATCTGAGGGCTTCACTAGTTCCTTACTTTTGAGACCCCAAGGTTAGGCACACTGTAGTCTCTTCTCTCCAAATAATCTCATCAGCCCAAAATAATTTCAGGATTTTAGTGAACTAAAACCCAAGTGTTGCTGTGCAGAAATGCAATGAACAACATGGTTTAGCACTCACTTAAATGGACATGGGATTCTGCTCTAATCCAAAAAAAAGGGGCAATATCAGGCTACTGGCTGCACCTCCATTTTCTAAGAACAGAAAAATGTCCTTGTCCCTCTCTGTCTCTCACCTTCATGAATTTGACATTCACTGTTATGGGTGGTGGGTTGACTCTATCATTCTCCTCCTCAGCTGGGCAGGGGAGAAAATATATATTGAGAGACTTGCAAGTCAAGATAAGAACAGGGAGAGATCATTCCACAATTACTGTTATGGGCAAAACTCACTCAACATGGAATAAAATGCATCTAATTTATTACCTAATCAAAGCGGAGTAGGATAATGAGAAATAAAACCAAATCTGAAATCACACTCCTCCCTTCTTTTCAGGATCAGCTTAATTCCCAAATTCTCTCCCTCATCCTCTCCCCACCCCAAGTGGCACAAGGGGGACAAGAAGTGGGAGGTGTGGTCAGTTCTCTCTGCCACTCCTTCCTCTTCAGGGGAGAAATCCTCACACTCTTCCCCTTCTCCAGTGTGGGGTCCCTCTCCAGGAGACCAACTCCTCCAACGTGAGTCCTTCTCCACAGGGGCTGCAGTTCTTCATGAACTGCCCCAGCATAGGTCCCTTCCATGGGGAACAGACCTTCAGGACGTGACTGCTCCAGCACGGTTCCCCATGGGGTCACAAGTCCCCCCAGCAAACTTGCTCTGGGTAGGCTCCTCTCTCCACAGGTCCTGCCAAAAGTTTGCTCCAGTGCAGGCTTCCCACCAGGTCACAGCATCCTTCAGGTGACTCCACCTCCTCGCCCTCCCCATTCCTCACTGACGGTGGTGTCTGCAGAGTTTCTTACATCTTCTCACTTCCCTCTTAAGCAAGTTATCACCGAGGCATGATGATCATTGCTGACTGCCTCGGCCTTGAGCCAGTATTGGCTCCGTCAGACCTGGAGGAAGCTTCCAGCAGCTTGTTGCAGAAGCCACCCCAGCAGCCCCCCCACTACCAAAACCTTGCCATGCAAACCCAAAACATATGGACAGTGAAAGAAAGTTTCTGCAGCTCATAACTGCAAGACAACAATCGTATCTTCCTTCTCTGCAGTTAGCAAATGAAAAGGGTGTGAAATGAGCTTGTTAGCCTTTTAGTGATTAAAAACAAAGTTAATTGTGATGGAACACTAACCACAATTATGGTAATCAACTCTAAAATGAGAATGAATCCTTAATATTAGATTCAATTTTGTTAATGAGAAACTGGGTTTAAAAACTGTTACTTGATTAACTAACCAAGACATGTAAAGAAGCAGAGAAAGCCAGAACAAAATACACCACTCAAATCCTTCTGGAGAAGGGTAAATACAACAGTATCTCCTAGCACGCAAACAGCAGCTGTGCTCTGCTGCCACACTACTAAATGCAGTGGAAGAGAACCCACATCAGCAAGGGAAGACGTTCAATCAGGAGAAGCAAGAGGAAGCTTTGTCTTGGAGCGAAAAACCAAAAACCAATGAGATGCAGGAGTCCAGAGGCCCTAGAGAAAGGAAGCAGAGTTCCAATTTAAGGGTTAAAAGACCTGGTTAATCTTCCTCTTTAGTGGTGTTCATGTGAGGCACTGCAGGTACTGCCTTGCACAAAGCAGCAATTTTCAGAAAACTTCACAAACTTCACTCAATCATGGATTATCACAGAATCACAAGGTTGAAAAAGACCTTTAAGATCGAGTCCAACCATATCTGTCCTCTACTAAACCATATCCCTAAGTACCTCATCTACCCATCTTTTAAACACATCCAGGGATGGTGATTCAACCCCCTCCCTGGGCAGCCTGTTCCACATCCCAACAACTCTTTCAGTGAAGAATTTTTTCCTAATTTGAACCTGCCCTGGCACAGCTTTGTGCCATTTCCCCTTGTCCTGTCACCTGTCACCTGGCTGAAGAGACCATCACCCACCTCTCTACAACCTCAGGTAGTTGTAGGTTTCAGGTAGTTGCAGGCGGTGATAAGGTCTCACCTCAGCCTCCTCTTCTCCAAGCTAAACATCCCCAGCTCCCTCAGCCGCTCCTCATAGGATTTGCCCTCCAGCCCCTTCACCAGCCTGGTTGCCCTTCTTTGGACTCACTCAAGGACCTCAGTGTCCTTCTTATGGTGAGGAGCCCAGAACTGGACACAGCACTCGAGGTGCAGCCTCACCAATGCCGAGTACAGGGGCACAATCACCTCCCGAGAGCTACTGGACACACTATTTTTGATACAGGCCAGGATGCCATTGGCTTTCCTGGCTGCCTGGGCACACTGCTGGCTCATGTTCAGTCTGCAGTCAACCAACACCTCCAGGTCCTTCTCTGCCTGACAGCTTTCCAGCCAGTCTCCCCCAAGCCTGTAGAGCTGCATGGGGTTGTTATGTTCCATGTGCAGCACTCTACACTTGGCCTTGTTAAACTTCATCCCATTGGTCTCAGCCTATCGGTCTAGTCTGTTCAGATACTTCTGAAGAACCTCCCTACCCTCAGGCAGATCAACACATCCTCCCAGTTTAGTGTCATCCAGAAATTTACTGAGGGAACATTCAATCCCTTCATCCAGGTCAGTCATTGATAACATATAACAGGGACCTCTGAAGCTGAGTGTCTAAACTCAAGCAATACTTGCTTTCCCAGCAGTGGCAAAGACCCTGAAAGCAGTGGATTTTTTTCCCCATCCCATTCTTGTGATTTCAGCCTAGCAAGCACTTAGGAAGGGATGCTCATCTTGTGCCTTGGGGAAATCCCATGGGAAAAGTATTTGTGTCAAACAGGTATGCAAACATCTGCCCATGCAGCACATACTTAGGCTGGGCTGCCCCATTGTACGGGAAAGATGTATTCATTGCTTTAACAAAGTAATAAATAACCTTATCTTTATTATTACAAAGAAAGAACTTGGGGACTACACCTGGGCTCACAGTGCTCACAGCTCCCTGCTTTGCATTTCCTAACAACACCGACTGCATTAAAGTCAGATGAGCTCCATTTTGTGAGCAAGAAGCAGCAAAAACCAGCGAAACTCCCAGAAGAGTTGGAGGCAACCCAGCACCTGGACTCATCATGCTCCTCAAAGCCACTGGTGGCTCTGTTGCCACCAGGCTCAACAACCGTGGAGATCTCCGGTGCGATGGCAGTGATGCCAGGAGAGCAGTGCCCTGAGCCACGGGTGTGCTGACAACCCACTGGGGCCACAGGGCTGGCTCTGTAGCCACCTTTACTCCTGCGGACATCGCTACTGCAGCCTGACTTGCCACTCTCTTTGTTGGTGATTACTCTCACCTTGAAAGGTGCCACACGACCTGCTTAGCTGGAATTCATAAGACTTGGGTAGTGGCAATTCGGATTTGATTTCTGGCACTTACTTGTTAATTTTATCTGCGTAGACACAATCCCAACAAATGGCTCAATCTACAGTTTCCCTTCCATTTTTAGTAGAACCCAGCCCCAGTTTTCATACATGCAATTTTTCTTGCGGATGTAATTTCCTCTTTGCCCACAGATCCCAAGGGGCATAGGTCAGAAAAAAAAACAGATGCCAAATTATAATGCAGAGAGAAACATACAGACAGGAATTTTCTTTGTTTGCCTTTTATACTGGGGAACAAGCCCTGCCTGAAGCTCTATAGTATGCAGACATCTAGTGGCTGGATAATATAGTGCAATTAAACTTCTTTACAGGACACCTGTACAAATTTTGCGCTGTCATATCATCATCTGAAGGCCAGATACCTCAAGTCCTGTCAAAACCAGATTATTTGGCTCTGCAAGTTCACTTTTCAGTCATTATGGCCCTAGTCACAGGTATTTCAAAATGCTCTGCCCTCAATGTGTTTCTAAAATTTTATTCACAACTGTGTGGAACAGGAGTGGTCAAAACGTAAAATGCCAAGATATCCAGACAGTTCAAACTGCTGCAGCACATCTGCTAAATCACAGCCCATAATTTCACACCAAGACTCATATACTTGATTATCATTACCGGCTTCCCTGCCAAGAGCACACAGCTCTCAGGGCTTTTTGTGTTTGTTTTTGATTTGTCTCTTGACTAAACATCTCCTTATCTATGTGAATTACTGCACGTTTCTAAGCCATGAATAAATCTTTCCACTACCTTTGGTTTGCATGTTTCCTTCTTGCTCAGCCACACATACCGTTATCCAACTTAGACCAAGCCTTTTTTCTAATTATGATTCCAGATAATGAAATTCATTTCCAACTGACCTATAGTGCATCCAAAAAAACCCTGGTACCCTCACATGAGGTTAAACATTCATTTTCCAGTATCACTTCAAACCTGCTACTTTAAATACTGATGACATAGTGCATCATGTGCAGTTGCATGTGTTTCACTGACTTACCATCGCTTTCATCTCTTTCATGATCACCACTGTCAGATGTTTACATGGGAGACACTTCAAAAAGCACTGTTTGCAGTGTGTATTTGTATTGAAGCCTAAGGGAGGAGAGGAGTTTATGTCTATGTAGGATCAAGATGTTTTTGTCTCCATCTCAGACACTAACATCCCCTTAAATACTAAGCATGAGAGTTGCTCATGCGCTTCAAGCTCCAGCCTTCACTTTTGAACAGAATGGAGTTTGTGTTATTTCTTTATTCTCTTCTGGGGGGAGGGAGGGCATAACACGACATAAGGAATATAGTGAGTAGCCAGGGTTTGGGTAAGGATTGGTGTGTGTTGCCCAAGGATGAGCAGCTGACTCCCTGGCAGTGGTGGGAGAGGGGCTGGAGAAGAGTGGACTTGAGAACAAGGCTTTCTAGACGTGCTTTCTAACCAGTGGTTCAGGAGCTGGCTGAGGGTAAGTAAGTCAGCTGGTTTTACCCAACCCGGAATGGACCAACTTCCAACACAACTGAGATGAGATGGAAATAGAGAATGATATCATGTCCCTGCTTAAGGAAGTTTCTTTATGCTGTTTTTGGTTCATGCTATCTTTATGCTTTTTTCTTTGTTTTTCAAGGCTTAAATAGATCATTGTGTACTTCATAGAGCAAGTTGCTTTAAAGTTTATGTAATATTCTCAGGCCCCATGTTCAGTTGTTTGTTTGATACCTGGGGAGGAGAAGGGCCTCTCTGGATCAGCACTGGGTCAGGCTTTGAGAAAGACCAAGCAGAAATTAAAAGCTGCCACTGTTTCTGTACAAAGCGTGGTAAAAACACTGGTGAGAATGTGAAGATACTGGACAGAACAGCCACCGAAAAATGACCCAGCAATGAAAAACAAACTTTGGAATAGAAGTCATCATCTCAGCAGTTTTATCAGGGAGAAGACTGCAGAGGTGACTTGACTACTGAGTCAATGCTGGGGTTTTATCTTTGCAGATAAGCTCATAGCAGAATCTCCTGGACAAGGACCACATGCATTGCAGGGCAGTATGAAGAGTCTCTCTCTAAAATGGCTGCCTGCTGAGTCGTCTTTCTAGTCCTGGCATCATACAGACAGTCAGTCTATTATCAGAGAGAAATATCCCTCAGGTGATACAGGAGAGAAGGCATTTGCAGAGTGCAAAGGTAAGTTCATTAATAAATTTGACACGTTTGAACACATGAGGTAAGAGAGAAAAGCCCCATGAGAAAATGAGTGATTATGTCTTCAGAGCAAGTCTTGAATGGCATTCCATATAAAGGACCTGGGACTGAGTAATGAATAGTGGGGGAAAGAGAAAGGAAGGGGACTTTAACTCATGTCCACTAAACAAAGGGGAAAATACTCAGCCATACAAATGCCAACAATACAGGTATCATCCTGGTGAACTGATGCGAGGCACACAGGCTTCATACTGGAATTTCTCAGCTTTAATTAGGAAGTCTCAAATTAGTTTTAAATTGTCCCTGTTTTAAAAATAGTTCTATGTATAGTGATCTAATGATAAGAACATACACAGAGATGTGTGCTTACAATGACAGTTTCATAAATAAATGTGCACATAAACTCTTCCAAACACATCCTGTGTGGTCCAGCCTCAGGAGATGTGGTGGATGATTCTTCTGCTGCCTGACACCTCAGCAGGCAGCACCACCATATAAAGCAAGAACACGTCTCAAAATTTGCCTCCATGGCTGATGATGCCATCATGAAACCCAGCCAAGGAGGAAAAGGCAGGCCAGAATTTGTCCTCTGTCTAGAGTCCTCAACCCTAAGACACGTTTTTCCCTTGTTTTCTGCAGCCTTCACTGACCATGGGGTTCCCCCATATCTACAGGGAAGGAACCTTCCCTTCATTCTCACTGGAGTTGATGAGACATCCACCGAAGGATTCATTTGCACAAGGCCATTACTGCTCCAGGGCTCTGCCTGCCAGTCAAACTCACTCAAGGCAGGTCTGAGCATATGGCAGGTTCTGGAGAACACTGATGTGTATGAAGTACTTCTTGTGAAGCTGCCTGTGCACGAATCTCCCCCTCCTCATTGCTTCTGCAGCCTCAGCAAAATTCAGTACTTTCTCAGAAAAATTAGGTTTTCGCTCTGTTGCCCTGCTATTAAGCGTTTCTAATGCTTCGGCAACAGTAGCCTCCAATTCCCCTCTGGGATTCAGGAACACCAATGGATCAACCTTTAGGAGACAGGCAGGGCTGCTGGCCAGGCATCACCCTTACTTCTTCATAGATTCAGTGTCCTAGTTCACGCCTGTTTCTATACACAGCTACCATACCATGCCTTCTTCCACCAAAATATCTAGGATCAAGTCTATCCTTTAACTCACACCAATTTATGCCTGTTCACCTCACAGGTGCATTTTGGAAATAGACCTAGTATTCATTATTGTTCCCTCTATGCCATGATTTTTCATGCAAAGGAAATGAGGTAGCCAGGGCAGAAGGCAGCCATAGGGAGTCATGGTGCTCTCCAGGAGGCTCCTGTGATCTGAACAGGGAGGAAGTCAGGGTGCAAAGCACACCACACCATAGTCAGAAGTCAAGTCAAGAGCTTAAAGCCCTAAGTTTTCCTGGGAACTCCAGAGAAGCAGAGAGGAACCCAAGAACACATCTTACGCAGAGGGAAGGCTATCAACAGCAGTCCCAGCTCACCTGCCTTCTCCCAAGAACTGGATTTCTTCTTATTCCCAATACCATCCTGAAGTTTATCAGAGGGCTGCAGAGACAGCTTTTGCCTCATGAGAAACATAGCTGCTTTTAAGTATTATGTCATTCACTTCATAGAATCATATCAGAATTGTCTTGGTTGGAAAGAACCTTTCAGATCAAGTCCTACCACCACCCTAACCAAAAACCACCACTAAACCACGTCCCCCAGAACCGTATCTAATTGTCTCTTCAACACCTGCAGGGGTGGACACTCCACCACTTCCCTGTGCAGCCTGTTCCAACGCCTAACACCCCTCTCTGTGAAGAAGTTTTTCCTAACATCCAATCTAAACCTCCCCTGGGGCAACTTGAGGCCATTTCCTCTTATCCTATCTATGTCCTAGGGAACCAGTTTTAGCAGGGGGCTGGACCTGATGATCTCTCAAGGTCCTTTCCAATCCCTACAATTCTGTGATTCTGTGATTCTATTGCTTGTTTCTTGGGAGGTCATCCCCCACCTCTCGACTACCTCCCTTCAGGTAGTTGTGGAGAATGATTAGGCCTCCCTAATTTTCTTAATTAGTAAGTAACTGCTCAAAACCACTTGGAAACTCACAACACACATTTCTAATAACTGTTCACAGCTACATGGAGCATCGCACACATTAATACTTACCTTTAAGAGTATTTCCAGAGCAGACAGCAATCTGATTCAGAAGAATTTTAGAGGTTGTAGGCTTGAAGAGGAAATTATTAATTTAGGACCTTACACTTCCCTCCGAACACCTTTATCAGTTTTCATGGCTACTTGAAAATGCTAACGCAAAAGCAGGCATGTGGAAGTCTAATTGGAGAGTAGCAGAGCCTCGCCACGCTCGATAAGACCTCTCAAGGGTGCAGCATAACTGAGTAATGCAGAGTGAGCCCTTCCTGTAAATTCCTCCCTTCAGATTCCCACCGAAATCAGAGGGACCAATTTGCCTTCTCCCTGCACACCACCAATGCGGGTTGACCAATCTGTAATACAGAATGGGTGTGCTATTGTGAATGAGTTTGGTGTGATACTTAGCTCTGGTTCTCAAGACAAAATACAGCCCTAAGTATTTTTACCAGTGGGGTTTTTTGTCCTCTTTCAAAGCCAAACCTACAAAAAAAAAAAAAGGTCTGACAACCGTTGAGAAAATTTCCCTAAGCTCAGCTCCTCAGCGGCGGTGTTTATACAACTGGAAGTTCACAGCACAAGGCAATGAAGGACAGAACAGTGAACACAGGAAGGGAACACAGGAAAGGGAAATCATGGATTTCATTTTTTTGGTGGAGACATTACATCATTTGCTTTGTAATGTATCTGCATTTCACAGCCAGGGTATTATCAGACAGAGCCAAGATAAGGAACGTGTTTATTTAGAGAATAAATTTAGTTCAGATTTCATCATAATGTCAATATTTGCTGTATTAATAGCACAGTTCCTCTCAGTTAACACTCAGTAGTTAATAATATGTTGTGTGCAAAGGGAAAAGATCTTCCAAATGAGCTGTGCATATAACCTGGGAGCTGCCAGGTTTGGAACATGGTTCACTCACTTTTGGCAGATTCCTTTATTGCTGGTTGCGAGGAGACAGGATTAGGTCTTTGACTGGCAGAAACCAGTTGACTTCCACCTTGAAGGATGGGGTGAGTTTTTTTCTTTAGTACCAAACCTGGCAACTAAGTCGAATTATCAGGTTTTTGTCAAAATTCCAGACAGTCCAGCAGAGCCACCTCAGGCCATTGCAGCAAACTTTATGCAGAGACTTCTCCCTTCCCTATGGCAAGATGTGGACCAAGATGAGGCCAGGCTCTGGTGGCCTACGTGTGAGGTTGGGCTCTGGCTGTAGTTTCCTGGGGAGTCATTGCTGAAGGCAGAGGGGCAACAGCCAGTGAAGCTGCTACATGGACATTAAGGAAGTGCCGGGGACACTGGAACGTATGGGCTTGTCCAGCACTGAAATCTTGACCCCCTTGACTAGATAATGGGGTTATACTTCATTAAACTTGAGTAGAAGGTGGAGAGGGACTTCCTTAAACGTAACCGTAGATTTAACAAGTTTCATAGACCCAAGGAGCAACTTACCAATCACTGCTCTGCTAAGCCCAAAAATGACCTTTGAGGTCCCTTCCAACCCAAACCATTCTATGATTCTATGACTGCATGGTGGGCTGCTTGCTGTGCATTTTCTACACATTTACTGCAATGCATGCTGTCAAGGACAGCTGTGTCTCACTCTAAAGGAAGCACGTGCTTCTGCTGAACAGTTACCAACACATGAAGCAGTCAGTGGCACCCACTCCCCACCAACCCAGCCCGTGTGGTGTGTGGGCTTGTCCTATTGTTTCTGCTGCCCCAAATACTCTCGTAAACAAATGACTGAGAGAATTCCTAACTCATTATTCAGCAGCAGCTCTCCCCACAGCCCTTGAAGAGGTGAATTAAGCACGCCTTCTGACACTGCATTCACTATTGCCTAGTGATGACTTTATGATTGATGACTCACCAATCTGCTCCAGGGAGTAGCCTTCCCTTTGTGATCCAAGGGAGTAACCTCCCCTTTGTGAACCCTGTTTCCATCTCCATTGTGCTCCTGCCTGGAGCTTGCCATCTGTGTCTCCTACTTTCTTCCACTCACATAGATCTCTGCATAAACCTACTCTCCTCACGCCAGGAACGTGGACCTCACTGATGGCTACAGTGGGCAAAGCTACTGCCCATCACATTACTGACTCCGTCCTTGCAGGAATCAGAAGCTATGAGCTTGACTACCTGGCTTAGATTGCTATTCCCTTCTGTGCTCTGTCAGACGTGTCAAGTGTGGTGCAGTATGACAACTCCCCTCCTGCGCAGTCAGCTCAAGACAGGCAGAGCAGGTCCACCATCCTCAGCAAGGTACAGAACACAGGGAACTGTCACAATTCACAGGAGAACAAAGGCCAATCACTTCCTACTCGAACACTTCTTTGCGAACTTCCACAACTCACCAAGTAGAAACAATCCAGATGATTCTGTTTCTTGTTATTCTGGTTAATTTTCTGTATTTCAAAATTGTCCTTTATTTCAGTAAGGTTCCCAGTAATGCAAATGTCTCTCAGATTTATTCAGACAAACCATGTTAAGTGCACAGGTTTGGCAGAGATGCGCTCCTTTCTGCCCCAAAATTAATTCTGAAGTTGCATAATACTCTCTGTGAACAAACAATGTGTTTATTAGCTTTACAGAATGCACCTCCCCACTACAGAAAAGATGGTTACCAACAGCACAAGAGATGATACAGAATAAAATTAAATCTAACATTCAAGACAATGATGAGTATTTCTACATATTAACATTCATACCGAGCCTAAAATAAGTACTGTTTGGATCACAGGCCATTACTGAATGCTAGCAAAGAAACTATATAAGCAAAGATAATTACCATTTAAAAATAGTTAACAGTGTGAATCGGAAGATTTAGTGTGTTTTCTTCTTTTAATGTACAGCCCTATTCCCAGAATTTCACTGGACCGTGCGGACAGACCAACTGTCACAGCTGTCTATCAAGGCTGAATTAGATGAAGACAAACAATACAGGCTTTGTGGTTCAACTGAAGCAGCAGCCTCAAAAATTTCCATTTCTCATCCGAGGGCACTGTGGGAGCATTGTCTTCCCCCTCTCTGAAAAGAGAATGGAACAATTATGTTACTGAAGTTCCTCCGCAGTGGGTCTGAAAGACTGTTTATGTCCAGCCAGGGAGACAGGGAAAACTAAAAGCAGGGATTTCATGACAGCAGGTGGGGGCAGTTTCAGGGTATATACTTCAGTGACATAATGGTCCCAATTCTTCTCATTCAGGATAAAGTCAGTGCCGGAAGATTTACTAGCAACAGAGGAAATGGCAATAAAAACACAAAGTTAAATGCAGCAGCAAATTTTTTAACTTGAAACAGAGCTTTACAATTGGCTTTCCAAATCAATCAGGTAATTGATTCTAATGTGGAGAGCACGGCGGTTCAACTAGAAAGGAAAATATACTTGTCACAGAGAAATTTTTACCGTTAACCATTTTAGGGGCCCTCCCAACTGAAGAAGTGCCGAGTACACAGCTCTCATTGGAGTCAGGTAGGCTCAGGAGATAGAAAGCAATCACCCAATTTGTCTCTCCTGATAGCAGTAATATTCTTACTCATTAGCAGCAGAGATAGATCAACACTTGGCTTCATGCAAACATGTATTCACAGGCATCAGCATAACCTTAGGGAATCAGTTGCTCAGGTTGCCCCAGTGCTTCTTGGTTCCGAAGGGCCAAACTGTTTCATTCTGTCCTACTAATCATCTCATTTTTTCCTGAGGTTATTTTAGTGCCCACTGTAGCTCAATACACACAAAGTTAAGTGCTTGGGTGCAAATGGTCACCTGGGGCCACAACTGCTTGCAGGGTCAACATATCTCTAGAGAGTTCCCACTCTCCTTCTTAAAGGGAAAGGGAGTGCAGAAGCAGTCAGTCACTGGCAGTCTATTAAGAAGTCAGTGTCTACCCATGAGACAATCTGTGCAACGACATCCATGTGCTCCCTGGTTATCACCCAATACCTCCAAAAGTCATGGTGTTTGGCAGCCAGAGCATTTGATGGTCAACTTGAAGGACTTCCTACCAGAAGCCTTCTAAGGAAGGCTGAAAGTCCTTCATAGAGTGGCTGGTTTCAGCCACAGTTACACTGTCTGTAATAGCACAGCGGATTCCCAGAGCTTCCCAGGGTTTGGTATAACAGTGTGACATTAAAAAGATGCATAATAATAACATTTAATGTTAACAGACTAATATTTTCTCTCTCCAGAAGAAATGTTGTTCAGTGGGCTGTTGATACAAGGGTGCAGGGACCAACCCTCTCCCTGGATGAAACAGAAAGGTTCCTCTTGTGTGGACAGTAGACACTGGATCACGGAACCAGACTGAAAAATCTGAGCCAGTGAGCTCAAAAGAAATGAAAAACTTTTGTGTTCTTAAGGTTGTGTGTAGGCAAACTAATGCTGTGACACAGTGACACTTTCTCAATCTCAATTAGTGCTAAACTAATTAACAAAGCTGTTTTATACACTGCAGTGAGTAGTATCTCTTTTCTTTCTTGGATAATCCCTAGCGTGATGTAAGGGTGATTGAGTATCTAATTACTCCTTAATTGAATGCACATTTTGTACATTTTTCACTAGTTCAAGCTTAATGCTTTTGGTCCAAAAATCAAAGTCAGTGAAATTAAGTTGAACCGGGATTTGGGCAGCTATTGCATTAATGGATTAGCTTTGGAAAGAAGCCTAATTACGAGCCAGTCTGAAGATTTCAGTTGTGTTTGTTATAGAAATACCGACTGTATCATCTGACAGAAGAGCGGTTGAATATATTGGTAGGGCTGTTATTCACCTTTACCCTTTATTCTTGTTTAAGAGTAATTTTTCTACCGTGCTTAAATTAATAGCACGTTTCCATAATAAGACAGGGTCAAGTGACACACTATGTGGGCTAAAGGTTTATGTAGATAGGAAGATACTGCTACTTTTCCAAAAAGTTTTTGGAAATGCAAGATTTGAGCTACAATTGTATGAATGGACATATGTATTATGACCAGAAAATTGCCCAGATGCCTTTGTTGTTTACAGATTGTGTTTCTGTCTCTGAAATCTCTGCTTGGGCTGAGTCCTACATATATTAAATAAAGCCCCACTGCTTTTGGGGGAGTCCTCTACAGACCAGACAACCGTCCCTAAAGACAAGCTCTCAGATCAGTGCCATCAAGTGTAAATACCTGGGAAACCTGAGCACTATTAACACAACACACATGGTTTAAAAATAAAAGAAATACCAGCAAGATGAGTCAGAATTCAGAAATCATCCTCAGAAGGTAAAAAAATCATTATGTGTCCAAAAATATTTATTTTCCATTCTCCATATAATAATTTTATGTATTAGATTCCTCACAGATAATAGGGGGTTTTGTACAGAACTGGGATAAAAGCAAAACTGCACCTTTATCTCAGAAACAAGGAACAGCAGCAAGTGCAAAGACAGGGCCAAGCTGGAATATTTTTTAAGAACCAAAGGTCCCAATATGCCCATAGTAATAGAAAAAGCATATTTAAAAGAGAAAATAGAAGAAAACTTCAGTGAAAGGGATTAGTTTTCAAAGTCTTGCAGAAGTGTTGAGAAAGTGCAAATAAATGGACTATGGAGACAGTGTTGCAGAAAAGAGAACTGACTACCTTGTGAATCCTTATCTTTCCAGAAACACTTTTTATTTAACAACACCTAGCTAACTAAAGTGCATCTTTGTTTCTCTTGAGCTCTGGGAATGCATACAAATCTTTTTTAAAATTACAGTAAGTTCTGCTTTGTACTACTGCTCTGTCATAAACTGTGGTGTTAGCCATAAAACATTGCTAACAGTCACTGCTGCCATTCTCTTCCTTGAGTGACAATTACCAGTTGCAAAAAACATTTTCAGTAACCCAAATAACTTGTGTTAACTTTGTTTGCTATTTATTTTCCTAACATGTCTGTCTGCTCAGCAGGAGTCTGCATACTTTCCTTGTTTTCATCCCTATGAAATAATTAGAATTCCAGTAAGAGGAAGGACCTGTGACTACTTGGATCTTCAGTTTCAATGGAGTAATAATGCCCTGCCTAAAATGACGAGTGATTTCATCTAGGCACAACAGAGTACGCTCCCACTGCCTAACTCATGTAACACTGCCAAAGGAGGAATGCACATCGCAGCCTTTCTTCTCTCTCCGTTGTCAGACACACATACCTCTTTGTCCTTCTAATATCCTTGGCACTGGCGAGCTCTTCCATTACTACAGTTCATCCATACCAATCTGGAGGTTTTAAAAAGCAGGTGTAGTTTTATCAAAGATGATTCAAGCTTCCCACCACTTTGCCTCACCACTCATTGGCAGCATTCTCCCCACAGGTGAAAATACCATCGCAGACTTGCAGTGTGTGTTCAGACTCCATCTTTTGTGCTGAAATTGCCAATAAACATGCTTGGGTTTATGTCAGGCACTCCTGGCTACATCAGCACTTCCCAAGTAGCAGAGTACAAACCATGCATGGTTTATGGTAAGCAGCTGGAAATTACACTCTCAAAATGCTGCTCGTAAAACAGCTGATGGTACCGGAGTGCAAAGTATGTACGATGCTGATAGAGAGTTGGATGAAGAATCTTTTCTGAAGCATAAGCAAGGGTGATTCCTAGGCTACCTTAGGAATTTTTTTAGCTTTGAAAAGGGAGCACAGTATTTTGTTTCTTCTTTGCTGCTTATTTACATGCTAAGGGATTTTTTTTTTCCATTCCTCCACCAGTGTCTCTGTATTTCTAAGACCTCAGTAAAAGCTAGAACAAGGACAATTTCAATATGGTACTCATTCTGGAAACAGCTACAATTCAGAACTGTTTCCTTCCTCATTTAGGGTTTGATCATTCCCTGTAGTGATGCTCTGGCCTGGACACAGCATAAATTCCTACTACAGCAGTGACTGGTCTATGGCTCTTGGGCTGCCTGTGGCTACTAAATCCCTAAACTGTGTCTCACATCAGAGGCACGTCACACAAGCAAAAAGAGAGTTTTGCTACTCACTAATTTGAATCCCCAGCAATGAGAAAGCAAGTTAGGCTGGCTTACATGGTTCACCTACAGTCTCAGTCCAAACCCCATTCTCTGCTGTTCCAAGTAGTGGAAAACAATCCGAAAAGTTGCTTTCATCCATTCCCGAAGCTCTTACGCCCCTGAATGCTCCATGAGTTTTGGTATGCTTCCAGTAGGTGTCTGATTGTGGTGTGCGGCTCACAAGCCAAAGCTGTTTTGCCCTGCCCACCCCCTCCCCCCACCCCCACCCCCCCCCCGTCCTATTGTCACACACTCAAACATAAGCACATTCTCAAGTACTCTGAAGTGCCAGCACAGTGCTGGGCACCATACATGAGCTCTTAAAAACAGGAGAACAATAGTCAGTTTTGTTGATAACATGAAGTTGAATTTCTTTCAGAGACTGAAACTTAACAATTAAACCAACCACATTTCAAGCACAAAAACTAAACTCATGGGGACAATGACTGATGAAAAATCACTTGCTGAGAAGCAGCTTAAATACCACATCAAATCTAGGAAATTTGTGCTTGTATTTCTAAAGAAATAGAGTTGATAAACTTTGGGGTTTTTTAAACCAGGAAAAGAGAAGAACAGGCATAGCAGCCTAATGATGTACAGCTGCTCAGAGCTCACTCCAGCTCTGGATCTACACAACGGGAAAGTATGAAATCCTCAAGTGCTGGAACTTCTGCAGAGCAACTTGGTTGTGAACTTCAGGAACTACAAAGACTACCAGTAACCTGAGAGTAAAGACACATATCAAATGGTAATGTAAACCTCCATTCAAATGCAAAGTTCACTGAGATCTGCTTAGGCAAAGAAATACAGGCTATAGCATTGCCTTGCTCTGGAGATATTCAAGACCCGTCTGGATGCCTACCTATGCGATCTATCCTAGGGAAGCTGCTTTGGCAGGAGGAGGAGGGTTGGACCTGATGAACTCTCTAGGCCTCTTCCAGCCCCTACAATTCTGTGATTCTGTGATTCTTACTCCACTTCTCAAAGGGAAGGCACAGCTCCACAGCTCACTCTGTATTTGAAGGTGCCTCTATTCATAATCTTGTTACCATACAATGTGCAATGCCACAAATAGGCACCACTGCCTCTTTAGTACTAGCCTGCTGCCACTGGCTACACTGATCCCCCATTCGGTGCCCTAAGGAAAGGGGAGCATAGCTCAGCAGCCTCAAAAGCAAGTCATGTGCACTAACCACTTGCTAAACACACCTGGTACACACACCATGTTTCCCTCTGTCCTTACTGCCACAACTAGCGCTGTGCTTCTCTGCTTAGACACCACTCCTCTCAATAGCACGCAGTCTCAGCAGTCTCAGGAACACAGTGTCTGTTCCTCCCACACCCTAAATTACTCCTTATGGTTCATCAGGCCTAGCACAACCTCATTTTATGGATGTCTTTTTTTTTTTTCCTCTGTTCTTGAATGTACAACTAGGGAAATGGTTATTACATTAAGAATGGGTTTTAATCTAAATTTTTGTATCATGGTTTACAGGACATTGGATAAAACTGCAGCTACTTGCAATCTGAGGTCTACCAAAGATGTACAAATGAATGTACAAGTGCATTTGTGTATATAAAAAGTAATGCTTTTCCAGGAGTTCCAGTCACCAAAAAAAATGCTCAGCAGAACTGCAGTAATGTAGATAGATAGCTGGAGTGGGTGTAAGTCATCACCACACTTGGAGGACAATTCTTTATTTACAGATACAATAAAATTGTGCCTGGGATGTGCACTTTTGAGACAAGACACTGGAAATCAAATTCTTTAGTTTATTAATTATGCTCAGGGGAAAGAAAGTTATCACTTTCAAAAGAAAATATTCTTTCAATATTATTTTACTAAGTTATTTTTTAGAATTAGCTCTTACTGCCTTCCATTAAAAAAGTCTCATTGTTTTCAATGACTTTTGTACCCAGTATTTCTTTGAGCTCCTTTTAGTAGATGGGAGCAATGCCATTTAACTATCTGATGCATGGACTCATGTTTACACATCCTGATTTATAAAGACATGCAGACATGTAGGCATGTCATGCTGAATTCAGTATCACTATCAATTCAAGTTGATACTCAAGTCTTGGAAATCAGACATCTTGCACATTCACAGATAAAGCTACTGTAATAGAGGAGAGAGGCCTGTCTATCAAATCAGCTGCATTTAAAGCAAACAGGATTACAAAGAGGGTGATATATCCATTGGAAACCACAAATGATGCTGTCTTCAGTGAAGAATACTCTACACCATTCCTCAAGGAATAGCCTGCTGGAACACTCACAGTTCACGTGTTTAAAAATAGCAAGTCAGGATTCAAATTGAAAAAAAAATGCCTTGAATAAAATGGAAGATTTAAGGTTGTTCTTATATGATTTCTAGGAGTTGTAGCATTTGTTGTCCCCACTGTTAAGCTTTGCTGTGTAACAAGAACTACAAATCTTTTTCCAAAATCACCTGAGATTATCAAGAAATATCCTGATGCCCATAGCAAAGGTTCTGAGTCAAGTATGAAGTATCAAGTATCAAGAAATCCAATGGTAACATTGAGGAAGCCACAATGTTATCCTTTCCCTCTTTTCTTTCAGAAAAGGACCTGTAAACAACTGTAAACAAGAAGTTGAACATGAACCAGTTGTGCACCCAGGCATGGCCAACAGCCAACAGCCTAGGAAGAGCACTAGGCCGCACTAGGAAGAGCACTGCCATCCAGTGAAGGGAGATGATCCTTCACTTGTACTCAGCACTGACCAAACATTCAGAATACTGGATCCAGACGTGGGTTCCCCAATTCACAAGAAACACAGCCATACTGGAGTAAGTCCAGCTACAGGCCATGAAGATTGAAACACCAGCTGGCAGTGCCAGGACTGTTTAACATCAAGAAGAGATGTTTCAAGAATCACACAGAATCACAGAATGACTAGGTTGGAAACGACCACAGAGTCCAAATGGTCACAGAGTCCAACAGTACCTGTCCTACGCTAAACCATATCCCTAAGTACCTCATCTACCCATCTTTTAAACACATCCAGGGATGGTGACTCAACCACATCCCTGGGCAGCCTGTTCCACAGCCCCACAACTTTTTCAGTGAAGAATTTTTTCCTGTCATCTAATTTGAACCTGAAGATGGACCTTATCTCTCTATGAGAGCAAGTATACCAGATGGTGCCAACTCTTCAGTGGTACCTGGTGAAAGGAGAGGAAATAGATACAAGTTGAAATATGGAAAATTTCATTTAAAATTAAGAAGAATCTTTTTTTCCCCACAAGGGTGGTGAAATACAGGTACAAGTTGCTTAGAGAGGGTGTGGAGACTTCAACTTTTCAATACTCAAAACCCAGCTAGGTACGGCCCTGAGCAACGCTGCTCTGAGGAGGTTAGATTAGAGGATCTCCAGAGGCACCTTCCAACCCCAACTGTTCTGTGATTCTATGGTACTTCACTGAATAAAACTGAACTCAATTTTTTCACCTTCCATGTCTGAAAGCAAATCTGTACTGAGCTTTGTCTCCAAATTCCTTAATACCTGACTGGTTCTATCACTACTGGATACAATTTAAAGATGTTAGAAATAAGGAAAAAAAATGGCTTTTTTGAAGGAAACATGAAAACTTTGGCAACTGCAGGAGAAAAAGGATGTAAAGGCTGTTCTATAAGGGATGTACTTCAAAAACACCCACACAACAGAGTCCAAAGACTTATAAACCCAGGCTAGAAGAGGGAGATGCATTTTTAGCAGAAAAGCAGAGCCAGAAGGGGCCAACAAGATAGCAACAAACTCATTCTAAAACCCACTGGGTTTCTAAAAACCACAGGTTCTAAAACTGGGTTCTAAAACCCACAGTGAAGCTACAAAGTTCTACCTGTATTTTCCTCCTGAAGGCCCTACTTTACAGGGTGGTCAACCTTTGTTGTAGAACTAGAGAGAGTATTCTGAGATCTGGGCTTTCCAATGACAGAGAAACATTTAAAAAAAAAAAAAAAGTTCTTTACCTGAGATTACACTCCATGATATATCATGTTTGTGTCATCTCTGCCTTCAATTTGACAAACTACCACAAATTGCATCAAAGATCAACATATGCCATTTGATCACAAGCCACAAAGGGTTCAGTTCTGTCAAGGTTTAAATCAAGGCTCAGGAGCAGATGTTCTGAAGATTTGTGAGCATGGCATGCATACAGCCTGCATTCTGATTCAGTCAAAACTAATTAGACCTTTCAAGCAACCTCTTTCTGCTCCTGAGTATACAACACTGATGGAAGCATTTATCTCCTTCATGTCCTGACAGAGTGACGAGGTCATGGAAAACAAATGTTCCTCAAGGTTCTCGGAGTGGCTGTAGCACACTGGCTTGGAAAAAAAGAAAATCCTGAAAACTCTACTGACAAGAGTTCCAGCAGCTTTGGCAGAGGGGCATCATGACAGAAAATATGTCCACCAGTGTGTGTGTGGTATTGTGATATTCAGGCTTTAAAATAAAAGGTAATATTCTCCTTGAAAGGAAGAAATGCTTCCTCTTGGATCACTATGTAGATTCGACCCTGAAGACTACTATCTCCCCCTCTGCTACTGAATCTTCATAGCAGTGTTCAGCTGATGTCAGTTCTTCCAGCTTAAGGGCCTTATCCATTCCTATGAATGAGGGAAGGCGTCTTTTTAAGGATGTCTGAGGTCTGTGTGAGGAGCTACTGTTCCTCAACACCTTTCTCCTGGAGAGAACTCTGTGAGGAAATCCACATGATTTCTTTTTACACTTCATATATCCCATTTCCAGCTCCACAGAGACAAATTAAATAGCAAGGATATACTGTGAATCCTTGATTGGTTCAGTGCTATTTGGACTGATGCATCCAAAACAAAAAAGAACAACTGGCCAAATGAATTTCTGATAAATAATTCAGTCAGGAGTAGAAAGCCAAGCACCATTCCTTCTGTGGGCTACACAATGCCAGGAGTGACAGTTCTTTCTCAGTGCTTCAGAGTCTGTAATTAGCATAGCCCTACAGTGCGGACTATCATTTTACATTAAAAATTCCATCATTTGGGAATTAAAACTGCAGATGATTTTATGAAGCATGGCCAAGATAAATCTTATTATTTAAAACAAATCCTTGTAAGTATTGACAAATGTAATAAAATTTCAGACATGAAAGCAAAAGGGAATTTTTCACATTTCAACTCCAGCACTGTAAAGGAAACTCTTTCATGCTTAAAATTCAAACTCAGTGTGTCAAGTAATTTCACTGTTACAGACTTGAATTACCTGCGCTGCCCTGAGGGCATTATTCACTCTCTGAGAAAAATTGTACTTTAATATTGCTATGATTTTCCCAAGTAATTTTTATGCAGAAACTGGGATGAATTTGAAACATCCATTTCAAGATTAAAGTGATGACATTTGGTGGCTGCAGAGCCACGTAATTGAGAACTGGGCTTAGGGATGTGCCCAAAACTAAATATGGGAATGAGAAAACAATATTCATAGAGGGACCAATGTTTTGCTTCTTTGCTTAACTTTGAGAATGTGGACGTTAAATAGGGTTATAAAGTACAAATAAACTCTCACTTCAAACATTTTTAGATCCATACTGAATGCTTATGGTATATGAAAAGTCCATGAAATTGTTGGCCACTGTCCCAGCCCATTTAATAATTTTCTGTCACATGCAGGAGGAAAGATAATCTTCCCACTCGGTTTTAATGGATCCATTTTTGGAAGCACTGAATTATTAACCTCTTTTAGGGGTTATCTATTGCCTGATCATTTGTTAACCTCATACTGAAGTTGGGGGCTGGACCCAGAGCATGCTCTGAACAGGCCTAAGCTCACAACAGAGCCTGATGTAAACTAAGGTGTTCGATCACTGACTTAGAAGGGGCAAGAACTATGTGGGCAGGTTGGTGTCCTTACCCAAAAGTGTGTATCAAAAACCTTTCAGCAGCATGCTGAAACTCTGAATGAAGTGGTTCTCTTGTGAGCTTTGAAGAAATGTGGAAATAGAAAAACTGATGCTGGATTCTGGCAGTAAAATAAGATAATGGGGAGTACTCAATGGTTTTTTTATTATTTAACTGAAGTTTATTGTAGGATAGTAGATGACAACTTAATATGTTAAAAATTACAAAGACACCAAATTAAAAGATTCATTCTTTTCTTGAAGACTTTCCAGATTAGCTTGTATTGAGGTGGGGCCACTTCATTATAAAATCAATCAGAAGTATTGGGGTCTTGACTCACTACTTTCCAGATAACTAGTTATCTTGATAGCAAATCTTCCTTAACTCTCTTAGAATCTCATTACCAGTTTTTTCACCATCTAAAACATTGATTAACTAAGTATAATGAGGCTTAGGAGTAACTGCTGGGTATTCAGGGAATTTATCTTGTAATTGATTGAGTCTAGGGAACATGACATGGGAGGTTTTAATAACTGAAGTGGGGATAATACAGGTTCACATGTGTATTAGCCCTTATGTACTGAATCCAGTATCATCCTTAAATTCTTGCTTTGTGAGCCAAATGAAAATATTACTGTAGACAAGAAGCAGCAACTACTTTGATGAATGAAATATGAAAACCTAGCCATGACAGAAGTTAATTAGTCTCCTCTTGTATCTGCACTAGTTTTGACCAAGATTCGGTCCACTTGAGAAAGAACAGCATTATAAAGCAGGAGGAAGTTATTTAAAATTAAAGAAAAGCCTCCTTTCAGAATTAAGATAATTAAAGGCCTCCTTCCTTTTTTAACAGGTAACACTAGAAAGATTCACTAATGACTGGTCTTCCAAAAACATGCTAAGAAATCAACCAGTGAACCTCAGTAAGTGGGGAAATGTGTCTCATAACTTAGGCATGCTGTGCTGTTGCCCACCACAGCAGGAAAAATGTAAAGCTACAAAAAGTAACTGTGATCTAACTGTGCATGATCCACTACATACTGAAGTCAATAAAAATATTTCAATTCACTAACTTGCATATTAGAATCCAGCCACTAAAGAACTTTACAGTAACCAAATTGTCATACCACAAGCAGTACAGTGTTAAAATTCACAGTTCTGAGGATATATCATAAGCTGAAATTAACTTAGTGCATTTTCTCCCTTAGCTACATCTCCTCTAGGAAAATTACTTTAAATGTTTTGATTTTTCTGCTAAGATTTTACTTACCTGAATAAAGACCTATTCTCCTTGCTCTTCTGCTACTGAAAGGCAGCCCGGATGATTCTATCGCTAAGTGGCTGCGTTGGTCTGAAGTTATCTCCTAGGATTCCATCACAGCCTTCTAGAAGTTCAGCACCTTTAACATGTGTCCTCAGTCTACGAAATTCCTCTATCTGAAAGCCAGAAAAACAGACATGAAGAACCTGAGACACATTCTTCACTATGGGACTAATGATCAAACCTAGCCTTGCCCAGACACTTCTGCAGCTTTGAAACTTGGGAACATACTCAGGTCAATATACATCATTAATAACATTTTAAAACAGCTGTCAGCACTATCAAAACAGTTAACATATAGAGGAAAAGAAGAACTTTCATGCATACGGTTTAGCAAACTTATCCTTTGCTTTTTTATGATTTCTTTTAGGTTCTATAACCTTCTTAGCCACTGTAGATTAGATCTGAGCAATCCACCTCCTGGTTGTGACATGAGAGTAATCATTGTGGTCTTCAAAGAAGTGCATTTCAGGAATAACTTGGTCAAAAACAATTTGGTTTTAATTTCTTATAGTGATTCACTTATTGTCTGAAATTGTTGATTCACTTAATAAAAATTATTTTCTAAACCAGGAGAATTCTAAACAGACTGAACTTTAGAGGAAGTCATTTTAGATGGAAAAATAATGTTTTTTCCAATCAAAACAAAATACTGCTTCAGAAGTTCTGTATATGTAGGTGCTAAGTGTACTTAGAAAATCAAATAGAGCTCAAAGCTCAATATAAACCATTTTGATTGGTCCAAAATAAATACACTTCTGGTTTATAGAATCTTTTTAGGTTTTTCTAAATCTACTCTGGTGTAGAAAAGAATGTGAGCAGCTTCCATCTCCATCCCTGGTATCAGCATCATGTATCGTGTGATAAAAAAACCTACGAAAATCATTGCATATCTCAGCAACATTATAACTTACTGTTCAACAGGGCTGGTTTTTAAGAGTTTGGTATCTGAAATAAGTACCTCCAAGTACTATAAAACCAGCGTTTGCTTTTGCTTTGCCATACTGGCAAACTATCTTAGCTGGATGCAGTAAACCTCTTTGAAGGCCAGCTCCTCTAGCCTGAGCGTTCGTACTTGTGCCGACCCTGTGAAGTCTCACTATCCAGCTCAGCTGCAACTTGAAACTGAAGCTATAGAGGAAGCAAAATAAAGCCTAAAGTATTTAATCATCCTATCATCTAAGAAATCATAAAGAGTGAATTTCTGCATGGAGAACACCCTATGAAGGATTGCAGGGAGAACTGAAGTGTGCTTTCAAATTAAAAGAAAGGAGGTATTTTCTACAGCAGGTAATGACATTTTTATTCCTACTGCCCACAGAGAATACTTTCTTACTGAAAACTGGAAGACAACTGCCTTCATTGTTGTTTTCCACTCTACAGCAGAACAGATACAGATTTATTTACTTGACTTAGAGGCTAGCTCTGCTCTGCTGTATTTTCCTCAGCAGCGTGCTTAGAAATCAACACTAGGCTTCCTGCAGCTGAGAGAGAAGGCAACAGCTTAGACACAAAAGATGAAAAGCAGAATGAACTGTAAAGCTCCTTGAAGGTGCTTTTAGAGGCAGATCTCTATATTTGGAAGATTTTTATTTTTTTTAATGTTTATTTTAAGTTGAAAACAAGCCCACTACAGGCTTGGAACTGAAAAAGTTCCAGGAGTCAAGTGCTGGTAAATGTGGAATGGGTTTTGTAAAGGTACCCTTTTACCACCTCAATCAACTCCAGAAAGTCTGAAATAATTGTAGTTTAGGAAGGAACATTTTACAAGAATGTGGCTTTTGCTTGATCTTTTGAGAATGAGAGACTTCAAACAAACACAGATAAAGGAGAGGGAAGAGCAGATTCTTTGCAAAGCTGGCATTTGTGAGCTGTCTCCTACTACAACTACAAATGCTCTGCTCCAATCCCCACAGTGAAATCTTTCTCGGAGAGCTACTCCTCACAAAGCAGCTTTCAGTTTCTTCAATCAGGAGAAGTAGGACTGACCCAATCCCTGTGCCTGCTTTTTAGTCTTCAGGGAAGTCAAGATTTGCAGCCTTACTCTGAGGGGGAAGTGGTTCTGTCAGAAAAGGACACTAACTGTGCTGACTCTATTTTCCCCATTAAAGTTCCAGGTGATAAGGCAGTATGTGTGCCCCACTCATCCTGCTTCATCTTATATGGAACTACTTACTATCTCCTTCTAACCCCTCACAAGTCAGTGCTGTGAAATACACCCTGTAGGACTGCCAAGGGAATATTACAACTAAGATTATTTTTTATATTTTAGAGGCACATGACCAAACACCCTTGGATATTCACACACTTTCAACAGGAACAGTCATTTATAAGTGTTTCTCGTGCTCAGAAGACACTAAGGATCACCTAATCCTGTTCACAACAAAATTCAGGATCGAATTCTAACCAAAATTCAATGATGCTAAGTCATATTTCTACTGAATAAAAGCCTTTACATTTTATATAATTTTACAAGAAAGTTTCTACCACTTCCCTGTTTTCAGAACCCTGAATACTGCTTTCTTCTGTTTCATTCAAATGTTTGCTGAAGAACAGAACACACAAAACAAACATTTGTATGTTTTCTCTACAAACATTTCTTCCATATGAGAAATAGAAGCATTATCATTCTGCCTGAAAATTTCACATGCCTCCATAGCTTCCAAGAACACAAACCCGCTTACCAGAAACAGAATACCATGAACCTCTCAGAGTGCTTTATTTCACAGACTACATGTATATTGCACGATTCCCATTCCAGCTCCATATGCTAGTTACTATTTCTGTTCTTTAGGAGGTATTGATTTTGAATGAGGTAGACAAAAGCACTAGAGACCTCACAATTCAATACAAAACCAGTTAACTCTGACAATGAGTACAGCAGAATGACAGCTCCTTGCCACATCATTGTTTAAAATCCCTACTCTGAGTGGTGTAGACAATGTACCTGTTCTGGGCTTCAGTGACCCACAAGGTGCATTATTCACAAATGTCCAATTTTTTAAAGATATAGTGAAGAGAAGCATGAGGAAGTCTTTTTCAATTTTTTCCTGCTCTTTATTGGACCAGTAACAGAGTTTTCTATTTTCTTCCATTGCATTTCAGCAGTGCACACACCCGGCTGAGGTGTCACAAAACAATAAACACAGCTTTTCTGAGTTATGTATTTCAACACAAGACAAGTGAGGATGATAAAAAACACAAAAGGAGGGCAGGAATATGCAAAAAGAGCACTGCAGGGTGCAGCTTTCCGCTGAGGTCAGTAATAAAACTCCAAGAACCAGATCTGCAAAGCCCTTATTCCTCTTCAGGACAGAAGAGTCGCCAGCACACTTCAACCCAGACCTCACAGAACCACCTGTGAAGGAAACAGGTCTCTGGTGGAAGTGAAGACTCATGTCAAAGAAAATTACTTCCAGTGAAGAGACAGCATGAGACCCTAGGAAAGCACATCATGATGCTGCAGTTCTGGCTCACTCTTTCATGTAACTAACGCGCACAGATCCCAGCTGCTAAAGTGAGGTGCATATGGAGATGAATCCCCTTTCACTTGACAATGACTTAGATCAGCAGCAAATCAACCTGTCAGTTGAACTTTACTCTCTCTACATGTCTTCAGGAGAAACAGAAAAAGGTTCTCTACTTTTTAATGGTCAGTCTATTATGGCCATGTCAAAATAGTTACTTTTGCATTGTTTTAAAATAAGAAAACTTGAAAATATATAGATGTGACCACAAACCAGAATGGGAATTTTATTAATTTTCCCCCTTATGACCCACAGTTTATTAAACTAATCAACACTGCTTTGTTAATTACAGAAAGTGGGAATGTGAATGAGTATCTTTTCTCCAATATATTAACTAGCTTCATCAGAAGAAGGCAATAAAAACCCTATTCCCTCTCAGAGTCTGTCATTTATTGTTACTAGCTATTGACACTCAGAAGTTGATGATTTTATGGCCTGAAAAATGGAAACAGAAAGCCTTGAATTTGTTTCTTACCAGCTATAACCACAGAATTATATAAATCGCTTGAAGTTTCATAAGCCGTGTTCATTAGGATCCCACAGAAGAAAGTTCTACAAGTTAATGACACATGTAAAAATGATGTATTTAAATCCATTAGAAATACATTTGCACTGCAATCTATGCTTTAATAGAAGGAGGCTTAATAAAATTAAATGCCTTTACCAGCATTCCATGGATGATTCAGGATGGTATATGCTATACTACCTCCTCTTATTTTCCACAGACAAAAGCCCTTGCATTTCTAATCTTTCCTGAAATAGAATTTCTCACAGGCTCACATGCCCAAAAGAGGCCAAATACTTAATTGCAGCCAGAATTCTAATTGCAAGTTAAAATCTTGGATGTCTAGGCTGTAGAAAAATATTCTGGTACTCCCAAAACCTTATTTTGAGCATCCTGGAGAACTCTCAGTCCCTTTTGACTTTAAAATCCCAGAATTACTGTGTCTCACTTACTTGTCCCTGTATCTATTTTCAATCAGTACCTGAAAGCAGTATCTATGTAAGTAGGAATTTTATCCCACCTTGGCAAAAGTCCTTTGTGTTCTTAATAAATCTCTTCTGTGCAACCTTGACTTTCCTGCTGCTGCATCCATAACTAGCAGTAAGGACCTTTTTTTGCTGCTTGATGCTGATCTATAAGTACAAAGCATTGTGGATCATACTGGCATAGGTCTGCTCCAAAGTCTCGCTCTGCTCCAGTGCCACATCTCACCTGCACACTGTGTCAGTGGCAGAGAAAGAGCCTTTTGCCTCTCTCTGACTTGTGTGCCCTTCATCACTGCAGTGTTCTTGTTGGATTTGGTTTGTACCAGTCACAGTAATGCAGCAACACACATCAGCTACCCAACCTACAGAAGGCCATGGTTATAAATCACATTCTTTTCCCAAAGCAGTATGGGTCACTTTTCCCCAGGCACAATACTTTCTCCTGGAGACTTATCCCCTTCACACCAAGTTCCAAAATCTTGTTTTCTGTGAGTAAATGAGTACATAATAATATTAACTAAACTTGCATTTCTGCGGGGCTCTGTACTGGGCCCAGTTCTCTTTAATTAATGACCTGGATGAAGGGATTGAGTGCACCCTTAGTAAGTTCACAGATGACACTAAGTTAGGCAGAAGTGTTGATCTGCTTGAGGATAGGAAGGCCCTACAGAGGGATCTGGACAGGCTGGATCGATGGGCTGAGGCCAATGGCACACGGTTCAACAAAGCCAAGTGCTGGTCTTGCATTTGGGTCATAATAACCCCAAGCAGTGCTACAGGCTTGGGGAAGAATGGCTGGAAAGCTGCCTGGCAGAGCAGGACCTGGGGGTGTTGGTTGACAACCAGATGAAACTGAGCCAGCAATGTGCCCCGGTGGCCAAGAAGACCAACAGCATCCTGGCTTGTATTAAGAATAGTGTGGTGAGTAGGACTAGGGAAGTAACTGTCCCCCTGTACTCAGTGCTGGTGAGGCCCCACCCCAAGTACTGGGTCCAGTTTTGGGCCCCTCACTACAGAAGAGACACAGAGGTGCTTGAGTGTGTTGAACCTGATCATCTGAAGGGTCGCTTCCAACCAAGACAATTCCATGAATCTCTGATTCTCTACTTGATTTCTCCTTCATTCACTCCCCCCGACATCTCCCACTACATGTGAAAGGTGTGAACTATGCTGTCCTCTGTGCACTGACTGGATTAAAAAGGAATAGAGACTACAAAACCTGCAACTAGCATAAAATAAAATAGCATACAATGTCTCAGTGTAATAGCTACGGTCTTTATACTTCTGATAATTTAATGGTATCTGTTGGGACAATTAGCTGCCAAGTTACAAAATGCACTCTGTCTTTAGAAGTTATTCTGAATGTAATACTGCTAACAGAGTTCTGTTTCCATTTGCTCAGTAGTAAGCAGCCTTTAGATTTATCCTTTCATAAGCAAATAAATACCAGATTCATGATGAGATACATTTCAGTTGCAGCTACCATAGAAATAACCCTACTGGGAGCTATTGCTTTTATCTTATGATTAGAACTAGAATTCAGTTTTCATATGAAAAATGCCAGTTTCAAATTGTTAAAGGACTGTGGTGGGATAACTAGCAAAAATTAAGATTGTTAAAGCTGAAATAATTTAAACCTGAATTTATCCCCTTTTACACTCTTTCCCCTTCTGCCTGCACATGCTTTAGAGCAGGCAATGAAAATTGTTGCATTCAGCTTCAGGGATTCTAGATAGTTTCACCTAAATTAAACCCACATTCCTCCTGTTTAGATTCACAGACCGTGAGAGAATGTTTATTGAGAGTGCTCATTGTCTTTCCAGGGATTATTTGTACACAGATTTGAAATGTTTTGTATCAAAAGGCTCACATGACTTTTTGATACAAGTTAGAAAAACCCACTTCAAAATACATGTGTGAAATTGAATTTAAATAGGTAGTTTCCATTTGACATTTATTATAAAACAGAATTTTAAAAGACCAAGATAAGTTAAATATAGTACAATGCAATAAGGCTAGCCCATACTTATGTTAACATTTTTCATTCTCCAGGACATAGTGTCTCCCTGTGCTTTTTTTGTTCCTTTAACATCAAAAAAAGGTGGTGATATTTGAAAGCCTACAATTACAAAGAATTGAATTTCTTTTGCCCATTGACTTCTTTCTTTTTTCTTTTACTTAAATAAAGAATTATTTTAAATGCAGATGATAAACGATAACAAGGTTTTTCATCTCTGACCTTTGCGTTGCTTTCAGTGACTCAAAAGGCTTAACCTTTACTTGAAAAGCCATGTACTGATCTAATGGGATCTTCAAGGAGAGCAGATAGAATGTCCTGATATATATATTTACACGCTATAACCTTTAGCTCATAACCATATTCCAAGGTCACTCTAAGCACAGCTGTTACCTGTACTTGGGACACAGTCAAAGGATAGCGAAACAATATCCAGGTGACACCTTCACTGCAGGGTGGAATGGTTAGAGAGCCCTCATACACCCAGTAGTCACGCAGAAGAGGATCTGAAATTAAAAGAAACGTGGAATTTTAATGGCATTAAGGAAGATAATTGTCTCTCTCAATTATGACAGCTTATGATAGCCATGGGCTTGCTCATATGATGAAGTTAGTATGCAGTGAGCTGAGGTGGGAACTTCTGACCTGCCACACACTGCCCACTACTTTCTCACATGAACATACCTGAGCATGTGCACCTGCAGATGAGCATTTTCAAGACGAAAATGCCACTTTATAGACGTGAGAAATAACTTACACACAACACCTTAAGCTAATAATATGGTGGGAAAGAACTCCTGCCAGGGTCAGAAGCTACAAAAGCCATCCCATTTTGACAACAGCTCAAGCCGAACTTTTCACTTCACAACTCTGGTGACATTTTTTGCGAGGCATTGGTGCCTCCTAGCTTTGGAAATGTGAGTTGAATTTCACAGAAAAAACATCTAAGCTTATTTAAGAATAAACTTATTTTAATAGGTTTATAAATAACTGCTGGAATAAACAGCCATGCTTTAAGAAAATGTACAGTGGCTTGTCCAAACAGAATTTTAACTCTACATATAACATGTCTGATTTAATTTAATTCCTCAAAAATTCCAGCCACACGACACTTCATTCACAGGGTTTTCTTTTGCTGCTGTAGGCCATATTCCCTCACACAGCTGATGAACTACAGAGAGGAAAGTGCCTAACTGGAGAAGAGGGGACAAGAAACAAACCTAGAGAGGAACTGGAGACAAAGGGTGGTTAATCTTGACATGGAGACCTCGGGGGAAGGCTCTGACTAGACTGACAAGGATGGAACAGGAGACTGGAAATGAATAAACTTGAATGGTTAACCTAATCTGTTACTGCCATTTCACTAGTAGCTCCGAGGACTATTGGTAGAATTGAATCTTGCTAATAAAGTCTGTGATTGTCAGTGTATGGATTTTGTTTTGTTGGTGTAATTTTCTTTCTCAGTTAGGGAATTACATAGCAAATCCATTGAAAGCAAGTTGCATTATCAAACACCCAGAAGTTAAGAACTGCAAGAATTAGTTCAGCCCATCCTGTGCATGCATCGTGACACCATCTTGTTACATGATGACAGGTCTTTTCTAGAGAACTTTTCACTGTTCACTTGCAAAGATTGACAATTTTCTTCTGAAAAAGCATCTAACAACATTAGGATCTCTCAGTACAATACGTGGCCCTTGGTCTTTTTTCCATGCTATGCAAAACCTGCTGGCTAGAAGGACCACATTTTCTCAATTTTTTGTATTTCTAATGCACTCATTTCTTCAGTGTCTGAGTGCTTCACAAACGTGTATTAACTTATCCTTCCAGTATTCCAGTGCAGTGAGGAAGGACAAATTGCTCCCACACTTTAAAGCTGGGGAACTGAGGCACAGAGAAGTTAAGGTCAATTGCATCTTATTCATTTGTGATGTTCAATATGAGATGCTTAGAACCCGATTTCTCAGAGTAGTTAACTTTCTATAGCACTTAATGCTGTCAGAGCACTGCTCCCATTGACTTCAGTTGGAGGTGTAAGCACTCAGCACTTCTGCAAATCAGACCCCATGATCTCAAGTCGGGCACCTAGAAAATGAGGAACACACAGTTAGAGATGACTTATGAAAATTCTGGTTTCTGTGACTTGATCAGCATTAAACAGGAACTGTGAGGCAGGGGTCCTGCAAAAAATAACTTACGGTCACACAGTTAAAAGGTATAACACTTATGCATGAAGGAGCACAGGCAGCCTTAATTCCTGCAATTCCTAATTGCTGGGCACTTGAATATGCAACCAAAACAATATTATTTTGATATAATGAATACAGATTAATGTAAAACTAGATTACTTCAGAAAATTAAAGATCTTGCCACTATGACGCAGAATTTAGCTTGGAAAGATTCCTTGCAGAAGCATTTGTCTTGCAGAACTTTAAGTCACTCTTTTTTTTTTTTTTTCCCAAGACAAGGTAGTGGAAGTGGTTGTTTCTTCCTGTTACTTTTTAACTTTTAGCTATATGGATCTGAATTTGCCTCCCATTGTCACAACTCCTTGTATGCTATACAACTGTTCCTGCTCTATGACATTACCTTTTGATGCTGACAAAAAGCTGCCTTGGTAAGTGCACAACCTCACATTTAATGTTTTATGCCAAAATACACACAGATCCCCCCAGGATCCCTCTCTAGGTGGGATGGTAAATCATCAAGAGAGTGAGCCACAGTGTTGCCAGCAGTGCACAGACTACAGTATCACATCCCACTCACACAACCAAGATGTGGATTTATCACGACTTCCAAAGGGACTGCACCCCTACCCCTGTTAGCACCACCAGGTGCAAAATGCATCATCACCTTATGGGAGGCCCTCTCAGGCTTGCAGTTAGGCTAGGCCCTCTCAGCCTCTGCAATTAGCTAGCAATCCACCCAGACAAAAGTAAGCAAAGGCACCTACCTGGTAATAAAGAGTTGGGATTAAAACAGGGTATTGTTTTGGACTTTCCCTGAAAAAATGAATACAAATCAATCTCATCTCTAGTTTCTTATTAAACTGATGATGAATGGAGAGGCAAAACACACTCTGTGTTCTTATAACATTAAGCCTTGTATTCCTGTGCAAAGCAACCTCATAAATACACAAAACCTTCTTTTCTGTTATTCTGCTTTATATGTTACTTCTAAGGTTATCTCAGCAATTTGTTCACTTTCTACCTGGGCTCCTTCCAGGTTCCAGCCTTGAAATTCCCAACACAAAATTCAGGGATTCCATATAAAAAGTAGTTTAAAAGCCAAGGGCCAAAGTGAATTTTCCCTTGACCAACATGGATAACACTTTAATAAAGTAAAGCTGGTTCCACTATTTAACACAAGAAAATTTTACGTATGCCAAAAGTATGTTTAATGCTGACCCTCTGAAAGTCATCAGTATAACCCGCTCACAGCCACAAGCACGACTCCACTACTTGGCTGTCCTTTCAGTAGGAAACTAAAGAGTTCCATACACTATTGTTTTCTCTCACACTTTTATAAACAAGTTTCCAGTATTAAACATCATGCCTGGAGTTTACCATATAAAAGATGTTCAATTCCCATCTAATAACAACTTCTCATTTTCCTACACTTCAGCATCCACTGAAGTGAATGGTTAATCTCTCCAGACCATTACAGGATGTCTCACTAATACACCAAAAAGTCCTTTAAAATCAAAGGTAAGTATTATTATTACTATGTGACAGAAACCATGAAGCAGAGAGATGGAAGTAACTTGTCCAAGGTCTCTTCAGATAGCATCATCATTCTGGAGGGCACTCCTATCTCTACAGTCCTGCTAGGCTTACTGTGTGACCTTCAGGATCCCCACACATAATCCACCTGACAAGAAGGCATTGTGTTTTTGTTGATTTCCTACTGCAAAGTAGTACAGGTGTGCAGTTCATCTATTCTTGTCCCTTACAAATTAAAACCAGCTAAGTTTAGAGATGCTGCTGCTGCTGCTCACTAAGTATGCTGCAGTGCTGGCATTTGCACTGACTCTGTGATAACCACTGAAAAGGTAGTACCAGCAATCAGCTATTCATCTGTACCAGAATATCCGGTGTAGAAGGTTAAACCTTCTGGCCATCAGAACAGGAAGTAACTACAAAGACTGTTTATTATCTGAAAGTACTGTAAAATACTGAGCTTCTGATGCAGGCCACATAAAACTACAGTTTTCCCATGTGCTTTTTCTACAGATGCATCTGAAACCCTTCCCTTGGTTTCAATAATATAAACTTTTCACTCGCTTGCTCTCTTTCTGGTCAGTAAGGATGTGTTTCTTCAGACAATGCCTTACCTTGTACTGGATATCCTGGAGAATTTCAGTTACAGCCTTTAGGCCTACATGCTCTTTTCCTATCTGAAATACAGTAAGGAAAGATGAGCTTCAGTATCTTGCTATTTCTGAAACTGTGAAGCAAGACAGCAATCAACCAGAACAGTAATTGTCTTCAGTAAAACTGTAGTTCTTTTTAGTTAAGCTACACAACCTTGTGTTAACAAAATACACTGATGCATGTCAACACCAGGCAACTCAATCACTGTAAATAAAGTCACCATTCAAAAAGATGTAAGTAACTTTAAAGCAGAGACAGAAACACATAAGAGTAACAGCTAAGTCTGGCAAGTTTTGACTAACCCTGTTTTGCAGTATATACCACGTGTGGAGTCAAAATCATATATGGTGTATAGTTTCCAAGGACACAGATTGTCAGGAAAGTCCACAGAAAGCAACAGAGCAAACAAACATAACAGATACTTTTTGAACTTGTTCCCACAGCATTGCAAATCTCACCCAAAGTATCTCTGAAGCTTGGAGGGGTTTCTTCCTGCCATCAGAGCACAGAATGGCAGATCTCCTTCCTCACATCTCTGGGATCCTGCTGGCAAAAGCCAGGCTCCTGGCAGCACTGCCTTTACTGAACAACTTTGAAGGCAGAAAAGATTGGGCCTTCAAAAGATACCCATTCTTGAAATAAGGTACTCTTATTTTCTATGAATATCATCCACCCTGTACACTGATTTCAGCTGCTTCTGATATCAATCGCCCATCCTGGGACCCTAGCTGTGACCTTCAGAACAACTCCAGCAAAATATGAAGACTGAGAACAGCCTTCTACTTGGTTTCTTTGCCAATGTGTGCACGTACGAGGCGGGGGATGAAGCAGGCCAGAGTGAGAATGGGAGAGCTGGACCCTGAAAAATTTGTTTGCTTTTTGTTTATCTTGGAATAGAATGGCACAGTAGTCAGTGGAAAGAAACAATTGAATGTGAACAGAAAGTACTTTGTTATTTCTAAGAATTTCAGAGGATTTTCTTATGTTTCATAATGGGATTTCAATTTAAAACCCTCAAATCACATAAAAGATATTGAAATCACTCCAAAGACGCTGTTTCTAAATTAACAATCACCAAGGGCTACCACTTAAATTAGGAGAAATATTTTCACTGACCTTAAAATGTGTTTGAGAAATGTGGTGCAAAACTATTATATCTCCATGCCTTTAACAGGAAAAGAAAATGAACACCAAATTTCCTCTCCCTAGTCCTTTAATAAACAGCACAAATACCATTTTTCCTTGGTCAACTCTAATTATATGGTGTCTTTCTCAGCTAACGAAAAAGCCCTTTGGAATGCTGCAGAACTCTGTTGAAGGTGAGACACCAGAAATGGAAAATGTATCACTGAAGTTTCAGATTTAAATTTAAGAACTTATATAAAACTTTCTAACTCAAAGGTTACCTCTGCTGGATTTAGAAGGTGACTTACATAAGCAATTATCACACAGCCCTCTAGGATACAAAACTGAAGACTTTATAACTTCCATTTTTAGCAGTTCTATGTAAGTGTTGGAGCTGTAACCAATGTACCTTTAAATTCAAACAGAGGTAAAGCTCAAAGGCATTCATAAACTCGTTATGAAATATGACAAATTAATAACATCACTGTGAAAGAAAATCCATTCGATCTAAGCACAAGTTCTAAACCTCCTCCTCCAAACCCATTTAAATAAAAAGTTTTCCATTTCTCATGAGGAGGATGAGAATCTGATGTTTGAGGATGAAAACTAAAAATCTTCTTTATAGGATGTAGCCCTTGGAAAATGTTCAACTGCAATGAGATTATGGGGCTAGCTTCCCAGCTTGCACTACACCTTCTTCTCAGAGAGCTTTAGGCCTCCTCATCAAAGGCTTTTCTGAGGGTCTGTGGCAAGGGTTGTTACACTCTCAGTCTGTCATCTCTGGAGAAGTTAGTTATACGACCCCACCTCATATTTGTCCTGTGTGAAGAAACACTTGTCACTGTGTTCAGAAAAGCACAATCCTACTAACAGTTTTTTGGGCTGTGCCAATGAGTTAGTATTTTTCGTCCTCTTTCCTCCTCTCCTCTGTGTATTTCCTCAAACCCTGAGCAGTAGGCCTGGCTAGGAATGGAGAAAAGCACATCACAGAGGTAGCAAAGCACCTGTACCTCCTGCCATTCTGCGCTCAGAGGAAAGGAGGTTTGATGTTGGCTTATAGCCAGAGTCACAGAGAGATGGCTGCCTATGTATGATCCCCTCCTTAGCTAACAGACTTCCAATATCCTGTTTAAACAAGAATTACTTATTTAGTGCATACACAGAAGACATGACTGAGAAGAATCTTTTGAACAAACACCAGTAGTCATACATTGTTTTATTTTACAAAAACATTAGAAATGAAAGAAAATGGAAAGGAACTCATTTTCCTCAGACAAATGATAGTGCACAGCAACAAGTGAAACACGGGAAACTTACCTGCACAAACAAAGCAATGATAGCTATGCCATGCTTCTTCCCTACGGCCTCATCAATGCTGCTGTACAGTGTGGAGTTCCAGTGCATTAGATGAAGCTAAAACAAAGTAACACAAACAGACTGATAGAGAAATTTATTTTGTAATTAAAACACACCAGCAGTTAACATCAATTAACAAAGCATTGCTCTGTGTGTGTGTGTGTGTGTGCGCGCGCACACATTCACACATGCATGCCTAAGGCTGTGCATGTACACATAAGTGAACTAGTATTCTAAACATCAGGAATACCAAGGACAAAAAATCCAGCTGCAGAGAAAGTGATGTATAGCTAGTTACCAAATATCTATAAGAAAGGTGTGAATAACTATGCTAATGATGATTACTGACTCCCTCTGAGGGAGGAAAGGAGGGAAAGGGAGGGGAGGGGGAAGAGGAAGAGGAAGGGGAAATGGAAGAGGAAGGGGAAATGAAAGGGGAAGGGGAAAGGAAAGGCAGCACTCTCTACTGAGGTTATATGCATTTCAAACACGAGTTTTTCCAGCACTAATGCTAAAATATAATCTCTGTGGCCAGGTCTGATAACATTGCAGAGCTTCACCATCCTAAGCACAGCTGCTTTGAAGTTTATCTGCCAACAACTTCTGCACATTCCTCACAGAAAGATCAGCTAAAAAATATACAAACTGTTAGATTAAATTCCCGATGTAAAATCATGATCAAAGTTTTGTTCAGTCATGTGTCTAAGAAGGTAAAATGTCACCCTGTTATCTAACATTGTTTCTACCTTCAGCAAAATTAGTTTTTAAAACAGATAGTGTGTCTTCCTATTTTGTGTTTCTTTTCTGTAACAGCCTCTGTGAAATGCTTATTTCCCTCTACACAGCAGAAGTTCACCCAGGCATCACAGCATTTCAGAAGACCAGTTTCTCAAGCAAACCCTCTCCCCTTATTTAATCTCCAATGAGAATTTTGGGTACTCCTCCTAATGACTGTCAATTCAAAAGTCAATATAAAAAGTTACATTAACATACTGTAAAGTAAATTAAATGCCAAATAATCTTACAAGTAATTCTACTCATGATCGTCAAAGGCACCTGCTGTGCTAAAAGCAGGAAACCTTTTTCTTAAAAAAATTAATAATTCATTTGAAGGTGGGAATACTGATACAAAGGCACCTGCCCAGGGCTACAAAACTTATAGGCATACAAATGCTTCCTGTTAGAACTATGCAGTCTCACTACTGCCTATGGAATTACTTGCATGTGTGTATTTTATCACCTATAAAAAGCTCTGTTACACATTCGATTTGCCTTCGGCTTTGAACGAACAAAACGACGGGATCAAATAACGAGATATCAGCCTCCACCACTCCCGTGAGCAGACACGGGCCTACCACCACCCAGGAAGGTAACAGCCAAGGCACTGCGCTTTCCGGGACGAGCCTGGCGTTTCCAGCAGCTATCCACTAGAGGGGGCACACGGAGTCCCCCGAGCTTCACCAAAATCCCGACGTTATGAAGGGGAAAGAATGAGTTTGGGGTGAGCGCTGGAGGGATGGCAGTGTCCTTGGCGCGGAGGGAGCAGCGGTGTATGGCACCGCGGCTCGGTGGTTGGAAATGTCAGAGCAAGCTTGTCCTCCGGTGGCTGAACAATAGCGCTGAGAGAGATCGCCAAATATAAAGAGACCGTGACTCTGACTGTGTCAACAGGCGGGTCTTGGCTAAAGCTGCCCTGGCATTCAGCGGCGCGTTAGGCTTCTTCGGAGGTGAAGCCCATAATCTGATGTGTGTCTGCGTTCTGACAACAGTTATTCTTTCCCAAAGATTTGAAAGGAAAATGTTGAGCCTCGGCAAGAAGAAAATGAGCAAGAGCATCAGACTGCGCCAGCTTATGCAGAAGCAGGTTGTTTTCCTGTCTTAGGAAGCAGGCTCATCAGGGCAGAGACTTCCGTAAGATAACACGATATATCAGCTAGAAAAATTACACTAAAGCCTCTGCATAATACTATAAAACATTAAGAGGTCTGTGCCTGACAGAAGGGTCTGCTACACAATACACTTAGTGCTGCATGAAAGGTGAAATGCCCTGCAGCTGGAACTGTGTTCCAAGGAACATACCTACTGGCCAGCACCCCTTTCCACATCTCCAGGGGACATGGGGAGAGTAAGTTTAAGTATTAGCTGCACACTTTAACAGTATCTTTAGGTGTCTGAATCCCCACCTGGACTCCTTCCTGTCCACTAGTTCAACAAAGGTCAGGAAAACACAACATAAAGTCAAAAAAAGGGATGTACTTCAGGCTTAGTAATCAACATTGAACTAAAATAAGGTAGATTTAGATTAGTTATAACAAAACCTTCCACTAGGTGAGAGTGGTGAGATAATGGAACAGGTTCTCCAGAGAAGCTGAGGTTGTCCTCTCCCTGGCAGTGTCCAAGGCCAGGCTGCATGGGGCTTTGGGCAACCTGGTCTAGTGGGGGTGTCCCTGCCCATGGCAGGGTGGTTGGAACTAGATGGTTTTTGAGGTCCCTTCCAACCCAAACCAGTCTGTGGTTCTGTGATCACTAAAGGTACTGAAACAGGCAATCAGCACTTCTGGTCCAAAGTTGTTTGTAACTCTGAGGTTCTGCTCAAGGGTGTTTTAAATATACCCTATGCTCCTTGGAACAGGAACCTTTGCTTTGTGCTGGGTTGCTAAAGCCCAATGTAGAATGGACTTCTGGTCTGTGTTAAGCTGTTACTGTGTTACTTCCTTAGAGGTGGTGATAATTACAGTAGATTAGTCATCTGGTTTTTACACAGTAGGTTGTAAACTTGCTGGTATAAACACTGTGGTGTTAAAATAATATCAGCAAATTCATAAATGGATTAGACAAACTATGGAAAAATAAAAAAAGACAGACACTAAAGAACACAGGTAAAGATGCTGCCTCTAGCACTCCTAGCCACAGGTGACAGCAGGTAACTGGAGAGTACAAGGAACAACGGTCAGGTACACATGCTCTCTCTACATAGCATCCCCCACTAGCACTATTAGGGATAGCAGACAGCATGGACCACTGGCCTGATCCAGCAGTGTGTTTACTATGTTACCATATTCTGCATCCAAGTGATATAAAAAGGTTCTGTCATTAAGGATTTACAAATTGAAATTGGACAGGCAACCTAATGGAAAATAATAAATACCATAATATTCCCTAACAACAGACCAACAGGCCTCACATCTTCTGCTCTAACTCTGATAAGCCCATGCATGCACTTTTAAATAAATAAACAGATGTTAACAGGCACTTAAATAAATGGAAGTCAAATCAAATTAATTATTCTTCAGAGTAGGAAAAAATGTAGCTCCGATAGCAGCTGGGTAAGCAAACAAAAAAGTGATTCAGAAAGGGAAATATTAGCAAGGAAGTAGTAAGGCCTGAGTGCCTATAGCAAAGTGTTGCTTTCAAATTGTAGTTTATCCTGTGTGTTCATGTGGTCCTCTGGAGCTGTTCTGCTTTTTGTTTTTGTTTGTAGTATGACATCAGATGAAAACATCAGATAACAGTTAAAAAAATATGGATAAAAAGTCTACAAACACCACAAAATTTGAACTCTATAGAGAGCACAGTCCACAAACAACATGGCTTGTAACGCCTGTTAACATTAATGGGAATTGGATGTGCACAGAGGAAAGTGCCCTGTGCCTCTGCACATCTTGAAACTGTCAATATAATACAATGCCTATGTACACTGACAGCTTCATACCCATGTATCTACCTGTAGCAATAGCCAGAGAGGCTTATTAAATCAACGCTCTGTATTTCAGTAACCTTCAGTTCTCTGTTGATTTGGGACTGCTACATAAAAAGTGTGCACTCAAAAGGGGTGCTAGTTTCTGATAGGAACACAGCCACGTGGATTTTTGTTAAATAATCAGCTACAGTGCATTGGCAGCTTACTGCTGTGTGGTTTTCATCTGGAGTACAAACAAGCTGTACGTGTCAGCATGGCAGGAGAGGCTCTGCTCAACTTGCTAGCTAATGCGTTGATACTCAGTAGTTACGATGGTTCTATACAACCCATGTGAGTCAGCTTTGCTGTGACCAGTGGGGGCTGGCTCAGCATGCCAGACAGTACACTTTTACAAAATTATCAGAAAGCTGTGAGAAACTTCATACCAAAAAACAAGCAAACAAACAAAAAAATACACTTTTCTCTTGTATAAAAAAATAATTTGGAGCCTTTTAACATTCCAGCTGGAAATGAAAGAACTGCAGCAGTGACTTCCTTAAAATCAGATAAACTAAAAACTCACAAAGTGCTGATAAAAATTATTTGTTCTGTGAACACCTGGAGAGACTGTCCTTCACAGGGAAGATTAAGAAATTATTTCAGGTAGCAGAGCGAACCCTGCAGAAGCATTTTTCTGTATGGAACAAACTCTGATAGTTTTCTCCATTTTCATCCAGCCCCCACTTGACCAAAGAACAACAGAAGATCCCAGTCCTAACGTCCTTGCTTAGGAAAAGCTGACACAAACATTACAAGGGGCCTCTCACAAATTAAGACTTCCTCAAAACTGAGTAAGGCCCTGAGATTCTTGCCTTAAAGTCAATAAACAAATGAAAACCCTTCTCTTAAATCCATTCCTGTCCCTACCACAGAAATACCCTTTATGTCAATAGAAAAATAAAAGGCCCAGGACGACAGACTTTTGCACAGAATCAGAGTCCCTGGGATTACAGAGTCCTCTGATTCTGACAAGAATCAGAGTTACTCTACATGACCCGGCACATTTATCAGTTCTTGAAGCCAGTTTCTCTCAATTAAAAAACAGAGTTAAAAAAACAGGTACATTATTTCCCTGTCTGGAGCTCTGGCTGCTCTCTGGAAATCTGCAGGGTCCTAAGCTTACCGAGAACAAAAATGATCTTTTAGGCTCTGTTGCTGACCTTATTTTATTCCCAGCTCACACATAAAAACACATAATGATGGGATAATTTAGGTTGGAAGTCACCCCTGAAGTTCACTGCCTCTTCGCCCATTCACAGCAGCACAAACTTCAAAATTAGCTACTAATTCAAAGCCAGATCAGGATCTCAGGGACTTGTCCAACTAAATACTGCGTATCTCCAAGGATGGATATGCCACAATCTCTCTGGGTAACCTGTTCTGTGTCTGACCTCCACCCTCGCAAAGAATTTTATCTCCTTGTAACTAATCAGAATCTGTCTTGTTGCAATCTGTGCCCCTTGCCTCTCGCATTTTCACACTGCCCAGAAGAATCTCTGCTGAGAATCCTAAGCAAAAATTGCCCACAACCACCAGAATGAGGCCTCTTTCTCATAACCTCTTAGTCATCAACCTACATGAATGACCAATTTTCACTTAAGTTTACTTTCACCAAGGTTTACCCAACTCTTGCAATGTCAGGAAAGTCCCTTACTGTGATGTGCTGCTGCATATGTGACCCAAGTGGCAGGCCAAACATGAGACAGGCTCGTGGTTTATAAGAAAATATACCCTGAAATAAATCACAGCTCATCTTTTGTTATGACATATTTGATTAAGAAGGAGGACTCTGCACTCAAATGTTTCTGCACTCTTATACCATCTTAATGTTACAAATTTGCTATTAAACTGCACAATTTGAATTACTTGCTACCATAAAAAGGAGTGCAGATACTGTAACTGCTTTTTTAATACTTACTGCTGAACTACTGGAACCCTCATTTGTTACTGGGATCCCTATGAAACAAAGTGCAGGGCTTCCACCCCTTGGGCCAGTCAGATTGAAACAAAGTCAAAACCTCTCATCTCACTGGCAGCAAGGGAAGAATGCGTGCCAACAGCAGAACTCCTCCTGAGCTCCCTGGCACCAGAGCCAGGCCCTACAGGAGACTTACTGCCCTACAGGAGACTCACTGACAGCTGAGGCAGGAGGACACAACATGAAACACTTGCCTGACTCAACCTAGTTGGCAACCATAGCCCATTTTTCTAGAGATTGTGACATGGGGGATCCTTCAGTTCAACAGGCTCCTCCTGTTTGTGCTTTACACACAGTAGCAGCCCATCATTTGAAATAGATCCTCTTCAGATCTGCATGCTAAATTATTAGAACATCAGACAGTGACATCACCATCACTAGGTTGCCTGAATCTATGCAGTTGCTACAACTGCCTGCTGTACTAGTTCTACTCACCACACTCTTACTCTTTACTAAGGACCTAATTACTATAAAAGCTTCTTTCTTCAATGCATGCTGCATCATGTGTGAATTAAATCTTCTGGAAAGCTTTGTTCCTTGATCAGAACTAGGTTATACAGCTGTTTCTTATTAGCTGTGCAACTAGCCATTACAAGCTCCAGAACAGTCTGCTTAGCCTAGTAATATTACAGGACAGTAAGACATCTAAACATGAGAAAGATGTTACTGCTCTTTTATCTTCCCAAACCTTATTTCAATTCGTATAGGCTCAAAAGACTAATAGGTAGGTTAATACTGCACCACCAAATCTTAACTAGACTAAAATGTGTTAGCATGGAAACAATGAGCATTCTGCTTTTTGCCATATTTATGTCAGGGTTGTGAAAGAGAATGGAGCTGAAACTGTCCTGATTCCACATAAACGCCATGTCAGGGATGAACCTGTAGTCCTAAGGTAAATTAAAGCAGCTTTAAAGCTGTCTGCTAAAGATTGCAGAACTAAGAACTGTTGTCCTGAACTCACTCAAATTTGTTAGACCAGTTTCATTCACAATATGCCATAAAATTTCAGGAAGGGAACAGCACAAATGGGAAACTGTCTACCTAAGGCCAGCATAGAGTCTTTCCTGGTTTGAGTGGGACAAAATGAAGCTGAGGATTTCAGCTGGTAATAATAGAAGGCAACACAGCCCAGTTGTACAATAAAGATGTGCAATTTCAACAACGCAAATACTGCGTAAACAACAGCACAGGAGGACAAAACGTGGAATAATTGTGTCTTGCTCTTATAAATGAACACCAGAATTTATGAGTTGATACTCAACTTGGCACTGAATTTTTTCAGGAAGCAATTGGCTAAGCTGCTGGCAGTGACCATAACATATAGTAATTAAGTTCCAAATCCTCACAAGGGGACGGAACCAAGGATATGACCAGGGCACACAGCTTCAAGAAAAGTGATTAAAAAAATAGAAAGTTAGTTATTAACAGCCTGAAGCAGAGGTTTAGGAAATTAAAGTTAATGGAATTGATACAAAGACCACTGGAAAACATCTTAGGAGAAGCAGGAGTACGTGTACATGCTCATGCCACAAAAAAATGAAGAAAAACCCATGAAGTAACAGAGCCTGCATGGTTAAACATCACGGTTCAGTCAAGGTAAACAAGCTTCCTTTGAAAATGCAAATGCAAATAAAAGCAAACGACTAGATCATAAACTCTGGGCAAAATCAAGATGAAGAGGATGAGGAAGTAGCCAGGGGGGTTAGGTTATTAATCAGTGTACTTGGTTTATGCTTGTAGACTTGAATTTTTCAAGGCTTCTGTTGTGGACAGGTGCCAAAATTCTCCTGTACTTCAGCAGAAGTTAAATCTTTACATTTTTGTACATAGATCACTGTGACATCATTTATAACATAAAGGGAACACTGTGCCTACCTTTGAAAGCAACACAAATTTCAGTGCTGCAAGAGACAAGGTGCCAAGAAGCACAGGTGAGGACACTGTTAGTGTTAAAAAAAACCCTGATTAATATAATGTGGGAGAAGTGAAAGCACAGCTTCTGCTGAACTTCTGCTTGTTACCATCTACTGAAAGCGTTAAAGATCTAGCAGGTCTAGTCTGTGGGTTAACCGTCAGGCTCCAAGTATGTACAGAATGAGATGACATTCCCAGAACAAAGAAGTCTGTAATCTAAAATCACAGAAATTAGGTGCAAACAAACCAAGTTGGAGCAGAGTACAAAGTATCCTGTTTAAACAACTTTGTAGTCCCAGTGTGAGATTCTGTACATGTCCAGCCTAAAGCTAAATTCACAGGTGAAAAATGAAGAGTAAATGTTCACCTGGAACATCAGTGTAGTCCAGAACCCTGGCTAACTGGTGTTCTCTCCATGAACATCTCTCACAGAGGGCTAGCTGTAAACAAAATATTTTTAATTTGATCTTAAAAAAGGTTGCAAATACACCTTCTAAAACCCATTCTCCTTCCAAAAAGTCAGCTACGCACACCTTGCAAAAGCACACCTTGCAAAAGCAATATAGGCAACCATGTGGCATGCCTTTGGGTGTGCCACTGAAAAGGTAGGAGTAGTGGAAGTACTGAATTAATTGCAGCATTCAGTAAACACTCTTGCAGTTGCTTTGGCAAATCACTTGTGCTAAAGAAGAATCTACATTGGTAAGCCATATTGAAAAAGATAAAATAAAATAAAACCACTGCAACATCTAATATTAACCAGAGATTCATGTTTCCTTTGAACAGTCTAAGCACACGCAGTAGCCTCTTTTCATATAGTACAAAGAACTGCTGGCTCTTCGAAGAAATTAAATTAAAACAGCAGGAAGGCTGAGAGAGTTGGAGAAGGCTTGGAGGAGACCTTATAGCAGATTTCCAATACCTGAAAGGTGCCTATAAGAAAGCTGGGGAAGAACTGTTCACAAGGACATGTAGCAACAGGTCAAGGGGCAGTGGTTCTAAACTCGAAAAGGGTAGAATTAGGTTGGGTGTTGGGAAAACGTTATTCAATATGAAGGTGGTGGATCACTGGAACAGGTTACCCAGAGAGGTGGTGGAGGCCCCATCCCTGGAGATACTCAAAGTCAGGCTTGATGGGGTTCTGAGCGACCTGATCTAGTGAAGATGTCCCTGCTTAGTGCAGGGGGTTGGACTAGATGACCTTTAAAGGTCTCTTCCAACCAAAAACATTCTGCGATTCTATGATTCTATGAAGTACGTATGTATACAGAGAGATTCAAAAGACTAGAGCTATAAACAGTGAGGTACATAGAAAAAAATGGAATTGAATGTTTTATTTTGACAAAAGAAGCTAGAAGGCTAAAAAAATAAAATTAATTTAAACTTAATTTTAAAAGGGAGAACAGGTGTTGTGTCCCTCTTCTAATCAGTGATGGACTAAGTCTTCAGAGGGAGGCTTCATTTCCAGTGTATACAAGGTTAGGAAGAGGGAAGGGGACAAAAGGAGGCTGACACAAAGCCAAACACCGTGGTAGTTCTCTCAGTCACAGGGAAGCAAGACATGGGCATCAACTATCTTATGGTTAATGCAACCACACCACCAATGTCAATTTGTCTTTCTTTTTGTGAAGGACACCAACCCACAGAAAGCTTTGCAAACCCCACCAAGACCTCCTCCATCCAGGCCTTGACTAGAAGATCAAAATTTCTCCCCATTTATTCATGGCTGCTGACATAGCTCACCTGTTTCTTAGGAAAACCATTGGCAAAACGCTAAAGTGTACAGGGGAAACCAATATGTTGTAATTTGTAGTTTGTATTTATTTTTTCTTCCTGTTCAAAAGGAAAGATTTCTAGTGTGTCTACTGAGACACACAGAAGATGCAAAGAAAACAGCAATTAATAAAAAAAATAATTTTTTCCAACTGTAAAAAATTATACAGGCTAAGAAAAGTAATGAAAAAGACAAAACACCCTTAATTCCACATTACCTACTTTCAGTATCAACCCTATCGGTAAGAAAAAGAAAAGCTACGGAGTTATTATCAGCAGACTCATAGGTCAGGCTCTGCACTGTGCCAAGTTTCTGCTCAGTGTGTAAAGCAAGGAGCACCACAGGGCAGGATACTGTTCTCTGATACCACGTCTGGCTCCAGTAAGTGTGTAGGCTGAGGTGCACTGGGCCTGCCCTTACTTATGCCAACTGGCACAAATACAGATTCAAGCCCTTCTTCTTCCTTCCCTTGAAGGCCAGGAAGGAAATAGCAAGGATTTTAGCACGGGACCCTCCATCCTGCTTTTACTGTGGATTCTGGCCAACCTGAGTGGGTGTATGTGTGTGTCTGTGTGTGCTTTTATAGTTCCACAGTTATAAAGTGCGAAGCTTGGCAAAAGGACTTGTCCTTGATGAATAGCTGATGGTATTACTGGCTAGCAATGTCACCAAGAAGACAGAAAACACCAAGTGCTATGGGTTAAGTATTTAATTCTGGAAGTGCTATTATGTGACTAAGCATTTAATATAAGCAAGTCCAGTTCCACAAAGTGTTGGCTTCAATCTGTTGCCCTGGATTTAAAACTGGATGGTTCATACGTAGAAGGATTTAAATCACTGGTTTAATTTTCAACAATAGATTCTCTAATGAAGGCAGAATAAAAAATACTCCTTCCTCGCTAATTTATTACATTTTATTAAGAACTAATTTGAATTCCACAGTTCTCTGTGTTTCAAAGTTAAGGGTCTCTCTAAAGAGATGAGAATCTGTAGCTGCATAATATATTCTTAAATCATAATCTTGATTAGTCGCCAGTGAGCAGTTGTACTTCCATACTACTCTACTATAGGAAACTCAAGTTGGGGAGGGGTGTCTGTAATGTTGGCTATGTCTCCATTGAAATAATAAACTTTGTTATGCATCTCAAACACTTTCCTCCTAAACTGCAAGTTTTCAGATTGCATAATGGTGTTATACCTATTTTCTGCTCACCTGTAGTTCCATAAACTCCACAGATGTTCAACTTTAACTGTTTCCCACGTCAAGTCATTATTATGAGGTTTAATGCTGGCACAGTGAGAAGACAGGAATGATCAGTGAGACCATCTCATTGGCAACAGGGTGGTCTATGGACTAGGGCATAAGACAGCCCTGAGGTAGAATTGTTGAACTGGTATTTATAACCAAATCAGGTATTTTGATACTACGGTGTCTGCAAGCCTTACTAGATTTCAAACATCTAGGAATCATGAGTCAGGTCTCTGTCAGTTCTGAAAAAGGCACCATGTATGATCATAGCTAAATCATTTAATCCCTTTGAACTTGTTTTCTGCCAGTTCACTGACAATAGCAGAACTTGTCTCCCTCACACTGATGTTTTAAGGATTACATTATTTGTGCTTGGGAAGCACTCGGGCGTGACAGCAAATACTTGTGGAAGCCTTCAAAGGTTTTCAGCACTTTGATGATCTATAAGTTTTATCCTTTAAAATGGATGAATGTGGGCACCATTATCACAAAACACAAAATGCAGGGTTTAGCATCAGAAAGTTATTATGTCCTTCTTTGAGTATTCACTCATGCACCGGGGCCAACCTAGGAACTGGTCTTGACGCAAGCATACAGCATGGAAAGGGAGGAAAATAAGGAATCTCCTTCCCAGCTCATTCCGTAAATGACAGGTTTTATATAGAAAAACAGTTAGGCCTAGTGGTTAGGGCAAAGTGCCAAGGAAAACCAAACAGGAAAACCAAGGAACCAGGAAGCTTAGGCAAGATGTGAGCAGAATGCCAGCAACAGTCATGGCAGAAATTAGAAAATTATATTCAACTGAAGCAAATCATGACAAGGGCACACAGACAAGAAAAACAGCAAGGAAGAGGCTTGAACAGCCATCTTGTGCTTAAACTTGGGCTTAAATCATCCTCAGAAGTCCCATCTTCTAAGTAACTACACAAACTCTTCTACCGCAGCAGAGTGGAAATATAACTAACCGTCTTCTTAGAGCTGGGAATGAGGTTTGTAATAAGGGATGTCACGATAGCAGCCTCTACATCCCTGAGTACAAGCACTGTCACCAAGACCCTTCTGTGGGGAAGCGAGGCAAGAAGAAACCAAAGCTCTAATTCTGCTCAAGCTGTGGAAAAGATTGACTTCTTTTACAGAAGTATCAGTCTATATTGCTGCCACCATAGGCAGGGATTCCTAAAAGCCTTTTTGTTCAGTTACTTGCCTGCCTCTGCAGGGATGCAGCGCTATCAAACTTGTCACTACATGCTGTGACTGAATGTTGCATCTTAGCCCAGTACAACTGGAAGAAAATTTGGTGCTAAGTGTTTATTGCAGGCAACGCGCAAAGACTGTCCTCAACTCCTGGCAGAAACAGACCAATAAGCTGAGTTAAGATGGAAAAGGAGGCCCAGAGAAGGGGCCCCCTCTTGAATCAGTACTTGTTTTCTTCTCATTCTCATTTCCTTCACCCAACTTCTTTCCATTGTGACATATCCCCTTAGAAGAGTTTTTCCTGATACGCTTGGTCATTTGTGGTTTGAACCATTTATTTCCAAAAGGAATACTGCAACTCATCAATCTGGTAGGAGTTACAAATCACAGTCTTATTGCAACTGCCTCCTCTAAAGACTTTCACCTGCATATGAGTCATGAAGCTTCTCCACACGTGACTAGGTGTAAATAAGGTAACTCTCAAAAGAGAGACAAAAGGATGAAGAAGCTTCTCTACAGACTGTTAATGCCATTCGTCTTTCACCTGGTGTCAACAGCTTGTATGTCTTCCACAAGCCACTAAATAAATTGCAGATTTTGCACAGAAATCACACTTTCTACCCATGAAGATCTGTACAGTTCTTTTACAGAGCTTAACTGAGCATTTCTCAGGCTCTAGCCAACCTAAAAGCATGTCTGTGTGAAAACATCAGCCCATTTACACACCTGCTTTTTTCAAGAATCCACAATATAAAGCACACAGACGTTCCCTGAAATGTTTAAACTATTTGTGACTGAGCAAAACAAGGGCAAATCCAAGTTCATATTGACAAATCGCCCAGAAACAAAGTGTACTTCAGAAACTGCATGTGCCTATTTAGGTCAAATTAACCCTCAACCACAATAAAAATATAATAGTAAAAGAGCAGAGCAACCAGCAGTCTCAAGAACCATAAGCTGCTCGTGTCTGCTTTCACAATGATGGTAATCTTGGTGTTATCTTATTGTTGGTTTTCTCTTTCCCAGTATACCAGGAGAGGACAGAGACCTCCTGGCTTTATGTCACTACAAAAACAATTTTAAAAAAACAAACAAGCAGAAGTCACATCAATTAGGGGACCACAGAGTGTATGGTACATAGAAAAACACACAAAAAAAATTTAAACAACTGCACATGATACAATTCAGTGAGAGCCCCAGAACTGGAGCTAGGGCCAGTTTTACCCATGGAGTCCTATGTAAAGCTAAGCATTATTGTTATGTTCAAAAATGGCATCTACATAATGTATAAAAGACTGTTTCTGTATAAATCACTGCAGATTTGGAAAACAAAACTAAAAACATCTGCTTAGATATTGGCCTGATTTTCCTATGTTTTTCCAGAATTCTATCCTCAGAAATTAGATAATGCCCAATGGGCATATCTACTTTCCACTATTATTAATCTGTTATTCATAACCTGTCAAAAATATAGCTCTTAGATGAATACCAGCATTTTCTTATAAGACACACTGTTTTAATCATAGCTCACAGTATTCATTGGCAATGATTCCAAAAATTAGAAAAAATGTCCAAGCCTTTGAGTAACAAGTTAATTTTCCACCAGAAAACTTCAACAATGTCTGAGCAGAGTTCCAGACCCCAGCATGAAGCTACATCAACCCTTCTGGATTCTGTTCTTTTTGCCTCCTGTTAAATTCATGACTCCCTAAGCAAGATACTCTTCATTCTTAGGTCTTGTGCTGCCAAAAGGGAGCAGAATGAATTAATCTTTTTTTCACAAGCCAATAATCAACAGGACAGTAAGACAACAGGATTTACTCCTTGATTTAAAACCTTTTCTTTTAGGGTTTATGACTGGGATCATAGTCCCATTAAAGCTACGGGAAAAAAATCCACAGGTATCAGAACTGAGCTCACATATTAGAAACTACTGTCACAGAGAAATCCCCACACCAAAAACTGTAAAGACCTGAGCAGATAAGCATAATATTAACAGCCTAACCTGAAGCCCTAAAGCTGTAACTGTTTGATGAGATCCTCAGGCAGGCACCATTTCCTGTGAACAAAGGAAAACTTAATGATTTAAATCTGATTTCAGGTAGGATACATTTTTTGCATTGTATTTAACCTCATTGCAGCAGGTATTTCAGTTACTCTGAAAGACTGTACAGAATGAATTAGTCTGCTCTTCATTACACAACAGAAAGGAACATCTTATTTTCTTGTACAGAACTGATTCTGGTCCTTCAGGCAACTGGGTTTTCTTCTGTTCTACTCAAAAAAAAAACCCTGTAGGTCAGAAAATAGAGTTTTTAATCTTCCTGCACAACTTGGAAACAACTTTTACATTATTTTCTACCAATCCGCTTCTACTGAGAGCTTTCACATGGTTCTCAGCTAATATAATACTATGTTTTAAAGAGGATGGATGGATTACAGAAAATTATCCTCTTGGACATATTACAAGTGGTGAAAGGAACGTTTTTATTTTCTCAGACAGAGTTTTCTTTCAGAGCAGCAGCCTGGAAACAACTCTTCCCTTATGGTCAGATTGTGCCTTTGGTCACACCACCGCTTGAGCAACTGAGAGGAAGAGACACCTTTAAGGCACAATTTCCTCTGTTTCCCCTCACTTCAGAAGCAGTAAAAACTTTTTCTTTATTTTTTAACACGAGTTAAACAATGATGCTGTCGTACAGTTTACTTTCTCCTGCTGTCTTTCCTGAATTTTTTTACTGTAAACTGACTCAATCTGGACCTATGGGATGCTGTGTTTAGACAGAGATCAGGTACAATAGGCTTCCATTTGAAGCTGCCCCTATTTTAAATTTGTTAGTAAGAAAAATAAGTATCTTTCTTTCCCCTCTCTACCTCCCTTTTATACATCAAAGTTAAGGGAGAGAGTCAGAGTTTCATTAGTTCTTCATTTGTTCTTCCTCCTTCTCCGAAACATACTCTTGGCATGAAGCAGAGGAACAAAGATGTCAAGTAGGTTCCTCTCCCTTATATCTATATCAGCTTCAGGTAACTGACACATGGATGTGAGTGTCAGGTTTACTACTCTGTGGAAGTGGGTACTGTAAAGCATAGTCTCACCCCTGGTACCTTGTTCCATTTGCTGGCAAGAAACAAGCCTCTCAATGTTAAAGACCATTACTAAATATTTAGCACCAGCAGTGGCCAAAGGAACTTCGTCCAAAAGCCAAAATAACACTGTTTATATGGAGTAGAAGTACTTGGAGAGAAAGATTTCTGGAGGTCACACAAATGTCTCCTTCCAATTTCTGGCCAAAAGGCAAGACCGGCCTTCATGCTCTTGTTCTCATGGAACAGAGAGAGGTGCACTGTACTGATACACACAGCCGTCCACTCTTCCTTTGTTTAAAAAGATGTGATACAGTTTTTACCTATGACAACTACTTATTGTTCTGTCCTGCCTTCCTGGCTGATTGCAAACACAGATGTTTCAGTGAAAATGATAACACTGGCGTATTTCTGTCAACATTCTGGTTTCTTCAGTCAAGGAAGGAGGAAAACATGTCTATGCTGAACTTCATATTGTAATAAAAATAACAGTGAGCTCAGCCTCCAAGCCACGTGAACAATATTTTTTGACAATGTGAATTATTTCAAGAAGTGATTCCAGAAGTTACATAAGCTTAGCAGTACAACCCAGTTCACCATGAACCTATGTATCCTAACCATGCACAATGGCCCCAGCTCCACGTCTAGTAATAACAGGTTTTTTGCAGTAAGAGATGCAGGATACTACCCAATTAATACAGGATGTTGCCTTATTTTTATTAAAATCATTATGGTATCAAAGGTGAAGAGACTAAGGAAGTAACTGAAGAAAGTTCTTCCAAATTCTGAAAAAGAGCGTTCTTTTTTGAAGTCAGCCTTTGCAAAGATCATTACACTGATAATCTAAAGCTGTTCCACAACTATCTGGTCCAGTGCAATAAAATAAAGCCTCACAGTCTTCAGTCCTAAAAAACCAGACTGCTACTCCAGTCAGTAAATATAGAAAGTCATCTCAGGTCTCTCTCTTTAAACTTAAATTTGTTTTCTATTGAACTTCTCCAGTTTTATATTAGTGTAATGGAGCATATAATCTGGGCCTAGTTTGTTGGGTTAATGTACCCACTTACACAAAGCATTTATGTTTTCATACTACTCCTTATCCCCATGACTTGTGCTCCTGCCACAAATAGAGGAGAACTTAAAATCCTTCTCATCTGCTTTGTAAATAATTTCTAGTTCCTTAGGGAAAAGTCCTACTAGATTTGGTACATATTTCTAGGCATGCAGTTGTGCACTAACAACTGCCAACTCATTTTGGACTTCTGGCAGAATGAAAGCATAAGCTACACCAGACGGCTTCTATATTGCCCAAATAGGCACCCATTGCTGTTTGTGTTCAGTAACTAACAAACCCAGCGAAAATCAAGACCAATATGCATTCAGAATATGGTGATTTCCAACAACTGTATAAACCAATGCTAATGTAAAAGGAAAATAAAATTTCTTTTTCCCTTGATCAAAGTGATTGTTCTCAAAAAAGAAAAACAAACAAAAACAAACCAAAAACCAACCAAACAAAAAGGTAATCCCTGACATGGAACAGAAAATCTCCCATTTTGGAAAACCAGTTCAGTACTATTTCAAAAACATTTACAGACGTCACAAGCACCTGTTTTATTATTGCTCAACTGTAATATTTGATTTGGACAATTTGAGATGGATTCAATATAGCAGCTCTTTGTGCATATAGCAGAAGGAAATGCAGCTCATCTGTCAATAAACTGCCTGCATTTTCTTGCAACATGGGGCAGAAGATGATGAACTGGCTCAGTCAATACACCTGTGTCCAACAGACCTTGGCTATGACAAACGATGCTGTCGTTTTATGCCAGAAGAATTAATCTCTATACAGATCTGTTTGCAAAATTAAACATTTGCACTGCACAAAAAACGTATTATGAATCCTTTTTTTCTGCCATCAAATTTCTTTAGCAGTCATTATTTCTTAGAGACTGGAGTCTACCTGGAAGATTTTTCGCCGCAAGAGGCAGGATAGCACTGGCTTCTTCACAGCCAAGGGATGTTCTTCAACTGTGCCAGGATTCTGTTTGTGCAGCTTCCATGCTGCTTTTAAAACAGGTGAAGAATAAAATCTCTTCATGACAGATCAAGTTTGTTGTTTTGCAATTCTGGGTCAAGTGTATTTTTCTCTGGACTCTGGACAGAATTCTGAGGTTTCTGCAGATTATCAATACACTGTTCCCACAGACCACCAAGACAGTTTGCAAAGTGATCCTTAATAAACAGGGAAACAGGGAGACCCTTACAGGCTCACAAGTACAGGTTTTTACATATTTCATGTCAGTATTTCTTGATCACCACATGCTGAACCAGCCTTGAGGGAAAGCACGAAGCAAAGCTGTTTCTTAATGAACAAGTTATTTCCTGCCTCACGGAAGCACTGCAGTATCCTGACAGTCCTACTGCCCAAATAAAACATACTGTATAAATATTGTGCCTTTCCCTTTGGTTGATGAGTCATCCCCATTCAAGTAATTTTCCTGAATTGCCAGGATCTGCCTCAAATCAACCTGCAAAGAAAATCTGCCTCAAATCAACCTGCAAAGCCCCTGTGAGTCACTTTACATATGGGTTTTTCTGATGGACCAATGCAAAATAATTAACAGCAGAACCGAGATCTGACCCCAAACTCTTCAATAAAGTACCTGAACAACACTAAGAAGCAGACTGATGGTGTTAAGTCCACAAGCTTTTTACAATCAGCTCTGCAGTAGTTGCTGTAATGCATTTCATATCCCTTCCCATAAACTGGTTCTATTCCAGTAGTCTAGCACTCATGAATCTGACACTACAGTAACAAACTTCCTAGCACTGAACAAGGCAGAGAAAAACAAAACAGAATTTCCTCATGATGGGTTATGATAGATAAATAAGGAAAAAATGACCCAAAGAACTCTACAAAAACCCATCAGGATTGGTGTAACTTAAAACTAGTCTTGCAGCCCAGGTATAAGTGATGCCCCAAGCCACTCCTTGACAAATGCAAACAATGTGACAGTGGGTAAATGAAATAATATGATGAACAGCTGCCAGAGCGCAGGAGAAACAGGCCCCAGCATTCTGGGTTGCCTAGGAGCCCAAACTGACGCCCTATGAACAGCTGAATTTTTTCAGACTGCATTATCACTTTTTGCTTCTGTTTCCAAATTCTGTTATTCATTGAGATAAAACAGAACATACCCAAGAATATCACATAATCTTCAATTTTCAGGTATGTAAAGCTATTTCACCAACAAATTGCTCTACACTTACTCCAAATTTACCTAAGCTGTTATTATTTCCAGTGGTTAATTCTCCCCATCTGTAACTATTAGTCAAGGTGACACAGGAAGTGTTGAAAAGGCAGATCTCATTACAACACTAATATTATTAAGACAGAAGTTAATAATTCTGCAAGTTAACTTTACGACCAATTAATCACACAATGTGATGAGTGCTGGAGGCATTCTGTTCCAGGTGCATATCCTAATTTACCTGCGCTAAAGCACAGCTCAGCACGATAGCCTTGTGGTTGAAATACAAAGCAATAAAATGCTGAGCTAAAAGCAACTCCCTTTTGAATTACCAGGAATTCAGGCTAGGAAATAAAATCTTTTGCATTTAACGGGTGTTACACAACACGGTGTCGCTCTTACCTCCATGGGAAAGGCCTTAAAATTAACTGTGTGCTCAGAACCACGCTGGTTTTCTCTCCCCCAGTGAAATCGAACATCGTGTAGTTCAAACTCATGTCCTCGAGGTAACGGCCCCCCTATTAACACTGGGAAAGAAGACAAATGATAAGGAACTTGACTTTTGAAGTGTACAAGCCACTGAATATATTCTCCAAATACAACGGGGAGATTGTTGCAAGCTTCTTTGTTATCAGCACTACTAGAGAGGAGAAGAGTAAAGCTGACAGACTTTACATCTTTACTTTTGAAGTTCCGTGCAGGAAGGGAATGCGAATTCAGGCAGCTGTGAACAACAGTGAAACTGCTGTCATGCTCCACTCCTTGTTTTATGAGACAGAACAGCTGGTCATGACACAAAATAAAAACATTGTACCTTTATCAGTCAGAAGAGTGAGTATGTTTATTGCTCTTATCAAGACAGTAGCTGTGTGATCTAAACAGATGGCAGGTGTTCTGAACTGAACTGGTGACTACCTCCAACTTGTCCGAACGCTTAATCTCCATCACCTGTATTTGCTCTATAGCCACAGAAACAGAGAGAAAACTCTTTGATTGCAAATATTTTGCTGGGTAAAGGTGTTCAGTCAGATACCACCTGTCAGGCCTCAGAGACCCAGAATGCCTCCATACCCAAATGCAATCCAACCTACACACAGGAGCAACAACAAACCTCATTAACTTAATGATGGCTTCTAGGCAGCTGTGCCTTTTTAACTTTTTTTTTTAAACATCTGGAATTTCACAGAAGCATCTGTCCACAGCTGCAGCACACACACACCAAATGTATATAGTAGCTCAGTACTTTTGCATTAATAGTAATTTTACTACCATATGTAGTAAAAGCAAGCAACTGTACCTTGTGAGGGCCTATCCACTTTGTAATTAATCAATGGAAACATTTGGCCCTGGGATTTCTGAACCTGCTTCAGATCAAATATTACTCTGCAAGCTGTAGGTAACTTCCCACTGAAATCACTGAATATTGGCTTCTACCAGGGCTGGATTTTACTTAAGGCCATTCACACTCTTCCCCATTAAATCCTAGACTTTGCATGAATCTTTTATAATCTCTGAAAATAGACATGGATTATTTAATTGCATAACCTACAGCTTTAGGGAATTAAAGTTCTATAACATAAAGCTACTTTGACACAAACTAAATGGTCTCAGTTTGGAGCACAAGACATAGTGTAACACTAAAACATAATTTAGCAATTGAATCATATTGCAACAGTACAAACACAAAGCCAAAAGTTCAGAATTATTAAAAAAAATGAAAGAAACTGATCATTTATGATTTTCAGAAGCAATTACGTTGGAGAAAAAAGAAAAATATTTCAATTAATCCTCCTTTAATAACTCTCTGTAACTAACAGCCATTAAGGTTTCTAAAGTGAAATGCCCTAAATGTAGATATAGATTCAGATTTGCTTCTTAAACTTGCTTTATCTATATTCTAGCTATGTCTGTAACCTATAGGAAAAATCGAGAAAACTGGTGAATATTGGGAGAAACAGCCAATTTAAATATTTAGAGATATCTGGACAAATAAAGAAGATACATGATACAATTACAACTATTTTTTTAGGAAAATGGAGTATTTTCTCTTAAAATATTGGTCTCAGAGAAAGTGTGACTAGAACAAATGTTCTCTATATGTTGTAGTTCTGGATCTCCAGGAGCTTCAAAGAGTTTATTTCCAAGGCTTAAGCTATAAACTGATCCCATGATAAAAGTACTTCAATGCATTAATCATACTTATCTTTCCTTGGCCTGTCATGAAATCTTGATCCCTGTCAACACATGAAACATGTTAAACTTTGCTTTGCCTTTCAGCAATTTTTGATCCTCGTAAGAAAATTATTCTGAAACCATCATTCACTGTGTCATCAATCCACTGCTGGCTTGAGAGAAGACTGTCTCTTAGTACAATACCCTCCAAAGCATTTGTTCAATATACAGTTCCATTACAGTTGGTCATGCTTCTTCCACCTAATGCATAACACATGTACAATGATCAAACTGGAAGTAGCCTGTGAAAAATGTTTGCAATTAAATAACGAGGAGGATTTAGGAATTCCAGATGGACCGTGTGTCCTGAATTAAAGGATAAAATCAATCACCAGTAATGACAAATTGATTTTTATTACATATCTAAATCAGTTTACTTTCTTACACAAAGATTTTCTTTGAATTTTAACATCACAGTAGATGAGGATCTCTTGCAAGCTAATTGGATGGTTTCAGAAGCATTTAGTGCTCAACAGTTCCTATTAAAATAATCTGGCTAAATGGATTTGTCATCAGAGATCCCCTGTGAGGAAAAGAAGCTGCGTGAGTTTCCGCAATTCCTGAAAATTGGCCAGAATACGAGGTCAAACTCAGCTTGTTAACTATCTGTTCTTCTTGGTAGGGATAACAAAAGTCTTCCATACCCCCCCAAAAAATGGAAAAATTATCCCCAGTTTACAGATGGAGGATGGGAAGTTATGTGACATGAAATATAAGGAAAGCTGAAAGTAAAACACAATTTCCTAAATCATAAATCCGTACCTCAGTCATCAACTTTTATTCTATTTCACATTTTCTCATATTTCAACACTCATTAGCGTGGCATCACACTGCATTCAAGTTTAAAAAGAAGTCTTTCCCCCTTTCAAGTCTCCAAAGGTTTCACACGTGCATTTAGGTGTGTTCCTCTAATCTTACCAGTTATTGCTACCAACTTACAAACTGCCCTTGAAGAAATAAGCTTGAAAGAGCTGCATTTTGGTATGCAAGTGATGGCATCATGTGTGGTCACTCTTACTTCCTCCTTAGGAGAATTCACCTTAGGAGAATTCAAGAACCCTTCTGATCCTGCAGACCTTATTCCTTGGGACAAAAGTTCTTTTTCTGATGAAAGCACTAAAACTCACTCCAAGTACAAAATTTCTGTTCTATTGCAAATCTACAAAGTTCTGTGGAAAGAAATGTTCTGTGTTGCAGCAATACATGGCATCTATCATGGAAAGGAAATTATTAAGAAAAGTATCATTAAAATAACAAACTTTCTTTTTAAAAAATTCGGTGTAAAGCTGAACTCACTCCCTCAGTGTCAGCACAGGTGTAGCTCACAGGACTACTGGGATCTCAGAAGGAAACAAAACTTGGAACATCTCACAGTTTGACAATGCTCAGCTGTATAAATGCCCCCCAAAGGCTGTTACTGGCTAAGATTGGTTAGAATAACTTGGATGTTCCTCTAAACACATGGTAAGAACTACCACAGTGCTGGAAAGCACAACAGGCTTTTTTTCCTCCCTACTTTGTTGACAGTTGTCTCCTTCATACAGTTTATCCACACAAAAGGAGACACTACAATTTCACTTAAGTTGGAATTGTTTCCTCTATTAAGTGGTTCTAATTATTTGATGAATGGCACCAAAAAACCCACCTTTAAGAACTAAGGACTGCTTTGCTACCTGCTCTTCATCAGCATCGTGTGCATGTGTAACTCGAATACCTATCTTAGGATGCCCAATTCTGTGGTTAGCATTCAGAACCCACTCAAAATAATGTAAAATGCTCATTTAATTTACATTGTCTTCAGACCAAGGACAAGTTCTGCCAGCTGTACAGAACAGCTTGGCATCACACCATCTTAGCAATAGTTTGTTGTTCTTCTGAACGGAGACAGCTGTTAATGCCTTTGAAATAGACGACACTACCACAAGAGGGTATTCTAGACATGCCCTGAAGCAACCTGACCGACCACCCAGTTTGGCAGTGAAACCTGGAGCGCTCGTTGCAGACCTTGCTCCTTTTCCTACCCAAGTCACAGCAACGCTCTCCCGGCCGTGCGCACTCCATGCGGAACGAGCAGCGCCGCTCGCTGCTGGGCGCAGCTGCTGCTCCTTACCTACCCTCTGGGATACACGTACAGGGAGTCCGAGGGGAGAGCAAAGGCCGTCTTTCAGCGTACCTGATTTCGACTTCAAGGCAATCTGGATCGAATGCCCGTCGTTGATCACCTCGCAGTCACGACACACGACGTAGTTTGGCGACAAACGCACTTCCAGGAGCGAGGGGTCGTACTTAGCTTCTCTCGAGTTCAGGTTAATAGGCGACTGGTAATCCCCGTTAGCATCAGGAAAAATCAGCCCCCACTCCACTCCTGAGACACAAGGGAAAGCCGTTACGGGGAGACCCGGCCTCCACCCCCCGCCACCACCCCGCACGGCGGCTTCCCGGGCCGGCCAGACCCTCCCCGCGCTCGCCGACCGCCTCGCCGCTGCCCACCGGCACGGTTAAAGGCGGGGTGGGGGGGTGGCTTTCCCCGCGGCACCTCGGCTCGCTGACTACGGCGACTGCTGCCGAGCGGCTCCGCGGCCGCCGCCGCCCCTTGCTGATCTCCCGCCGGCGGTGACGGACCTGCCGCCCGATGCGGGCCGGGGCTTTCCCGCGTCTCGGGTCGCCCAGAGGGGCGATTTTCTCTCCGTTCTGCCACTCAAAATAGTCCCGCCGCCGCCTCCTCCTCCTCTCCCAGCCGCGGCGAAACTTTCTCCCCGCCAGAACCGCCACCAGCTCCTCACCTTCCTCGTAGCCCCACTCCGGAGCCTCCTCCCGGCGCGGAAAGGGCTCGGCGCCCTCGATCAGGTTCCTGTCAGCCATGGACAGGCGCCCTGCGAACGGCCCCGTCTCCCGTCGGCCGGGCGGTGCGTGTGAGTGCGTGTGTGCGAGTATGTGTGTGTAAGTGTGTGTGTGTGTGAGGGGGTGAGGCGGGCTGGCGGCGCTCCGCACCGTGCCTCGGCCCTCCCTCCGCCCTCCCGCCCCCGCCGGCGGGTGTCGTTGTCTTGGTGGGGCAAGGGTCGGGGCACAGCCGCCGGGCGGGCCCGGGAGTCGGTCGCTGTCCCGGGGGCGCGGCTGAGTGGGAGTAGAGTAAGGTGGCAGTCAGCGGAGGCGGGGAAAGTGGACCGGGTGGTGGCGGGAACGCCGTCGGGAGCTCCCCACGCCTGCCTCGCCTTCCCGCTGCCCTTGGTATCCCCCCCTTTCCCCGGCAAGCTGCTACCCTCCCGTGGGTAGGTGTCTCCGCAGCTCCCGCTGCCGCCCCTGGGTTTGGCACAGGCGCTCGGGAGAGCAACTTCAACAAGGAGAAGGTCAAAGCCCAGCCCCTGTGGAGGAACGAGACAGGCACTGCCAAGGCCGGGCGTTGACTGCGTGGAAAGCAGCTTGACAGAAAAAGGCCCATGGGTCCTGGTGGGACAAGAGTGACAAATGTGCCCTCACCACAAGGAAGGTGAATGGTACCATGGGCTGTATTAAACTGTTTCCAGGGAGTATCACCAGTGGAGGTGTTAATGACCCTCTACCAGGTGGGCTGGGCCCAATTCTGGCCTCCCCTGTACAAGAAAGATGTAGAGCTACTGGAGAGAGGCACCATGGCATGGGGCCATGGAGATGGTTAAGGGACCGGAGCATCTGTCACATGAGGAAAGGCTGAAGGAACTGGGACTGTTTACCATAGAGAAGATATAGCTCATGGAAGATCTTACCTGAAAGGAAGGTGCAAAGGGGAGATGAATCCAGGCTGTTTTCAGTGGTGTCCAGTGACTGGACCAGACAATGGACACAAAACTAGCACACAGGAGGTTCCCTCTGAAGATCAGGGCATACTTTTTCCCTGTGAGGATTGTATAAGCACTTCTACAGGTTGCCCAGGGAGGTTGTGGAGTCTCCTTGCCATAAGAACCTGCCTGGACATGGTTCTGGGCAACCCGTCTCTGTGGCCCTGCATGAGCTGAGGGGTTGGACAAGGTGACCTCCAGAGGTCCTTTACAGCCTCAGCCATTCTGTGGTTCCTTCTCACCCCACAGCATTGTGTTCCTCCTATGGAGGAATGGAGGCCCTCAGGGTCGGTAGGGCAGCCCAGCTCTGTCCCTTCTGTTCTGAAGGACGGTTTATGTCTCTGTGCTTTTTACAGTCACTCCTTCATTTAGTCCACATCCAGGGGTGTGGCTTCAAAGCCTCCTGCAGAATATACAGGATGTAGGGTTTGAGAAAAGTCTCTCCCCAGTTGAGGATGTCTCAATTTGAGGATATGAAATGACTGTTCCTTCTCCTTTGCCAACAGACATGTATAGGCCGAGAGAACATTCTGTTACAGGGGAAAAAAGGGTAGAAGGGACCTCTGCAGTAGAGATCTTTGGGAGGCAGTGGCCCAAACACTTCCATCAGAGACAGCAGGGGAATGGGAACTCAGCACTGGCAGTCTGCAATCCCTGACAGCACCCAGGAAAGACAGCAGAGGCAGTCAAATAGACCTGCTACAATAGAAACTGGAAACACCCTTTGCTTACTATCCTTGGCCACTTAAAGACAGTGCACAAACCTCCTTGCATTCTGGTATCCCAAGAGGATAATAACCCTATTCTGTGCTGTTGATCAACAAGCTTTGATCTATGTGTGGACCTCGCTGTGCTTCACTGTTTGTCAGCTCAGCGGTAGTACCTGTGGTTCCTGTACAGGGCTGACATGGGAACCGAAATTATCATCAGTGTGAAAATGAAGTGGAAGGAAAAGAAAGCTGGAAATTTATTAATGAAGCAAGAGAGCACAAGTTCATGAGCTGCATGCAAGGTGAAAAGAAAATAGGACAAAATAAGTAGAATGTATTCAGTTGGGTTGGGTTTTTTTTTAAGATCAGAGCAGAAATACAAGTTTCTTCCTGCAGGTTCATTAGTTACTAGCTTTACTATTGATGGTTGAAAGGAATAGGTACTGCCCAAACAAACTACAGCCATGGTGCAGCTTATTCAGGCAAAAAAAAAGCAAAGAGGTATTTTTCATCATACAGTGAACACCTGACACCTGTACAACAGAGAACTTGGAAGTTTTTTAACAAGAATTTTAGTGACAGGAGGTGTGCATACCCATCTTCCATGCCAAACTGGCTTTATTGGGTGTTAAGTTTTATCACAGAATAGTACAGGTTGTAAGGGACCTCTGGAGATAATCTAGTCCAAAGCCTCTGCTAAAGCAGAGTCACCCGGAGCAAGCTGCACATGATCATGTCCAGGCCAGTTTTGAATATCTCCACAGAAGGAGACTCCACAGCCTCTCTGGGCAGCCTGTTCCAGTGCTCTATCACTCTCAGAGTGAAGAATTTTTTCATTAAATCCAGGTGGAACTTCCTGAATTCCAATTTGTGCCTGTTGACCCTTGTCCTGTCACTGGGCACCAGTGAAAAGATTCTGGCGCCATCCTCTTGAGATCCACCCATTAGATAATTATAAGTGTCTCCTAATCACTTATAAACACACACTGGTTGTTTCTATGTCAGTCCCTTTGAATCATTGCTCAACCACATGGGGAAAAAACAAACGCTCCCCTAAATCATCACTGATTCTGGTTCATCTGAAGGGAAATTAATTTTCCTCTTCAAGCAGAGTCACATTTTGAACAAAAAGCAGTCCTAGGAGGCTGGGTTCATCCCCTTGCTCCTTCATTCATGCCCTCTATTAAGTTCTTTCCTGCAGTAACTTTCCTGTGGGATGTCTGTTCTGGATTTTACACTTATGAAGACAACATAATCAGACCTGCAAGTTCCTGTTTTGTAATAAATACTTCTTAGAGCTTCCCGTAGTTTTCATGGCTTCCATTCATAATTAAAAACTAAACTACTTAGATTTGTTGCCTTTCCTTTTAATCTTCCTATTCTTATCATATCTCTCTGCAAACTCTGCAGTCTAATAGCTGGCATTTCTTTATTACTATATGTCTGCTCAGTAGTTCTCTGTACAAATATCCTATTTCTTCCATGTACACTGTCAGGCATAGCATGATCTAATCAGCAGTTTAGATTCTGCTGAAGATTCCTATGACTCATTTGATGGCAACGTGTGTAAGTAACAAAGGACTTCATGGGTATGTCTCCATAATGAAATGGAGCGTGGGACAGAACCCTCACGTTTACCTCCAACTGCAAATGGTGATACTCACCTGACCAACCTCTGCACAAGCCAACTCATTCATTTGTGGACCCAGGCTCACGTAAAAGGATTGAGGCAATTTAGATGGAGACTGTGGCATGTTCTAAGCTGCATTCAAGATCAGAGGGATTTGATCCGACTGTGGCATGTTCTAAGCTGCATTCAAGATCAGAGGGATTTGATCCGACTGTGGCATGTTCTAAGCTGCATTCAAGATCAGAGGGATTTGATCCTCTTTAATGATGTGGGCACTCTTGAAAGTGTTTGCTCTGTCTGTCCATTCTTGTTCCTCTCCACAGTATACTGACAGTGTCCACTGCCCTCTGCCACATACTGATGTACTGTGCAGTCATCTAGAAACACTCGCTGTTGTAGCATTGTTACCCGATATACTTGGCCCAAGTCATGCACGTCCACCTTACAATTCTTTCCTCTTTAATTAGGTGCATCATTTAAGCCAGCCATCTGTGTTCTGTCTCTCTCTTAAGCCAACCTTGTATCAATCTCTAGAAACTACATTATCACTGCACATCTAAAGCTTAAGTTTGTGCAGAAGTTCTCATTATTTGACTTTACAATGAAAAGATGTAAAACACATATAATGCACATAAATAAATTTATTCTGTAAAAATGTGTTGCTTGTGGTGTTTGCTACATTGGCTCAGCATACTGAAAAATCTGTAGGGAAGTATAGTTAGGGCAAGTATTAAATTGATGGGCGGAAAGTAGGAGAAGCCTAACCAACATGACCTTCCTAAGAGACATGGAACCTCACCAGCAGAAGCAGGAGCCAGGCACCTCTGTCATGAATCCAGATTCAGCCTTTGATTCTGTGGAACATGCTGGCTTCTTGTTTAACTGGGATTAATGATCACACCCTTTGATGATACCAGGAAAAAAAAAACCTCAGGCACAGATCCAAGGCTTAACAGTTCCTCTTTGAACTCAGAGGACAGTACTTGAGAAACAGCAGAGTCTCAGACATTCCCTTTTGTAAAATGAGAAATGGCATGGTGAAACACATTTGGTACAATACTTCATCCTGATGAGACTGCAAACAACTATTCTTGTATTTGCTAGATCTATATATGATTATTTTTTTATACAGTTACTTTTTTTTTTCCCAAAAGACAATATATCTTCCCTAAACACTTTAAGATATATACACTCAGAAAACCAGGCCTCAGCCAAAATTCTGCATACAACCCCTGTGAAATTTGTGTGAGTAAGTTGTCCTGAATGACTATCAGCATTTTAAGAGGTTCATTTTCAACAACTGTGCTCACAGGTTTCACCACTCTGAAGGGAAGAGTCAAATGCAGAGATCTGTACAGGTTGCTAAGAAATCTGTAGGAAAAAGAAAAGCAGAATTACATACTAGTTACTTTAAACTATACAGTCCTACCTGCAGGACTCTGTGCAGGCCACAGAACTGATGGTTATTTCTCTCATGTGAGGGGTGAGAAATGCAGAGGGTGAGAGGATCATCTGTCCTTTATTCACTCTTTTATTTATCATCTTGCTGCCAGCAAAGAGCAGCTGAGGGCACACAGGACTTAATATTATGCTAAGGAAATAAACATTCTGTGGGATATTAGAGTATTCCATTGGGGGCAATTCAGAGTACATTTATTCTTCTCTAAGCCAGATCTCCATTCTTGCCAGGGTGTCCTGAAAGAAAAGGCAATGTTCATACAGCAACATAGGCAGTGGAAGTGTCCAGGAGCATCTAGCTTTTTCAGTGAAAAGAGCTTCCCAATTTTCAGCCTGTGTTTGACTGTGAGGTTGGCCAGCAGTCCTCTCTCGCATGGTCTTGTTTCTATCTTTATTTCTTGCCAGGTTACTCACCCAAGTAGGTTTGATTCTTTTACAAACTTAGAAGTGTCAGCAGAAAGTTTCTGCATTTGACCATTGAAGTACAAGCTTATATGTAACACAACTGAAAATATCTCTGCGTATTTTCAAAGGAACTTGTTCATTGCAAGGAATAATATTCCAGTATTGCTGGAATAATATTATTTGCTTATCCTTTTTTTTTTCTGCATCTGAAGTCATGTGTTTCAAAAAGGAAAAGGATGGTCAGGTAGTATAAATAATCCAGGATGAGAAGGTAAAGAGAGACCATTTTCAATAAAGGGACCCTTTATAGCAAAAACAAACCATTTCCAGTCAACGACTTCAGATGTTTGCTGGTCAAGTTTACATTGGCGAATTCTGTCCTGCAGACTTTGCAAAATATCTCAGCTGGATCCAGATTGCCTCTTACATTCACACCAAAGGGTGGCTTCGGTGTTTTATGGTCTGTAAGTGTAGATTTGTGCTTCTTGGCTTTGCCAGCTAATAGGACAGCAGGCTGGCCCTGCGCACGCTTCACACGTTCCACTTTACAGCGTGCATGTTGGGGAGTGTGTGTGTGTGGGGGGGAGGGGATATTAAAAGATGAAAGGTATGAAAGGTATAAAACACTTACATGCAAAATCTCATTCATAAAAGTGCACAAGAGATGAAGGGAAAATCTAAACAGGCAATTTCTGAACCAATGGGCACAACTGGCATGTATTCTCCCAGTGTTCAAAGGTGTAAGACAGGACTTGCAGCCGCCCATGACAATTCACTCATGCATCTAGACAACACTAAAACAGGACCATTTTCAAGTTCTTTAAAGAAAAGCCAAGGAGTAGGAAGCTATTTCTAAGGACTGAAAATAACAAGGTCAAGAGTGAAGTGAAGAAATAATAAAAAATACAATGTAATTAAGGACACACAAAAAAGAAAATAGAGAATAATCTAGTTAGTCTCCTGGAGTTTTTCTTTTCCCTACCAGGGTCTAGCCCTGGAAAAAAATCTGTAAAGAATTATAAAAATGTCAAAGACAACAGGAACTGCTGATGAAATAAAATAAGTACCAAAGTAAAGAGAAATCCTGCAGACAATAGAAGAGCAGAAAGGAAGTTAGAGTTTTTTTGCCCTAGTAGGCTAAAAGGAAAAGAGAGATAAAGGATGAAATAGGATCTCTCTGAGGCACAGAATGCAAATGATAATCAAGGGCCCTGACATGGCAAAACTCCTATATAAATAGTTTTTTATTTCTTTAGGAAGGAAGCAAAACTAAAGATAAACCCAGACCCAAATTCAAGGAAGAAGATGGGAAGCTCAGAGGAAAAATCTGCAATAAGGAGATGATAAACATTTATTTACGGAACTGTAATAATTTCAGACCTTTAACATTAGATGAGATTGCTGAAGGATTGTGACTTTAATACCGATTGAAATGAAGTGGCTCCTTGTCAGTGCAACTGATACATGTTAAATCTGCTACTTGCAAATTAAATGTTTTAAAAAGAAGCACCAAACTAGGGAAAGACGTTGTATCCTCTGCTGTTTAAAATGAGAGAACGATCTAAATAATGAGCCTGAGCAGTTTTTCACTGGAGGAGCACAAGCAGGTGTAGGTTTCAAGGTGCCTGGTTGTCATCTGGGAAGCTCATGAGAAAGGGAAGCATGGATCAGGATCTGGTGGCAAGGGAATAACTTATTTGAGTCTGTTAAATGTTGGTGAAATGAGAGTTGGTTCTTCATTCATTCTACTAAGTTTTGCTTATCAATGCATAAGCATCCACTGATGACAAAGTGCTCACATGCCCCGTTCTGATAAACCTATGAAATCATACATTCAGAGTGCAATCTGGCATCCTATATCACAAGCTACTACATTTCATGCAGTTACTCATGTATTAAGTTAATTATTTGGCTATCAGTAAATAATACTTTGGTTTTTGCCACAGCATATTTTCCAGAAATGCATGACCCAAAGACTTTGAAGTATGAATGAAGTATTCATTACTTTGACAGTTCATTCCAAACTTCCCTTCAGTGTAAAGTAATGGGTACCCAATTCTAATTTGAATTTATCTGGCTTTTACTTCCAGCCACCAGTTCACATTATGCTTCTTTGCCTTGATGGAAGAGCCATTATAGCTTTGCTTTTCTCTTAAATGTATTCACTGCTTTAGTCTGGTCACCTTTCTGTGGTCTAAACAAGAGGAGCTCATTAACACTTATTAGAGGGTTAGAGGGTAAAGAGCAGGATACCTTGGTTTTAGCTTTTTTTCTGCACATTTTCCCACTTTCCACATTAAAAATACGGACACCAGAATTCTCTTGTGTAGCTCTCATTTTCACCTCCTTTTTCTTATTAATGTCTTTTTTTTCATGAAAAAATTGACCATTCACATTAGTCTTTTGGGTTTTTTGTTTTCAGACATGTGAGCTCTTGTTCTGCTGCTGTTCAGTATAAAAGCTAAAGCAGGGTACCCAGGAGCCAATCTACAGAATGTGGGCACAGCCTACATTATCATTTTACATTTAGTTGACCTAAAGATGATCCCTAATTGTCATTTTTAATCAAAATCTTGTACACTGGTAAGTCGGGTGCCTCATAAAAATCTGTGAGCTCATTACATGTTAGTTTTACCAGAGCTAAGTTCTGTAAAACTGTTATCACTGGCATTAACTATACTCCTCCCCATCAAGCTTTTATGGCTGTAATCCCACATCAATGTTTTTTATATTTTTTCCTGGAACTGTCATCAGGCTAATCAGGCAGTAATTACCTAGATATCTCATTTACATTGGGTTTTTTCTTTAATATTTACATAATGTTAAAATTCTTTAAGTCTTCTAACATTTTCCTAGGTTTGTTAAAAATTGACAGAAAACACTGACGACCTGCTCAGCCAATTCTTGTAGAACCATAGGGTGTGAGTGGATAGATTTCAATCAGACTTTAAAAATCTAAGTTTTATGTTGTAGAATACCACTTAGCTGTTATTAAACTGCAAAATTCATTAGCCACACAAGATGCAAAAAGATCAGACTCCTTCTCTGCACACATGGAACCTCAAAAATATTTATGAATATTTTATTTCTTCTTCATTATTAACAATTCCACGTTTTCCACCAATAATTGACTTGGGGTTTCTTTTGTCATCGATGCAGCCAGAGAATGGTTACTTATTTGTGTGAATCTTAGCTATGGATTTTTCCCTGAAGTGTTCATCAGTCTTCATGTGGTACACAACTTCTACTTCATATCAATATTTGTTTACTGCTTTTTCCACTTATTAAAGCTTTTATTTCTAACTGGGTTGGTTTTTTTTCAATTCACCACTGAATCAGCACCAGATTCTAAGTACAGATGCTCCTTTATTTTTCAGTTGTGACATTTTGTCATGACTCATAGCAATTAAAGAGCTCCCTATTTTCATTCCATTTTGTCTACCTTTTTCCTCTCAAGTCATGTTGCATGTAACCCCAGCCATAGAAAGCAAACCATATGATTTCAAAGTATATACAGCAGGAAGCAAAAGATATGGAAAGCAGGTTGCAGTTTCAAAGTTCAGTGGTTAAGTGCAGTTAATAATTATGAAGGAGAAAGTGTTTAAAGGGAGACTAGGCAGTAAATGATAGAGGACAGTGCGAGATAACACTGCAATGTTGTTAGAAAGACTCCTGGCTCACATCCTGGGTTCAACTGAAACCTAGGAACAGGGGATGTTTCCATTCAGACTTACATTTTACCCTGCATTAATCATATTTAAAATGTAGACAACTGGGAAGAAGTGAGAAAGTTTGTTCTAATTTAAAATATTTGGGGTAGGAATGCTGAACACTGACTTCTTGAATTAGTATACTTCCAGGATGATAATATCATCAAAAATAATGTAGTGATACCTGCCTTAGATTAGATTTGTTGTAAAAAGTATCAATGAAAGGATTTATATCTGTATTCCTGTCCTGCTTTCTGCTGAGATGGAGTCAATTTTTTTTTTAGTACTGGGTACAGTGCTGTGGTTTGGATTTAAGATGAGAATAACATTGATAACACACTGATGTTTTTAGCTGTTGCTAGGTAGTTGTAGTGTCTATATGAAGTTAAGGACTTCCCATCTTCCCACACCCTGCCAAGTGCACAAGAAGCACAGCCAGGACAGCTGACCCAGGCTGGCCAAAGGGATATTCCATACCGCATAACATCATGCTCCCTGTGCAGCTGGGGAAGCTAGCTGGGACGCAGGATCACACCTCAGAAACAAACTGGATGTCAGATTGTTGATGGCTTTGGGGATTTTTTTCCTTCTGTTGTGTTCACCGTTTACATTTGTGCACCACTTGTTTATTGTATTATCCTATTAAACTGTGACTGCCCCAATCCATGAGGATTTTCCATTCTCCCCATCCTCCTGGGGAAGGAGGAATGAGCGAGCAGCTGCATGGTGCTCAGCTACTCACTGAGGCAAAGTCATGACACTCCCAAACCTCAGAAGTCTAAGCTCTTGCATGGATACAGAAATGTTCATATTCAGAACTGCAAAGGGTCTACTAACTTTCCAAGCCATTAAACAACTTCAAACGGCTGCCATTAATAACAAAAATATAAACAATCTCTTCACACTGAATTTATGCCCAAAATGCCCCAGATATCCATTCAGTAAGGTATGCAGTGGGTGTAATATGTTATCCATGTCCTGCAATGCATCCATATACAGCAGTTTTATGTAAGAAAAATTTTAAAAAGAGGCATCAGAAAAGTCTTATTCAGTAAAAGAAGAGTTTTTATCTTTTTCCCACAATTTTTTTTATTTCACAGTCTCCACCCTCCTGTTCAATAATCTGAAAACAGGCATTTTCTGGTTTACACTGAAACATGAGAGTCTTAAATATCTCTTCAGCTGCTTCCTAATGTTTGTTCCACAGGAAGGGAGTGAGTTCATTGCATAGTGTGCTTTGTTGTATCTGCATCAGCAAAGCCAACAAGCTCAAGAGCTCCAGGAGACAGTGCAGTACTTAAGAATTGTTTGAAGGTTTCGGGGAATAGATGACTGTCAGGTCATCAGAAAAGGTTTCCTGCTATTTATATTTCTGTGCTGCTTCCCGAACTGCTCAAATGTGAGTAAGCACTTTCTCTGGACTAGCATATTTTTGTCTCCCAGCTGTGGGTCAGTATTTCTCACAGTGAACCAAAATGCTCCTAAATCCTATTATTATTCCTGCTTAGCACTTAAAAACTCATTTTGGCATTGAAAAACTCTGTCTTGGCTATGTTCACACACATTCAAGCATTGGGTATTCCCTTCTTGCAGAAGCCTTGTAGTCTACCTTGACTTCAGCAAAGCCTTTGACAGTCTCCCACAGTATTCTCCTGGAGAAGCTGGTGGCTCATGGTACACACTTTGCTGGGGGAATTGCGTGCATCCTCAGTAAGTTCGCAGATGACACCAAGTTGTGGGAAGTGTTGATCTGCTGGAGGGTGGGAGGACCCTCCAAATGGACCTGGACAGGTTGAATAGATGGGCATAGGCCAATGGGATGACGTTCAACATGATGAAGTGTTGGGTCCTGCACTTTGGTCATAACAACCCCAGGCAACGCTACAGGCTTAGGGCAGGGTGGCTGGAAAGCTGTACAGAGGAAATGAACCTGGGGGTGTTGGTTGACACTCGCCTGAACAAGAGCCAGCAGTGTGCCCAGGTGGCCAAGAAAGCCAACAGCATCCTGGCTTGCATCAGGAATAGCATAGCCAGCAGGACCAGGGAAGTGATCATCCCCCTGTATTCAGCTCTGTGTGCAGTTTTTGGGCCCTTCAACAAAAGAAAGACATCAAGGCCCTGGAGTGTGTCCAGAGAAGGGCAACGAAGCCCAACGTTCTCCCTGACGTGCTTAGGCTGGTGCCACACTGCGAAAGCCAGCAGGGCTTTTTGCTGAAAATCTGAGGCTAATTGAGATTTGGCTACCTATATACTTTGACTAAACAACAGTTTGTTCCAGAGAGAGCTGATCACATGAAAGGGCAGGCTCCTCGTGAGTCCCCACATGTTTTTGGCTTTAGCTGATCCCTCCTTGGAATTCAAGGAGACAGAAGATACTTTTCAGGTTGAAAGGCATCATTTATAGTTTCTTGGGACTTTTCGTAGGCTGTCTACACTAGCAATAAGTAGAAGGCCTGCAGCAATAAGTCTGATGGCACTAAATCAAAGCATCTACAGAGCTTCTAAAAGTATGATTCTTCTGTCAGCTTCCCATGAGTGTTTCCCCTCTACCCTCACACTTCTTTTAGTGTCCCTGCTCGAGGCTGAGCTTTTGGCACAGTCACTAACACGCAGCTTTGTCAAGTTTCAAATTACAAACTAAAAATATGGAAATACAGAGCTAAAAGTTTATTTATCACAGAGCTTCTTTGCTAATGTAGGGCACTGAAGTATGTGCTGTTTCAGTGTCACAGGGAAAGCGAAATCCATGCCAGGCAATGCAGTGCAAGAGTTTATAAGAAAAACTATTCCTTTCATAGTTAAAATCCCAGAGACTTTACAAAATCCCCACAGTGTGGTGTTTAAATTGAGGTACTGAAAGAGTGGTGAATAAAAATGGGCATGCTCTGCTAATGAGGGCAAATTGTGCCAGCTCTTTACAAACAATAGTGTGTTTCCAACCCATGTCAAAGCAGCTGTGCTGATAGACGTGTAAACAGAGGGAAGAGAGGCGATGGCACTCTCTAATTTTTTCTACTTACCTCAGTCTGGCATCTCATAGAGACTACGGATCATATGGGATCTAATCCCATCCTCAACTGAAAAATGACAGTGTTCTGTGTGAGTTGGGTTGCCTAGTGGAAAATGTCAGGATTCGGATTCTCACCACACATCCAAACATAACGCGTTCTCAGATTGCTGTTCACTTTAACAGCAATAACATGATTGGCAACAAGAAGACTGTGCCCTTCGTTAGGTTCAGGAGTTAATCACAGAATTATCACAGAATTGTAGGGGTTGGAAGCAACATCCAGAGATCTTCGGGTCCAACCTCACTGCCAAAGCAGGAGAGGTCACATAGGTAGGCATCCAGATGGGTTTTGAATATCTCCAGAGAAGAAGACTCCACCACCTCCCTGGGCAGCCTGTCCCAGGGCTCTGTCACCCTCACTGTGTAAAAGTTCTTCCCCATGTTGGTGTAGAACTTCCTGTGCTCCAACTTGCAGCCATTGCCCCTTGTCCTGTCTCCACAGACCACTGAAAAGAGGCTGGCTATTTCCCCCTGTGTCCCACACTTAAGATATTTATAAACCTTAATCAGATCCCCTCTCAGTCTTCTGAGTTAAGACAGTGTTTGTCATAAATGGCATTTTGCAACTGCTACTTCAGGGTATTTGTGGGCAGACTCAGACCGTGCTGCAGTTTATAAGGAATTTTGTACCTATAATAGCATTCTACTAAAGCTGACATTTTTTCTAGTGTTAGGCCTTTTTTCTCAGGTACTTTCTCTGATAATTTAATGAATCATTCCTCACGTCCTCAAATTTCAATTCTATTCCAATACAAATCGCATCCCTCAGAGTTGATGGGAGTGCAGCAGTGCATGCTGTAACTTCCAAACAGCTGGCATCTCATACCCTCGTTAGCAGAAACGTATCTAGGAGTTATAAATGCTTTCCCAAAGATGCATACATCTCCCTGTGACTTGCTCGCTTCCCGCTTTTCTCCAAAAGCTACTGAAAGAGGCACGCTGCGCCGCCTTCCTCCTCGTGCTGACATCTGCTTCTACATGAGAAAGGAGGCAATGAATGTTAAGCTGAAGAGACTTATTTTATTAATGATTGCAAAGATTCTTGGCTTGAAAAATCAGTTCAGTTCCTGTGCCTTTCACCTTCCATGCTAAGCAGGGGGACAAAGAGAGCATTCATAGACACAACACATGTGACATGGGGCAGTCTAATGGCATTAGAACAGTTCAGCGAAGCATTAATGAATTTACAGTGATGACAGCAGAGCAGGGCTAGGATCTAATCCACCCTATGATAAGGAGTTTTCATAAGTAACCTCATACACAAATAACCATTCAGAAGTCTAACTAAAATCTTTTGTTTTCTGACAAAACTTAATCAACTATTTTTCTTCAGAAACTGGTAACCATTCCCTTGTTTATGGTGTCACTGGTGTTTCTCCAGTCTGTGCCATATCTCAAACTGTTTTCACCAACCTCAAATAAGACTTCAGCTATTCCAAGCACCTGATATTTCAAAAATATTTTTGCCCATGATCTCCTGTGCTTCGTGCCACTTACCCTCAGCAGCTGCTTGGAACTGAGATCCAGAAAAAAGCCTGGCAGAGAAAAAAGTGTGGTATGATCTTGTCCATAACTACCTGTTTCTATTCCAGCTTTCTATTCACATCCTTTCCTTCACCATCATGCCTCCGTGCTGTCACATATCTGTGCTAACTCGTGTATTTGGGTGAGGTGGACGTACAGGTTGTTAACTCGGGTATCCTCAAGGTTCTTGAGATGAGGAAAGATGTGCGCTCTGGCTGTTTACACAAGATCTTATCCTGCCTCTCTGACATCAAAAAGGTTATTGTCATTGACCTAAATGAGCATAGTGACGGAGATAACAACTTCTGCTAGACTGGTAGCCCATTTCCAGAATCCTAGAGAGGAAGGTGTTGGGCTTCAGGAGATAAATAGGAATTTCTCTTCACCTTCTGCCAAGAATGGTGGTCACACATTAGTATCTACAAAATTATTCACACAATTAGTAATTTCATTGTAGACATTCCCTGGGAAGGAGAACTGTGAGTTCTGCACTTCAAGCAAAGTCAAATTACTTCCAGTATTTCTTAGATGCCTATGTTCTTAAATATATCCCATGACATTTCTCTGAAGAAATTAGTGCTCTTCCAAATCCTATAAAGATAGATATTCTAAATTACATTGTCCCTTCCCAGGAAAATTACCCAGGAAAATGGGTAATGAAACTCTACTGGAAACAGGCAAGGGGAACAAAGCAAGGGAAGAAGAGCCCATTTCTGTAAGTTTTCAGGGATCCACCAAGTCTCACTGCTGATGGGTTTCAGTGACGAAGCTGAAGGCAGGCTGCAGTGGGAAAAGGTAACAGTAAGAAGTGGGGGGACACTGCAGTCTGCAGTGTTCCAGCAGTAAATACAGCAAAGCTTGCCTTACATTGTTTGACTCCAGCACTAGTACCTGTGAAACCAAGCAGAGTAGAGTGCAGTGCAGACTGGCTAATTGCAGAAATACTTACAGGTCTGAGAAGACTGGTAATAGCACAGCAGAAGCCTTTGTGATCAGCGACCATGTCAGGAAGATCAAAGAACTTTCACAGCAGCCAGAGTTTATTAATACACCAGTAAGATCTGTAACTGCGCTCCAGGTACACCGTAGCAGTTTTCCTTCTCAAAGAAAATGTGGCTCTAAGGACTTTGTCATGAGAGAGGGACTACAGAAGCCAGGCAGAACAGAAGTGCATCCAGAGCTTTGTTTACTCCCCAGACTGCTTTCCAATTGATTTCAGTGGGACTTCTCATGTCAGCAGGGATTGCTGGGAGAAGAAGACAAATCTGTCCTCTTTCTGTTGGAAATGCTTTGAGAATCAGATTTACACCAAAAAAAAAATAAGAGGTTATATAGGATTGATTGCCTTCATTAACCTCATGTCAGTAATATTATTAGCTATAAATCACAGAACAGTTTTATATAGAATTACATTCTTATTAATATCATAACGTTCTTGTCGTCCCACCAGTTATCAAGTTCATTCGTCGTATGCTGGAGATCCCAATGAAATTATCTAACTGGAGACTAAGAGCATGGCTGCATCCTTCCCTCTTGCATATGCTCTGTTAGCTTGGCTTTATCATTCTGTGGGTTTTAATTTTTTTTGTTGTCAGATTGTGTTGCAGAGCACAGGGTGCTCTTCAGGCCCTTACCGTGTCTCAAACATTAAAAATGCATTAAGGAAGGCATCAGCTACCTCAATTTGCTTTAAAAGGTTGCCATTCCTTCGTAGCCACTGAAAACAAGGCTCGTGAATGCATTAGTCCTAAACTGAGTGAGTGGCTGTTCCTCCTTTATTAAAATGCAGACCAAACCTTCCTATTAAAAGGATGTTATAAAAAACTAAGAAAGTGTAGTTTGCTCCATGAGCTTGATGTTCAAAACAATCCATTGATGGTAATAATCATAGCAATAAGAGGAAGCAGAAGAAAAAATAAAATTACCTCATCTAATTCAGACCTGGGAAGAAAATGACTTTGCCTGAACAACCAAAAAACCTGTTTTCAGAAGTAGCTTTATCTCCGTGGAATTGGTGCAAAAGTCATGCTGTTACATATCCCCTCTGCTCGGTACCCGAAAGGCTGGGGGAGATATTTTTTCACATATATTCCCAGCCCTGCTCTATTCCCTCTGTGCTTTGCAGGATCAGCACAAAAGGTCTAGAAAGTAGGCTGGAAAAATCAGCTGCGGGTTCTCCTTGAGAGAAGGGCTCCCCAGCTGCCGCAGTGCCAGCGCAGCCAGCAGTCCCCCACCAGCAGCTCGCTCCCCCACCCCAGCACACTGGATCCACCAAGGTCATGATCCTCACCATGCACCTTACCTGTGGGTGGGACAGCCCAGCCCCTAAGAGTTGCAGCCAGTGAGGAGCAGCAAAGCATTGCCCACCTACCCCAAAATCAGGTGCCAAAAGGTCCCTGCTGTCTCTCTGGTTGGATGTCAGTGTCCTGCATGCACCTACACCCTGCAGATTTATATAGGAATTCTTTCTAATAGAGCTTAAAACCAGCAGAAAAGTATGATGGCATCCATGCCTGTAATATGGAGCTTCATACAGAGATAGCATCCCTTTTAATTATAAAAACAATGACTTCACGGAATGCCTGAGCATGGAAAGCACCTCTAGAGACCAACTACTCTGAATCCCCCTGCTCAAAGCAGGGTTAACTACAGCTGAGAGCTCAAGGCTAAATACTTGTTGAGGATTGAGTATCTCTAAAAATGAAGACACCACCACCTCTCTGGGCAACCCGTGCCAGTGTCTAACCATTTCCAGAGTAAAAAAGGGGGTTCTTATGTGTAAGTGGAATTTCCTGTATTTCAATGGGGCCAATTGAAATTGTATGTCAATGGGCCCAATACCTCTTATCCAGTCACTGTTTCTATCCTTTACTGACATCCTTTTATTCACATTGATGAGATCCTTTCTGAACCTTCTCATCTCCAGGCTAAACAGTCTCACCTCTCTCAGGCTTTCCTCAAGTGAGATGCTTCAGCCCGTTAATCTCTTGGCCCTGTGCTGGACTCTCTCCAGTAGTTCCCTCTGCATCTCTCTTGTACTGGGGAGGCCAGAACTGAACACAGTACACCACGTGTGGCCTTGACCAGTGCTGAGTAGAGGGACAGGATCACCTCCCTCAGTGTGCTGGCAGCACTCTTATTTGTGTAGCCCAAGAGGCTGTTGGCCTTACTTGGTGCATGGGTAGATTTCTGGCTCATGTTCAACTTAGTATCCACCAGGATTCCCAGATCCTTTCTGTTAAAGTTGCTTTCCAGCTGGTTGACCCCACAGTATGTACTGGTGCCTGAGGTTTTTCATCTCCAGGGACAGGACTTAGAATTTCCCTTTGCTGGACTTCATGAGGTTCCATTTCTCCAAGGTTCTATCAGGGCCTTGTGGATGACAAACATTTGATGAAGCAGCCATGCCTCCCAGTTTTGTATCATCTGCAAACCTGCTCAAGATGAAGATGCACTCTGTTCCACTGTCTGGGTAACTCATGAAGATGTTAAACACATTGGCACCAGCATCAGTCTCCAGTGTACACCTTTGGTTAAGTAGCCTCCAGATCATCTTTGTGTTGCTAACCACAGTCCTTGCAGCCCAGCAGTTCAGCCAGCTTTCAGTTCAGCTCACTCTCCTCTTACCTAGTCTGTGCCTCAACAGTTTGCTAGTGAGAATGTTATTGGTGACATCTTGCTAAACACAAGATAAACAACATCCACTGCTCTCCCCTCATGCACCAGACTAGCAATTTTGTCTTTGTAGAAGGCTACCAGTTTGGTCAAGAATGATTTTCCCTTCCTAGACCCATGTTGACTACTCCTCATCACCTCTGGTACTTTATGTGTTTGCAAATGTATCCTGGATATTTACTTTGTCTCCTGCCCAAGACTGAGGTGAGACTGACCAGCCTGTAGTTCCTCAGGTCTTGAAGAAAGGAGTGACATTTGCTTCCTTCCAGTCCTCAGGAACCTCTCTTGACTGCCATAACTTTCCAAAGGGTATCAGCAGTGGCCTTCAGTGGCATTGTCCAGCTCCCTCAACACTTGACATTGCATCCCATAAGAACTTGGTGTGTGTCCAAGTTGTTTATGTGTTCCATAATCTGGTCCTCCTCCAACAATTGTAATTCTACCTTGGTCCAGATGTTCCCATGGGTCTCAGGGGCCTGGGATTCCTGAAGGTCACTCTTACAAGTAAAAACCAATGAGGAAGGGCATTGAACACATTGGCCTTTTCTGTGCCCTGTCACCGGGTCCCCTGCCTCATTCAACAGTGGGCACGCATTTTCCCTAGACTCCCTTTTGCTGCTGATGTGCACTTAGAAATGTCTCTTGTTGCCCTTTAGATCCCTCACCAGATTCAACTCCAGGCAGGCTTTGACTTTCTTGTCCAGATCCTTGCATCCTTGGGCACTGTCTCTATATTTCTCCTATATTCCCTAACCCTACTAACACGTCTTGAATGTTTCTTTTTCACCCTTGAGTTTCGTCAACAGCTCCTGCAGGCCTTCTGCTGCCTTTGCTTCAGTTCCTCAGACTCTTAAGTCTGGAGGAGGTGATCCATGAAAATCAGCCAGGCATCCTGAAGTCCTGTCTTGTTCAAGATGGTCTCATAGGATTCTTCTAAGCAAGCCCCTGAACAGGCCACTGTTAGCCCTCCTGGCATCCAGGGATTTTAACCTGCTATTTGCCTTCTCTCAGGATCCTGAGCTCCACCATCCTGTGGTCAAAGTGTCTAGGGCTGCCCCGACCTTCACATTTCCAAGTAGTTCTTTGCAAAAATCAGGTCCTGCAGAGCATCTCCCCTCTTCATTTTCTCAGCCCAAACACCAGGAAATTGGCATCAATGCACTCCAGAAACCTCCTAGATTGCTTTTGCCTTGCTGTGTTGCTCCTCACATCAGATATCAGGGTGGTTAAAGGCTTCTGTGAGGACATGGGCCATGAGATTCCTTCTGGTCAGTTAGAGGAAGCCTGGTATGCTGGTACCTGATCAGGCAGTCTGTAGGAGACCTCCATGCCAACATTACCCGTGTCAGTCTACCAACCCATCTAGACCCATCAGCTCCCAGCTGGCTCACGGCAGAGCTCCATGCATCCCTGCTTCCCTCTCATATACAGGGCAACTGTCCCTCCTCACCATCCCATCCTGTCCTTCCCAAAGAGCTTGTATCCAGCCATTGCAGCACTCCAGTTGTGGGTGTGTGCTTTGCCCATTAATCAGAGATTTCCAGAAACATAGGCTCAGTCTACTGAAGAATTCAAAAGTGAGGGGTTTTTCTTTTCCCTTTTTATTTTCTTTTCCAAGAAATTGGCAACAAAAAGAAAGTCCATTTCTTGGTACCATTGTAAAGTGCATCTGTTATGGGCAAATACGTCCTATGGTACTGTTAGTTCTGCAACAAAGAAATGTTTCTATCGAATGGTTCTTATCAACAAAATTAAATAGAAATGATAAATGGCTTGCTAATATTTTTCAGTGAGCCAGTTTTTAAATGGGTCACATTGTTCTTCTCTTTACTAGCAACCTAAAATAGAAGTTATTATATCAACAGTGGTTTGCACATAATAGAATGTTATCTGAAATTGAGTTTGGTAATGTTTTTCCTTGAAAATTAAGGCTATAGTAGTATAGTTATTGAAAATTATCATAGCTTACTTTTTATTTTTCTATTTAAAAGCAATATTCTTGATAGTAAAAATTGCAGTTGGAGTTCTCACTGAAGAAAATGATCTCTTGGTACAGGCAATAAGGAAAACGAATGTTCCTGTTGAGAGCATAGCATTACTGAGGCTGCTTTTCCCTTCACAGGCCAAATTCTCTGCCAGAAGTTTCTCTTTTTCCAAATTCTCTGCCCTTCAGTGGGACTACACCAATCTATGTTACAGAGAATACAGAACTTCTTGGTAGCTGTTGTTTTTAAAATTGAAATAAGTTATAAAAATAAGAACTGAATGTAAAGAATGACAGTATTTTCTTTCACAAATCTTGTATTTGAGAGGCTAATGAGGAGAACCATACTGTGGTCCATTTCTCCCCGCAGTATCTTGCAATATGTGGCTGCAGATCTTCAACATCAAGGAAACTTTGATCTACTCACGGACACTAACAAAAAGCCAGGCACATGCAGCCCACCCAAGGCACATGGGGCTATCTGAGAGTCCCCAGCATCTCCAAGGGAAATTCAGAGGTGCGCAGGGTGCTCGCTGTTTGGCCCAGCTCAGATTCGTGTGCAGTGGTGGTGAGGACTGTGTTCAGGCAATGCCATGTGCAGCTGGATGGAATTCCTTCTTGGAGAACAGATTTCCCTGCTGCTGTGTAAGCAGCTTCTGCTCCCACCTAGCTCTCAGTTCAGGATTGAAGGGCACCTCAGGGCTCCACTTTGGTGGCTTTAGTTAAAGGAGGGCTAGAATGGTCAAAATCATTTGCGACCCTTAAAAAACATAATAAAGGAAAATAAAGAGGTCTTCCCACCACCTGCTGAGGCAAATAGAAGCACAGGACAGAGGAGACTGGAGTACAAGGTCCTGACTATGCCTGGCACCATGCATTAGACTCTCGGGGGTTTCTTCAGAGAGGTGAACTTCACTTGCACTGAGATCAATGAAAACCTGTGCATTCCATCTGTTTCTCATAAAAAAAAAACACCTCTGAGTCTCTCCAGTGTGCAAGTCTGAACTGTCTGAAAGTCACAGGGAAATGAAGGGCTGAAAGGCTGAGAATTTCATGCTGCTTTTTCTTTTTATATACTCTTTATTCCTGTAGATCCTCTGGGAGGCATAGAACTTCAGCACAGGGACAGACAGAAAGATTCAGGGCTGTTAAATTTGTAGCTTGCTTAAATCCCAAGGTGAGCTAGTCGTGCTAAATTAATCTGTGAATCCTCACGTGAAATCTAAACCCTCTGAGCAGTACAGATATTTTGAGATGATCTAATTGTGACCGGAGAACAGGGAGATTGTGGGCACGAGTAGTGTTATACTGTGTGCTGCACTGGGGTTAGCACACAGCGCAGTGCAAAAAGCTGACACTGGGTGACCTGGCCAGAACACCAGGGATCAAAGCTGGCCAGGCATTTCTAAAAATCAGTTGCTGGAATAATCATTAGGATGCCTGATTTGAAATTCTTGCTGTAAAACTGAGGAAGATGTGTAAAGCAAAAAATAAACGCGAGTTTCTGGAAGTGGTGGAAGGATTGGAAAGAGCAGGGAAGACTCCTGCTGCCAATTAATACATTAATAGAAAGGAGCTGTCTCTTTGGGAGCTTTTCCAGCTCTCAAGCAGGAGCCAGAGGCACCCCATCTGGCTTTGTTTTATAAACTCAGGCTGGGCTGGTTAACAGTAATGCCTCTCAGTGGAGTGAATCTGAGGATGCGGGTACCACTGTCTTTAACATCGCACTGGGAAATGGGGGATGGGTCTTGACAGAGCGAAGTCTGCACCACGGAGCTGAGCGGGAGCAGCATTCAAGGTAACCCAAGGCTCCTGGACAGCACTCTTTTGTGAGTCCAGCTCTGGCAGATGTTGTGGGGTGCAAGCACTACATCTATCCCCACTCATACCTAGCCTGACATCAGCACTGTGAGAACACATGCCAACTGTCACAGTATTGTCAATTTAATGGCTACAAGCAAACAAGAAGGCAGGTGAGGAGACTTCAAATGTACTGCCAGTAAATGTGACACTTGTAGTATATCAGTATATCCACCTTCGTTGGGTGGATGACCTTTAGGCACTGAAATGGACTTCTTTTATAAAATCCCTAAGATTGCGCTTTTATTTTTACCCCTCTGTATGAATGATGGAAAACATTTTTTAAATACTATGCTGCAGACAGCAAATGAAATAAATAAGCGTTTTGCATTTGTCACTCCTTTGAGATGTGATTGATCACTGTCCCATTGCCGCAGGTCAACCTCTGCCATAGAAAACTCCAGACAATCTTCAGCTGCATTTCCTAAACCATTAACAGGACAGACAAAGCTATGATAACAAAGCACGATTTATTTTCCAGAAGCAGCTGACAGAAGGAAGTGGATACCACATGAATTAACTCATTAGAACAGCACGGCGCGTTTGGAAATTCAAAACAGACTGCCTGGAATGACTTAAATCCAGAGCAAGGTTAATGTCAGGCCCTTGCTTAGGCCTGTCAGTGCTGTAACCATAGAATCATAGAATCATAGAATTGTAGGGGTTGGAAGGGACCTCGAGAGATCATCGGGTCCAACCCCCTGCCGAAGCAGGCTCCCTAGGACATTTCACTGAGATAGGCATCCAGACGGGTCTTGAATATCTCCAGAGAAGGAGACTCCACCACCTCCCTGGGCAGCCTATTCCAGTGCTCCGTCACCCTCACTGTGAAAAAGTTTCTCCGCATGTTGGTGCGGAACTTCCTATGCTCCAACTTGCAGCCATTGCCCCTTGTCCTGTCTCCACAGACCACTGAAAAGGGGCTGGCTGATTCCCCCTGCATCCCTTGCTTAAGATAATTGTAAACATTAATTAGGTCCCCCCTTAGTCTTCTCTTCTCAAGGCTGAACAGTCCCAATCTTCTCAGCCTTTCCTCATAGGGGAGATGCTCCAGGCCCTTTATCATCTTCGTAGCCCTTCTCTGGACTCTCTCCAGGAGATCCCTGTCCTTTTTATACCAGGGAGCCCAGAACTGGACACAATACTCCAGGTGGGGCCTGACCAGGGCAGAGTAGAGCGGGAGGATCACCTCCCTTGACCTGCTGGCTACACTCCTCCGGATGCACCCCAGGATCCCATTGGCTCTCCTAGCCACCGAGGCACACTGCTGGCTCATGGCCAACCTGTCATCCACCAGGACCTACTGCTCCAGTTTTAGAAAGGTTGATGGGTGTATACCCCGGGGCCTGCGTGTTAGGATAAGCCTGGACTTAATTAATTACATGACTAGAGTACACCCTACCATGGCCACACGCAGGTAGGTGCAAGGGCTACATTCACACCCATGGACACACACCCTACCACAGACACGTGACAACAGTCTCTGATATAAAGAAAAATTTCTATTATTTGCCTGTTGAGAGGCATTATTAAAAATAGCAGGTATCTTACAGGCTGTAAATCTGTTCTGTCTTTAAGAAGCTGCCTCTGTATCCAGGGCAAAAGCTTGGCAGTCATCTCAGCGGGAGCAAGGTCTCTCTCATGCCTGATTTATGACCAGAAGAGACTTTCTCAGAAATAGGGTTTTACCATTTGTCAACTGCAAGTTGTCAGACGAGCCAGTTATCTCCTGCTAAACCTCCACTTGTGCCTCTCTCATAGCTACAAAAGAGATCTTTCAGAAAATCATGGACCTTTATTCAGTATACCAATGGTTACCTAGCAAAGAGACGACTGGCAACCAAAGAGGTTCGGGGTATTTCTTCACATTTCCATGGCAAAGATGTTACAGCACTTTTCATTAAAGATAAAACAAAAAAGGGGATCTAACAGAAGCCCCTGTGAAATGACTGTGTCTGAGAAGGGCTCACATGTGATTAGTGTGTGCAGGTAATGGGAATGAGGAAACACCAATAAAATAGTCCTGTAGAAGAATATCTGAGGAGCCCACATACACGGTCTGTGACCAGTAGCTGTAAAAACTCTTTGCCTTCCTTTTGGTGCAGGAATCACATGGAACAAGGGTCATCCCAAAACAAAAGCAATTCAAGCAGCCTATATGAGAGGAAGATGAGGAAGGAAGGAGGAAGGCTTATTTCATCTTCTGCCCTGCCAATCATTTTTACATCATCCCAGATTATGCACTATACCACAGCAGGGCCTGTGAAGCATGAGTACATCGGGAAAGGGCAGCCTTTGTTAGTCTGCTCTACAGTGCTCTCAGATGTCTGAGGTGGAAAGGTCACAGCCACAGATTTCACAGGATCTCCTCTATCCAGCTTCAGTCTACACCCACCCTTGATTATCCAGGGTTATGAGGAAGAGCGGCTAAATGCTTTCTAGTGAAATCTGTGTTTATCCTGGTGGCATATAAAGAAGAACCCAGTTAAAATCAAATTAATTAACTCCCTTCATAAGAATGACAGTGTTACAATGCAGTCCAGATTAAAATAAAATTCCATCAATAAGGGATCTTATTTCATTTTGCAGTGATATTTTCCCATGTACACTGTCCAACAACATATAAATAATCCCAAAGAAAGCACATGAGGCTGTACAGTGTATAACGATGTGTAATGTCTTTGGTGCTCAGACTCTTGTTCCTTTGTTTGCATGTAAACTATGGTTGTACAAACTGCCTTGCTGCAAGGCACAACACTTTCTCATCTCAAAAAAACAAAAAAAAAAACCCAACCCAGCTGTACTGGAATGAATTAAAGTTAGAAAGATAAGGGCAGATTTACTTCAGTTCAAGGGACTGGGTCATAGCACAGAATCACACAAGGTTAGGAGTTGTAAGGGACCTCAAAAGATCATCTAGTCCAATCCCCCTGCCAGAGCAGAATCACCTAGACTAAATCACACAGGAACACATCCAGGTGGGTTTTGAATGTCTCCAGAGAAGGAGACTCCACAGCCTCTCTGGGCAGCCTGTTCCACTACTCCGTCACCCTCACAGTGTAAAAGTTAGTCCTTACATTCACATGGAACTTCCCATGCTCCAGCTTGCACCCATTGCCCCTTGTTCTATCACTGGCCATCACTGAGAAGAACCTGGCTCCATCCTCCCGACTCTCGCCCTTTACATATTTATAGACATTAATAAGATCACCCCTCAGTCTCCTCTTCTCCAGGCTAAAGAGGCCCAGCTCCCTCAGCCTGTCCTCATAAGGAAGGTGTTCCACTCCCTTCATCATCTTAATGTCCCTGTGCTAGACTCTTTCAAGAAGTTTCATGTCCTCCTTGACCTGAGAGGCCTGGAACTGGACACAATATTCCAGGTGTGGTCTCATCAGGGAAGAGGAGAGGGGGAGAAGGACCTCTCTTGAGATACTAACCACATCCCTTCTAATACACCCCAAGATACCACTGGCCTTCTTAGCCATGAGGGCACATTGCTGGCTCATGGTCATCCTGCTGTCCACCAGCACCCCCAGGTCCCTCTCAGCTACACTGCTCTCCAACAGGCCAGTCCCCAACCTATACTGGTACCTGGGGTTGTTCTTCCCCAGATGCAAGACCCTGCACTTGCCCTTCTTAAATCTCATTAAACTTCTCCCCACACAACTCTCCAGCCTGTCTAAGTCTTGCTGAATGGCAGCACAGCCCTCTGGTGTGTCAGCCACCCCTCCCAGCTTTGTGTCATCAGCAAACTTGCTGGTGGTGCACTCTATTCCCTCATCCAGGTCATCAGTGAATATACTGGATAGCACAGGTCCCAGTACTGACCCCTGAGGGACCCCACTAGATACAGGCCTCCACCTATACTCTGCCCCACTGATCAAAACTCACTGACTTCAACCAGCTCTCAATCCACCTCACTACTCGGCCTTCCAGACCACACTTCCTCAGTTTAGCCACAAGGATGCTGCAGGAGATGGCGTGAAATGCTCTACTGAGGTCAAGGTAAACCACATCCACTGGCCTACCATCACATACCCACCTGGTTATATCCTCGTAAAAGGCTATTAGTCAAACATTACTTCCCCTTGGTAAAACCATGTTGACCGCTCCTAACAGCCCTCTTATCCTTGATGTGCCTAGAGACAGCACCAAGGATAAGTCATTCCATCACCATTCCAGGGCTGGAAGTGAGGCTGACTGGTCTGTAGTTACCTGGGTCCTCTTTCTTGCCCTTTCTGAAGACTGGAGTAACATTTGCTTTCCTCCAGTCCTCAGGCACCTCTCCCATTTCCCAGGATTTAGCAAAGATGATGGATAGTGGCCTAGCAATGACTTCTGCCAGCTCCCTCAGCACCCTCAGGTGCATACCGTCAGGGCCCATGGATTTGTGGATGTCCAGGAGGCTTAATTCATCCCTGACCCAATCCTCATCAACCAAGGCAGACTCATCATTTATCCTGACTTCCTCCAGGGCTGCAGCCACCTGGGGCTCCTGTAATCAGTCTCCAGCAGTGTAGACAGAGGCAAAGGCAGCATTTAGTTATCATCATAACCCCTTTTTTTCCTTGAGTATCTGGGTTTACTGTGATATTCCAATAATCTTCAGAGAACTGTTGAAAATCTCTTCATTAAACAGAGATCTCTCCCCTTTAATTGAATTCCCCATATGCACACACACACACACACTCTTAACCTTTTCCATTAGGCACCAGAAGGCTATAATGGAGCCCCAAAGCCACAGCACTTCTGAAATCAAACATGTTGATGTTTCATGGAAGCTATCTCACAGATTCTAGCAGAACAGATGTGTGATCCCAATACAAGGCAAGCTCTGTGCAACCTGCCAGCTATGCATTCAAACTGGGAATCCAAATCAGATACAATCCTCTTCCTTTATTTTGTTCCCTGAGATCAACCTCATTCATGCAAGTGTCCCAAAGAGAAATGGTAGATTTAGCTGACAGATGCATAAAATCTCATGTTGTCACAGAATTCCCCAGTGTCTACTCAGCACCAGATGTACAAGAATGCAAATCTGCAGCTGGGTCTGGTGTTCATTTGTGCTCCAAATTCCCTCCTTCGCAGCTGTTGTTTTCCACTCACATGTACACAGAGCCAGATTTTTAGAAGCAGGAGATAAACCATGACTCTCTATATTGATATGAATATACATGTTGCTTTATTTGCCTGGAAAACGCCTGCTTGAGTTGAATAATAGTGTATTTGTGAGGTCATATTTGACTGTGGTCACTCACCAGTATTGAAAACAACCTTGCTCATCTTTCTAACGCAATCTCTTTTCAACAAGTTCTCTGCAACCAGGGTTGTCTTTCCAAATATCTGTTTGGAGGCACAGAATAGGATTTTCATCCTTTCTTAGGCCTCCTGGGCACCATGGAAATAATAATCATAACCACAGTAATACAAAACAAAAGACATGTAACAGTAAGGAACTGAAGAGCAGTGTTTCCTTGGTTATCAAGGGGGGCTTTGCTGGCCATCCTGTGTGTCCCTCAGGAAAGGAAGATCTAGCCTGGCACTATAAAGACTGTTTTAAACCTCTGTTCTCCCTTGTGTAGGTATCACCAGCCAGCACAGCTTCTGAAATTTAGTCAGTGAGTGCCATTAAAATAATGTCTGCAAGAGCTATATTGATGCGAATTTTTCCTTCTTATTTTTCTATTTAAATGGGTGGAAAATTTGAAACAACAGGTAAGAGTGACTACAGCTGTCCACATTTGCTTTCCTGAGCTTCCTTTAAATTAATTCAGATTTCAAAAGACCATTTCCAGTGGCCTCAAGTGTAGTTTAGATTTCATTTACTTAAATGAAGATAAAATGCATATGGAGACCTTTTCTTTCCCCTCACTTATATAATGATCTTCAGTTCACTGAGTTCTCAATTGTACAGATAGTCATCATAAGCTAATCAAATATTCACACCTCCGATTTTCAGCCAAACTTGAGAAAGTTGATTTCACCTAGGGCTGAGGTGCATTACTGTGTTTAAAATGGATGAGTCTTACATGATGGGAGAGGAAAATACTCAAAACATGGGTTCAAATTTAAACAAAAACTCCAAATTGGGCGATGGCACATAAACACCTGATCTCTAAGGAAAGCATCGCATGCACTTTATCACTGCAACAAACCTTATACCAGACTCCATTCATTTCCCAGGTTTGTCTTTTCCCAAGATGTTTTTATTGCCTTCAGCTAGAGTGGGATAATTTTGTCTTGGTTTTGTGCCTCTGAATGTTCCAACGCCAACGCCAAATGCGGTTCACCTAACAGCACTCTCTCCCCAACTTCACTGGGACCTGAGGTGGCAAACCAATGCTACAAATAGTGGTCTTGTACAGATTTCTCATCCAGTACCTGTCAATGGCATAGACCAGCTTCACCAGAATTACTCCACACTTCTTCAAATCTTGACTTGGCTTGCATGCAGCTACCCCAGCTCCTTCTACAGCCCTGCTACCCAATACTGCCAGCTCTGGCTGTAGGGCAAGCAGAGTCAGGTCAGGTACCTGCATCCACCATATGGGTACTCATATATGACTTCTATATTGCCAATAAGATTGAATCAGGTAAACAAAGCTGGCCACAAAATAGGGAAAAGATGATTCCTAAAGTTGCATGAGCTAACGCTGGAGGCCTGTTATTGCCCTAAAAGGTTTTAACGTAGCTTGAACAATAGCTATGAAATGCAGAAGTGGGACAGAGACATAGCGAGGGTCCCCAGCTGTCTCTGCATTTACTAACTGTGACCATAAGACAGAGCAATGGTAATGAAAATGTTAAGTGTTAAAAGCAGTTTGAGGCAGTCTGGCAGTGTTTATTGCTGCTATTAGTATATACATATCCACAAGATCCATTATTCAAAGTAGATAATAGTATCAAATTAGGAAAGCAGCGGTTGAAGAAAAAAAGAAAAAGTGGTGTTTGCTGGATTTACAGTAAGCAATAGCAGAGATATCCACCTATCAGATAAGAAAAAAGGAGGGAGAAGAGTTTAAAATACTTTGTTTGAAGTGATATGACCTGGAACAAATAGCCTCAGTGACATTTTAAGACCAAGCAGTCCAAGCATCCAGTACATGTACTTCAAATCATGGAGTTGTGACAAGTTCAGCCTGATCTGCCCGAGCAAAGTAGCTACTGCCTGAGATGACTGAGACTTTTATTTAATTCTGAGTTCCTGAAGTTTACCCTGCATATTTTTACAAGTATCACCAGGTTTCATTTGACTTTGAACACTTTCCAGGAATAATATCGCAATGGAGTGTCTTACACAGTGATTTAAAATGTATTTACCAAGTTATATTTTTAGGTTAGTGACTGTTTTCCTGAAAGAAGGGAAGGGAATTACTACCAAGGCAAAAACAAGTAGTTCTGCAATTGATAAAGAAATACATTTTCAGACATAAAAAACAAAAAATCAAACACAAGAAAGATGACACTCAAATACGATGGTTCATAAAAGGAATATTAAGAATGGTCCAGAAAGAGGAAGCGCTGAGAAAGTTAGGGAAATCAGGGAGATTTTCAAATGGTCTGTGCCATCAAAAATACATTTAGATCTGAGGCTAGATGTTGAGACCCAAGTTGTGAGAAGTCAGCAGGAAAACAAAGTGCTAATTGCATCCAGAGTAAAGCACAAGAGGTGCACAAGGTAGGGGTTTAAAAATCCGCCTGAGGCAAATGGGCAGGTGAGCAGCTGCTGCAGAAAATATAACTGTGGGGAAAAGCAATGTCACCTCTAAAAATCAGTGAAAACCAGGGTTAGAAATTTCTTCCTTTGCAGAGACTTTCCTTCATTGGAAAAAAATGAAGGATATTTGTGCAGTAAAAAGCAGTCCGTCAAAGAATATATATTCTGAAGAAAATACACTCTGAAGGAAAATTGGTGTCTCCACCTTTCTGTAAATAAAGATTGCTGCAAAGATTGGACATTTATGTAGGTTCAATCAGTTATTAACATACAATCCATACTGTGTGCAGGTTTGGGCGCTGCAGTACAAGAGGGACACAAAACTGTCCAGAGGAGGACAACTGGATGGTGAAGGGTCTGGAAGGGAAGTCTTACAATGAGAGGCTGAAATCCCTTGGCTTATTCAGCCTGGAGAAAAGGAGACTGAGGGGAGACCTCAACGCAGCCTATGGCTTCCTGACGAGGGGCAGCGAAGGGGCAGAGGCTGATCCCCTCTCTTTGGTGACCAGTGATAGAACCCAAGGGAATGGCATGAAGCTGTGATGGGAAGGTTTAGGTTTGGTGTTAGGAACAGGATCTTTACTGAGAGGGTGGTCGGGCACTGGAACAGACTCCCCAGGGAAGCCTCCTCACCCCACACAACAAACAGGACTTCTGTTAGAAAGGGAATGTATGTTTTCAGCCAGCATTGCTCTCCAGGCCTCAATATGCTGGTGGAGATGGCTCAATATGCTGCTGTGGAGTAGGCCCTGTGTGAGAAACAGGCTGTGGAAGATCAGGCCACAAGGAACAACCATCGCTGCTCATTCAGTGCTTGTTGTAGAAAAGCCGATACCTTTGGATTAACTGCTTTAGGTTCGTTATCATAGAAATTTATCTCAGAAGCAATGCCTTCTGCCTGGAAAATAAATGTTTCTACTTTGCTTCATCGCCTAATAGCTGGAGGAGTCCATTATCTTGGGAAAACATTTTTTCCATTTACACTGACTCTTAAATATTTTATGATCATTTTCCTTTCTAGATTTCACAATAAATAAAACAAATACATGGCAGACACGAGATGTTAAATAGTCAACATTGTATATAATTTAATGTACACACTGGATTCTCACCTATTTTCCTCCTGACTTTCTATAAATTGTACGGTGCACTGTACTGTTTTCTTCAATTATTTTCATTTACTTTTAGACTGTCAGTGCTTAGTCCGACTACCCTTCGGTCTCTGTGTTACAAGTACTTCATAGTGGGCTTCCAGACACAGCTTTTAAATGCTGGAGCTCCAGGATTTGGATCCTGGTGTTTGAAAGGCATTTAATTATTAGTTCTCTTCAGTGAGGATCGCTGCAGCGACATTTCAGTGCTTGTGCCCCTGATGCTAACTCGCTTGCAGTCAGTGTAGAGTCAAACAATATTTTCATCAGTCTGAAAAACATGGTAGAAAACTTTTTTAATAATCAAATGTAATGTGTTGTGTGGTTCTTCACATATGGCAACAATAGCTAGTGTAACCCAGCTACACTGGTTGTAAGGATGGAGGAGGAGGGGGAGACTCAAGGGCATCTTAGGGTGGCAATCACTGAACACACCCCTGAAAACTTATTTCTGTAGCACTGTTTTGGATTGCCTCCTCCCTGTTTTGGGGGATCTGGATGAAAGAATGGCAGTAAGCTCACCTGCTCTCACTTGCAAGTATCTGCTGTGTGGAAATGCACAGGTATGTAGAGGGAAGTGCCACCAAGACCTCCCTAGCACGGAGCGGACTCTGCTATCTGTGCTGAGCCGCTCCAGAGTGGGTCCTAGGTCATAGGTGGTGTCCTTGTCGCGTATGTGAAGCGCAACACGCGTGCTTGATGCCCGACAAGTAAAGGGGTGGCCAGTATAATAATCACAAATGTTGAGCGTTTGATTAAATCAAACCAAGGTTTTATAAGATTGTAGGAAAAAATACCTCTAGGCTCATTATGGTCTTGTGAAATCTGGCTTGGTTTTTTGAGTCGCAAGTTGAAAACACTTTGAAAACTTTCACTTTCTGAAATGGAAAGAAAACGTAGGCCCCTTTCAGACATTATATTTTGACTACTAAAGCCAAAAAAATAACTAGTCTCTGGAAAACCTCTTCCTTTTCCATAATCTCTCTCTCTTCATTTTGCTGGTGCAAAATGCACATTGATATTGAACAAAATGTTTCAGGAACTCCTCCAACCTTTGTGAAACTGTTATGTTTACTATGGGCAGAATATATATGACATCCATTTTGAAAGGTCAGGATATGAAATACTACATTATTACAGCATATTATCTATTAACTATCACCATCTGCACACCGTGGACTAAGCATCACAGCATGAACATTTTTTCTCTGAAAAAATAATGAAAAAATGTCTTGGGACACTGTGTTTTTCCAAAGTACCTTCTCTGAATCTTGCAAGCTTTAGAAATTTGGTCTCTTTCCAAGGAGTAGTTACAAAAGAGGTGAGATTTAAGGCTGGTTTCAGAGCTGGGCAAATAAGCTTTTGTGCAAAGTAAATGAACTATGGGGCACTGGAACGAGGCAGCTCTTGGTAAAATCAGCTAATAAATTCAGCCAGAAACAGAAACTGACTGAGGAGAATAAAAATACCTCACAATATTTTAGTTTCATATTTTTCTTTTTTAATGAAATTCTATATTTTGAAAGAACTAAATATTTTAATGACAGTTTTTAAACAAAACATTTTACGTCAGTTTTTAAACACTACTTTTAATTGCTATTTTTTTTTATTTTAATCAGGTAATAAAAAAGTCTTAGCACAAAATTTTACAACTGCCTTCTGATCTTAAAAAAGAAAGAAGATCCAAAATGGGCTTACCAAAACTCTTATATATATTTCCCATTCATTTAGTCTCTCCACTGAATAAAAATGCTTGCTCTTCAGATGACTTCCTCATAGCAAAGCCCTGGGTGTATAATCTGCTGAGCTGTAGCTTGCACTGCAATTGGATTTGGTTTTTAGAATGTCTTCTGAAATGTGCTTTATAGATGTATTCATTTGACCTAAATTTTACATAAATCACTTGGCCCGCTGTCTCTTATTGGCCAACCCTAGATCTTCAGACACACCTTGTTAACAGAGACCACCACTGCTCAAAAACTTAGCTGCAGTTTAAGCTGTTTGAAGGTGGTCCTAGATTTATTGCAATTCTTTACACTGACCTTTTAAAAGTATATATCACATCTAATACAGTGCTTGACAAAATTATATGTATTTATTTATTTATCTGATCATATGGCTCATTTGTGTCTTCACTAAATGAACAGGAATATTTACAGGAATGTTTTCTTAGACTGCTTATTAAACCATTGTACTGGGGAATTGTACATCACAAGCATGCTTATTTCTTAAGTCATACCAAGAGGCGTGACAGGGATGCTATTATGAAGAGGAATAGAACATATCAAAAAAATATATTCAGCAGATCCCACAGAATGCTGGTTTTTTGCCAGCCTGGACAGACAAGTTACTCTATTTATAATATTAGAACTTAATTCTCTTTCTATCAAAGAGTGGCAGCTTGCCATAATAAATAGAAGCCTGGAGCCCCTGAGTGCCAGTTGTACCACTTCTCTTCCACGTCACCCAGAGATAACATGACTTTATTGCCACAGGCTGTCGTGACTCATGTCTTAGTTGATAGAAGTTCTCCAGCTAACATATATCACAGGGTTCACACAGTATAATGGACAAGCACTGTTTTGCTAAAGCACAGACAAGTGTGTGGTTTCTCTGTAGTGTTGGAAAGATCTGGGAAAAGAGATTTATTTTTTTTTTGCTGGTGAGTTTCTACATTGAGATCATTTCCACACTGCAGTTCAGGGTGAAGCAGTAGCATTGGTGATACTTTCACTGAAACACAAGTCAAGAAAATAATCTCAAAGTAGTTTCATGTCCTTTAAAATATTTATTTCCATTTATGTCTTTTGTTTTTATTTATAGAAATGAAAATAAGCCCATTTTATCACTTCAGATAGCCAAAGCCAATTCCTTAACATTCCCTTCTTCCCATTCCCTGTAATCATCACACAAAGATGGTCCCACAACTTCATTCTTGCTTTCCAGTCCCTTCCTTCAACTCCCAAAAAGGAAGAAAAGAGAAGAGAAGGTTTCCAGCATGCCCCGTGGGAGAAACTAATCCAGGATTAAGGTCAGAACCAGTTTCTGAAGTTGAGGAGAAAAACCATTTCCCTCCAGCCCCAGGAGTCTCACAGGTATAGCTGCAATTTCGGTTCTTCCACAGAGGGGCACTGAGGTACAGTGCTCTGAGTGCTGAGTAAGCAAAACCCACTTAGTTCTTCAGGCCAAGTATTTCTTTAGGAGTGGTGGTTTTTTTTAGATTGACCAGGTCATCTGAGTAATTTGGGTTGTCTGACATTTCTGTTCCTCACCAGGCTAAGAAATATGCAAGCTGTAAAGGAAGAGATATTATAACCTTAATATTACTTACTTGCATTATTTATTTCTACCCTGTTGCTGTTTGTTGGTTTTATAACTTTAGCTTTTCCTTTTCACATAGTGTCCATACTAGCAAAATCCCTCTGGCTGATCTGGGTTTTGCTTGAAAGTAAAGGAACAAGTCTTTGTCCTCTCAACTTGAACTGCTCAGTCTTTCCTACACATCCTCACACCCATATGACAAATGGTGTTATTATAAAGAGAAAAAACTACTGATAGTAAAAATGATGCAAGGTTAGAGTATTGGATGTGTCACACTGGAACTTAGTCCCACTGTATTTCATCTGCTCTCTGACAGAGGCCTCATCAAGATGTCTCTGAAGAAAGCAGTATCATCACTCTCAGTGCCTACAAAAATTCTCCAACGTGCATCTGATTGGTGTTTATTCTCACAGAGTGCTTGAGATGGAGACACACCAGTGACTCAAACCAGAAGCACGTGAACAAGAATCTCACCAGCCAATTTTCCTTGCTCATTATGTTGTTTTGTTATCCCAAATCTCATAGCTGGAATCTGCTTAGTTAGAGAGATGAAATTCCTAAGGGTTTACAGAAAATATCTAAGCACCACATGGCATCTTTTAACCTATATCAGTTCTCTTGACATGTTTCAAAAAGGGTAGAAGCTTAGCTGTACCTCAGCACGAGAGATGGCCTTCAGCTTCTGCAAGCCCTATTTGAGTGTGTGTGTCACACACGGGTCCCCAGAGACTACTTTCTCTCCCTTCACCCTCTGATTTCCAGCCAGTACTCCAGACTCTGGGAATCCTGTCTAGGAGAGGGAAATGACTACCCTGAGAGTTTTAACTTGGTTTTCTACCTACTTAACCCAGCTGACAAACCCCTGTGTTTTATGAAAACACAAATGCATGAAGCAAAGTATGTGTGTTCAACGTTGTTTCTTTCCTGTGATGATGTTTCACAGGAAATTTAGGATCTAAACAATGCTTGACTCCAGACAGAGGCCTGCACTTACACTTTATTACTACAGAACTAATCTTCCTATACCTTGATCCACTTACTAGTCCTACAAAGGCTTTCTATACAAAAGATATTTCTTTTTAAGCTGAATTTTGTCCATTTAACATGATTTGTCCTAAACACTTATGATAAATCTTGCACAGCGTTAAGACAACTGGCAAACAAAACCATACTACCATCCCTCTCAGAAACACAAAAATAAAACAGCAACATACCTTGGCCAACATTACTATAGGGGCATCTCCATCATTCCTCAGTGCCTAGTGCCTCTTCCTCAACAGGATCTTTTCCCTACCTCTGCTGATTTCCAGTGGCTCTACTGCCTTTCAGCTGTAACCTAGACTTAACTGCATTTGTTCATTCTTCTAGGACCTTTGGTCCTTTAGCTATATTCCTAACTCTTGCTTTATTTGCCTTATTTACTTTATGAGGAACACTGAGAGTGAAGATTACACAAGCTTCCTGCAATTTCCCCTTCCATTTCTGAATTTGAACTGAATTTATAGATGAAATTGAAAGGAGCTGAGTTTCTGGAATGCTTTCAAATGGTCAAAATCCCAAAAGTCCAGATATCTCAAATTCTTGATCTATCTGGTAGTTCTTACTGTTATTTCTCTGTCTGTCTTCTCTACCAAAAATAAATACATCTAAAAAAAAAGAAAAAAAATTTTAAATCTACTTCTGGCTACAAAAAGCCTCTTCTTTTTTAAGCATGGCATCATTCCTCATCTGATCCAACTGAAACATCACACTCATTCATCAAAACGTGGAGGATGGCTGGGAACTTCTTTCAATACCATTAGAGATCCCACAACCTCGTGCCCCTCTTCTATTCCTTTCATCCATTTGGTAACAACCACCTTAACAAGAAAAGCCAACTCTCCAGAGTTGTCTCTTCCCAATACTCGTGTGGATGACTGTCTTCTTTCAGACTGCACGTAAGACAAACTTCTTAGAGAACAAACAGGAGATTTTTTACTAACAGAAGCGTAGGAACAGTGTAACTCTCCTGCTGAAGCTCAGGCAGGGTTCATTATGCAGACAATACAAGCTATTAAAGCTGAAAAACAAAATTAGCTCTTATATCATTCAACTGTGCCTGTGCCAAAACAAGAAGTAAATCACTGAAGCTGTGTATTATGCATGAGGTATACAACATTGTTGAAAATTGATTTTTTTTATAAATTATAAAAGGGAATTTGCAGAGGAGTGAGATGTGATTTTAAATTCTTAGCCTAATATCATTGCTAATTTTAATTGCTATTAGAAGAACCTTGTTTTCCTCTAAGGCATTATGAAAAGAATCATTCTAGCCCAAATATGCATGGGAAATGTTTAAGGGACATTACAGAACAAACAATGAATATGAAAGCAACAGCAGTAAACTAGCAAATCTCCCTAGCTATGATGCCAGGACTTGGCTGTTCAGCTATCAAGCAGACGTTAACAGATGACAGATAAGTAATTATTCGACAAAGTTGGATGAAAAACACTTACATGGATCCAAAAAAATAATGCAAAATAAAATCTAAAATTTGATGAATGGGAAAAATTACACATAACATAAGAACATAACTTCTGTGTAATATCCTTAATTATGAAATATTAACATTTCAGCATGCGAGGTTTTAGCAGCAGCTTGGAATCCCATTTATGAAACTGAGTCCTATGCATTTACATATAATTGGATCGGTGCGAAAGACTGCAGTCTGTGCTGAGAACAGACTTTGGCACATGGGCCACTGCATCCTCTGTCTCCTCTAGACACTTCTCTGCTCAGAAGCAGAGCTGTCCTGTGTAACAATAGCAACAGTCAGAAGCTCTTATCACCTCACAGGAGGTGACCTTCCCAGGAAGGCAGAAAGGGTCTTTAAAGGTCCACCCTTTTCCTCTCCTGACCTCAGGAAAGCCCTGCTCGTTGCTGAAGGGAGAGAAATTACGTTTGTGAAGGACAACACATGGGATCCCAAGCATAGTGCCTGCAAGAGATACTGGCACACAGATAAAATGGACTGCTTTCCAGGGGATGGGGATTTTAACACATCTACTAAAATATATGAAATTTCAGAGGAAAAGGAAATGTTATATTTCAAGTAGCTTGTGAGTAAGTGTGATTCAATGACAGAGCAAAATACAGCAAAACTAGGGAGGGATGAGCATTCAATTAAAAACAGCAGAGGGATGCAAAGAGACAGACACTTATTAATGTAGTCAAGGACATCAGTAACTGCTGTGTTTGCTGAACAATAAAAAAGCATGCATCAAAGAGCAAAAATATTTTAAATCAAGTTTTCTAAGCAAGTATATCTTCTCATAAGAATGGGAATTGGAATATATCCATGCATGTAACCAAATCCAGCATCAAAATCTTGATCATTCTGATGGCACAGACTCAGATGCCTTCTCCATAAGTATCTCCTGTAAAGCACATTACTAAGTGAAGCAATAAAGAAGCAGGAGAAAAAGAATACACAGCACAGAGTCTGGCTCAATAGCCAAAGCAATGTCTAATAAAGGACATAATTTTTGCTATTCTGCAGTATAAACTCAGAGAACTATCCAAAGTAGACAGATTTTAGGGTAATTTGTAAATCAATTACTTACTTGTTAACACTGTTGTGAAGAACACGCTGGACATCACACAAACAATTGTCCAGAACCACATTCAATTTGGGTTTGATAGCAGAGAAGTGCCTGTATCTGCCCAACAAACATGCAGGCCGTAAGTAGAACACTTTCACACAACTAATAACTGAACTGAGGCAATTTATAACCAGTTAATTTGAAGTAAAACTATAGCTAAATATCCCATGAGGTGCTAGGTTTTTTTGCTTTGTGCGGTGTCGTATCTGGCAAGAACAATTTGGTCAAAACTATTACATTTTAATTAGTAACAATAAAAGGAGGTAATGTGAAAAACAGAATGACAAGTGAGAACAACAAATCCTGGCAGTATAGTTTGAAGAAGAGCAAAAGAAAACAAAGTATTAGTCACAGCAGTCACAGTGCTTGATTCTGAAATATTGAAGGGTGTGAGAACAAAACTAAATATTAGCATAGACATATTTTTCTGATCAAGAAACATAAATCTTTTTGTGGGTGCAAAGGTGTTAAAATGGTTAGACTGAGTCAGGTTAAACAACATTTTCTTAGGTCATAAAAACATCTGATTTATATTTTTGTCATGAAAATGTTTTTTGTGTATAAATACAGACTGATTGGTAATGGCTAGTAAAGAAGTCTGCTTAAGTAGTCTCATTAATTGCTTATCAAGCATCAACTTGGAATTGTAGTTAGCCATTTCAGAATTTTTCTAATGAAAGTTTATATTCATTTATATTCTCTGGCATGGATGTGTACATTTTCTGCCATCCTTTGCTGCTGAGTGCTTTGCCTATTTCATAGGAACATAAGACTGGAAGCCTCCCTCCTTTACCTACTAAATACATTCCCTGCTGACCAAGACAACCACGTGAATAGTTTGCTATCATTCAGTTATTATTAGATAGATTAGACTGCTTCCTTTTTCTTATTTTAATAATATTGTCCAGGGAAGCTCTGTAAGACTCATTATGTTAGGTTCACTGCCAGTGCTCATGAACAAAGGGGAGAGACTTACAATAAAAACAAAACCTGTTATCTTTTAACCACATGTGAATTCCTGGCATGGCTGGAGTCAGTGGGCGCCTTGTCGTTTGTGTGGGACTTCACCTCCAGAAAGGGGGGTCCTCGCTCTTTAGGGCTTTTCACATTGAGCAATCAGAAAGAAGCACGAGAGCAAGGATGGGAATTGGTTTAGCTTTGTATGGCAAAGTTTTGGTAGCGGTGGTGGGGGCTGCAGAGGTGGCTTCTGCGAGAAGCAGCCAGAAGCTTCACCCATGTCCAACAGAGCCGATGCCAGCTGGCTCCAAGACAAACCCACCACTGACCAAGGCCGAGCCAATCAGTGACAGTGGTAGTGCCTCTGGGATAACAGAGTTAAGAAGGAAAAAAAAACCACAAGCAGCAGCTTTTTGCCACCAGAGAAAGGAGTGAAAAGATGTGAGGAACATTGCAGGCACCACGGTCAGTGAAGATGGAAAGGGGCAAGGTGCTCCAGACACATGAGGAGAGGTTCTCCTGCAGCCCATGGAGAAGACCATGGTGAGACAGGCTGTCCCCCTGCAGCGCCATAGAAGATGGTGGGGAGTAAAGATTCCACCTGCAGTTCATGGAGGACCCCACAGTGGAGCAGGTGGAGACACATGAAGGAGGCTGTCACCTGACAGCCCATGCTGAAACAAGCTCCTGGCAGGACCTGCAGCCCATGGAGAGAGGAGCTCATGCCAGAGCAGGTTTGCTGGCAGGACTTGTGATTCCATGGGGGACCAGGCTGGAGCAGTCTGGTCCTGAAGGCCTGCACCCCATGGAAGGGACCCACACTGGGGCAGTTCATGAAGAACTGAAGTCCCCATGGGAAGGACTCACACTAGAGTTCATGGAGGACTGTCTCCTGTGGGTGGGACCCCACGCTGGAGCAGGGGAAGAGTGTGAGGAATCCTCCCCCTGAGGAGGAAGAAGAAACAGATTCAACATGTGATGAACTGACCACAACCCCCATGTCCCGTCCTCCTATGCTGCTCAGGGGGAGGAAGGAGAGAATCCTGGAGTTAAGTTCAGCCCAGGAAGAAGGGAGAAGTGGGGGGAATGTTTTCAGATTTTGTTTTATTTCTCATTACTTGACTCTGATTTGATTGGTAATAAATTACATGCATTTCGTTCCATGTTGAGTCTGTGTTGCCCATGATGCTAATTGCAGAATGATCTCTCCCTGTCCTTATCTTGATCCATAAACATCTCATTATATATTTTTCTCTCCTGTCTAGCTGAAGAGGGAAGTGATAGAGTGGCTTGGTGGGCATCTGGCCTCCAGCCAGGGTCAAACAACCAGAGAATATAAAGTTAGAATCATAAAAACATTAGGGTCAAGGATTTACACTCTGAATCTAAACCCTACCTGAAGCCTTCACTCAGCAGCTCCTTGCTCCAGAAAGGGCTACTTTTCTAGATACCTCAATTTTGCCCATAAAATGTCTGGGGCACACTCAGTATTGCTTAGGTCCTCAAAAGGAATTCCCAAATTACAAAAGTGCCATCCTGTTTCTCCCATTTGCAACAGGCATGTTTAGAAACACACCAAAAAAATCTGTTTTTTTCATAAAATTCTGGAAAGATTCACAGATTCACAGAATTGTAGAGGTTGGAATGGAGCTCCAGAGATCATAGAGTCCACCCCCCTGCCAAAGCAGGTTCCCTAGGACAGGTCACACAGATAGGCATCCAGATGGGTCTTGAATATCTCCAGAGAAGGAGACTCCACCACCTCCCTGGGCAGCCTGTCCCAGGGCTCTGTCACCTTCACTGTGTAAAAGTTCTTCCCCATGTTGGTACGGAACTTCCTGTGCTCCAACTTGAGGCCACTGCCCCTTGTCCTGTCAAAAAGTGTACCATATCCTTTGTCTTCACTGTTTAATGTCTTCATAATTTGTTTAAAATGTAGAGGATGACTTGAGCTACATCATCCACTTCCCAGCGGAATACATCATTTCTCACAAATTCTCTCAATTAGTCCTCTTAAACTGTCTCCACTTTGCATATGGCAATTTGAGAGGAGTTCAAAGACTGGAGAGATCTGAACAGTCAAAGTCCATTCAATTTTGTCAAACAACATGCAGAAATTCCACCAGAAGCAACTGTAAAACCCTCCATCAATTCTCCCCACACGGCCACGTTCAAAGACAGAAACCCAAGTTAGAATATGACAAAGAGTGTTTATCAATGCAGAATAAATTGTATTGGATCTGCCTCTTGCCTTCTTCAGGGATTTCTGAGAAAGAGCATCTCATTTCACCACAGAGTTATCGAAGATGCTGAGCCTTAGCTTTTTTAAGGAGTGAGGCTTTTGCCCACGGGATTTCTTGTTATCATATGCTGACAAGTGGCTCCCACAGACCCCACTCCTGCACACCTTGCTATCCATATACAGACAGTATAATTGCTTAACTGCTGATTTCTCCACACTGAGAAGATGGTCCCTGAAAATTCTTTAACTGACAAAGGATACAAACATAGAGAATAAAAGAAAATAGAATTTCTTACTGTTGCACTTTAGCTCTAAATTACTAATCTCACTGACCAAATGGGACATAATAACACCAGTGTGAAACTGGACTGCTAAAATATTTTCCTGGGAAAGCAATCCATCTGGGACTTGCATAAATGTTCTTGTATTCATGAAAACATGGAGTTGATTAAGCACTCTTGGACTGAAAATCAATATTTCCCTTACACAGAATAAGTCATGCACTCTCTCTTAACCAGTTGCAAAATAAGCAAAAAAACTGTCAGCTTGAAAACACAGTTGCACTGACAGGTTAAGGTAAAAGATGCTTGCATATGCTGACTCCAGAACACAAAATAAGGCTTTCACTTCCCAGCAGAGAGCGATTTTTCTTACACAGTTTGTTGTGTTTTGCAGTGGTATTGTTGAGGCCACTTTTACACACAGATTTGTGGCAAGAGGAAGGAGTTCACAACCTTCTTTCTTGGGAATTTTCACTCCTTCTACAGATGTCACATTTTAAAACAGAAATCTCTGTTATTACGTCTGAACTCTGCGTCCCATGATTTTATCTCTGACTGTGGACATCTTGGCTCTTGATCTCTTGTTTCTACTTTAATTAAATGGAAAACAATTACTCTGAGTAGCCAGGTAGCTGGAATGTTTCCACTCAGAGAGATATGGAAACAGGAGGGGTTTTTCTCAGTTTGGCTCTCACTTCTGTTGCTTTGAAGCACAACAGAGATCACCTATTTTCTGTTCACTGTCCACTGCATCATGTTTTAAAGTATGTCAGCATGCTGTATGGGCACACACAGGCTGCTACAATGGGTACAAGAGCTGACAGGGAAAAACTTAGGGTGAAGAGTCAAGAACACTCTTACACATGGAACACAGCACTAGAAAACTGACCAAACAATTCTCAACACAGCAAAGACCTTAATAAACTGTTCCTATCCATGTTGAAATTAGAGGATTTTTTGCTTTGCTGATCAATTAATCCTTTTCAAAGCTCTACCACCAAAAAAAAAAAACCCAACCCCAAATAAAGAGTAATTGTTAGCTACTGTTTTTTAAATTATGATATCTAGGATAAACCATTCCTTCAAAAAGCAGATAATGAAGTGAGGTGATTTGTAAGGTATAAATACAATAGCACGCCTCATGCCTATCCTGTTAACTTGGCATGCTGGCATGTGCCTCATTGAAACACTTCTGAACTCTTTTAATCACTTCTGAAAGCAAACAGGAAATGTTTTCTCAGGGAGCAAAAAGGAAAAGCTGAAAGACTGGATTTCATCATCACAAAACCAGATGGTGCAGAACTGGTGCAATGCAGAAGTCAAAAGAGTTGTCCTGATCTAGGTTTCTGAGAAGCGAGCTGCCTTTACCAGATTTTGGGATGGGTTGAACTAGATTTTCCTGTAGTAATGAACCCCCACCATCCCCATCTCAAAAGACCAAAAAGACTTCTACATTCAAAGATGTCTGTTTCCCTTAGAAAACTGAATCCTTTGTTTTTTATACCCAGGGAAGCTAAAGTGGCTCGACCAGGCAAAATTAAAAACTAGAGGTTCACACAAAACTCTCTGTTTGCCTTCCATACCTTGCAGAGAGGTCTTCTTGTGCCCAGGCTTTGTGACAGCCAGCTCAGTGGCCTTCTGGACCAAAGAAAACTTCACTATCTTGTGTGGATTCCAGGAAATTTGCCTTTTCTTACCCGCAGACACTCCCTGCTGCTCTTGGAAGTGTCTTGGCCTGAATAGCAGCACGCAGCTCACACTGCAAACCTCTCTCTGATCCTCTCCCACAGGCTCTGGTGAATGGAAGTTTTCCTTTCCAGCTGTGCCCAGATGCTTCCATGGGAAGAAGCCATCTTCCTCTTCCTTCATCTAGTCCCTGCGATTCAGTCACCCTTTTACCTTTTTCCCAATGTACAAGCTAAGACCAAACAAACCAGACAGGTTCTGTACGTAACAGTCCATTGCTCTGTCACTATTTTTCATCTTGTACAAGAAAAAGAGAAAAGAATAACTGGAAATGAGACAAATCACTAAGGATTGCTACAAACTAAAAAGGTGATTAAATAGCTGGAGATATCCATCCATTTACCTGCCAAAGGGCAGAGATGTCCACCCTCCCCAATTTTTGCAGTATTTTTTATGCTGTCGACTTTGCAAGTCAAGTGAAGAAAAGGTTGTCTTACTATGGTACAACATACATATAAAGATCTACACCTGTACTAGTCACAAAATCACAGGATGACAGAACAGTAGGGGTTGGAAGGGACCTCTGGAGATTATTTAGTCCACCTCCTAAAACAGGATCACCTAGAGCAGGTTGCACAGGACAGCATCCAGGCGGGTTTTGAATATCCCCAGAGAAGGAGACTCCACGACCTCTCTGGGTAGCCTGTCCCAGTGCTCTGCCACCCTCACAGTGAAGTTTTTCCTTTTATTGAGATGGAAATTCCTGTGTTCCAGTTTGTGCCCATTGTGACTGGTCCTGTCACTCGGCACCACTGAGAAGAGCCTGGCCCCATCCTCCTGGTATCCACCTTTATAAGTACTGACGAGATCCCCTCACAGTCTTCTCCAGGCTAAACAGACTCAGCTCTCTCAGCCTCTCCACATAGGACAGAAATGCTGATGTACATGATTTTGATGGTCTCTTGAAACAACAGTGAAGCCTTTGGTCAGCAGGCTTTGCTGTGCATGCAGAATACGCTGTAGTTTTGAAGCTTTAGATTTCTAAGCTCTAAATTCACTTCCAACTGTGAACCTGAACTTAATTATTAGCAGGAGTCCCTTTCAGTGTTCTCCCCTATATTATTTAATAATTTTTGAAAGTTATGATTTTATAGATATTATTACTAGAAATATTTCATTCTCTCTTTGTAAATCATACAAAGAGAAAATCCTAATTCAAAATTTAATTGTATGAATGAATTGAAGGAAGCCCAGAAGTAAATGAGGACATAAAGGCGTGGTCCATCCAACTGTTTTCTCTATTTATACTTACCTAAACTGTCTAGAATGCAAAAAATCAAGATGTTCCTTTAAGTGTTAAGCCCAAACGCTAACCCTGGCTAGTATCCTAATATTATCGTCAACACCAGCAATGAGTACAGCAATGAAAGTGAAAGAAAAGCATATTCCCATAGAGAAACACGTCATCTCTGTATTTCCCTTGTTCCTGGAGAACCCACCCATAAACTGGGAAGAGTAAACTTCAGACTCCCGATTCCTAATAGTTACCCCAGCCAGTACAGCTGTATAAATCTAGTCTGTACAAGAAAATGTACATTGATCCTCTCCAAAACGTGCCCATTTCCAACAACTTAGGAATAATAGGATGCAGCAAAGGTCTCGGTTCTCAGGAAGGAATATGTCAATAAGGAAGAATGTCTCTTAACCTGAAAACAACCTCAGTCCTAAATTTAAAGCAAGTTAGAGTTTTTACCTAACACATAGCCCACCACTAGCCCTAATCTTAGTTACAGTATGGGATGCATCCAAAAAATAAAACACACAGCATTTGCCTTTACCAGCACCTTGTCATCTTGTCTCTGGAAGCCCCAGAGAATGTATTGCAAACTTGAAACTCCAGTTCTGAACCCTGCGTCTGACCTTAATTATTCACAGAGTTAAGAACATAATAAAAGAGTACACCCAACCTTCTACCCTCTCATCACTCACTCTCTTCCTAACTCTGTCAGACCACAAGAATAAACACATGAAAAATTTCTTTAAGATATCTATAATATCTTTAAAATATCTTTCAGATCCCCAAACCCAGCTAGAATACTTATATTAAGTAAGCACATACAAATAGTAAATAAGGATATAGAGCATTTATCCCTTTTTGCCATCTTCCTGATTCTTCACTCCTCTGAGAAAACAACCTACAGTTCTCTCTTATGCTCCCAAACCCCAACTCAAAACGTACCTTGATGCTTAATGTCACACCCGAGCAAGCAACAGCCCTCTCTGAATTGTCCTCTTCTAGGCATGTCCTAGAAGCTTTGCACTCTGACTCTTACACAAACCATATATTGCTTTTTAATTATTTCCAGCAGACAAATATGGATTTGCAAATTCCCAGCAGATTAGTCTCCACTGATTAAGAAAAACTGGCCCCATTAGTCTTTGTTCTCCTCCCACCTACATGGGACCTACAGAATACTGCAATGCACCTGGCTCCTGAGTCTGCAGAAACTCCAAAGTTAACCCCAGTCGTAATTCTGTTTAATGGTTGGGATTTTTATCCAACAGAAAAAGGCATGTTTAAATACTCCCTTTTTTCAGCATTTGTGCTCTTCCTTGTTCTGAGGAACTTGATGACTTAATATTGGTGATATTAACAGAACTGGGGAAAAGAATAAAATACAAAATTTTCTTAGTTCATTATTAACTTGTGTCCAGTTAAACAGCATTTTTAAACATAAATATATCTTTTTGGGAAAGATTTTTCACTGTTTCTAACTCTAGACAGTCCACATTGTCAGCACCTCATTAGAATGAGCTGGATGCTGAAGAAAAATGTTTTAAATCAGTACATTTCATAGAAAAGTTGATAACTACTGAAATGGACTTTTTTCGGCTCATACATTAAGAAATATACCTTCATCTTGTTATTAATTTTTAAAGGTAAATTAATATAGGGCTCTACAACCTCACAGAATTTCTGTTCTACAAATTTAAAAGAGCTCTTCCCCAGCAATGATAGAAGAAAAGCACGGCACAAACTCTGTCCAGTTATTTGTAGTTTAATTTTTCCAGCAGCGGCAGCTATGGTTTCAGTCAGTGGGCACATTTTCAGTTGCATCCTTGGTGCAAGTTCTCCATCTAGTGGAGTAACTTTTAATGAGCCAAAGGCTCACTGTGCCCTGCATGTCATCATTTCTGTTTCTGATTCATTCAAGGAGCGATAGCAACAATATTTTATAAATATTTAAGCTATACAAAAAGATTTTCCCAAAACTAATTTCATGCAGTGACTGAATAGCTTCAGAAAACATAAAGGGCAAGAGAACTATAAAAGAAGAAAACCTAGTCACAACAATCAAACCGTATCTACAAACTTACTTCAACAAAATAAACCTCAGATATTTTGTTTATTTAGTTTTTGGATGAAAAAAAACCAAACCCATCCAGGTGCCAGAGTAAAAAGTAGCAATTACATCAACTTCTCCTGGGACATGGTAAATTCCAGATCACCCCAAAGTTCTTACTTTGAGGCTGGGTGGATGGAACTGTAAAATATGTATTCTGGTCTGAACATATACATATGTATGCACATACATCATGCAGGAATTCCAGGGGACTGCAGAAGGAGCATTGCCATGCTGGAAGTCAAACCAGATGAACATAATCATCCACCCTGCTTAAACTTATCAATCATGATATCATTGCTCCCTCTGTGCTTGCAAAGAGCTGCCTCTTGGAGTAAAAATCCAAAGGTGAGAAGTGCTCATACAAAGCACTCAGTTTGCATCTTCAGACCTATTAAAATTGAAGCTGCCCCCAGCTCTGGTATATGTAATCACAACCGTATCACAGAGCACAGAGAAATACATGTCCCTTCAGACAGGCTGGTCCTGAGCCACTTCAGGAGACAAAGGTCAAGACAGAGGATATGAATTTCACCTCCGTCCTTGCTGGCGACGAGTGCACTCCCAAAGCAATTGGTGTAATGCACTGTGCTCCTTGCATGACACATTACTTAATAATTGCATGGCTGCATTTCAAGTCACCTTCAGTTCACAGCAGATTTTAGTTGTGACTTGACAGCAAGAGTGGGTTACAGTTATCCTGCACTTGAGATAATGAAGGTATAGATTATAGCAGAGAGCCCACATCAGACAAAAGAGGTCACACGTCCCGACTCGATACAGATCAACATTATAAACTTGATCTCATCTAACATGAGCATTAGAAAGGTGCCTTGACTCGTTCAGTGCACTTACCAGAACTCAATTTGCCAGTACTGGAGATCATATTCCCTCAAGCTGATGAACTTCCAGTTTAATATTTCTCACAGTGCCAACTGACTCCACCACAGCACCAAGTCTTGCAGGTGCAGGTAGACTTCCTTGGGTACCCTCCCTGCCAGCCAGCGCACCATCTCACGTGTACACTGCGCTGCTTGCACAGCAGCAGCAGGCAGGCGTCCCTGCGGCACAGGAGGGGAAACTGAGACAGCAGGGGGATAAGACTTACCCGAACGGATCACAAACAAGCTGCAGTGATGGAAAGGGACTTAATTGAAATCTTTTCCGGTATGCTGATAATGCATAGCCTTCAAAACCAGTGTGTTATCCTTTTATGCATGAAGATAGTACCTAATCCAGCACAAGAGGTTTCTTAGTGCTGTATTAGGCAACATAAACAGCGTGTCCTGTAGGGTATGATGCCAGGCAAGAAAGACAGGAGAGTTTCTTTGTGATCATGGCATACATACATCACAGACTCACAGAATGTTAGGGGTTGGAAGGGACCTCAAAATGTCATCAAGTCCAACCCCCTGCAAGATCACAGTGCCTGAGTTTCAACTGTGGCACAAACTTTAGCACAGTAATTTTGTTGTGGTTACTCTTAGGGAAACACTAAAATGTGGAGATAGGAAGCCAGTGGAGTCACAGAATCACAGAATCACAGAATCACAGAATCACAGAATCATAGGGGTTGGAAGGGATCTCCAGAGATCATCGGGTCCAACCCCCTGCCAAAGCAGCTCCCTAGGACATTTCACTCAGATAGGCATCCAGACGGGTCTTGAATATCTCCAGAGAAGGAGACTCCACCACCTCCCTGGGCAGCCTGTCCCAGGGCTCTGTCACCTCATGCAGATTTTTATGTCTTTTTAACTTTTTTTTTTTAAAGTTACTGATATCTCTGAGCTCCCACCAAATTTTGACCACCTAGAAACAACTCCAGTACAAATTTTACCGTGATTCTAGTTCATGATGCGTCACTAAAAGTAAATCCCTCTCTCTCATTGCTGCAGATCAGAGTGCAGGCTTTAAAAGACCAGCAGCTCCTGAGTGGGAATAAAAGGGTTAAATTGGAGAACTCCCCACTATCACCTCCCCAACTGGAGCCTGCAAAGAATACAAGTGCATAGCAAAGGTTAGGGGTGGAGATAACAGGTCCCAAAGGTTAGGGGTAGAGATAACAGATCCCAAAAGACTCTGCTTAGAAAGGTCCTCACCTCATCAACAACCTTTGCTGTAAACCTTTCACTTTGTTTTCAGTGTAAGTGGAGTAAATTTTGTGACCCCTCTTACTGGAGAGGGCTTCTTAAGGAGTAGCTGATGGCATGCTCAGCCAGCCTGTGTGCCCAAAGCCTACCTCCCAGCCCTTGGCATGTGCCAGTAGTCATTCGCGTTGTTGAGATAAAAGAATATCGCTTAAGAAGGGCTGCCAAATAATAAGGTGCAACTACACCGAGCACGATGACAAGGAGAGATCAGAGTTAGTAGCAACTAAGTCAGACGGTATGAGCAAGATAGTTGATGCAGGAGGGCAAAATTCATGACCCCTCTTCACTGTTCTCCTGCCTAGAAACACGCCTTTGGCTCTTCAGTTGTAGTTACGCTGGCCTCTTGCCAACATACCGCTTTCCAGTTTTTCTTCTTCAGCGCCAGTAGTCTCCTGATTTCATCTGCTCCTCCTGCTTTTCAGTTCCCTTTATTTCTTCCTGAGAATCAATAAATATGATCGTCCTTCAAAAGCAGGAAGACAGACTGGGTAATGACATTCCCTGCTTGCCAGGTTCCTTCCACTGAGATTGCAACAACAAGGTTTCTGGTAACGAGCTAGAAAACCTCTGCAATATTCTTCCACCCTGCTGTCCACAAAGGAGGGAGTTCATGTGCTACACGTTTAGACTCAATTACATCCTAAACTGTTATAGTCTGACTGTAATTTCTTTGTCATCTGGATGAAAAGTGACCTTATGTTCCTTGCTAAAATGCAAATAACCGTAAGGGGAAGAAGATATCCACAGACATTTGAAAAAATACCTGTAATTGAGCAGCATGCCTTGGTTTTTGTACTTTTTCATGCACTGGTTGCTGAGAAATCTCTTCATACTGCCAAGTTAGCCATCTACAAGGATGTAGCTACAAGGCACTGCTTCAAGAGTAAGACCTAATGCAAGGGCACATCTCAGGGGGGTTTGTTTGTTGGGGTTTTTTTTAAACAATTTCCTTATGGAATGGCATAATGTTTTTAGGACGCCAGCAATGGAACCCAAGTGAAGCAAAATGAAGTTTAGAATCACCATTCAGAACTCTTACCCTGCCAAATTTCACCTTGCTTACCACCTACTGTTTTTTGGTACTAGAATTGTAACAAATCTTAAAATAAATTATTATAGGAAGAAATATTTCCTACTTTTCATTATTAAAAAAAAAAAGTGACATTTTCTGTGAAATTTGTGGAAAGAAAAAAAAAATATATGAATCAGAAAATGTAACTGAGGCAAATGTAAGTTTCTAGAAGTCATGAAGGCATGGAAATACTGACCAACAGGGCTAAATCAGACTTGTAGGTACTACACCAGAACATGCAAGCTTACTGTGTACTTTACTTTGGAATAAGGTCACCACCATTTATAATTCACACTATTATCAGTGCCAGCGCCCTTTTTCATTGGGGTGTTTCTTCATTCTATTAAATTAAGCTGTATCTGGTGTAGACTTTGGGCTACTTTTTACTTTCTTAGGAGCATGGCAGATTCTCCTTTCTTAATTGCAGTTCATGAGAGGATCCCTTAAAAACTCCTGCTACTACAAAAACACACCTCACTGTTAGAAGAGGTATATTCATGTATCTACAGCTGAAGGCAGTTTTCTGCATGCTGCCACTGTGCAGCTAAAGGAAGAGAGAGAACATTTCTTCATTATATTATCATTATAATTAGGGACACACTGGACACAGAATATGTATCCCTTAGGACTGGACAGTAATTCCAAATTCTTTTTTTTTTTTCCCTAAAGATGATAAACCACTTTAAGTGGCTGTTGTTCCTTTTTTATCTTGAGTACATGGGCAAAATCTGTCACATTATTCTTCCATGAATTGACAATTTATTAGGTACTTTAGAAATTCTGAAATGCCTTTCAGAGTCAGAGACTGTCTGTTGGCAAGGATTATATGCAGTTAGGATTGTGGATATCATGGGAGACATGTAGTCTATTTATGTGTATATGACTTGGTTCTTTCCTCTCATCGGTACCACAATCCCTCACTGAAGATTTACATGAGACATTTTAGAAAATTGAAACTTTCAGCTTTTATTAGATCATTCCACAGATTCATCACTTGCTTGTTTCCTGCAAAAATAAAGACCAGAACACAAAGAGGTTGATTTCATACTGGCCAAAGTAAAAAATCCTGGCTCTGTATATAGTTCATTGAGCAAGACAAGTCAAACTACTATCTGAAGGAGCTTCTGAATTGGTTTCTGAAGATCTGTCTTTCTCCATCAACTAGAGAGGGAACTTAGCAGGGCTGATGGCTAAAACTAGACAGGAAAAAAGTTAGATGTTTTGGGGGGAAGATTTTGATGTAAATTGGGAAAGCCTCAAGGAAGTGACTAAATTAAGCTCTGAGTTTGTTATTGGGGCAACAACAGCCAAACATTTCTGTTTGCAAGGCTGAGATCATCTGTTTTATGGAAACAGCAATGGGCGGCTTAGCTGGGCAACAGGATGGTTGCTATTGCCACAACATTAAGGTTGCGATATGCAGATTTTTTTGGAATGTTCTTTCCATTCACAGTTGCAGTCTTACAGTTAAGCAAAATAGATTGCCATCCTGCCCTTTGAATTGGCCCTTCAAATCCTTGTGTTTTCCTGCCTCCCTAAGATAGGAAGAGATTAAGGGTGACTGACAGCAGAAAAAAATTATGCAGCCACATATATGTTAATCTTGCCATCTTTTCTGCAGGATTTGGAAGGAAAGGGATATTTATAACTGTTCCTTTGTCTTGCTTTTGGACCAGCCACTGATTTCCCAGCACCCTGGAAAACGTTTCTAAAGGTCTGGGACAGAAAAATAATTCTTTCAAGACAACTAATCTCTCCATTCATGTCATTCACATGAAAGTAATTCTACACTCTTAATATTGGCCAGAATATTTGGTCTTGAGTCTCCGGCCAGGAAAAGACTGGGAGGCTCTGATAAACATTTCCTTTATCACAGTCTTAGCAAACCCAATTTGATGTAAAATTTGAAATTAAATCAGTATACTTCTACATGTTGGCAAACTTGGGGCAGCAGCCTGTTTCTGCCCACAGGCTGCAAAGGGTTTTTTTGAAATCAGACACAACCAAGGTCTTTTCTGAAAGTCTTATTTGTAAATGGCTCAAAATATTGACTGATATAATCCGGTGACATAAGTGTTATTAATTCAAAGATGTTAACCTGGTTTATAGGAGTTGAAAGTCAAGCTTTTTTTGATAAGTTAAAGCCTATGCACCTCTCAAAAAACCAAACAAAAAAAACCAAAAAAACCAACCAACCAAAAAAAACCCCAAAAAACAAAAACCCAGAACAAACTCCAAATCCCCTCAAACGTTTTTTCCCCTTAGTGTATTTTCAGGATTGTTAGGTCCCACTTTTCCAGAGTTTAGCCTCAGAATACTCTTACCATCTTCACCCTTGAATACTGTTACCTCTTCATCTGAAACAGACCCTTGTCTTTGCCTCCGTGACCTCGCATTAAGTACCAAACCGGAAACCTAATCTGTTGCATATCCCTAACCACTGTCCTTCCTTATTGCTACTTTTTTCTTTGAGATAGCCATATTGGGTACCATGACAACATACTCTGGGCAAGAATGACAAGACTTACAGGGAACATAAATGAATGCACTTTGTTCACTCACAACTAAGCATGATCACTTCCATTTTTCACTTTATTAATATTTTACATACATAAAGATCCTTTTGTCCTAATGGATTCCAAAGCAAACCATTAAAAAAGGAATGAGTGATTTAGATATTACTCCCCATAATTGGATTATATGTTCCTTGCTTCTGTGTTAAATTACTGTAGCAGTTCAGCCTACAGATGACCAAAGTCTCCGACTTCTCAGTTGAGAAACAGCCTTTTCTTTGAGCAACAGACTTGTAATTGTAGCACAGAATTTGTCAAAAGATCCATTCTATCCTCTGCTGAATTAAACTCATAAAAGATGCAAGAACACATTTGTGCTGCTGATAGTGACAGTACTAGCTCTGCAGATGTCACTGTTGCTGTCACTTTGCCCCACAGAACTCAGGCAATCTTGGGTATCTTTCCAGAAAGTAGCACAAAGACTGATTCAGTCCTTCCCTTTTAAACACAGCCTTTATAGTACATGGAATTACAGCAGGCAGGAAAAGGAGAATGCCATGTGGAGAGTAATTTCTAATTAATTTATATTTTCAGTGTCTGAACTACAATTTCAGCAAGCTATTAGTCCTTCATTAGGCCCTTTGGGGTTAAGTCCCTCTAGATCTCTGGCTTTGGAACACACTTCTCAACCAGCGGTCTCAGAGTGAAGTGCTGACTGGTGCAGAACAAAGGTTTCTGAAAGATCGATGGATAATCAGCTATATATTTTAGAAGTTCTATGTTGTAAGTGGTTAGTGGGATAGCTACAAGACTTCTAATGGGAAGCCAAATTATAAATGTTGTCATTCTTTCAGGATTGGAACTCAAAGAGATAAAAGGAACGAATCACAGAATTGTAGCAGTCATGTTTTGTTGGGTTTTTGGAAACTCAACAGGTACCCATGCAAGCTGTGCTAAGAGGGATTTTTACATGCCTCGAGTTAATAGGTCTCTAGTTTTAAAATAGCCTCTTGTAACATTAAAACAGCCTGTCAGGAGAAGCTGAGGGTTTAAAAGTCTTGTTTACCTGATGCTCATTGCTCTAGAAGTTATTGTGGCAGATGTAGTTACTCACAAATATAATCTAATGAATAGTTGAAAGACTTTTTTTGCATTGGGATAGGAGGACTCTCGCATCAGCTAAAGAAATAATATTTCAGAGAAATCTTTTGAGTATTATTTGAGGGGAAATGGCACAGAATTACAGCAAAAATCCATTCTCACAGAATCAAATATTAAATTACTTAAAGAAGTGCTGGAAAAAAGGAAATTAACTTCAACAAGGGGAAGAAAAAAAAAATCAGGGAAAATTCAGAAACACTAAAAAGAGAAACTAAAATTGACTTACCATTCCAAGAAAACAGAAAGGAAACTATGTGCCAGTGGAAAATCTGTTAACCATTGAAATCCAAGCCCAGAATAATTAAAATAAAACAGCTTAAAATCATCGCTCCCTGTAAACTGACAGATAAGTCAGCTTTAACCAGTTTGGTTTATCATAATGAAAGTAGGATTTGACCAGGGTATCCTGGATAATTGAAAAAAGGGAGTGTTAATTCTGTGAAAGGTAGTATTTGGGGCCAGTGGCTGAGATACAGATTACAGTGCAATATCATCCAAGAAGAATAACAAGTGGACAGAAACAAAGCAGAAAACACTGGTACCTAAAATACTGTGAATAAATTAGAGTTACTATTTCAGTTGTAAAGGGAGGACTGAAAGATGATATTTTGGGGGACACTGGACCCCATGGGCAGATGATTTTCTATGGATATGTCCTAGAAAGTTTGGAGAGTAAGGAAACAGTGTGTCCGACTGTCAGCAGACATAAATACATTAGAAAGCATAAATACATTAGAAAGCATAGAGGGCAATCTTATTTTAATTAAGCACAAAGGCTACTGAGTTATTCACTAATTGTCCCCAACTGGACTGGGCACTTGATCAATAGCTACAATATTCCTGATACAGTAAACATGTTGCAGTACAGTATAGCGAGTTATACGGCTGCAGCTCGCTAGTGCGGTACCAAAACTGACCTCGCTAAGAGTGCGCAACCTCTTCTTCATCAGGTTGGCATCTGTGGGCATCATTACATTCCTCTCATTTAGACAGACTGAAATGGAAAGAAAAAGAATTGCCCCCCAGAGAAAGTCCCTAATGTGGCACGTTGGACTCGTGAACTTGGATATTGGAAATTTAACAGCAGTATTTTGGAGGACAATGGTCTGGAGAAAGCAAAACATACTAACCTAAGTCCTTTAAAGAACTGCACTGGTGTTATTTTAAAAAGACAAGACTGCTGGTAAACTTTCAGAAAGGAAATTGCAATGGACACTCAGCATGCATAGGTGGAATCTATCTGGAAAAAAGAAAGAATCTGTATGTTGGATTAGCCAACAGAGAGAATAGCTGCTTTGAATCAGCAGTAAGCCACTTATCAGAGATGTACAGGAAAATAACTTACGAAGTACTGAAAGAAGAGCATTTGAGCATCTTTGAAGGATTAGACTGGATCCCTTGTCTGCATGTAGATATTAAGAAATATGACCAGTAACCCGTAGAGAACACGTACTGATGTCTTCGCTAATACACCGAATTACCAAGGAAAACAAAAAAGAATGGTAAAGTATACCAAACTTGGGCCCTGAGAAACTGGAGAAAACCATACTATTACAGGACAGATCTCTCAAGCCCAGGCCTTTCAGCAAGTGAATCTTGCTAATCACTCTTTGAGCAAGAAAAAAGCTTGCCATTAAGGGTTTAACACCTGAACAAAGCACAGCCTTCTGTAGGCACAAAAGTCCTGTTTCCTTGAGCAATGAAGCTTGTAACAGTGGATAAAAACACTACACATAACATCAAGGTGAGATACTATTCCAAATGTGGAATAGCCTGAGTGTTGTCCTGTCACCGCTGAAAGCTATGTGGTGAGTGTAAGAAAAATATTGCAGCTATCATAAGAACATCAAATACACCCGGAAGTTGGTGGGCCTTCAAAGGAACCTCTTTGCCTGATTAAACTGGGCTGAAATTCATTCTCTTGTAAGGGTTTTAAGATTCATTGGCATAGCATTGGTCCAAGCTGTTAAAGTTCCTCCTCTGGTTTCATTTTCAAGTACCAATATGTGCAAAAAACACTAAAGGGAGGGAGGGAGAGAAAGGATATACCCTATCAAAATCACATTAGGAAGTACACAACTTCTACTGAGTTATATAGTTTCAGTTGACTTCATCTCTAATATGCTTGCATTGCCCCAGTTACTGTGATATCTGAGGTCTCCAGTCTTTCTTCATCCAGGTAATACTTGTGTAATGCAAGAAAGTGCTCAACAGAATTTTTATCAAGGCAAGAGCACAACTATGCTAGAGCAGTAAATTTAAGTCACTAGCTGATGTCCCAGTTCTTAGGCCAACTTTCCATTACACAATCTTAGTAAATTTAAACCCTCCATCCTAGAAATAACCTTCTTCCACTTTTAAGTGAAGTTTTGCAACAAAAGAAGCTGGTAGTAACAAGTTGCTTTGCTGTTTCGGCATTATTTCACCAGGAAGATGTGACTGTAAGGATCATAAAAGTGACCTTGAAACTTCTTTGTGTATAATAAAAGTAAATTTTGTAATGTAGGTCTCTCAATTAACATAGTATATTGCAAAAGAAACACAGACTTCAATAACCTAAGCTAGCCTAAATTGTTTATTTTGACAGTCACTCAAGAAAGTGATGTTTCAGCCCTGACTGCTGACCTTCCTCAAGGTTTCTTCCAAACGAGTCAAAGCAAACTCTCCAAATACCTAGAAGAAACACAATGTCAGAACAGTCTATTTCAGAATAGCTGTCAACATGTATGACTAAATTAAATTAACCTGAACCCAGGATTAAATGTCGTTGTTCTGAAATGCATATCAATCTGTGTATTTATTGAGGGAGCTGCACTAAGATAACCTTGATAATTTCTGTGGATTTGGGGAGGAGGACACAAACCGGTATAAAAAGGACAGGGATCTCCTTGAGAGAGTCCAAAGGGCTAAGAAGATGATTAAGGGCCTGGAGCATCTCCCCTATGAGGAGAGGCTGAGAAGATTGGGACTGTTCAGCCTTCAGAAGAGAAGACTAAGGGAGGACCTAATTAATGTTTATAATTATCTTAGGTATGGAATACAGAGGGAATTAGCCAGCCCCTTTTCAGTGGTCTGTGGAGACAGGACAAGGGGCAATGGCTGCAAGTTGGAGCATAGGAAGTTCTGCACCAACATGCGGAGAAACTTTTTCACAGTGAGGGTGACAGAGCCCTGGGACAGGCTGCCCAGGGAGGTGGTGGAGTCTCCTTCTCTGGAGATATTCAAGACCCGTCTGGATGCCTATCTGTGCAATATGAGCTAGGGAGCTGCTTTGGCAGGGGGTTGGACCTGATGATCTCTCGAGGTCCCTTCCAACCCCTACAACTCTATGATTCTATATGGCTCATTAAAATCAGCACCAGCAGTCAATGTAGGCCCATGGAAACAGTTAAAAGCTAATATTGTGTTAAATGAAACATCAGTAGTTTCAGTTTAAAGATTTAATATCTGAGGCATTGACAATGTTGGATACAATGGTTAACCATAAATCATGGCTTAGGGGAAGAAGCTCTGTGTTCTGAAGTATCACGTAGTTATTTAACTGCACTCATGTGGTGGAGGTTTTTACTGGTTATCTTGAATTTCTTTCTGCAGTTAGCAAGAGTGTCCCAAAAGTGACAGGAAACAACTGGAGTGCATTTAGATTTTAAAAGCCATTCATGTTATTCAGATCACTTTCATTGCTAGTAAAATAATTACAGTAAAGCAGGAATAAGCTGCAGTGAAGACTAAACTACAGGGGTTACTATAGCTGCTACTCACAGAAGCAAAACTTAGAGAGATTTTATGTAGTTATTATTCATACATACAATCATCTCAAGCATTCAGGCTTCCTCAAGCAAGTTGGATTTGCACTGCTTAGCCCTTAGTTAATTATATCTAAACTGTCTATTTCTCATCTCTTTTAATTCAAATTCCTGGCAGAGTATATGTGTGTGTTTCTATACACACAACTTTTTTAACAATTTAACTGAAAATTGCAAATTGAAAAACCAATACCTAGAACAGGCTGTTAGCTGTGAGACAGACTTCACTAGTTACTATTTGCAAAGTCAAGGCTGGATTTCCTCCCTTGATGTTGACAGATAGGTTTCTTGCTATTTCAACTCTCAATAATTCCTCTTTTAGAGACCCAGCATCATTTACCATGCCAGGAAAAGTACATGGGCCAAACTGCATCTTTGTGGAGGTGCTATGCTGCTCTGAACCCCTGACTGTTCAACATCAGAATCTACAATTCTGCCATTAGATTACAGGTGACATTTAAACCCTCAGGATCCATGAGTATTTGAGGGTAAATTCAGTCAGATTAAAAAAAAAAACTATTGGAAAATTTTAAGTGGTTTCTTACCTTTGTTTCTCAATGGAGGCTGCTGTCTTGTAAACCACTCCACAGTCTATTCTTAACCTTACTGGAGTAACTGCAGCTCTAGGAAATGTGTGCAAGCCACCACAATCCTTGCAGTTAAAGGAGCTAAATTATTCAGGGAAGCGTCTTCCCTATAATTCAAATCTTGGCAAAGCCTGCTACTTAGAGGAAGAATCTGCTAGAATGGATCATTGCAATCTGATTCCAGTAGCTCCTCTTTTCTGTGGTCACTAGCAACTCTCCAGAAAAAATGGCTGCTTCTTAGTTTTGCAATTTCTTACACTCTTCTTTCTTCCACTGCATTTCCACAACTCTCCCTTGAGGAAAAAGAACTGAGAAACTCTTGCTGACCTTGTTCCACCATTGGAAGAAGGCTCTGGAGCATTCATTTCCCATTCTCCACAACGCTTCCTCAAGGTAGCCTTCTCCCATGAGGGACTGTTTGCCCTTGTACTGCTTTCCTTCCAGCAGTGGTTCCCTAGCCATTGTCAGATGCAAAGATCATTATTGCTTGACAAAGAATTCAAACTGTTCAACTCACATCTAAAATCAGGTCTTGTTTGGGTATCTGGGGAAATTTGCCAGGGGCTCACCTGATTTACTCTAACACATTCAGATTCTAACTCAGTTGTCTAAGTTCAAGACAAGCTAAATACACTCTGAGCCAATTACATCAGCTGCAACTGAAATCTGAAGTCCTCAGGCTGATGCTCCTTGGGAATTTTTAAAGACTTTTCACCTATAAATGTGCTTCTTGTTTTCTGTAATGTATTCTCTGTGATGTTAAGTTTCTTTTTATTGAATTACCTACTATTTCCTCTATGAAGAGGCAGCAGTTTGTAAAAAGTATTAGTGTAATACTGAAAATGCTTGTTCTTAACTAGTGTTGAAAATCAGAGACAGGATACAAAGAAGTATCAGACACAGTTAATGGGGTAGTTTCAAAAGAGAAGGATAAGGAAAAGATTTTCTTCTAAGTAAAGAAAATAATACACATCACAAAATTATGTCAGGGATCCTTTACTGCAGCCAATTGTATTTATTTCTTGGAAAGTATGGTTGCTGTTTTAACAATAACATCTACTGATTCATGCAAGTAATTTGAAGTAGGTTTGAAGAATGATGAATATCACAGAATCACCAGCTGAGAGCTGGGAATGTTTAATATCAAGAAGAGATGTTTCAAGAATCACACAGAATCACAGAATGACTAGGTTGGAAAAGACCTTTAAGATCATCAAGTCCAACCGTTCCCATCCTATGCTAAACCATATCCCTAAGTACCTCATCTACCCTTTTTTTAAACACATCCAGGGAAGGTGACTCAACCCCCTCCCTGGGCAGCCTGTTCCAGGCCCCAACAACTCTTTCAGTGAAAATTTTTTTCTAACATCTAATCTGAGCCTGCCCTGGCACAGCTTTGTGCCATTTCTCCTTGTCCTATTCTCCTGTTACCTGGCTGAGGAGACCATCACCCACCTCTCTACAACCTCCTTTAAGGTAGTTGTGGGTGGTGATAAGGTCTCCCCTCAGCCTCCTCCAAGTTAAACATCCTCAGCTCCCTCAGACGCTCCTCATATGATTTGCTCTCCAGCTCCTTCACCAGCCTGGTTACCCTTCTCTGGACTCACTCAAGGACCTCGATGTCCTTCTTATGGTGAGGAGCCCAGAACGGGACACAGCACTCAAGGTGCGGCCTCACCAATGCCGAGTACATCTTTGTGTCTATCTTTGTGTCTATTTTAAAGTATTATTTCTTACTGGTTGGTGCATGGTTTAGCACTAGCCAGCAACTAAGCACCACACAGCTGCTCAGACACTCCCCTCCAAAGGGATGGAGGAGAAAGTGGGAGAGTGAAAGTGACAGAAATTTCAGACAAAAAAAAGTTTAATAGGACATACCAAAAAAGAAAGGAAGATAACAACAACAATAATATATATACAAAACAAGTGATAGCACAATTTCTCTGCACCCAAAGTTGATGCTATGCAAGACCCCCCAAACTGCCCAGCCTCCCAGCCCGCATGTGCAAGCAAAGCAAAACAAGGAATTCATTTACCACTTCCCATGGGCAGTCGTTCAGCCATCCCCAGGAGAGCAGGGCTCCATCACATGTAACAGTTACTTAGGAAGGTAAATGCCATCACCCCAAAGTCAATGCCACATAAGTCCCCCTGCTGCTGCACCAGGCCCCCAGCTGACATCCTGGGTGCCCCTCACCTTCTCATTAGCAGGGCAGTGTGAGAACCTGAAGTTTCTGGCTGCTTGGCAACAACTGAAAACATCAGTGTGTTATTGACATGATTCTCATCCCAACTCCCAAACACAGCACTGCACCAGCAGCCAGGGAGAAAACTAACTCTACCCCTGCCCAAACCAGGACAGTTGGTTGCTCAGTTCCAGTTCACTTTTCTCTAAAAATCAGTTAGATCACATGCATTACTAAGCATCAGTTAGACCTCTTGTCCTGGTTTTGGCTGGGATAGATTTAATTTTCTTCCTAGCAGCTGGTGTAGTGCTGTGCTTTGGATTTAGTTTGACAATAACATTGATAAAACACTGATGTTATGTAGAATCATACAGCTCTAGAACGGTTTGGGTAGGAAGTGTCCTCAAAGATCACCTAGTTCCAACCACCCTGCCATGAGCAGGGACACCCTCTGCTAGACCAGGTTGGCAAAAGCTCTATCCAACCTGGCCTTGAACACTGCCAGGGAGGGGGTAGCCATAACTTCAGAATTTAGGATTAAGAAATATAGTGGGGAAAAAAGGTACTGAATAGAAGCAGAGTTTGGAGAAGAGGACTGCCAACATAGCAGAGGGCACGCCTCACGGTGATGCGGGCTTGGCGCTGCCATAAACTGCAAGCATTTTCTATGTTGATTATGATGACAGGAAGGTTGTGACAACTGAACAAGCTTCATTGTCAGAATGACTGGCATTACAGTGGCTAGTGATAGCATCTGACTTTAAGTCTTACCAGAGAAGAGCTTCCTTAAGTCAAGATTGACACAAACCTCTCTATTTGTGAACTAGAAAAAAAAGAATTGAAAAATCCCTTTTTTTACATGGTATAGAAGCAAACTATAGAGCTCTAAAGGAAGAGACTCTCCATCAAAGAGAAATCTGATGAAAAATAAACTGGACCGTGGAGACAAGAGAATTACGTTCCCCCTATAGTTATTACCATGAAACATAAGACAGAATCCTTGACACCCAAAGTTTTGTACTACTTGATGTCTCATGATCAGAGCAACGAGATATTCTCAATGAACATACAGAAACTGAACACCTAATAATTTGCCTTCTGAAATGAATGCAAGTTGACGGCTTTGGGGGGAGGCGGGTGCAGCCACGTTAAAATTCATTCTCCTGGGGTTTTTGCTTTCCTAGGATGCATTGCTTACCCTTCTCAGCCAGTGTATGAACAGCTGACAGGTAATGATATAGGAACCTTAACAAAGAGAAAAAAAATTAATGCTTGCCCACCTTGAGACGTGTGGGATTAAAGACAAATCAGCTTACGATGTAAGGCCACAATGGCATGGCTTCTGTGGGCAGTAATAGCTTTGGTGTAACCTTTACAGCCAGGAGTGAGGGAAACTGTGCTGAAATAACCTTAAAAAGGCTCAAGTTCTGAAACAGACTCAATCAAATGCAGGCAAATACATGCAGGACCATGTGCTGCCCTCTACATCAATAATGGCTGAACACAAAAGGAACGTACAGATATGTTCCTTAAAGTAAGACATCTTCTACTTTAAAATGGTTAAGATGAAGCCTATTCAGTGGAATGCACAATGAACAAGTATTTAAAAGAGAAATAAGCCTCTAATTTCACGCTGTTTTGGTTTGTTAACATTTAAATAATTTCAATAGAACTTTTGTGCATCATTTTAGCTATGGTTTAGCTGCAAGCGTTTCAGTTACAGTTAGCAGACGTGCCTATTACACCTTTCAACCAGAAATGTAAGGTAGGTTATCTGCTAATATCTTGGTGGAAAAAGGTCATTTGTGCAACACTGACCCTAAAATTTTCTCAACTCAAATCCTTTAGCAATTCTGCTGACTTCCAGAAGCTTAAAAATTCCCTTACTTTCTACAGCCACTCAAAGACAACAGGGGAGGTGTCTGGGGAAAAAAAAAATCTTTACTAATGGAAAAGAAAAAGACTTTTTGTTTTATTTTAAAGACCCACTTTCAGACCAAAATATTTTCGAATTGAAAAAAATGTGACCAGGCTTGCCTACTCCTGTTGTCTTCTAAGCAAACCAACTCCCTTAAAGTTGTCTCACTTCTTGCTATGAGTAAACAGGAAGTTTTCATGATTTTCACTTCCTGTGAGCCTATGCAGTAACTATTTACCTTCCACTTTTTCTTTATCAAAAGCTCAAAACAACTGTTAAGAGTGATCTGAAGAAAATTAAGGAAAATTCTGTCTCTAAAGTAAAAAAGAATAAATGTATAGATATAAAAATCTTGCCTTGATGCCAGTTTCAGATGACTTCTATATTGATCTCTGACATTGTCTGCATAGCAGCATTACTCCATGCTCTTGTGGTTCTTGTGACACACAGACACATTTTATAGCGCTTCTGAGAATACCCCCCACCCTATCTTTTCAATTACTTCATTAGCCATTTAAAGATTATTTCAAGGATCCTTTTGTTTTCCCACTTTTTATGGGAAAAACAAATTAAAATCTGCTGGTTTATCAAGCTGCTTATTTTTGTGTAGTGAGAAACAAGGTTATTCACAAGGAAAAACAGGGTGCAATGATAACAGTGGCAAAGGCCATTAATAAACAAACAGGGATGTGGCAGAGATCTTGTACATATTTCCACAGATGCAAAATGCCTAAAGTATGAATGCAGCAGGGAAACTAAAGAACTGTAATTTTGCTTTTTTGTTGCACTAGCTTAAAAATGTAGCCTCAAGATTGTACTCTGAAAACAAAAAATGCTATCAAAACCTGATTTTTTTTTTCATTCCCCCAAAATTATTTGTCAATCTGCATGATCTGGAATAAAACATGAAATCACTATAGTGGCTGGAGAAATACAGTCTTTCAGAATGCATCACTTTTTAGCTAATAACATTTAACTGAGGCTCTTAGTTAAATACTACACTATCCTGAAGTTTTAAAAAAGAAATCCATTTTCAAACCCTTTTTTCACCAGATCAAAAGCAACAACAAAACTTAGGGCTTTTTAAAATAAATGAATTGCTGTGTTTCTGAAAGCCAAACCAGAGGCTACAGGAATTGTGAGGAAACAGGTTCTGTGCTGGGTTCCAGCTGTCAGCTGAAGTACTAGCCAAAGCTGCCTGTACTAGGACCCTCAGAGCCCAAGTTGGCTGTCCTTCTGTGGTGGTTTGACCCTGGTCTACAAGGACTCTGGCCTTGAATCAGCTGGTGTTTACTCTTTAGGGCCTGCTGAGAGCTTCTAGCTGGTTCTTACTTTTTGCAGAAACCACCCCTATAGTCCCCCACCTTCTCCAGCAGAACCCAGCCATGCAAAACTACACCACCATCACAGGCACACATTTCTGAGTGCTCTGCTCTGAACCCCAGGTTAATTTTCCACTCAAAAATTTTACATTTCTCATCTCTCTGCAGCTAACTCCCCACACTGGTTTCTTATCCAACATTTCACTGGAGGTATTTCTTCTCATATTGTCCCAAATCCTTTCTCATTTCAATCCTCAACTTCTCTGAACCCAGACCTGAGTGGGAACATCTAAGCGCTTTCATTTCTTTGCTCCAGACCACACGTCCCAGAGTCCAGCAGGTACCTGCTGCTCTACCCCTCCTCGTCCTGTTGTTCTCCACATACTCAGCCTCTGCTAGTTCCCACACCCTGGGCCTAAATAAAGAATATAGAGGTTCTTATACAATTGCTATGTCATGTATTGCATACCTAAAAAACAGTCAGAGTGTAAAGGCTTACATCATTCAAATGTTAAGCCTTATTTACTTGCTTGAATGCAAAGATTAAAAAAGCAGTGGAAGACAACACTATTCCAGCTCAACAAGTGAGAATCCTATTATGAAGCCCAAGAGATGGAAGCCTGGGAATTAAAAGACTAATTTGCTTCATTCTTTCTGGGCAAATAAGAAACTCACATGAAACTTCTCATTCAAGACAACAATCTGTTCAGATTGATCTGAGGACTGGAACACAGATCTCTACCTGCAGGAGGCAAACAGACCAAATGCATCTGAGCCCCCCTCCAATGCTTCCAAAAGCCCCTGGCACAAAATTAAATCAAACATAAACAATAAATGAGAACCTTGCATGGCCAAAATCAAGTATTCCAAGCACTGCAACTGGAAGGAAAAATGGAATTTCACCAGTGTACTCAGCTATAAAGTCCAGGGTGTACGCTGGAGCACTTCATGTAAGACCCAGTCAGCAACAAGTGGGTCCGAACCCAAAAGGGAATTTCCCAATTTCTTTTGGAGAGGTTGCACCAGCAAATTTCAACATTAAGGACAAAAACATAACAATGAGCAACTTCAGCAGCTCTCTGGCTGCAAGTGAGGACTGTTCCTGAATCTCAAGGACATACCCGAGCATACAAAATGCTTACATGAACAGACCTAACACATGATGTGACAATTTTGCAAGCAAACACTAAAACACTAAAAAAAAAAAGCAAACCCCAAATTGCCATCTAACTCATATTAAATTTTAAAAATAAATTACAAAATCTAGTGTGGGTTGTGGTAATCCACAGTGAAAGTAAAATATCCATAATTTCACCACAGAGAACATAGAAAGTCAGTAAATACCACTGTTTGTTTGGTGCTGCACATCAAAAAACATTACATGGGCTTCTATGATTACTTCAGTTTATGAGTTAAGGACAAGTAAGTACTATGGACCTAAACCCAAAGTACTAGACTTAAAATCCTACATTAGAAGTGGGAGGTAGTGCACTATCAGTTGACAAATCTCCCTCTATGCCATTAACATGATGATCATTTTGTGATAATTTCAAAGGATTTATCGATAGGCAGGACTGTCCCAATAGTCCCTCATCTTAACATCTGTAAGGTAGCTATGATGGAATTTATAAGACCTCAAAAGATCTTCTATAATTGAAGGAAAATTTAGGATGGCTGACAAAGGGCTGCTCACTTTTTGTGTTAGAAATTCTCTTTCCAAAGGCAGAACTTAACTGAGATTTATATACATTTGGCTCTTTTCCTGCAGTCTGCTCTGTGAATTTTCACTTGAGGTGGAGTCCCATTCTCAACATTTAAAATAAATAAAATGTGCTATATATTGCCTTGTTAAATACATAAAATTCACATATAAGGTAAATTGTAGCATATAATTAATGTTCAGAAAAAGCACATACAGACAGGTTTAATGCCAGACACTAGAAAATAACATTTCCTATTCAGCATCTCTATAAATAATTTAACAGCACAAAGGAAGGACTTAAAAATGGTAAGCTAAACTGAAGGTCTGGTAGAGATCAACTTCTAACAGTCAAATGATAGCACTGTGCAAATTCTAATTAACATGTAGTTGCATTCAAATGTTGTGCTAGGGTTCTGCTTTTGTGTCTTAAGTTTCTGTTAAAAATATCCTGTCTAGCTTTGGATGCCTTCATGGCTCTATCCTAAATTGTACTATTAGTGGCAAGGATCCTGCAAACCCTAAGGCTTTGCTGTAAAACCCCAAGTGATTTTGCACAGTGATAAAGGAGAGAAATTTAGGGAAAAACCAAGTGATACAGAAAAAAGAGGAAATTCTGTTCTTCTTAAGTATACCATATTTGCCAGAATATAATACTGTCACCTTAGTGCAATATTTCATCGTATTTTTAAAGAGCATGCTATATAAAATCACTAACAGATAACATGAATTATTCAAGAGAACATTAACAAAAAAACAAAAGCAAAGGAACCCTCTGCAAGCATTAAGACTCAGTATTGAATAACTGCTGCTTCTTTTATATCTTCTGGCTATTAATTCTTTTTAGTGAGATTGGGTCCATTGCACATCCTATTGAAGTATAAATGCTTAGCCAAAGAAGGTATCTGTATGTCTGAAAAACAGAAATTTAGACAGGTAAGAGATGAAAGTGTAAAAAATACAATACCTATTTACTTACATGACTCTTAATAACATTTAAACAGATCTATGCGTGGTTCTGACCCTTGCTGGAGACCAGGTGCCCCCCAAAGCCACTCTGTCACTGTCCATCCTCAGCTGGGCAGGGGACAGAAAATACAACGAAAGGTTGGTGGGTCGAGGTAAGGGCAGGGAGATCACTCTTCAGTTACTGTCATGGGCAAAGCAGACCCAAATTGGGAAAAATAATTTATTACTTATCAAATCAGAGTAGGATAATGAGAAACAAAACCAAATCTTAAAACACCTCTCTCCACTCCTCTTCTTCCTGGGCTCAACTCATTTCCAATTTCTCTCTCTCCTTCCCCCAAGCTGCACAGGGGGATGGTGAATGGGCTCAGATTTAGTTCATCACATGGTCTCTGTTACTCCTTCCCCCTCATGGGGAGGACTCCTCACACTCTTCCCCTGCTCCGGCATGTAGTCCCTCCCACAGAAGACAGGCCTTCGCCAACTTCTCCAATGTAAGTCCCTCCCACAGGCTGCAGTTCTTCATAAACTGCTCTAGCATGGGACCCCAACAGGGTCCAGACCTTCAGGACTAGATTGTTCTAGTGTGGGCCCCCCAGACTAGAACACAAGTCCCCCCAGCAAACCACTCCACAGCTTCTCAAGACCAGCCATTTGCTTGGCAAACCAGTAGAGCTCTGGTAATCTAGGTCTTCATCAGGCTGTTCGCAACCCAAACCAAGGAGCTGCCAAGCCAGGCAGCAAGGCATAGTCCTGCCACGTGGGTTGACTGCAAGCTGGCTACCCTTGCTTTACCAGCTGCCAGAACAGAAACAGGTAGGGCTGCCTTCCCTCTGAACCGTCACTCACATCAGCAGGCTGTTAGATGGAAAAGCAGTGGTTAGAGGTACCTTCCGTTTCGCTGGAGATTCTGCAATGTCTGTATTTTCTCCCCATCATCAACCTGGCCTTTTATAAAATGGAAATTCCTTTTCCTGACCAGATTTCATTCAATCACATTAGGCCAATTTTGCTTGTGTCGAACCTCAAACCTAGAAAATCACATAATTTGGAAACTGAGAGACCAAATCCCATCAGCAAGGTTAAGTACACTTGAAACTTCTTACCCTGAGATGCTGAGGACAGAGTGATACCCTGGGCTCACCTATGTAGGAATTCCTGATAGTACCAACTGGAGACTTGGAGCACGTCATGAGTGAGGACAAGGCTCTGGAGGAGAAGGTGAAGGACACAGAAGACCACACAGTTCTCCTTCACCCTGCCAGCAGCGGGAGAGGTGCCTGAAGGAGAAGGCTCATCCTGAGAGTCAATACCTGTCTGCATAACTGGTCTTACAGAATGGCCTTTAGCCTTAACAGCCATGGGACCCTCTGTGAGGAGTGAGGACTGCTGGGCAGAAGCTGTCAAAAACATCATAGTTGTTGAGGCTGTGCACCCAGACTGAATTTGCCTGAATGTTAGTATGGAAAAATGAAAGCATAGCCACTCCTGTTCCCTGATGCAGCAGATGATTGACAGCACCACAAAAAGGGAGGGTCCAAGAGCAGATTATTGGGGGCAGAGTTGCCTCATCTTTATTAGCAGCAATCTTTACTTATATTGGGTGAGATCCTATCTGCTACCCGGTTTCCTGCAGTTTATTTCCTGTGGTTGAGGTCACACAAACCCATGTGATGAGCGTGAGCGCCAGCTGAAGGGCATACCTACAGAGAGAGCAATTAGAAAGCCTTGGTTTAGTATGAATCCTTCATTGGTTTTAACAACTGACCCCAACTGCAGGTTTTCCTTCAGCCAAGGTACTCCTCTCCAGTTTTTATGATGCTCATTACGACAGGGAACATGAAAGCAGGCCCCTACACACACAGATATGGGAAAACAGAAGCCTAACTTTCATAGGACACAAGACAAAACCCTGTTTTTCTGAGAAAACTTATTCTGTTAGTTAAAGTTTATACTGAAACTTCACTTCTTGTACATAAAATAATGGAGAAGTGGCTTTGTTCCATACATAAAAGTTTTTAAAACAAGGAGAAAACTTCCCATGCTGCTTTCTAGTGCTCTGCCCTGTCCAGGCAAGACAACCTGAGTAAACTCATTCCATGGCTGAGATGGAATGAGAACAAAAAAAATGGTACATTTGACAAGCTGAGCAACCCTGATCAAAATTACTGAAATTCAGCAAAAAGACAAACGGTGTTTAGTAAGGAGATGCAGTTGGGTAGTGACTGTCTAGAATAGGGATCTAGAATGAAAAATAAAATTTAAATGCTTTGGGAAAAAAAAAAAAAAAGAAAAAATCTCACTGATAGAAGCAAGACTGGAGGATACTTGTATAACTGTTTTGAAGTGATGAGGCTGCTGTTACAGAAGCATGAAAAATGCTGTTTTGGATTCCACACTTGACAAATTATGTTGAGAATCTGGGAGCAGCACAGAGGAGAAAAAAAAAAAGGAGAAATGTGTCAAGAGATCATGATAAACATGAATTTTTCAGGTGGAAAAGGTAAATATTTATTATATTTAAGGATCTTGTCTCTCTATAGCAATCCATTTTTTGCATGTCCACAGGGAAGAATTTAAAAACAAAACAAAACTTAATTTTGTGTTTCAGGTTATGAAATTTGGAAACAGGATTTGGCATAATCAGCTTTACTGATGGTTTTTACAAGTTAGATGCACACCTGTTAGAAGTGGTGTATGTTGATACTGCCCAGGCTGTTGACCTGATGTACCACAAATAAAAACCTTTATGGAGTCAAGTTACCGGACTGGAGGAACCAGAATGCTAGACCTATGAGTTCATATGAATAAAATGTCAATGGTTCTTCAACAGCCCCACCAGTTCAGTCAATAAACAGCTGAGCTGAAGGACACACCAAGCATCATCAGCCTTAGCACCCGACTGGAGTGTCCTACTATGTTACCATCGCCAGCTGATGTAGCTTTGGTGTGGAACCAACCAATGAGCCAAGCTACCTTTAAGTGCTCCAGGGCCAAAGGTCTGGGTACATGAGACACGTTATGATGCAGCTTAGACTAAGGAAGAGACAAGCTTCTTCCAACTCACCAGTCTCATGTGAACTTTTAAGTACTACATCCTGAGCAGCAGCTGTGAACCTGGGCGCCCATCCTACTTTGTTTCCAGTTCAATGAGGCAAGACTGAAACAGAAATGAAAATGCTGTCTCCAAGCCACAACTCAAGGTTGGTAAGCAATGAAAATAAGCTTGCACAGAATTCCTCACTAGCGATTACATTTAAAGGCTTCTCTACCTCAGAGCTGGCTTTGCCAGCCTTTGATCAAGCTTTTTTCCCCAGGGCCATCCTAGCCAGAAACACCATGCATGCTTCAACCGGTTGAGTCAGGGGGCTTTGTCCCATCCTCATACTGCAGTACGCCTGACCCTGGTGCAAACCAGAAGCTCAGCAACGCCTAAAGCAGGCCCGTCTGCCTCCACTCTCCTTTTCCCAGCCTCTACCTGCACAGCAACGTTCTTCCCCCTCACCGTGGAGCCGCCACCGCACCCCTCTGGCGAGACTCCGGCCTGCCAGGACGGGAGCACCTTCCTACTTATCCCTCCCACCAAAGCGAAGAGAAAAGAGCTGCCCCAGGCCCCGGCACCCGTTAGAGCAGACGAGAGAAGGAGACCAAGCCCCACGACCCAACTCAGCAAAAACCCCTACGGCCCCCTCCCGCAGCGACCTCCCCTCAGCCCCGCTGAGAGACGGGGCGTGGCCTAAGTCGGAGCCACGCCCCTCACGCCGGCGTGAGGCGGCCGCGCGCCTCCGCGCTCGCCGGGCCAGCGGCTACCTCAGCACTTCCGGGTCGGGGGTGGGGCGGAGCGAGGAGGTGGGTGCGTGACGTTGCCGGAGGGGTCCAGGGCCGCTCGGTGCCTGTTATTGTTCTCGCCGCTCGCTCTTCCCGCCGCCGCGTCTGCCTTCCCTGGCACCTCGGGGAGCGGCGGGAGGGCAGCAGCGACCGAGCGAGCCCGCCGGCGCAGGGGCGGAGGTAGGAGGGAGCGAGCGAGCGAGCGGTGTCCGCAGAGGCGCCCGGCGGGAGCGGGCCGCTGCCCGGTGGCCGTTAACCGTTTCCACCTCTCCGCAGCGCGAGCCCTGACAGCGGGGGCGGGGGGAGAGCGCGCGCGCGTCACGAAGGAGTGAGCGAGAGCCGGAGAGCCGGGAACCGGGAGGCCATGGCCTACGCGTATCTCTTCAAGTATATCATCATCGGGGACACAGGTAAGCGGTGGGGGCGGGGAGGAGAGGCGAGGCCGCCGCGGGAGCGGGGGCTGGCGGGCGGAGCGGGGAGTGAGGCCCGGCTCCCCGCTCCCATTTCCGCAGTGCTGGCGTCGTCGACGTGGTGGCTTTGCGCGAAGAGGCGGCTCCCCCGCCTCTGCGCTGGGCCCCGCCCGGGTCTTCGGCCTGCCTCTCGGCAGCTCCGCGCCCGGCGGCTTTGGGCCCCGCACCAGGCCTGGAAACCTGACAGCCGCCTCCGGCTTGGCTGACAGGCCGCGGGGTAGGTCGGGCTGTGTCACGCCCCGGGCTGCGGCATCTGAGCCGGGAGTGGGGTGGAGAGGAGTAAGAAGGCGCTGTCACCCTAAAACTTGTGCTGTGTCGTGCCCCTTATTTTACGTCCCTGAACAGCGAGGCCTGGGAGGTACCACATGCCATCCCGCAGTTCTGTGGTGAGGCCGAGACTGCTGCTGTGAGGTACCTTAAGCTCAGCTCGGAAGGATGGCCTTTCCAGCCCCAGCTGGAGGTGCTGCAGCAAACTGTTAAACCTTTTATACATGCTGTCAAAGGAAAATTAAGAGAGCTGCATCTCCCCTTCTAATTAATGGAATTTTGGGGTTTTTTGACTGCTGCTTTCTCAAGTGCTTCGGATTGCTTCTGTGGTCTCTTCATCACCCATTTGCTGGCCACTTTTTGAAAAAACTTGGCCCATTCTATTTCCTATTGCCTGCTGTGGAACAAATAATAATGCTCTTGAATATTGCAGATATAATGATATACTGATAGGAAAACCTCTTTGCCAGTATATTCTGTGCTTCCTAAGCATAGTGTGGATATAAGTAGCATACTTTCATCAAACTGTTGTCAGGACAAGGTAAAGCATAGTTAACTATTGTGTCTGTGTATTGTGCATTTTTCTTGTTTTTCTCATACCCGAATAAATGCCTTTTTTAATAAGGTTGATGACACACCTGTCACTTTACAGGCTATTCCTGAGGTACTTGCATAATTGTACTTCATACCTATGAGCCAAATTATCTGTTGCTAGAGTGTAATTATACACTACAGTTGCACTACATGCAAGGTTGTTAAATACACTGGATGCAACTACTATATGATTTTATCCTTTTTTTTTTTTTAAGCCTATATTTAAACTCTGGAAGTGTTTTTATACTACTGCAGTAGCAGCTGTAGTACAAATCTTAAGGAATGCATCACAACGTTAATGACTGTGTTAGAAGCATTAGTCTGTAGATGAAAAATTAAAATTCTGGGTTTTCTTTAGCATTTAGGTGAGTGACAGCTCATCAAACCAGAGCACAGGCGATTCTCTGAGCAGACTTCAGGGGAAGTAAGAAGAGGTTTGTCTGCCCAGGGTGATGCAAAATGGGCAGAATTCAGAATGAAAGTGCTTCAGAAAAGGTGGCCAGTTCTGGTACATCTCTAAAACCTGTAATTGTTAAAGTGGTAGAGAGGGCAGCAAACAACTAGTTTGGTATGTTGATTGTATGCTGATTAAATTTTTACAGTGTAATATCTTCAGTGGACTAGTCTGTGCTGTGCTTTTGCATTTCAGAAATGTGAAACACAGAATGGACATGTGTTGCTTCTGAAGTCATTTCAACAGCTTAAGTCCCAAATATGGGAACAGTGAGATAGAGAAACACAGAGAGGAAAGCAGCTCACAAGTTGTATTGGGGTTTTGGGGTTTGTTTTTTTAATTCCTGTGGCTTTTATTCAGAGTATCTACAGGAAACTAATTAAAACTACTGCAACAATCATTCCTGAAATTAATTAAATATGCCAATAGTGGTAAGTTGGTTTTGCTTTTATTTAGATCTTTGATGAGCCTTTTAAATATTGTAATGTATCTAGTACTGAAGGGCCAATTTATGTTGTGCACAGACATTTGTTGCCAAAATGACTGTGATGGTTCAGGTGTTACTATTCTTCCACAGTTGAAGGCAGCTGAACTCACAGCTTTGCTGACTGGAGTTAAGAGTGAATCAGGACTGCCCTGTCCAGTTCCAGTGGTGGTCTGCCACAGCATTCCAATGACTGAGGATGTACCAGTGGCCTTGCAGGCCATGTAATTTTCATAGGGATCAAGAAATTAATTTCTGGGACTTGATATGGAGTCTTTGGAAATGAATCAGCTGTCTGGTGACTCAGCAATTAGTTGTAAACAAACTGTAGAAGAAAAGTAAGATGGCATCAACTGAGGACAGATGTTAACATTTAGCTTGTCTTCCTTTCCAGCAGTACAAAACAAAGTTGGTTATGCAAGCCACAAACAAAAAACCCCTGCAGTTATACAAGACACCTGCATGTGTCTTCTCTGAATTGTGATTCCACATGCTTTCATCTACTCAAAGACAGGAATTCAGTATGATCTCAGTCTCTTAAAATTAAGGCCACAGAAACTTACTGTGGAAGGGTGCTTTTTGCTCAACAGCTCTTGTCCCCTTGCATTCCTTGCTTCATTGGTCATTGGCATCCACTGACTTTTTCTTTTACTGATACTCCAGGCATAGTGACTTTATGAATATGGGTTTGATTCTATTCTGGTTGTTAAACTTCAAAAAAGTAAATATAGCAGCTATTTTCTGTGTAGCTTATCTAGCTTTCTGTTGTGGAAGAAACCTGAAATGTCATGGTTGTCTTTCAGGTATTTGAGCAACCTTGTTAAAAATCTGCATGGTTTTTATGTTGTGTCAGTTGCTGTAGAATTTCATGCAGTATGAACTGTTGTGAGAGTTAACCGGGGAAAACAATCTTTTGACTTCTTTTATTTCCAGAACATTATAGGAGTTTACATATAGTTATAGATGCTTAGGTAGTTCATTCTGCTTAGGGCTCTGAGACGTTTTCCTTGGTGAGTTGATGGTGTCTGTTGCATTTTAATTGCCAGTAGGAATTTGTGTGCTCAACCACTCGTCTCTACATGTCTGCTTTTGGCTACTGGTCAAGATGAACTTTGATCTGAACTGGGATGAACACTTTTAGCACAGAAGTGTTGGCCTGTTTCTGCAGTTGGTGAATGAAAATCTTTTTTCTTTTTTTTTTTTTTCTTTTTTAAAAATATTTTTTTCTGTATGATGGTGAAATCTTTTTGGTTTAAACGTTTTCATTATCAGCAGTGTGCCCCATGGCAGTAGGCTAGGAATGACACATGAGATTTCTGTGAAGACTGGAGCTGGATTTTTTTCCTAAATATTTAATATGCATTAAACAAGTTTCTATTATATCAAGGTATCTTTTACTGGATTCCATCAGAGAATTCTACTGAACTTCAGTATATCCAAAATACCAGTTTTGCCATGCTGCCTACATAACTTGTCAGTTGTATCCCCTCTGAATGTCTCTTTATGATCAGTTGGTGCATGAGCAGATCTGTCTTCTGCTGCTCTTGAATGTCTTAGTTCAGCATCCCTCAGAGCTTCTTGCATAGTAAACTTCCACTTGCCTTTTGATTTCAGCAGGTAGTTGCTGGTTATAAGCCAAGGATATCTAAAAGTTACTGGGGTAAGGTGATAAAAGTATTAATTGCTTGATGATCTAATTCTCCTTACTCTCTGAAATAAGATGTCTCATCAACCATTTCACTTGTCTAGGAGATTCTCAAATGTTGAAATTAAGCAACTGAATTGGCTTTATTTTTCAGTCTTGCTTGTGAAATGTTAGTAGTGTCGGTGCACTTTGTTCTGGAACAGCAGCTGTTCATGTGCATGATCAGAGCCTCTTGCCCTTATTTTCTGCAAATATGTAACGATATTCTTAACTCAACATGTCTTCATCCCACTAGAACTGGTTGTAACACCCCATCATAGCTCGAGAACTTGTTCATACTGAAAATCAAAGTACTGATCTGTAATACTTATATCCTGGTTTGAGGCCCTTTCAATGATACTTTGATCCCTAATAAGCATATATTAGGTGGTTTTACACCTTAACCTCTTAGGAGTAGTTCACTAGAAAAAACAAACTGTGAGTAGATGCCCATGCAAATAGTTTCATGAGATTATGATTATGTGCTCTTGTACTAATTCTAACCTTTAATTAGCCACTTCAAAGACAAACCCCTCCCTACCCTCCCCTCCCCCCCAAAAAATAACAACCCACAAAAATACCCCAACACATACCCACCCTTGACTAAAACCATATATTTATGAATGGATGGCAGTTTTTTAAGTCTTCTGTGGTGATCTGGGTCATGAAGAAGTTTTCTACAGTCTCATGTAGTTTAATTTTGTTTGGAAATTTAAAATTTTTTTTTAACTTGCAGATTTAGCAGTTGGATAGTACCATACTAAAGGAAATGTGATTAAACTGAATGGAGCTGTTCAGCTTTTAGGTCTGCAATTTTTATACAAGAAGTGTGAATCTTTGGCTTCAGATGTGCTCTTGGAAATAATTTGCAGCAAAGTTTATTTAAGCATTGAAGCTGAATCAACTTTAAAACAGTTAAAAGTCCGTTTTTATGACATTATTTTTCCCAAACTTACGTAGCCAGGATGAAGGATTTAGGAGGTTGTTTTTCTTCCCTTGTCCATGCTATAATTGGCATGTTAAGTCCATTTGCTCCATACCTGGCAGTTGGGAATTTTGTAGTTTGTCCTATTAATTTAAATAACATTTTCCCATTTGATGACAAAGTTTTGACTAACATAAGTGGCTGAAAAGAGGTTAAGAAAAGTCTTCAGGTTAATGTCTCATTGTCCTTAGGGCTGTGAAAGGGTGATGCTGCACTTCGCTGACTTGCATAAAGATGAGGTGGTTGGAAAGGAAATGGCAGTGGGAATTATCTATGGCCTGTGATAAGAAATGGGCTTATGAAACATCTGGAAGCTGTGCAGACTACTCGAGGGGAAAAAAATAAAGAAGTATCTTGTAAGCCATGTTAGAGGCACATATCTTGTGACACTTGTACCATTTAATTACCTGTTTTAAATCTGAGTTGGTTTTAAAGTGTGTTATTTGAGATTTTTCCATTGTTTGAGGCTGTCCTTACCCTATTTAAAGTTTTATTTTTGTTTTTTTTCTAAAGGGAGGGAAGTCAAGCAGGAAGCTTGTTTCAGCTCAGTTTGTATTGATGCTTTGGTTTCATGGGCATCCAAGCTGGCACAGTTGATTACATATGAAAGGGGGAAGTCTTGCTCCCCTTACCTTGTGGCAACTTGAGTCTACCATGAGCTGAATCAAACAGTAGAAAAATAGCTACTTTTTGGGTTAACTTTTTACTTAGTGGCTGAATCCACTGAAGTGACCTAGGGAAATGGTTTTCAAGGTCTGGAGTACTTTCAAGGGCGTTAACAGGATATAAGAGGATTGGTGAGAGGAGGATATCAGAGAAGGGGTAGGTCTTAATTTCTGTGGGTGCTGAGCTGATTTATCACCTTGTCTTGTGAAGCAACAAGAAAAATACAGTTCTGTGAGATGGCTGAGTTAATCCAATGTTTATCTGCTGCCAAAATGGGAGGACTTGGTTACTGCTGCTGGTCTCAGCTATCAAGTTCTTAACTGTTGGCATCAGTGCTTGTCTGATCCTTCAAAGAGCTGTTTCGGCACAAAGGTGATTTTCAAGACTAAACAAATACCAGGTCAGAAAAGTCATTTTGAGTAAGGAGGTAGAACCATATGCGAGGAGTAAGTCTACCCATCAGAGGCAGCTAGCAGGTTAACTAAAGGCATTTGCCTTCAGGATTCAGTTTTGATACCCAGGTTGGGATGATTACTACTGCAGTTCTTTTCTTCTGACACCTTACGTGGGCTATAGTAAAGCTTATGTGAATAAGCAAGGAAATTCTTTAACCCCTCCTCCTTTTTTGAGGCATTTTTCATTTTGAACCAGATGAGCTTTGCAGGACAGACATCATTGGAAGGTACAGGAGTGCAGCAGTTGGTTAGGCCAGTTTAAGTTATTGTGGATACTTCTGTCTTTAATCTGACAGATGACTTCTGTTTAGTGGTAAGAATAGCCTGGAAGTTCTCCTCATGTTGACAGTAGTGTACCTCTGACTTTGCAGCTGGCAGTTGAACTTTCCTTGCCCTATATTGTGGTTTAACCTTGGCTGGATGCCAGGTGCCCAGCAATCTGCTCTGTCATCCCCCTCTTCAGTAGGACAGGGAAGGGAGAAAAATAAAATGGGGGTAGAAAAAAACCCCCACCCAACTGAACCCCCTTGTTGGTCAAGATAAAAACAAAAGGCCATGCATGGAAGCAAAGGAAAACCAGAAGATTTATTCTCTACTTCCCATCAGCAGGTGATGTCCAGCCACTTCCTGGGAAGTGTTGTACATAATGAATGCCCCCCTTTCCTCCTCCTTTCTCTTAGCTTTTATTGCTGAGCAGACTGTATGGTATGGTTGTGTCCCCTCCCAAGATCTTGCCCACCCCCAGCCTACTGATGAGGGGGAATGTTGGAGAAACAGCCTTACTTAGTATGTGCCCAGCCAGAACACTGGTGTGCTATCAACACCTTGCTAGCTACCAGTGCACAGCACTGTGAGGGCTGCTACAGGGAAAACTAACTCCATCTCAGCCAGGCCCAATACATGCTATTCATAGGGAGCCACAGGAGCTGGAAGGAGAGAAGGAAACAAGTCAGCTATCTTACTAAAAGCCATTTAACTGGCTCAACTGTACCTTGTGTCTGTGCTGTGGTTTCATAGCTGCTTTTCTTAATTGCTGTGAGTGTAGCCAGTGCTGAAAAGAACCCTTTTGATTGCTTACGTATTGGGTAGCCCTAGTCTCATGCATATACTAGTGTTTTGGGTGACCGGTTTTATGCTGGATCAGTTACTTGATTAGCTCACTGAGTAACCTCATGAGTGAGAAGGGAGAGGTTAGCTTTACCATTTAGCTGTTCTGGCTAGCTGAGCAGTGAAATGAACACCAGTGTTGTTAATATGGGAGGTGTTGGAGCATGGCTCTGCTGAGGTGGACAATAGTAAAGTTCTGGGAACCCTTTGCGAAGGGAAATTGACTGCAGAGTAGCACTTAGATGAAGGGGACACTTTTAAGGGAGATACAGGAATTCCAAGAACCAGCTCAGGCTGATAGTGTGGAATTCAGAGCCAAAAGATACAACTAGTGTAGTACTGTTTGGGTACTAAGGAGTGATGAAGGGATCCTGGAACAGGCACTTGGGAGCAAACATGCTTCTTTGCATCTGAGCACATAATCCATTGTTCTAATTTGTTCCTAAGCAAGAGCTTTTGTTTACTGTGTATGTTGAAGTGTATCCAAGCTCTGCTCATTTCTTGTTTTAAGATACTAACATTTTTCCTCTGGAGGTGGTTTATTTGAAGTTACATTAAAGTAATTGTGGCAGTAAAATGGAGAATGAGTTAATAAATAACTGAATCTGTCCCTTTTGTGATCTACAGTTGACTATCATAAGACATTCAACTACTTTTCCCAGAGTGTCTGCTTCAGCTATAAGATGTACAGTGTTAAGCAAACAAGATAGATGGTAAACAGCCAATTTACTCTTAGAATTAACGTGTGTAGTTACTTAAAGTCATTTGTATGGCATGGAATTAGCTGCCATTTAACTGTTAACTGATCTTTGCATCATCTATTTGTCACAGGGTGGTAAACTGCTTGGGAGTTCATGTACAGCTCCTGGTCCTGATACAGGTTCTTGGCTGTGTCTCTGAGGAGTAGCACAGTCTGCTCAGGCTCTGGAAGAGAATGGGCCACCAGGTGATAACCTAAACTTAACAGGCACTACAGCTTTATTTGTGAATTTTTGAACCTCTTGTTCAATCAGCAACACAAAACTTAGGGACTTTCAGACTTTTTTTTCTTCTCAGAAGGGTCTGAAGTAGCAGGGATAACACTTAACAGAAACTAGGTAGTTGTTCTGTGTGTGAACCCATCGAACTGCTCCTGAAAGGCCTCTACATACAAGTAACTAGAGCTGCAGTCACCATGTGCCAGTTTGAGACTGCTTGCATCACAAGGGCTGTGCTTGTCTGTCATGTTTGCTGTGCTGGTGCTGGTGTTTGTATGTTTTGAACAAACAAGTTGGTCACCAGCCATGCAAGAAAAAATATCATGTTGCCACTGAAGACATAGTTTTGGGACACCTAATCAAGTGTTGCTTTGGTTTTTATTTTTAATAAGATTTCTGTAGAAGTATTGGATAGTTTTGTGGTTCTATTTTATCAGATGATATTAAAATATCTTCATAAGGTTAATGGAAAAAGCTGTTCTATTTCTGCTGTGATTTATAGGTTGTTTTTTAGAAGTGGGATAGTGATTATGTTCTGTGATGGGGCACCTGTATTTTATTGGTGGTATAAAAGTTATCTGTGTAAGCAAACAGCATTCTGCAAGTAGAATAATTTTTGATATTCTAACATTCCTTAGAGATTTGTGTTCTCTGTCCCTACAGCTCCAGTATTCCAGAGCTATTTTTTTGGTGAAATCCATATCTGCTTCCAAGCTGCTTGTGTTCTGACAGCTTGCTATCATAAACTGGAAGTGCTCCAGAAACAGCTCTGTTAAGGTTGATGCTGCAAACTTTGCCTTGGGCTGTAGATTCGTGCTGCTCTAAGCTGTTGATCTGCTGGCTGCTGCATTTCTCTTCCCCCATTTGAACTAACTCTCTGTGATTCTCAGACCCTGCATTAAGCCCTTTCTCTTTGCTTTGTCACTTGTCTTGTCAGGTTAGCGTGCTTACCCAGTAGACAACTGAAATGGCTTAAATGAGTTCTGGAGCAATGTGGAGAAAAGGGCATGACCGGCCTGTAAGGAAAGAGTAGGGATACCAGCACCAACACTGGCTTAGGCTGCTGGAATTGCTGCATTGCTTGGGATATTACTCTCAGTGTGTCATCAATTTGTCACAAAATTAATTGTGACAAAAGTAAATACAGCTCTTCTATTAATCTTTGATTTGATTGAAACTGGACATTGGTCTTAGCTTTGTAAGACCAAAAATGACAGGTGGACAGTGATTACAATTGTTTAGGCTTGGTTTCCTCATGAAACCATATTAAATGATGAATTTAGTAGTGGAAAGAATGCCACTATATGCAAACTTCCATGTCTTGCAGTATGGTTCTTTTCCTTATCCCTCTTGTTTGCTGTCTTCCTTTACCAGTTATGTCACTTATGATCAGCTGTTGCTGACCTCTAGCAGGTGGCTGAAATAGCCTTATCTTGCTGTACAGATAAAGCAAAGTACATCAGGAACTTGGATGATACAGTACTTACTGTCTGTTACGTGATACAGTTCAGAGTTTATATGTATGTAAACCAAATGCATGACTGTCAAGTTTTAAAAAGCTGTAAATAAGAAACTTGAGCAGAACAAGACCCCCTCCAAGTAAAAGAACTAGGAAAAATTAACTGTAGAAAGTATGTTTACAAACCTACTTAGTTTGACTACTATTGACTTGATTAACTTGTACTTTCCTGTGCTTTCACATACAGAAGAAATTGCCCATTTGCTGACCAGTGTGCATGTAATGTGATGTAGTTAATGGATTTGGGTCAGAAATCAGGATATCTGAGGGGTACAATGTTTGTGTGTCTGACCAGCTGTAATGTGAGCTTAGCTGTTGTCAGTTCTGCTTGGACTGTTTTTTGGCTTACCTGGAACCACTGTGCTGTAGCATGTAGTGGTTGTGAGCAGCCTTATATGTACTTCTGTTACCTCAGCTGGTAAGTTAGGAGGTAGGTGGGAGAGATAGGGGGACACAACCTTACGTTGGTGGGAAGCAGACATAGGGTTGTGAAGAGCAGCAGCACCTGCAGGAACTGTGGAGAGAGGATGCACAGTGATACTTCGAAGGTTTGTTAGGAAGTTCTTTGCTACTTAATAGTAAAGTCAGAGCTACTTTTTCAAAAGAAGAATTTTTGTTCAATTTTTTAAAATAACTGCTTTGACTTATGTTTCTGGAACTTTGAAAGCTATTGTGATACAAAACAGTTGTGTACACTTCAATGTGTATCTTAAATTCTAGGAATTAATTTTAAACAGTGTATGACATTCACTTAATTTCTATTGATTCTTACCAGATTTAATTTTCTAAAAACTTCTTTTTTTTTTTTTAGGTGTTGGGAAATCATGTTTATTGTTACAGTTTACAGACAAGCGGTTTCAACCAGTCCACGATCTCACTATTGGTAGGTCCTGTTTTGTCCCCTACATCAGTAATGGTTAAGCAAATATGGTAACTCAGCATGCATTTATGAATTTGTTGTGCTGCAATAATGAAGGATTTGTGTTGTATTAAAACAGTAGTGAGTCTTTAGCTGGTGAATACCTATTAAGTAAAGAAGCCTCTTTTTTTTTTTTTTTTCTTATTTCTGAACCAGTTAAACCAAAACATAGCTGTAGTATGTCAACTGTCTCTTCAGAAAAGCTAAAAGTTGGGCATGAAAACAGAATTGGCCAAGCTTGACATGTGTTGGTGGTTCTGCAAATGGCAGATTTTTCATTAAGGAACAGAATATTAACATAACTTCTGGATAGAGAAGGATTGACGTGTGAAGGTATTCACTGTTTAAAGGGACAAGGGTTTTTCTTCCTGACCCCTCAATTTAATCTGGGCTGTTTGTGTTAAGTATGATTTGATATTGATACTAGGGGTAATGAATGCATTGCCTCTTATCTAACTACAAGAAACAACACAAACTCTTGCTTATCTTTCCTCACAAAATATGAAGAATAGTGTGGGAATAAATTCTTCTGTAGGCAAGCCTCCTCTTAAAATCAATTTCAACCTTAAGGGTTACAGATGCTGGCCTCTGAGAAGGCTGCCAAACCTTTGAACTTGTTGATGTTATTTCAAGGAACCTATCAGTTATAATCATGATGAGCCTTGCATAAAATGTATCCATAGTCTCTGTTTTTAGTTTGTGCCCTGGAATAGACTTCCTGTGCTTGGGAGTGCTGAAATAGATGCTTGAAACATAAATAAATATTTTTCATCTAACAAAATGTATCAGGTGTTTTGGTTATGGCTTCCCTTTCTGTTTTGACAGTTTTCCCACTATGTGGCTGTCTAATATAATTCAAATTCTTATGGTAACATCAGTTTTCAAATATTTCTGAGTTCTTGGCAGAAGGTAGGCTGGCTGAATAAAGAGCCTGAGTTCTTCAGGGAGGCATGAGTTATTGTCATCTTTTCTTCTTTAGGCCTGCCAGATATTTGACACCTTATATATCACTTATGCCTTTGGCAGCCCTGTCACATCAGCACACTGATAGGCTGTGGGAAGCAGCTTTACCATAGCAGAGTGGTTGTAGTGCCAGTTCTTTGCCTGGTGTATAGCTAGCTGAAATCTGGGAGCAGAAACTGAAGCTAGTGGGATGAGGACGTGAACCTAGATAGTAGCAAAATGAGGTATGTAGGAATGGAGCATGGGAAGGTGCTTGGAAAGGGAAGAAGAGGCATAGGCTGGAACTGGCCTCCTTTCTTTTAACTAACAGGGGATGTGTGTGGCCTTTGACCAGGAGAAGATGTTTCTCTCTGCTACTGAAACAGAAATACATAAAGAACATGGGGTTAAAATTGTAGAAGTGCCTATGCAGGGTGAGATGGGATAGGATGATGTTACCCAATGCACTTCCAACTGATAATGATAAAACTGAGAACCTGAAGGTTGAATTGAAAGGCTTGTGTTTGTAGCCAAAGTTTTTTCAATATAATACTATTTTATCCTATGGGGCTGCAGATTCTGTTCCTGCAGTGAGCATCTCAGGAGACAGAAGGGAAAGTGAAATTGGGCATGAGGAAGAAAGACAATTGGTCTAGAGTTGTGCAAAATTAAGCCCCAAATTTTGGTACCACTAGTCTAAAATGTTATCTCTAAAAATTAAAAAATTTGAGATGAAAACAATATTGGGGGCTAGAAACAGGTATTTTTCTGGTTCTGAGATACATTCAGAAAAGTGCTTGTATTCTAAAAGAACTTACAATGCAGCATCTATCTCAATTTACTTTTTATTTGAGATTTAAGTGTCTGATATTAGAAGAAATGAAGGGGTGAGGGAGAAGCTGCATGATGCAGTTGAGATTAAAAAAACCCATAAACTCAGCAGCAAAAAACAAACACACATACACAAACCTTACCCCAAAATAACTCAAACAAAAAACTCAGCCCCACAACGTTTGTAAGTAGATATCGTTAACAAAAGCAGCTGTAAACATTCTGTTGGGTTTACCCATTGCCCCTGGGACATGCCCTTACTGTAAACCTGAACACCTTCTGTTCCTTCGTTAAGAAAACAGTCACCAACAAACTCTGTGTGTTGTTTCAAATTCAGAATTTTCTCTTGGTGGATGTTTTGATGGACCAGTTTAAATACTCTAATTTTTCTGTGGGGTTTGTGTGTATGAAGTAATCATTTAAATCAGCAGCTTTATTTCTGCGTTTTGAGATCAAGTAATACCTACAGTGTTGACACTTGTAGTCCAAAGACCTTCCCCTGGCTTTGCAGTCAGCTTCAGAGAGAGCCTTGTCATTCATCTGCTTCCTTGTTTCCATGCAGTTACTGCCAGCTATTTGGATGCTAAAGAGAATACAGTGTTCTAAGGCCCACGGCTTTTATTTGGCTGCGATATCCGGGGGAGGGTGGTGGTGGTGGAAATGGTTCCTCCCTGCCCCCTTCTCCAAAAGTAGTTCTGTTGAAAGCAGTGCTGTCCCCCCAAAAAACAAGCTTTAGAAGAGACATGTGGAAGACTTCAATTCATGTCTGCTTAATTGGAAGACTTCAGTGTAAATCTAGGCGGTGACCATGTTTAGCTATGAGATTTATCTTTTTCTGAAATAATTGACATGTGAAGCATAGATTAATGGAAACTTGATAGCCTTTAAATATGCCCACTGTCTTCTAGGCATTTGTCAGATTTTAATTACTGTACTAATAGCATAAAATGAGGCTTAATTTACTGTTAATGATATTGAAATCATTTTAAATTATGGCAAAAAGGCTACATTTTCCAGTTGAAAAAAAATCCCTTTATTTGAAGCATTATTTTTTTCCCCTCAGTTATGAAATTTGATATCTAGCTAGAATTTTGGAAGGACTTTTTTTCATGAAGGCAGATGAGTGTTAATGAATATAATAATAAAATTTATCTTGTTGAAGGTGACATTTGTATGTTTGCTTAATAGAAAATTTTATTGATGAAGAAATTGTAGGTTTAACTTCTTCTAAACTGTCTACTGTTAGTAGATTGTTGAAGTAACTGTGACTCTTCCATTTCCTGTTTGCATCCAAATGGCCACGTTTTTCTCCCTCTGATCTCGAGATACTAAACTCTTTGGAAGTCTTTGTGGGAAATACCTCTTTGACACTTGCTGTAATCAGTGCATTTTAAAAGTTCTTGGAAAGTAAGTTTCCTTTCTTCTGGAAAACTTTTCAGATCTTTCCAGCATCTGGAAAATTAAGCAAAAGCAGACTGTGAAAGAGATTTTCCTACAAATACAGTGTTGAGTTAACTTAAACTTAGGCTTTTGCTCTGATAGTACTTGACGTTCTTATTTCTGATCTCTGCTAATAACGTGATCTTTTGTAAAATCTATTCAGGTGTAGAATTCGGGGCTCGAATGATAACTATTGATGGAAAACAGATAAAGCTTCAGATATGGGATACGGTAAGTAATAAATCATAGACATTATTTAAACATTTATCTCCACTGGCCTTCCCTTTGTTCTGCTTAAGATTTCTGTCATCAGCACCCATGTGAGACTTTGTCTTGCAGCTCTTTGGTTTCTCTTAAGATTAAAATTTTAATAATACATTCTATCATACGAGGAAACTTTCTTAAAACAGTGTAATTCTCTGCTCTTTGCACTATAACTTCAAGTGTTGTGTTGTTAGATTTGTAAGACTGGAATTTGCGCTCTCATGCAAGGTCTGGTTAATGTAACATCCAGTTTGGAAACTGTCATGTGTCCACTAGTTTTAATCAAGAATTTCCTAGAGGAAATGCATACATTTCCAATGTGAAAGATACGGCTCACTGTTTCATAGAAGTATTAAGAACTGAAGTTCAGTAATCAGAAAGGGACTGGTAATAGCTTAAAGTTTCAAAAAGCCTACCAAAAAAAGACACTGACTGTTTTGGGCCGGTTCAAGTTAAGAACATACATTAGCTGGGTTTTTTTATTAGTTACTTTAGCATAGAGCAGTCAGACTCAGTGTCTGCACTTGTGATGCAACGGCTTTAAGATGCTTGTACTGATAGCTGTGTCTTTCACATGTGCTTAAGTGTTCCCTAAGCCAGGGGTGTCTGTTTCCTTTTCCAGTAGCATTTTAGGATACCTTTAGAAACTGACAGGTGAGACATAGCCTCATGTATGTGCTGTGCTTCGTACAGCAGATTAGTGAAGGCAGGTACATTCATACATGAATGCCTACATACAGTGTAAACAAATGCAGTATTTTAGCTAAATTCATAAGGTCTAAGTACCATAGTCATTTCATCATTTCATCACTTGAAATGGTGTCTAACACTTGTGCTTCCTGTAAGTTCCCTGTGTAGGAAAGTTATGGAAGAATATGTTCAGATTGTGCTTTGGGCTTTTCCTGTCCTGCGTGATTTTTTTTCTGTAATAACTGGATTGCTGACTGCCAGGGTGGCTGATGGTTTTTAAGTTCAGTTGACAAGCAAGTCTCTGCATGAACAGCTTCAGAAGCAGGCTTTCAGTATGTAGGTAGTGTGACTACATGAGAACGTTGGTCTTTGTTTCTTAAAATTGGGACAAAATTACAGATTTTACTACCAACACAACCACTGTCTGTCTTTGGCTAATGAATTGATTTTGTTAATGTGCCCTTATCTGCTGCTCGAATCTAAGTAAACTGCAGTGATTTCTTGCTTAGATTGCTTTGTTCTTACTGCATCTGACGCAGTGGCTCTTTGCAATCTGTGTCTTGAATGCTTGCAAAGTATCTGATAAAGGGATTTGCTTTGGATTCTATTTTAGTTAAAACTTAGGAACCCTTTTTGGGCAGGGATTTTCTGTGGCAAGGTTAAGTATATCATACATAAATTTAAAATATTTGTTGAAAGCTCTCATGCACTAAAATTTTAGTGTTGTAGTCAATAATTTGTAAGTTGAGCAATGAATGACTTATTTTTAAAATTTAACTACAGCAAATATACTCTTAAATTTGATTTTAAAAACACAGGGTATTTCTGTGTATTTCTGATCCAGTCTTGGATCTAAATTCCACTGTCTCCATTCTGATCTTTGGGTTCGAAGGTGCTGAAGGAATAGCAAGATAAGAACTACGATGATGTAATTGGTGAGATGTTTTACTTATGAGTGTTAAGGTACACAAAGATAAGGTCACATAATGACCAAGGTTACCATGTGTGTATTGTGTAGCTGGATTGAGAACTTCCTGAATTTCTTTTCTGTTAGCATCAGTAACAACCAGTAAGTTCTGCTATCTCCATATTTATTAAGCTGTAACAATTTCTATTTGATAAAAGAAAGTTTGTTTTACCCTAGGTGTAAAGGGAACAGGTGAAACATTAATGGCTTAGTTGGTGTGTACCAACTTACAGCGCTGGCACTCCCCTGATTTAATGCTAGCCTTAGATACTGATTTTAGTCCATCGCTGAGCAGGGACATAAGAAGTGGAGAACTTGATAAATTTTGTTTTGACTGGTTAACAATGAATAAGGACTTGCTTTCTTAAGACAATCACACTTGAATTCAGATTTTTCTGACTAGGTATTTCAATGCAGGGGTGCTCAGTTTGTGTTGTCTTTGGCGGCTCACTGCCAAGGGAAGATACATCTTAACAGGAATGTATGCCAAGTGTAACATATGTCACTGCAGGAGTTATGTCAAGGCTTGCAGGAGCAGCTGAATCTGACATTGTTGCATGTCCGAGAGATCCATTTGTGTGGTTTTCTTGTATCATAACTCAAGAAAAACGTTAATTTTTCATTAGCACCATCGTTTGTATTCAAAGTGTGTTACAGAAATTAGCTTTGCTTACTGCAGTCTGGTTTTCATGTGGGAGTAGCCAAACTGAATTCCTTTTGGATGAGGCCAAACTGAAAGATGCTCAAGGAATGCAAATATGCCCTTTAGAAAATTGTAGCCCAGTATTTGGTCCTGTATTCTGGTAGTCTAGTAAAACCAGTCTGATGAGTGGGGAGAAAACCCCAACACCCTAAACAACCAAACAAAAAACCCCAAACCACTTAAACATACACAAAAAGAACCCCTAAAAAAACAACAACAACAAAAAAACCCCAAACCCTACATTCCATGAAAGATACTCAGTGAAGTTTTTGCATACTTACTGTTTGGTATTGCAGTCTTGGTTCTACTTCTGATTGTATGTCTACACCAGCAAATAAGCGTGTCCTGTTCTCTCCTGGCTGCAGGCTGCTCTTAATCTCCCCCACTGCTGGGCTGGGCTTTGCAAGCTTGCTGCTTAATAATTATATATTAGGAAAAAAATCTTTACTGAAAGAGTGGTCAGGCATTGGAACAGGTTGCCCACAGAGGTGGTGGAGTTACCATCCCTGGAGGTGTTCAAAAAGCATGTAGATGTGGCACTTTGTACGGAATGTTCAGTTGCTGTGGTGGTGTTGGACAGATGGTTGGATTGAATGATTTGGTCAGTCTTTTCCAGCCTTAAAGATTTTATGATTCGAGGTCCATTCTAACCCCTAACACTCTCTGATTCTATGTGCTGTGGTGTGCTCAGGTTTTTAGGTTGTGGGTCCCTGGGTTTCACTTTCCCTTTCTCAATGCATTTAGGTCAGTCAAGGGGAGTGCAGGTATCGGCCAGATTCTTCATTTGTTTTGTCTGGTTTTAGATTATTTCCTTTACTTGGTTTTTAATCTTAGCAATGGTTTCCAGTAGTTAGACTGAGAAATATTTTTGTCAAAACCAGTTAGTTGGTGATTGTCTACTAAAGAAGTTAAGCTGCTCTTTTTTTCTGGAGTTGTGGTCTCTGAGCTAGTGTTGGTTGCAAAAATAACTTTTAGGGAACTAGAAGTGGACTACAGAAGCTGCTAAGGATCAGAATAACTGTTGTAGGAGGTATCAAACTTCATGAGCTTAAACAAGCCATGTAGATGACGTTGTCTTGTGGCCATGTAACAGTTGAAAAATATTAAAATTGCTTCTAAGAAAAACTTCATTGTTATGGAGAGATACTTGGCTTGTTACCAGCTGAGTCAGTAGCCTTCATTTTGTGGCTGGAGGGGATGCTCTGTATTGTATTGACTGTTACTAACAAGGCTTTGTTGGTGAACAAAAATAAGCTATAGTTGTAAGAGGGAATTTCAAGTTCTCTTAGACGCTTCAGGGGGAGAGATCAGTGATGATACTAAGTAGTACTGCTTATGTTCTCTAAATTCAATTAATACAAGTTATTTAAATATACTATTAACTTTCTGCTTCATTTCATGGAAATCAGAATTAATAATGTTTATTTTCACTCTTATATTTCTAAAACAGCTTTTTAATTAAATTGATAGTGTTTTCTATTGAACTTGAACCAAGAAGCGATGGAAGCTGTAATTGTTAAAAGCATAATGCTTTTCCCTAAAACCATGGTGTGATGTCTCTATCCACTTTCAAATATTCTGAATATACTGATCCTTCTTGGAAATTCAGTTATTTTTCATGTATTTGCAAATGCTTTGGATCCTGTAGACCAAAATAAAGTTCCCATATTCCATTAAGCGAATGTTCATTTCATCTTAGTGATACTGAGAATCTCTAAGATGTATCGCTCACACCCAGGAGCCCTTTACTAATTGTCTACTTCATGATATTTTCCATTTGCTTTGGTAGTCAGAGCATATTTTTATGTTCATGGGCAGTTGGTGAGTAGTTCTACTGTTTTTACTAATTTTAACTCTTTAACCATTGTACCTGCAAGAATGTGGCTCAAGTCATGGTGACTTGGTGCCCGTGGCCCGCCCTTTTACTGTTATGAGGTAACATCAAGAACTGGCAGAGTTCTTTTTGGTTCTTGAAACTAGTTTAATCATCAGTTGTGCTTGCTGCTGTTTTGGATCATTACCTTATCTCTGGATTCATGGATCGGGGGCCGGAAGGGGGAATTTGTCCCTTTAATAGTTACTCCTGTTGTGGTTTGTGTAATAGGACCATCATCTGAACTTCAGTTCTGACAGCTAATTATTGTTCAGACCTGTGATGGCACTTTGGGAAGTGAAGGTAACTTGGTATACCTAGCTTAGTGTTCACAAACAGTCACGCTTAAATGTGTTTATTGAAATACTGTATTTTGGGTATCTTATTTTCTTGCTGGTTGTAAATTATTTTGTGTCAGTTTTTGTGGCTTTCTACAGTAATAGAGCAAACTTTTGCTTAGGATAAGGCCTTAGAGGAAAGGAGGGTGAATCATTTTCTTTTGTCCATAGTGGAACTCCCATTTTAGTAAGCATAGCTACTTAAAACCTAAAGGTTTCAAATGTATTTATGAACTGAAATAAAACACAAGGGGTACTGCTCATGAGGAAGGGGTAAAGATTTCTGTTTCTCTCTGGTGGGAATTGCTTTGATTGTCTAAATTGCATGCAGTCAACAACATCAGAAGCCATGTGTGCAGATGATCTGTATTTAGACATATGTACAGTTTCACCCTGGGGGATCTCTAGTCTTCTTGGCATTTCAGGTCTTATTAGGATGTTGGCAGGGTTATTCTGAAGCAACATGTAACTTGGCTGCATCCTCCACTTAAATTCTGGCACTTTTTAGAATTGTTACAGATTTTTCTGCATAGGCATCTTTAGTTCTGTTCTTCTTCAGTAAAGTCTTTACTGGAAAGCAACAGGTTTTAGGGTTTTTTTTTTAATTTTTCTTTTTATACTATTTCTATGTCTATTCATAGTACTACATGCTAGTAAATGAACTCAAAATTCTTTTTATTCTGGAGTAGACACATGGTTGCAAGAAAGATTAATGCATTTGTATAAACAAGCTACCGTGTGACTAAAAGGTTGTTAATTTATTTATAACTTTCAAAACTGTATTCAAAGGTATGTAGTGCTCCCTCTCTGGAACACTTCGTTCCAGGGATCAACTTTGTGGACTAGTTCTCAACTGGCAGTTGTTGTAGGTAGTGTGACACTTGTGTGAGTTGGTTGGTTGCTAGATGTCACCTTAGTTTTCTATACAGCTATACAAAATGTAAGCAAGCTTAAATGAGTAATAATTCCCAATGTGAATGCAGTGCTCTGTCACTGGGTTTGAATATACCACACTTGTATGCACCTTTTAAAAGTGAAGGAGTCGAGCTACTAGCTATGGTGCATTGCAGTTTCTCATTTTTGTGTAGATGTATATGTAAAGCTTCCTCCTAAAAAAAACTGTTGGCTAGCTTGGACATTGAAGGCCTGATGAGATGTACTCGAGTTAACTTTGGCCTTGAAGAAACTTTCCAAATTCTTCAACATTAAGGGTAGAGAATTCAGTAAAACTAATGGATTATTTTCTAGGGAGATGCACTGTTGTGGATCCTATTTCATTACCTAACTACTTTCTGTACTGCATCATGGTGGGGTTTTTTTTCCCCCTCCCTTAGTTTATAGATTTAAAAAAATAGGCCCTTAAGGAGCTTGCAATGAACCCTTTTTGATAGCAGAGACTTGGCACTACATTTTGTGGCTGACACCTACATGACTTCACCACGCATTTGGAAATGACATGGAGATTTCCTGTAGGAATAGTAACACTTGGAGCCTTTTCTCAAACAAGCCAGATACTGTGTCAATGGTCACACTGTTACATAGCTTAAATGTTCCTAAAAACTTGAGTGCAGGCTCTTAATCTCTGTCTATCTCAGTGACTTATGGTGATTGATAATGTTCCATGCTCTGCTTTCATCATTGTTTTGAAATTGTGTTTTGGCCTCTACTGAGGTATAGAGAGGTGTGTGGCGTATATGTTCATGCAGTTCTGCAGTTCAGGTGGGGATGAAGATTTTTGTACTATTGTACAAAACTCGTAACTCCTGGAACTATAATGTCTCTCGTGTCAGAAAATTCATTTTTGTTAACCAATACAATAGGAACTGTAAAAACTTAAAGCCCCAAAGAATATTACTTAGCAGTTAAAATATCACTTGTTATCAGACGTTCACATTTTTTCATGATTAGTGAACTACCTATGTCAGAGCAAACACCTTTTTCTCTGAAGAGAAAGGATGGGTGTTCAGTGTGTGTTTATTGGTTTCTGCAGGCAGCCTTGTCTGTGTTAGCATTTCTGTGTGTAAAATAGCTGTCATGGTCTATGTGTTAGCAAAGATCTTCCAGCTTCCCATTTCCTTTGCAGTAGAACTCCGAAAGTGGGTATAGCTGGGGGTTGCCTTGGAGCAAAGGTTTGTGTTGCCTGTACCAGCTGTAGCATGGTCTTGGGATGTAATATGGCCCTGTGTGACATTCATTTAGTGGCTGCTGTCACAGGTTGCCCTGGGGCTTGTGGAGTCTCCATCCTTGGAGATGTTTAAATGTCTACTGGATGCAGACCTGAGCGCCTTGCTCTGGGTGGCTCTGCTTGAGCTGAGGGGTCGGATAAGGTGAATTTAGGAAGGTGCAGCAGGCAGTCTTAATGTGGTAGGCCAAGTCCACTTCATGTATGATTTTTAGGCAATGCATTGAGTACACTGTTAACAATAACTTGTCTGTTGTCTAGTTAGAAGGAAAATGTTTTCTGCAGGTACACTTCAGCTAGTCACCACACCAAGAAGAAGTTGTAGATCTTAAAACTTGGGGTTTTTTACTATTGTAGTGTGTTCTAGCAGATTGTCTGTATTTTGTTACCTTAGTTTACATAGATGCACTTGGACTCTGAGCCAAGTGCTCCTGCTAGTGTATTCAGATCATGTTGAAACAATTGTATGATTCTATTAAATGTGTTGTCTTTTCCACCGGTGCAGCTAAGATACAGCGTTTTCTTAAACTGAAGTAACAGATTATTTGGGCAGATAAGGACACTTTCTGAAAGCTGAACATGTTGAAACTTGTGCTACTGGTCTTATTCAAAAGCAGAATCTAGATCAACTTCTTGAATTCAGGACTTTTTTATTAAGAAAAGTACAGAAACTCAGAGAAGAAAAAGTTCTCTGTACACTAGTTTTGTAAACAGGACTGAAGGGTAGCTTGTATTTTGATAAAATTTCATTCTTGCTTTGCAGGGTTTTAAATCTGGGTAATTTCCTATAGTTTTGCAGATAACTATCTTAATGCATACAAGGGGTTTTCAGCATTAATATTAGGATTTCTTAATTGTGGTCTGTGTTTTAATTATGCTACAGCTTCTGCTATTACTAAATACTCTAAGTGTTTCTTTTAACAACTGTCAGGTGCTAGATAGCCCTCCATGCTCATGTTTTTCAGAAGTGCTCAAGGTCTGCAGCTACAAATGTTTATTTTTCAGACCTGTGTTCCTCTGAGCATGTTCCTTTAAGTGATGAGATTTTCACGGAGTACTTTTCTGTGGGAACTAACTAATTTATGTAGAATCTCTGAAGTTTTTCACCAGTGCATATGAAGATGACTCTTGCATCCTGTAGCTGTTTGACAAGCATTATTTATCAAGTGCAGAGGAAATTGATTAACTGTGGAGCAGAATTGTATAAAATTGAATTCAGAACCATTTTCTGTTTTTTCATCATAAAATGATTACTGAAAGAATTCCATGTGAAGACTGTTGAAAGCTGGCTGCAATTTATGATATAACGGATAAAATCTGCATCCTTGGCCTTCCAACAACCTTTACACCAGCAGATGGTGGGCGTAAAGATGTCATTCATCATTTATTTACAATGGGCTTTATTTATTCTAGTGTCAACAGCTGCCCCAGGGAGCGGGTTATTGAATTCAAATGTGAAGCTCTGGGTTATTTGCTTCCTTTCAAATTTGTCTTCAGAGCTTAGTTGCTAGGAGTCCATTCTGTGCTCTAATAATGATTCATGTATTGTGAAGCCATTCAGTAAATTGGGTTGTCAGGGATTGCCAAAAAAGGTTTAGAGGTCTTGTTCCGATTTTTTTTTTTTTTTTTTTTTTTGACACAGCACTATGCTGTAGTTGGTGTCTTCTCCTTGTGTGTTAGAGGCTTTGTCCCTAATTGTCCCCTCTCTGATTTCCCCTCCATACTCTTCCTTGTCCTCATCCTCTCAAAAGTAGAATTCTGTGTTTCTAAGTCTGGTCTTCAGCACCAAAAAATAAATTTGAGATAAGAAATAACGAAACTTTGTCTTCTACAGGCAGGACAGGAGTCCTTCCGTTCCATTACAAGGTCATACTACAGAGGGGCAGCAGGGGCTTTGCTAGTGTATGACATTACAAGGTGAGAATACCAAGAAGGTATAACTGGATTAAAATTATATGTCTTTGTAGAATTGTACTATAGCGTATAGTTGTGTTAAAATGTCTACTTTACTTTGCCTTTTTGTATAGATATTTATAATCTGATGTCTTGCCTGCTTTCCTTAAGTGCACAGAATCAAGATGAATTTTCTCTATAGTTGTTGAGGAAAAAGTATACATAGTATACAAAAGGTATACATAGAGCTTCAGGAAGAATAAAGCAAAATACTTTTTTAAACTATTTGGCCATGAACTTCTGGGTTTCCTTTCTTTTGAAAGACCTTAAAATATTTAAATTTATTTCTAGTGTGTTTCTAACCATGAGCCAATTGTTTTTCTTTAATTATAGCAAACTTTTACTGAACTGCCATTCTGCAAAAGAGTGAAATAGTAACACAGCAAAGTTCACTTACATAAAAATACCAGGAAACTTCTACCATTGCTGTGTTTATAAGGTTGGGAAAATACAGGTCTTACTGCGATTTTTTTTGTTTGTTTGTTTGGTTTGGTTTTTGGTTTTTTTAACTGGGTACCAAGGAGTGAGTAAGGTTTTCCTGCTGTATGGAATAAAATCCTTATACAACTTACCTGCAAAACTTTGGGTACTGTGGCTGGATTATGAAAGTATTGAGGCTCCAAAATGTATTCGGATGTGTGACTTCCTTTATGGATCTTGGATCTTATTGTTGTATTAAGCAATAATATTTACTGGAGACTTTCTAGAAATTTTTTTCCTTTTGAGCCCCTTCTATTTTTAAATACTAAGAAACAATCTGTTCTTTCCATTGGATTTTCAGCAAATTTGATTCACATATAGATGGGTTTACTCTTGTGAAGTCTCAAACACACTTTACAAGCATGTGATTTAATATTTAGTGTACGCATTCTGTAAAATCTGCCATGCTTGTGTACTTTAGTTTAAAAAGAGTTTGGTGGGTTTATCAACTGAATAATGAATTTAGCCAAAATTTTCAACTACTTATGCTATTGGTGGAACAAATATTACTGTGTGAGTGTGTGATTATTTTTGGTGGTGTTTGTTGAGGCTGTTAGGGACTTCAATCTGCTGAGCGGACTTCTATTGTATATAAAATTACAGATTCTTGCAAGTACAAGAATCCTCTTTACTCTTTATCAAACATGTTTCAAATTACATTTTAGGCAGAGTTCATTAATGCTCCTTCACTAAATTTTTGTTTGCCTATTCTCCCTCTCACAAAGGGATTACTAGCTTATATCTCTGGAGCTTGTGTACTAATAAATGAGTCAGTTACTCAAGAAGAGAAGCTGACAAACAGAAGGGAAAGATTTTTTGAAATAATGTCTTTAATTTTCATTCTTTTCCATACTTAGGAGGGACACTTTCAACCACTTGACAACTTGGTTAGAAGATGCTCGTCAGCATTCCAACTCCAACATGGTTATAATGCTTATTGGAAATAAAAGGTAAAATTTAACCTGTTAGGATTTTGTGTGTTAGGATTTATGACTGCTCTGGAATTTCAGCTTTTGTGTTGTCTTATTTGTAGGCAGTATGTTAACTTTAAATTACTTTCAGTCACTGGACATGGTTCCATGGTGAATCTAAATTACTACTTTTTCTGATTAGACTAATAAAAAGGGTATCACATGTGGGTCCAACTACCTTATATTCTGAGTAACTTTGAAAAAGTAAATTTGTTTTAAAAGGATTGAAAGTGAGTGCATGAAGTCATGGATTGTATGAATTGTCTCGTTACTTCTTTTTACATCAGGAGTCAGCATTTAGAAGCACCTAGATCTTTCCCTTCTAAAGCAAATGTGACTCCTAATTCTAGGTGTCCTAAAATGCTTTAGTTTTTTGACTAAGAATTACAGCAGAGATGTCACTTGAAAAAGCCTGTACTACATACTTCAAGAGCTTTTCTCAAATACAGAAAGTGTGTACCTCGTATTCTCTATGTCTTAACTAGTATTGGGGTCAGAGAATGCTTTTTCACTATTTCCTAGTGAATTCAGGCTGCCCTTAGACATTAAAAATACAACTAAAGGTTCTAGAAGGGTTTTATCCAATTATTTCCTGGTCTTCTCATCAGCTGGACTGTCCAAAGCTCCAAAATGGTTCCTTCTTGATGCTGAGACTTTCATGTGTATTGAAGGTCTTTATATTAAGTGCATCAGTGAATATGTTCAGTTTATCTGTAATTTTTCTAGTTCTTGATCCAGTAAACTTCTAGCATCATGCCTAGATACTTCATTGGATGTAGGTGTTCTTTCAAATATCAAAAGTATCATCTCAGAGTTTAATAACCCATTAGTTGTGGGCCTTTCACTTAACTTGTCTGTATGCCTCAGCAATTCTTTAAGGGAATGATGCTAGGTGAAATGATGTGTATGTTTATCCTTAAAGTTTAATGGACACCCTTGTGGTAATTTCTTAGACCATAAGGCTGTTTCTCAGGAGTAAAAGTCTGGTTTTAGCTCTGGCCTCTTCACATTATTTTTTTTTAATTATTTTTTCCCTCCCTCACACCTTCCCGTCACCCTGAAAAATATGTTAAGGATTAAGTAATTGTGAAGCTTGTCCACATTTTTATCCATAATCTGGAAAACTGCTAACATTTTCTTTACTTGAAGAACGTGATAAGCATAGTCCTTTCAAATTAATATAAAAAATGTAATCTCCCTTAATAAACGAAGCTTTGGTAAGCTCGTGCTGTCCCTGAACAACTTTGTATGCTTATGTGAGTAAAAAAAATATGGCACTGAGAGAAACAGTAAAGCATACTGTTTACTTGAGATAAGTACTACATAAGTTTGCATACTTAGCTGACATCTGTAATGACTCCTGATTACTTAGCTGTTAAACTATATTTTTGCATCTTACATTCTGCTGATGCAGACTATACCACATGATTGTAGCTACTTGCAGCCAGTGCAGTAATCCCCAGTTACAACTAGGTTTTATTCAAACAATAAGTATACTTCTGTATCTTTAGTTACAGATTCAGGTGCCACATGAAGTAAAAGTTCTTTAAGAAGCTTTTTTTAAGGGGATTATTTTCAAGCCTCAAAGAGGAGGACAGAAGAAAACTCTTTCAATTATATTGCATTATCCTGAAAGTGTGTTACAGGAGTTCTTATGGTGGGGCATACTGCTGGGGATGGATGGAAGGAAGAACATGTGTACTAGTGTAATATTTTTTTCAAGGAATAAATTTTAAGTCCGAAAAAGCACGTGATCTACTTTTATGGTACTGATTTATTGCTAGATTTGAAGACTCATAATTTAATCTGAAATAAAATAGCTGTTTTTTAAAAAATATTACAAATGCTAGTGTTAAAACATGACAAATACTGTACTTAATCTTTCCAGAACTGAACATAGCTATATTGATCTAGTAAGACCAAATGCTTCGAATTACTGGAATAGAGAGAGGAAGACAACTGTGGTTAGTAGAAGCAGTTAAAGCTCTTTAAGAATATATTTAGATATTAGCAGTGAGTTTTGACTGGGTTATGGCTGCAGTTTTCAATACAGCTGCACTACTTCAAGTCAGAAAGAGTTGTTTATTTCTGTTCTGTCATAAAAGTAACATTGTAGTGAATCAAGATATCTGAGAGTAGCATGGTGGTAGCAAATACAGACATTGCTCAAGCTCAAACATACGGTGTCAGATTGTTATTTTAGGGCCGTAAGAGTGTGAACCTTGTTAAGAGACCTTAAGCCTGAGACTGAGATACTGGGAGTGCTTACAAATAAGATCCGTGTTTAAATGATGTACTGGATTGTCTTGACTCCATAACTCATCTGAGTAGCATGTAGCTGTAAAAATAACAAAAAAAAATATCTGTTTTGCTGTGAAATAGATGCCACTGTACAGTTTTGGTTTTAATATATGTATAGGTACAAGGATGGCAGCACTGAAGCCCAATGTAATACTTTTTGCTGCTATTCTGGCTGCAACTTAAACCTGTATTTGCATGCTCTTTAGTTTAAAAAAGTGTATCTGAGAAGATATTTTTACATACAAAACTTAAATGAAGCTTTCTTTAAATGTGACATTTATTATTGTATAAATGTAGCATTGTTACTGTTCAAGATGCACATGCAAGAAAGGACAGAAACTTGTGTGCTTCTTGTTCATAAAGAAACTTTAAAACTATGATTGAAATACTTAAAATATCTGCATTACTTACAAAAGTGAACGTGTCTTTAGCTGTCTGGTCCAGGAGGCATTTTTTCCTGTTCTTTTGTATAATATTTAACTTTGATCTAAACTGCTTGGAAAGCAGGAAACAAGAAATTGTGTAACAATCACTTCAAATTCTTCTGCTGTTAGAGGGTCATTGCCTGGAGTTTCAAAACTGAGAGTTGGGAGAGAACAGATAATGTAGGTCAAAATAATATATTTCTGCTTTTAAGTCTTTTCATCAGAACAGAAATTGACTGTATGATGTCTTGTTACTGAATAGAAAAAAATTTGTCAAGAAGTTTTTTATATCAGTAGGAAATTGTTTATAAAACTTTACAGTGAGAAAAGAGTGATATTTACATAAAGTGGCAATATCTAAAGCTAGCTTTCAGGGAATAGCTAGATAAATATATATCCTGTTGAAAGCCATTTCATGAGGTGTCTATGTCAGCTAGCATCGATAGCTCAAGCAAGTGTGGTATCTGTGGCTACTTCATACACTATAAGTGCAGTATATCGTACTTCTATAAGTAATTCTACTTTATGCAAGGGCTTGAATAGATTTTCCTATGTACATAAGTTCTGATGGGGGCTCTTGGCTTAAGCATATCTCTGAAGACTAACATTTACATGCACAGGTAACACCATGTAACTAACTCTGTTTTTCCACCTTAGTGATTTAGAATCTAGACGAGAAGTCAAGAAAGAGGAAGGTGAAGCATTTGCACGAGAGCATGGACTTATCTTTATGGAGACATCTGCCAAAACAGCTTCCAATGTAGAGGAGGTAACTTTGAACATTGATATTTTACTAAAAGAGATGTTTTGAAATAGACTTTGTTGTTTGAGCGGATACTGTTCTTCTAGGTTTTGTATTACTTAAATTTAATTACTGTTTAATTTATAAGGAAGACAATGTCTACTTTGTATCTGATTGAACAGCCCTAATTATATTGTTGAAACTCTAGGAATAGATATACTTGTATAGGTTGTTTCTTAAATATTTGATCAGAGAAATGGACACTTCTGTCTGCACTGAAATTTAAAAAGTAAGGCTAGAATAGATTTAGTACTCCAAAGCAAGCCAAAGCTATTGGTATCCTTGGCAGATGTCAGTCTAACCTGTTCTGAAGACCTCTAATATTTTGATATTTCGCAAACCTTTCAGAGCAATCTGTTTAGGTATTTGTATTGTCATCATCTTTGCTCTCCATTACCCAGCAGGAATATTCTTTCCTACACTTCATGCATAGTTTATTTTTCTGTCCTCTACAGAGCTGCTAAAGAGGTCATTATCTTGGTTGCTGTAGTCTGCTATGGGTTTCCCTATGAGGACAGGCTGAAAAGAGCTGGGGCTGTTCAGCCTTGAGGAAAGAAGACTAAGAGGGGATCTTATTAATGTTCATAAATATCTTAAGCATGGGATGCTGGGGGAAATGGCCAGCCCCTTTTCAGTGGTCTGTGGAGACAGGACAAGGGGCAATGGCTGCAAGTTGGAGCACAGGAAGTTCCTCACCAACATGGGGAAGAACTTTTCCACAGTGAGGGTGACAGAGCCCTGGGACAGGCTGCCCAGGGAGGTGGTGGAGTCTCCTTCTCTGGAGATATTCAAGATGCATCTGGACATCTATCTGTGTGACTGTCCTAGGGAACCTGCTTTGGCAGGGGAGGTTGGACTCGATGATCTCTCGAGGTCCCTTCCAACCCCTACAATTCTGTGATGAGGTTTCGCTTGTGTATTGTATTTCTGAACACACATGAGTTCTACATAACTCACCTTGTTTTTTACTGCACATCTTTCTTGAAGAATCACTGTGGTAGGTTGAACTCAGCCAGCAACTAAGTGCCCATCCAGTTGCTCGCTTGCTCCCCCTGTCCAGCGGAATGGGGAAAGAGAACCAGAAGAGCCAAAGCAAGAAAAACACAAGGGTTGAGGTTAAAGAGTTTGATAAATGAAGGGAAGAGATGTGAAGAAGGATGGTGGAAAGGCAGTCACTCACAACTTCCCACTAATAGTATTGATTCCCAGCCAGTCTCTGAGCAACAGCTACTTTGGAAAGAGCACCCTTTGGTTTTTGTTGTTCAACATGTCCTATAGTATGAAATAACTCCTTAGACCAGTTCTGATCAGCTGTTCAGGCTCAGTCACCACCCCACCAGTTTTTGCCTACCCCAAGCCCAATCACTGTGGGATGCAGACCAAGAAACAGAAAACCTTGACAGTCTTTTTGCCAGTAGCAATAGCCAAAACATTGGCATCTTATCAACACTGTTTTAGTCCTAGATCCAAAACACAGCATCATATGTGCTGCTGTAAAGAAAACTAACACCATCCTAGCCAGCCAGACACAGTACAGCAATGGACAAAGAACTTCAGCTGAGATAACAGTGCAGCAGGAAGCAGGAGGATTGTTTCATGTGTCTTTCAGGTCCAGACTCATCTCATACATCCTCACTTACTAACGTTCTTTATAATAGCATGAGAGAGTTCAGCTTCTCATACTACCTAATCTGACCTTACTCATTTCCAAAATGGTCCTAAATGCAAAATGGTGGACAGCAGATGAAGGCATAAGATATTCTTTTAGTGGTAAAGCCTTCTAGTCTTGAAATATTTAGTGTATTTTTAAATATTTATAGAGTAACAAACAGCTTTCACTGACTTTATTCTGGTTTGTTACTACCTAATTCTAACATGAGCATCTCTCTCAATGTCAAAAAATACGTGTTAAGGAATGAGTTGTCTGGTACCCAACACATCTCTGATTATCAGGAGGAAAATAATCGTAAAGTTATCTGTCAAAAACGTTCAAGAATCCTTGTTTCCTGATGATACAAGTGAGTGATTATGTGCCTATACTAACTTTCTGGTTCTAGTGGAAAAGCTCTAGGATGTAATCCTTTTTTATAGAACCCTAGACTCGTTTGGATTGGAAGGAGCCTTAAAGACCATCTAGTTCCAACTCCCCTGCCATGGGCAGGGGCACCCCCCACCAGACCAGGTTGCCCAAAGCCCCATCTAATGTGACCTTGAACACTGCGAGGGAGGGGGCAGCCACAGGGTATCTGAGCAGCCTGTGCCAGGGTCTCACCACCCTCAGAGTGAAGAATTTCTGTTCCCGTACATCTAATCTAAATCCTCCCTCTTTCAACTTAAAATTATTCCCACTTGTACTATCCGTACATGCCCTTGTAAACAGCCCCTCCATCGTTCCTGAAGGTCCCCTCAGGTACTGGCCGGCCACTATAAGGCCTCCCCAGAGCCTTCTCTTCTCCAGGCTGAATAAGGCAAACTCAGCCTGTCTTCATAGGAGGGCTGCTCCAGCCCTCTGATCATGTCTCTGCTCCTCCTCTGGACTCACTGCAACAGGTCCATGTCTTGTACTGGGGACCCCAGAGCTGGATGCAGTACTCCAGGTGGGGTCTCAGAAGTAGAGGGAGAGAATCCCCTCCCTCAGCCTGTTGATCACACAGATTTTGAAGCAGCCCGGAATCTGGTTGGCTTTCTGGACTACAAGCACACATTGCCAGCTCATGTTGAGCTTTACATCAATCAACACCCCCAAGTCCTTCTTCTTGGGGCTGTTCTGAATCCATTCTCTGCCCAGCCTGTAGCTGTGCTTGGGACTGCACAATGTGCCCATGTGCAGAACTTTTGCACTTGGCTTTTTCAAACCTCCTGAGGTTCACATGTGTCCATTTCTCAAGCCTGTCAAGGTCCCTCTGGATGGCATCCCTTTCCTCTGGCGCTGATGGCACCACACAGCTTGGTGTTATCGGCCAACTTGCTAAAGGTGCACTCAGTACCCTGTCCATGTAACCTACAGAGACACAGCGTTAAAACAGTGCTGGTCCTAAGTGATTTTAGTGATGAATGCATTCCTTAAATGGTAGTCTCAGTCAATGCTGAGAGAGGTGGCATGATCTAGAATAGTTCCAGCTGAAGGATCAAAATCTTAGTCTTTGAGTCAGAAAAGTCAGAAGGCTGTGGTCAGTGGGACAGAGTCTAGCTGGAGGCCTGTATCTAGTGGAGTTCCTCAGGGGTCGGTACTGGGGCCAGGACCTGGATGAGGGAATAGAGTGCACCATCAGCAAGTTTGCTGATGACACAAAGCTGGGAGGGGTGGCTGACACACCAAAGGGCTGTGCTGCCATTCAGCAAGACTCAGACAAGCTGGGGAGTTGGTTGGGGAGAAGTTTAATGAGATTTAAGAAGGGCAAGTGCAGGGTCTTGTATCTGGGGAAGAACCCCAGGTACCAGTATAGGTTGGGAACTGGCCTGTTGGAGAGCAGTGTAGCTGAGAGGGACCTGTGGGTCCTGGTGGACAGCAGGATGACCATGAGCCAGCAATGTGCCCTCATGGCTAAGAAGGCCAGTGGCATCCTGGGGTGTATTAGAAGGGATGTGGTTAGTATCTCAAGAGAGGTCCTTCTCCCCCTCTCTTCTTCCCTGATGAGACCACACCTGGAATATTGTGTCCAGTTCCGGGCCTCTCAGGTCAAGAAGGACATTGAACTCCTTGAAAGAGTCCAGCACAGGGCCTCCAAGATGATTATGGGAGTGGAACACCTTCCTTATGAGGAAAGGCTGAAGGAGCTGGGCCTGTTTAGCTTGGGAGAAGAGGAGACTGAGGGGTGACCTTATTAATGTCTATAAATATGTAAAGGGCGAGAGTCAGGACGGAGCCAGGCTCTTCTCAGTGATGGCCAGTGATAGAACAAGGGGCAATGGGTGCCAGCTGGGGCATAGGAGGTTCCATGTGAACATAAGAAAAATCTTTTCCACTGCGAGGGTGACAGAGCACTGGGACAGGCTGCTCAGAGAGGTGGTGGAGTCTCCTTCTCTGGAGACATTCAAAACCCACCTGGATATGTTTTTGTGTGACACAATCTAGGTGATCCTGCTCTGGTGGAGGGGTTGGACTAGATGATCTTTTGAGGCCCCTCCCAATCCCTGATATTTTGTGATCTGAGGAATCAACAAGTGTGCAAAAAGGAGGGAAATGTAGCAAGACTTCAGTATTTGGTTTCAGGCCTGGAAAGAAAGGGTAGTCTTTTCTGTTTGCCTGAGGATGTTGAAACCAAGTGGAGAAAAGTGATGTTTGAGGTAATTCAGCTAAAATGAGATGAACTTTTAAGGAGATTAAATCTATGGCTCTGTATCCACAAATGTTACCCTACCTCCTAGCAGTGGAGAACATTTTTACTAACTTCTTAGAGAGACTAAGGACTAAGAAGTTCTTTTACTAGAAGGAGTATGGACTTAAAATATTTTTTGCATTGATAGAAATAGATTTGATCTAAAAAGCTGGACATTGTAAGTAACTAAAATTACATCTGGGTTATTGGATGTTTCAAACACATTTCCTTTAGAAGTTTTGAAGCAGACACTTTCTTATACTTGAGTTTCAGAGAAATTGTCATAGTATTTTTTAATGCATTTAATTTGAGTCTTTAAGCACTTGTCTTTTCCAAAGTACTAGCATTTTTAGTTAGAACTACTGGGGTCAAAGTGGTGGTCTCTAGTTGTCTGTAGGTTACTGGAAGATGAGGGGGTAAAAAAGCTTATGGGACTTTCAGAGGAAGGAATTGCCCCTTAAGTACTGAGAGGCATCTTTAATTCATACTGGTAAATCACTGATGACTATAGTGTATCATGTATGGGTTATGTAGTTACCCAGTGCCAAGACACCTGTAGAAATCAAACATGCCTGTACAGGATACAGCAGCAGTAGGGTTGAAAGCCCAGGTAACTTTACTGGAGAGAAGAATATAGCTCTAGAGCAAAATCGTACAGATTCTAATGAGCTGGCAGCAAAGAAACAAACAAAAGTTTACGTGAATACAGCTTCAGAAATATTTAAGAACTCTGTGCAGCTATTAGGGGCCTCTGTGCTTTTCTATTTATTTAGCAAAGTCTTACAGAATGACAAACCTAACATTGAAGATTCATTAGTTTAGTGATTAGCTTTCTGTCCTTCCTACCCCCATCAGTAGGAATATTCCTCAAAAAGAGTGTTTTGGAGAAAGATGCTGTTACTCTAAGCTGCATACGTGTAAACATACAGAAATGCATAAATCATTGAAGGGTTTGGGTTGGAAGGGACCTTACAGATCATCTTGTGCCGACCTCCCTACTGTGGGGAAGGACACCTCCCACTAGATCAGGTTGCCCAAAGCCCCATCAGCCTGGCCTTGATACTACAGGCTAGAACATTGCGAGATAACTGCTGTCTTGTTTTCTCTTTCTTTTCCCAAAAGAGGGAGTTGACCATAGTGACATCATGTAGTTTGCTAACAAAGCCTTGGCCTGCTGTGTTTGTGCCAGTGTCAACGTTGCTTAGCAGTTGCTGTACAAAACAAAGTATTAGTGAAAGTGTATTTCTGGTAGGAAGTAATGTAAGTGTGATCACCAGGAAAAGTGACAACAAAGCAGCTACACAGTATCCAGTAACAGGGCCTAAAATGTTCCTCCACTCAGGTGGGAGAAAGAGATCCAACTTTGAGGTGTCTGTCCAAAACGCAGTTAGGAAGAATACCAATTTTTCCTGTACAAACATGTTTTGTGGAGTAAACATTTTTCCTCATTAGAGTTAGTTCTCAAACTTTACTTTCTGAATCTGAGGCAAAAGTACTCATGACAGAAGAATCAAGACTGTTAAAGGATTACAAATAATCTTCTTGGGTTCTTCACAGAAGCCTTTCCTCAAATCACTTGAATCCTGTAGTCCTCTGTAGCCTACCTCAGTATGTGGAAGCACTGTGTCATTATGAACATAGATGGCTGCTCAAAATACCCATTGCCATAATTTATGTATTTAGTATAACAAAAATGCTTTAATACATATTTTAGTAAAACAAGAAAGCTTTTAGAATAGAAAATAAAATAAACTTCTTTAGTTCTTTAGCATGGCTGCTCGTATCAATAATTTCTGAAGTGTTAAGGGAAAATTCTTGGGCAGTTCTAAACCTACTGAGGTAGTTTTTAATGGAAAAAATTAATTTCAGAAGTGTTCTGAATTAAATTACTGTTTTGTAAAAAAAAAAAAAGCAAGGTTTATAGCAGTCTATTTTTTTTGTGCACTGCTTCCACTGCATTTCTAAGTCTAGTTTGTAGAAGATGGATTAATTCTTGTATATCTTTTGGTTGACAGCAGTAAGTCTAACCACTGTTCAGCTTGCATCCTAGAGGTGTAAAGAAACTCTCTAGTGAGTGCTTTTTACCCATTTAAATAATTCTTGAGACACTGTTAGCTATACAGGTTACTGTATCACTCTGTCCCACACAGTGGGTTATCTAACCATATTCCACATCTTCTGAACATCTCCTTTGGCAGGGTCATTGCCTTATAGACTCTGAAGGCTATCCTGTTACCTTGAGAAGCTTAGGCCGCTTACCACGAGCATTCCTACAGCATCTGGTTCAAGATGTAGCATGGATCTCTGAATTTTAGTCTGTGTCCAGACTAAAACCTAGCCCTGCAGCAAGAAGGCTAATAACTGTGGGGCTCTTGCATGCTGAATACCATAAGCCGTTGTCACTGGGAATTCAGAAGGGGCAGCATGGCTTGGCAAGCTGGTGGTGCTACAGAAGTTAACAGAGCGAGCATCATGAAGCACAAGCGGACAGCCATAAAAGTCTTGTGGTCCCAGTCAGCGCTGTTCAGTGTACTGACTGCTTGTGTTTCTTGGGGATGTGATACTGAAACACAGCAGCACATGGGTGTGTGTCTCCTGTGCTGTACCACAAGCAGTTAAACAGACAGAGACTCTTTTTCCTAATGGATTTTTTCCATCTTTCTAGTTGAAAATACACATTTCTCCATCAAAAGTGGCAAGACAAGCCTCTAGACTTTGTTTTGATCAGTTTGTTGTTGATTCTTGTCATAAATGTCTGTTGTAGAAGTGTGCAAGCTAATGGTGGAGCCTTTAGCAGTCTCTTTATATGAACAAATTGGTTGCTGTTTTAATGTTATTTAAGCTATTTCCCTTGCTTAAACTTGATTTCCACCACTGTGTAATGCCTTAGTCTCTAGCTGTAGCGGTACATTGACCTGTTCAGTGTTTGAATGTCAGGACAGTTTAAAAGTATTCAGAGTGTTTTTTTGGATTATGTCTCATAACCTGTGTTTTGGAGAGAGAAATGTAGCAGTGGAGAATATCCTGTTAGCTGTCTCATGTGAGGCTGTTGGGGGACATTTATACCCTGGTTGCAAAATAGGTAATTGGTAGTTAGAGTAGAAAGTAGATGTAGGCTCTTTCTTCACCATTTCAGTGGAAGCTTCTAAGAATTCAGTGTGGCCACAGAGTTAAATCATCATGTTTAATATGGAAAGGGTGAGAGTTGTTGGAAGGACAGGATTATTGAGTGGAGGAGGTTAAGCACAGTTAAAATTTGACTGCAGTGTAAGGCAAGTCATGCTAGTCTCCTCAGTGATATATTTATTTGAACAGGGTTGGTTTTGTTGTTGATTTCCTTTTAGCCTCTGTCTAAAGCTATCAAGGTAGCCAGCTATCGAACCGAATGTTTGTGCTCTCCCTCAGTTGATTTCTAAGCTGTACTACTAGTGCATTTTTTTCTTTAAAAAATAATCATGATTACATTTTGGAGATGGTCAGTAATGTGCATGCTTTGAGCATGGCTGTTGGCTTTCTCCCAGTAGAATGCATAGCTAAACTTTGACCTGAAACTTTCAACTTGTTTTTAATTCACAGTGAAAGAAGTCTAGTGTTAACTTCATAGAATCTTCTATCTTAGTATCTCTTCTGCTTTCTTAAATTGTAGATGGAGGATGTAGGCTCTGAAGTACTGCTTGCAGAATTCAATGTTGTTTATGGGGATTTTTATTTTCTTATGGGAATACTGTCATGCCTATGGGTAGACTTTTCACTTGTATGCACATAAGGCTGAGGTCCAAAGCCCAGACACCTTCGTATTTGCTTTAATCAGAACATCAGTTGATTTCTGACCAGGCATTAAAACTACACATAATGCCTAAGAATTTTTTCTCACATTTGTAAGACACACTAACACTTACTTGTTTTTTTCGTTGGCAGTTCAACAACAGTATATGGCTGTTGATTGTAGCCTTAGCTCAAATGTGCAGTTCAGAGCTTGCTGAGTGTTTTCTGCTTGGGCAGTGTCTAACACTTGTAAAGGCAGAATAGAAACACCTGCACAGGCTCAGTGTCACCATGTGGTCTCTGACTTACCTTTGTGTCCCTGGAATGACATTTGTTTGAATTTGTTTAAATGCACTGATTCTCTGGAAGTAAAGCTGTATTTGGGAAGCTGGAATAACTTTGTGTGTACTTGTTGCACTTCTGCTAGTTTTAGTAATGGTTAATGTGATCAACCTTAAGCAAAAGTGTTTTCTGGATGCTGGTCAAACCAGTACTAGACACCATTGTTGTTCAGAAGCTGATCTCACGTGAGTTGTACTAGTGTATCTCTGACTCCAGGTGAGGAAGTTGGTTTTAGTATGTTGTTTTCTATACAGGTGATTATATAGTCCTATGCCAAGCTCTTAAGAGCATTGTCTTTGCTATTGCAAGTTGTCTGCATGTAAAAATAATGCAATAATCAATTCATTATTTAGGATTAAATCTGAATAGACTAGTGGTTTTGTGTGAGCTGTGGAGCACTTACGTGGCAGGTAGCTGGATGGTCACTCCATGGGTTTGCTTCGGCTGTAACTTGACTTTCTCTTCAGACAGCTTCTTTAATAACTTTTTGCTTAAATGGTTAATGAATATTCAAAACCCCTGTAGCTTCAACAGTAGAACTACTGGATCACAGATAAGGGAAGGAAGGTAATATGCTGAAGGGTAAATATGAATATCTTATGGAAAGATGAGATTCTTAGCAGCTTCCAAATCTGAACTGATTTTTAGAATTTAATTTTTAATTTTCCCTTCTTCCTAAATGCACCTAATTGCTGGTAAACAGTTGTTTGACCTGGTAGTATAGTTAGCAGGGATTCAGGTAATAAAAACCTGAAAATCCTAGGATGTTAATAGTTTTCATAGCAAGGTAAATGACAGACAAGATGTAATCTGACCAGAACTTGCAAAAGAGCAGGACTTCTAGTTCATGAGTTGTCATCATCTATCTTTTTTTTTTTTTTTAACCTCACTCAATGGTTAGGTTTATCTTACCTTGTATCAGAACCAGTATTCTTTCAAGTTGCTTGAAACCAAAGTTCTGTGGGCTTTTGGCTGTGTGAAGCTCACACTTAGCCAGTTTCTCCCATGAGAAAATAGAGAAGTGAAGCTCATGTTAGTTCATCTGGGGGAGGGAGAAAGGGCAGGACACCTGGGTCCTATGAAGTCACAGCTTTTATCTCTTTGTGGCAAACCCCTGGACTGTGCCCCAGCTATGCTGTAAGAAACACTGGTTCTGCCACAGTTCTTGGGGCTTCTGGGCATCCCAAGGTATAATGAAAATAAGTCTCAGTTAATTGAGGGGTTTCAGGCTTTGTAGAAGAGCATGAGAAGTACAATTTGGCTGCCTGCCTGGGCTGTGGATTCTGCTGGAGAGATTGGTTCTTAGTTTTGGGTTTTTTGATCTTTCCCCTTCAGGTGCTCTGTCCCTTGTTCAGCAGCAGCTGCAGGACTTTCCAAGACACTTCAGGCTCTAGTCATGTGCATCTTCCCAGTAAGCTTGTTAGAAAGATTACACTTTAATGGGTACATGTAAACAAATGGGTATCAAGTTCTGCCTTGTGCCTGTGCACCTTTACTTCAAAAGTAACGGTGGGGTGCTTTTTGGGGGGTATGTTCATGATTGGGCAGTAGGAAAGTGCTATATAGTTAACCCCTCTGCATCCCCTCTGTGTCCTAGGCATCTTTGTGAAAGACCATTCAGTTACAAAATGTGTTGTCTTGCTGGTCATAAAATAGCCGCTCAGAGCTATGGGATCGCACTGCAGTGAGTGACCACCCAGCACCGCTTAGACACGTGGATGGGGGGAGCGCTCCAGGGGTGAATCCGTCCGTTCCTGTCCGCGTTGTTACTCCTTGCGGACACGTTCCTCTGTACTACATTGGATCTTACTGCCCCGAGACAGCGACTTGGGAGGGAGGAGGAAATTCCAGGTGTTGGCTGACCACAGGGGTGTGAGGGTCACGCTTTAGAATTTGGGAGATGCTTAACCTTTGATCATTGCTCATGCAGCCGTGGAAAAGCAGCCAGGGACAGTGACGTCGCGGCTCGCGTGCTGCCGCCAGGGGGCAGCATGTGACGCGAGCTGGCAGCGCAGAGCGCCGCGGTTCCCGCTGACGCGAAGGCCGGGCTTTGGAGAGGGTGTCCCTTCCACGTTTCTTTTCCGGTCGTGATCAGCTCGTAGCGAAGGCCTCGAATGCTTGTCGTGGCGTTAGCTGTCTGAGAAAGAGAAGTGTAGATGCCGACATCTGCCAAGTGGAAATCAAATGTGGGTGCTCTGTGACCCGCATTCTGGCGCCCTTAGCTCATTGTTACTCCTGCGTGCAACTTAAGGCACCTAACTTCCTTAAGGCAGAGGTATCAGGACCTTGCTCCCTTGCTTCTTGGACTGTTACAGATTGTTACCAGTTACAGAACTCGTTGTTCCTTGTTTTGTCTCAAGGGTAGTAAACCTATATTGCTTTTTACTACCTTGTGTAGTAAAATGGATGTTGGGGTTTAATTGTATGTTCAGTGGGTTTAGGATTAATTTGTCTTAATTACAGTTGGGGCTTTGTGTTTTGGGTCATTTGGGGTTTTTCGGAGGGGTGTTTTTTTTCTTGGGGTTTTTTTTGTGGCGAACATTGTAAGACACGAATTCTTGATTATCATGTAGCAGTATGACCTAGGAAACTCATTATACAAATAAGCGATGTTATACTGGTATGTTGTGACTTAAAACCCTCCTTCATTAGCTTTGCAGTAGGGTGCAGATTGACAAAATAGGTAGATGACAAATAAGGCTTATTTTCATGCTTGTACAGTAATGTAACTTTCCTTTGCAGGGTATTACTGTAACTTGAGAACCTTGTTATAACGTGAACACAATTGAAAAACATGTGTTAAAGCAAATCACTGAATAACTTGTATACCTTTTTTAATGCTATGTACAGATACAGTCAGTAGTCTCATGCATAAAAGCATCAGTAATTTGTGATTTAGATTAGAACCAAGAGTTAAACACGGAATGTAGACATTTTCCTGAAGTTATTTTCTCCAATTTTTGACATGAAGTCTAGAATTTTTATGTTTTAAAATCTAGCATGTGATTTTTGTAAAAGTATCTCTGTTTTAAGAGTAATGGAATTACTGTGTATTAGGACCTTGCCATCTTTCAGTGTAAATCCAGACTGAATCTGGTACTGCCTCTCCTGGGGTGGTGAAAATAAACCTGTTCATGAGCTGACTCCAGGTAGTGTTGCTCGAGTATGGCTGTGTAGTGCTTTAACAGCAGCATTTTGGGAACATACAGTGCAACTGCAGTAGGCTTGGTAGGCAGCCAACCGAGTCCATGTGGGCTTGCTGGTCGAGGTCTTGTGTTGTGTGGAAGTGGCTAAACTGCACCTGCATCCAAGTTGGCGTGTGAAGTGTTACAGCTGTGTTCTTGCAGTCCCCTGCACACGGTCTAATAAATCCAAACTGGATTTGAGGGGAAACAGCTCCATCTCCCTGCATCTATAGCTCAGTTAATCTGCAAATAGGATAAACTGCCCATAAATAATTGAGAGTTTATAGTATACTGCATGTTCCAGATAAGAGTTAGAACATGCGGTATTAAAAGAGATTTTTAGCAGAAGTCAATTATGCTGAGTTCACCTTCTTGTCCTTTCTAATTGGGGCAGGAGCATGCAGTGCCAAAATCTGATATAATATTCTTAAGGCAAGTAGACTGCTGTTTTCAGTGAAGTTCTCAGGTGGCTATTTTGAGTCCACTTGTGTGCTTTGAAGCTTAAGCTAACTTAATACATGTGGATGCAAGAAACAAATGGAAGTCTCGAGGGATGCAAGTCTCTTTTCATGGCTGATTAGTAGTAATTTTTCAGAATTCATACCAACTGAAGAAAACATGAGGTAGATTTATTATATTCTTGTGAAACCATTGTCTTCAAATAGGAATTATTTATATGTGACCCCAGTGCAGCCTGGCATCTTGCCATGTAGAAAAACGGCACATACTGTTTTAATACTAATATGTGATGCGTGAGAATCACTGACTAAACTGCAGTTATCAGATGATGTCTTTTCAGGACAACTGAAATAGGACGGAGGTGAAGGGAGTATTTGGATTTTTCAGATCGAGTTTCTTTGGCAGTATGTTTAATATTAAAATAGACTGTACTGAACTCACTATGCTTTCTTGCTTCATTACAGTATTCGTGTGCAGGGGGAATGTTGTTAAAATCACACTGTTCTCAAGTGCATTTTAGTATTTTTTTTTTTGTGAGGATAGATGCGTTCCTGAGTGTAGCATCCAGAAAGTATTTTATACTCAGTTCTGCTGGGCTGGAGTTCGTGGTCTGTTAGAAGTCTGGTTTTGTTGGTGTAAAGTAATTTTTATAGATCTAACATGATTCCCATGAACTTAATTCTAAGAGCCTAGGAGTACTTAGCCAACATCTCTTAGAATTGCTGGATGTGCCAATTGTTAAGTGCTTGTTTACATGAAGTTATCATAACACATTTTTAAGACTTCCAAGTTCTGTTTAATGTCCCGCTGAAAGAGAAGCAAGTATCCTCACAGAGTCCAGCTGTGTGAATTTCCAAAGTTTTTTGACGTAGACTTTTAATAGGCCCATATATGAGGCTGTTAGAGTAATTAGTGTGTTATCAGAAACTGAGATAAGTTTGAATTTTTTTCCTTATGTTGAAAACTTCAATTTCTGAGGAATTTGAATCAATTCACGGCTGGCCGAAAGCCAATTTTTCCTCCTCAAATCTAACGTGTGTTTGAAAAACGAACTCACTTCCTAAGTGCCTTGTGAATCTGCAATGATTAATTCTTCTCATTATTTTGCTGCAAATTCTCATGACCCTCTGTGATGATTCGATCACCCACTTAGAGTTTATGCATATTCATATCTTTCCGCTCCTGCCGCAGTCGTTCAAGTCTCCTTCACTGGCTGTGGTGTGTGCTTGGTGCAGTAATTGAGCTGCAGTAGATTGATTACTCTGGGGAGCTGTAAGGCCTTTAAAGGTGAAAACATATCAGTCCTGTTAATTAGGAAACAAAGCTCTGGTGGCAAGTTCAGCAGTCAAATGCTTCCAGTGCAGAAATGAGGAAAGGTATGATTTGTTCCTCTCTGTGAACCCTGTTTACTTTTTTATATTTGAATTAGATCTGTGTTTGCTGTAATAGGCTTGAGCAGAAGATAACGTATCTTGCATGATTGCATGGTGTTGGTATCTTAAAATAAAAAGGACTGTATGTTTGATATTGATTGTGATTATTAGCGGCTGTTAATCACCTCTTAAATTATGCATTATTTTAGGCCTTACTTGACCTATAAAGTTAAATGAGAGATGAAAAATGGAATCACTGATTGTAAACTCCAAAAACATCCATATCGTTCACTTTTTCAGAACAGAATGTCAAAGTCTTTTCTCTGAATTAAAACAATAGATTATCACAAGTCATTATAGAACCTGGGGCCTCCCTTTTCTACTCTTAAGATGTCTATTGCCTGTCGTGTGCAAGATTAATTAAAGAGAATGCGTTCTTAAAATTAGGTGAATATTAAGTGATAGCATAAGGTTTCATCCAGCAGACAGCATCCTTACATCATCATTGTAAGTACCCTGTGGTTTTATGTTGCTAAGCACTCTAATCTAGAGTGGCCTATTACAAAGATATTAAGGGTAGGGGAAACCATCTGCCACACAATCTATCCATAAGGGTCAGAAATAAATAATTTAAAAGTAATTTATATATCTTAAAAACCACTTTTTCCCTGTAATTATGGGACAACAGATTGTAGAATACAGATGCTGTGAAAATGCCACTGTTTTTGTAAACAGCGTGTGATCCATTGCTACTTCAGTGTAGGTGTTAGGATGCTGTTGTCATACCTGTTCCTGCTGAGGTCAGGAAGAAAAGTGTTGCTGGAACAACTGCACATGAGCGTTGACCCCCATTAGTGCATCTTACACCAGTGGATATTGCATTCATTGTGTTTGTTTTTCTTTTTTTCCCTCCCCCTCTCTTTTAGGCATTTATTAACACTGCAAAGGAGATCTATGAGAAAATCCAGGAAGGAGTTTTTGACATTAATAACGAGGTAACTTTTAGTACTCTAAATTTTTTGTTTTGTTAATGTTCAAAATTCATCTTCCCTAGAAGCCTGGACAGTAAAACATTTGTCTGTTCCATTTGGATATAGAATTGTCTGCCATTGTGATAAAAATGGATTAAAATAAGTGACCCTATCCATCCATGAAGCATCGCAAAATAATATAAATCCCCAAAAGAGAAGAAAATCCACTTTCATCCACTTCTCCATATGGTGTCATCTGTTTTCAAAGATAATTTTCCACTATGTAAATGGGGGACCATGTTGATATGCCAGATGCACTCCATGAGCTGTCCAGTGTAGGGGAGGGATTGCTTTGAGAGTTACATAAAAGACTTTTGAAATGTTGCTGGTTTAGGTGGCTGGGTGCTGTAGGGAATAAAAGATTAGCCATTTTGCCTATGCACATTACTGAAATTACAGATTATTGGGGCCTGACTTGTTTGCTTGCTTGGAGGGGAGGTGGAGCAGGGAAGCACTTCGGTAATGCAAGAGCCTAGAAAGATTTATAGCATCTTCTGAATTTTGAAATTACTGTGCTCTTGAAAATCTTGAGCACTGAGGAGAGAGGTTCATGGCCACAAAAAGCAGCTTCAGTTTCAGTGGTAGTAAAGAGAAATATTAGGATTGCACAGAAATGTCAGTGTCGTGTCAGCTCTGTGTAAGTCACACCGCATAGTGTCAAAACTGACAGCGTAAAGTGCTTGGTCCTTTCTGGTGCCCCAGGTTGGTGGGTTTTGGGTTTTTTTTTTTTTTGGTTTTTTTTTTTAATCCTGCATGTCCTTAAATATCATTGCTGAGTGAAACCACATGTGAAAATCTGCACCACCGCCCTCTGTTCTGGATGTGCTGTGTAAAGAGGTGCATTCTGTCTGGGACTGTCAGTCTGACGCTTCTCTTAAGCATTAACAGTCCTTGCAGAATTGTTCAGAGAGAACTGACAGGACTCAAATGGTTTCACCTCTTTCTGCTTAATATATTTCAACATGAGAAAATTTAGACTGTTAAACATAATGCTTTTATAAGTCCAGAGAGGAAATAATGAAAAACTTTGGTAGTATGTGAAGGATTTACCTTGGGTAACTTGTAGCTAAATAAGACTTGAACAGTAGTCCTTCAAAGACAGGAATTCTAGCTAGAAAATGTGTGCATGTATGGTGTTCCAGTGCGCTTTTAAGTTCAGTTAAGTGATGAAAAACTTAAAATTTTTTCCCAAAGAAAATACACTCAGTAGTGCAACATAAATTGGGCAGTAATCAGAGTGAGTGAAAAAGCACGCTCGTTGTATCTGTCGGGTTTCATATAGTAGCTGACTGCTTTACTGTGCCTTATGGAGCTCTGATTGCAATATGCTGTCAGGAGCCAACAGTCCGTGCTATTTATTTGGCTTTATGCCAAGTCTGGCTCCTCGATTCCTCAAGAAGTTGCTATCAGCCCAGAGGGGGCAAAACCAATGAGCCATAGGGCATGCTTTTTATTAAAGAGGAGTCAAAGAGCGAAAAGAAACCACATCAGCTGCTGTCAATACTGAGCTAGTGCCAGAAACCCCAAGGCTACTACTGTTGCAGAACAACTGCCAAGCGCTATAAATCTGAGATTTACTGTGACGCAAAGTTTCCTTAAGAGCTTAATTTCTGAAGCTACTGTATTACTTTTCTCAAAGTGCTGTATTTTTAGGTAAAATCCACTTGAGGGAGTGAGGGTTAAGATATAAGTGTGATTTTGATGAATGAAAGAGTTGCGCTGTGTGTGGGTTCTTGGCAAGTCGCCACGTCTTTCGGGATCACAGAAATTATTGATGACACAGAACACTCGTATGCCCTTAGCCTCTACAGCTGATTCAACACAGAAAGAAATGCTGTCTAGAGAGGAAAAGTTTTATATTAAACTATTAAACTACCGGGGATTTTGGTGAGAGGGGAGAGGTTTTACATTCCTAGTAAATGCTGTGTGCTTTTAAAGCCTTATGCCGAGTAGTATTCAAATGCAGTTCTCTGTGTTTTTGTTAGGAGTGTGAGGGACACAGTTTAACGTAGAGAAAAAAATTTAAAGGAGAAGGAAAACATCTTTCTCTAAGTGATAATTAATTGCCAAAGGCATGGTGTTAAAAGCATATATAAATTTTGCTGTATTTATTGCATATTTTAGGAGAACGTGCTTATTTGATGTTTGAAAAACAAAAAAAAATGCTTTTCACATGTATTAGTGCTGTAAAATAATCACACTGTGTATTAAACTTCATTTCAGGCAAATGGCATAAAAATTGGCCCTCAACATGCTGCCTCTAATGCAACGCATGCAGGCAATCAGGGAGGACAACAAGCTGGAGGAGGCTGCTGTTGAGCCTGTTTTTACTTTCTAGCTGCCTGGATGGGGCCTCCCAACTTGTTTGTTCACCCTTCCCTGCCCCCTGCCCCCCCCCACCCCCCGCCCCGCTCGCCTCCACTTCAATTCAACTGAGACATGAAACTTGTAAGTTGGTTTCCTGTTGCAGAAGAAGACTTTATCCTTCAAATTCTTGTATAACTTTGAATAAATGGTTAATGTTCACTTAAAGACAGATTTTGGAGATTGTATTCGTATCTATTTACATTTGATTTCTAGGTCAATTGATGTGATTATTTTTGTTAAATGTTGTCTTGTGCCCTTGACTACGAACTGAATTGTATTAAACACTACAAAGTCATCTGAGTATTTTAATCAGTTTGTGTAGTTAGGTTTCCCAGCTCCTGCGGTTACCTAATGTTTAATATTGTAGAGCTGTCCTCAAGTTTTTTGTCAATTTTCAAGGCTATAAAGAGAAGCAGAAGGACTCTTTTAATTCTGTATTTATCACTTTCTGTATATATAGTTTAATAATCTGCTTGGGTGTACTTGCCAAGCTAGAATTCTTTAATGCATTTGCATAAATTCTATACTACTTAGAGCTTGAAAACTACAGAAGCATTGATAGAAACTGCTTGGACGCTAAATTTTAAGCCTTTTTGACATTGTTAGCATGTTCATCCTCCCCTGTCATTATCCTGGAGTCCAAGAGAAATGCTTAATGTATATTACTAGAGGCTACATACGTGCTATCTATTTTAATGCCAAATGTTTGCTGTTTGTCCACAATTTCCACAGCACCTCTTCAGAAATGGATTAGCTGTTTGCCTTAATGAATACTATAGGTAAAAACAGAGTATGGATGGAAAGGAGAGGAGGAGTTGAAAAATTTCAAATGGCACATGATAAAAACGTTGATCTTTCCTTAATGTTTTCTTTCTTTTTCTTGTTTACCACTTAATTTCTAGGTATATTTTTCATGCAAGGACAGTTTTTTCAACCTAAATGTACAGTGGTTGTGTAAAGTTTTCTTTTAGTGACAACTTGTAATCCTAAATATATGGTAAGCATCTTGTCTATTGTGAAGAGGGTGTGAAAATAAAATCTGCCAGTTTGGAAATCTTGATGAAAATCAAAAGTAGAGATGCTTTGGTACTTATTACTGTGGTGGTCGGGGGGAAATGGTTTTGCCTCAAGTGAAAGGATTGCAGCAGTGCAAAACAAAATCCTGTGTTTAAGTGTTCATTTGTTAAAGTACAGAATATTCATGTCGCTTCTACAAATGAGGAAACAACTGATTTTCCACATCATCCTATTTATATAAATTGCCAGAGAAAAGGGTGACACTAATGCTAGGCCATGCTCCATGTATCTATTTAAAAAAAAAAAGGGGGGAGGGGATTGTGACTGCAAAACTTTTGTCTTACTGGACCAACACTGACTGCAACACAGTACTGGGGGACATGGATCCTCATGTCATCTGTTCCTATTGTCAGAACATGGGAAGTGATCAAACTTCAGCCTGACAGGTGTAACGTAGCAGTCGTTTGGAGATTTAATAAAGCTTAAAAATCATGTGGAACTTCTTGTTTGTGTGTGGGGAAGGGAGAACTGATGAGAATTTATGTAAGTTATTGGTGTCAAATCTGCTGTACACATTCAGATGCTTTATAAGCAGTGCAATACAACTATTTTCAACCATTTAAATTTGTACTCCACTTACATACTTTTAGTTGCTGTTTATTACATAATATATATATATTTATAAAACACACTTACTGCTGCAGTTAAAGTTTGAAAGCTGTGCTGCCTGACTGCGTGCATATGGACTGAATTGTGTTGATGCTGAGGGAAAACTGGTGTGTCCTAACTAGGTGCTCACAGGAGAGAATGAGTGAACAGGGGTATTTGCTTGAGGAGTTTTTGGAACTGGCAATGCCGCAGAGCTCAATTGCTTGAGATGAGATGGGAGAAAAAGGATGAACTTCTATAGCAGCCTCAGGTAGCCAAAAATAGGAGTAGATTTATCCATAAACATTGCCCCTGTTAAGGAAGCAGAGGAGGAGGTTTTGTACCCTATCCTGAGAAAAACAGAAATGCCTGCTGTTCTAAGTGGTAATGCCTAAAACTGAAGTTTGACAGCTGCTCAGTTTTTGAAAGCTTGGGAGTTGTATAGCATAGAAATGACCAGGAATTCAGGGCTACTCTAACAAAGAGGAACCAGTGGGGTTTTTTAGGAGGGTGAGAGGCAGGAGGAAATGTGCGGTGACTTATGTTCTTGTGTGTACTGACTGAGAGATTTTTGAGCTTTTTTTTTTTATCCTCCTGGTTGGTTCCAACTTACCAGTCGTGCACTGTGTTAAGATCCTGGTACTTGAGAAGAGGAGCTGGAGCAAAACTGAGGTCTCCTTGCATTCTGCCTAGCTTTTTGTCACAATTGCTGTGCATATGTGATCCTTTTGCTGCTGGTTAGAATTCTGTGGCTTTTTTGGGCAGCCCCTGGTCCTATTTTATCCTTTTAGAATTCAGAAGTCGTACAATGGCGAGCCGAGCAGCGGGGCTGGCTTGTAGAGCTTGTGCTTTACAAGGTTATTCTGTTGCAGGTTTCAGTTTGACTTGTACAGGAATGACTGATATCTCACCTAGCTTTCGTATTGAATTCCAGCTGCTTTTATTGGTTGCATTTTCACAACTTGAACAGCTGTTAAAGTAACGTAAAGTTCCTTACCGATACCGAAAAATCACACCGGGGTGCAGTTTCCCTGTAGTCATGGCTTAGCATATGGTAGTTAACTTACAAAAGAGTAAATTTGGAGTGACAAATCCTCTGAGCATGATTCTAAGACTTCTCCCTCTTACTTCCACTCAAAATGACAAGCTCTGGGAATTTTGGCAGTTGTTTAAGATAAAGATTACACACGCGCCCCCCGCCTCAATCTTACACCTGTGTGTTTCCTGTTAACTTCAATCATTCTGATGAAGTCTTGTGGTAGGATCAGGCTCAGCAGTGACTTAAGGTAAATGCTGAAGCGCTGGTAAGCCCAAGTAGTGAGAAGCTGGTGTGAAGCACCGAGCAGGCAGAGCGCGAGTGCTCCGTTCCCTGCTCCAGAGATGTCTCTCTCCTGAAGTGTTACGCTTCTTGTGCTACGTAGTTCACTGTGGTGGTGACCTGAAGAGCCTTCAGCAGCCGTGTTCCTGTATCGGTGCGGTTCGAAGGGCAGGGATTGGTTTCAGGCTAAATGGCACACATTTCTGCTGGGGAATTTATTTCTGCCTTAGGAGTTTACCTGGGAGCATTAGTGCACTGAATCTGTGCTGGGGAAGAAAGGAAAAGCTCTTACATGCTCTTAAGTTATAGTTAAACTGATTCTGAGTGAGGAAATAGTGCATTAAAAAACCCCAGAAATACCAGAAGGCAGCTTGTTGCATTGAAACGGTTTTTTAGGTAATCCTAAATGAGAGCACCCCAAGGTTGTTTCTAGTGGGGTTTTGCTTTTTTAAGCGCTGGTTTGTGCCTGAGGTGGCAGTTCCTTTTGATGGACTATTCTTCTGCCACCATGGATCATCCTACGTCTGTCTGTTTGTCTTGGGTCTGTTGCATTGGGATAGGGTGTTTTCCTCCCCCTAAATGAAGTTTCTCTTGTGTATTGCCTCCTTTTTGCCTTGCCCGTTCTGGCATTCGTTGATCAAACTGAATCCAGCGAGCAAAGTGCTGCTCTCCATCTTTACAGCTCCACACCCGTTACACCTACCTTTAGGGGGCGTCTGCCCAGTGTGGGGCATTTGCTTTGAGCATGGAAGGGGTTGGCAGGAGGGGAGAAGGCTGTGCTGCCTTGCCACATGATGTAAAATCCTGAGGGAGGCATTGCATGGGTTCTGCTTCTCCTTGCACACACCGCGTGTGCTGATTTGCATGTGTGGGGGGATATAATTTGCCTATTCCTCTTCCACTATTGCACGGGAGGAGATGGGGGCCAAGGAGGAAGCCTAACAGGTTTAATTTGGATATCTTGATAAATTTGTTTCCTGCTCTCATCCTTATGATTTGTATGTACTTAATCTGCCTCCCTCTCAAATCTCTGGGCTTCCTTCAGCCGCATTACTGCAGCGTAACTTTAACAGTACACAGTGGTGATTTATTTTAATACAGCACTGAAATCTCCGTTTGTAAATAATCCAGGCTGCTGCTGTGTAAGTAGCTGATGAAATGTCTTTACTGGGTCTGCTGCCTATGAAAGAAACCACAACATTAGGCAATAAAAACTACTAACAGAATGTTACAAAACCAAGACCATGACAAAAAAGCAGCATGTTGTGGATCTATCATTTTTATTCTTGGGACAGATTTTATTATTTTTGGAACTATTACAAGACTTATGTTAAATATTGTGGATGATAAGAGGAAACAGACTCTTGGCAAACATGGAAAACCAATTACAGCATATTACCCTATTCCCCTTCCAATAAAGGAGGGGCTAGGCTAAAAGTTTATTCAGTGCTTAGCAGCTGGAGGAGGGGGAAGTGCTTGGCTCCTGCCTTAGGATTGGCTTGAGGAAAGAGACTTGCTCTAACAATCTCACCCTGGGCAATCCCCGCTGAAGAAGGCAAAACTAGCAGGCTCTGCAGTCAGTTTTAGCCCAGGCTGAGAAAGTCTACTGATGTCACGGGCGTGCTGGCTAGAAAGTCACTGTTCTGTACTGTGTGGCTCTATAAAAAATAACATTTTATAAACCCTGTTTGGTTGCAACCTTCAGTACCCCAAATCTCCCAGTCGTGGCATTTCTGAGAAGTTGTTTTGACAAATCGCCTGGAACTCGTGCCTAATGCTCAGATAGGGGACTTAACTGCTGCGCCCTGTGGCTCTGTGTGACACAGAGGTTGACACGAGGCACGGGAAAAGCTACTTTATTTAGGACCCAGTCTGCTACAATGTCTGTGCATCCATGTGGTGGTGGTTCTTGTGAAGTCATCTATGGCAACATGAATGTTTTGTGTATGGGTGTTGTCACTGCCCTCCACCTCCCTGTTATGGTTTTTAGAATTATTTCTTTAAAGAGTCAGAGGTATAAATGTTGGGCAGAATTGGGCATGAGGTATATATGGGTATAAATTGGGCGGAATCTTCTTGGTTGGGACTACAGTACGTTTGGTATAAATTAGAACAGGATCTAATCAGCCTTTCTTACTTAGGCGAAGCCGGGTGCCCCATGTCAGACTTACCTGGAAACAGTGCTTCATTTTCCTAGACTTGGACATAAAATACTAGGAGGCACAAACACCCTTAAGTGAGAGGCCAGCTCAAAAGAGACCACAGTACGTGTGTAGCAGTTGTCAGTTCAGCATTGTCCAAGTTAAAATACTCAAGTAACAGTACTTTTTCTGATTGTGGCTTCAGAAAACGTTTTTTTTTTTTTTTTTTTTTTATAATGAGACTTGTAAGACAGTTAAATAACAAAGGTACTGGAGAAGACAAAAGCCCATCGGGTTGCTTGGTGTCTTCCGTGAGGACAGTGTGGGGAGAGGCTGCGCAAGTGCTACCCAGCACCTGAGTGCCACCTCTGCCTGGGAAGGTGATGCTGCTTGAGAGCTGCAGCTCTGGGTGGGCTGTGATGAAGGAACTTGTGAATTTGGGCTCCCTACAGCCAGGTGCACAGTGGCAGCACCAAAACTGGAGCCAAGGCAGTTTCCAGGCAGTTTCCCAAGACAGGTGGGAACAGAAACTGTGGCAGAGGGCATGGGGGAAATTGACTTGTCTGGTGCTGGCTCAAAAACTCCCTGAATACACATCCAGCACCCACCTGGGAGCGCTGTATACAAATGCAGCAAAGCTTTTTCTTGAATGTGGTTGGAAGCAGATCCTTCCAGTTTTTCTGCCCCACTTTGTGAGGATGACTGGACTGAACCGGGTGGGGGGGTGGTGGTTGCTGCTTAGGTTCATGTCAAAAGCACTTCAGGTGGAGCGTGTCAGAACAAAAAGGCATTTGTGTTTCATGGTGTCCTTGGGAGTCGATCTGGCCCCTTCTACGCAAAGGCTGACTGACCTCAGGTAACTGGCTACCACCAAAGGTCTGTCAGCCAGCAGATGGGCTGTGCTTCTTGCCTTGTGGCTTTCAACCCTCGCCTCACAAGTAGAACACTCCTGCACAGACACTGAAACGCTCGTGGTGCCTCCTGTAGCTATTGCTATGAAGGAGAAATGAAGTCTGTGACGTAAAGTATGTGCGATCTTGTAATCCTGCCTGGGGTGCTTTTCTATAAAGCCATGTGACTTCAGAGAAAAGGGCATCCTTACCCAATGTCTGTTACGTCACAGCACTGGTCTGCAGCACTGACAGACCACTGTGCGTCACTGACTAATAACTTCCATATTTACTTTGTATTCCCAACCAAGTTGGATTCTATTTTCTTTCTAGCTTGTAGAGCTCCATGTCTTGTTTCTTGACATCTTTTGTACCTTGCTGCTTTTTCATTACTCCTCTCACCTTTTCCTTTCATACCAGGAGTGTGGGGGTGGGTGCCTGCTTAGGGGCAGCAGCGCAAGAAAAGGAGCAGCATATTCACGATTCCCTGTTTTTCTGGAAGACCTTTGTGAAATACCACTGGTAATAAAGAAAGCCAACTTTATCTACTTTGGATGAAGTGATGTTTGCTTAAACAATACCATTATATAAACTTAATGTACCTAGTTGCTCATAGACCTATTTAACTCCTGATGACCTGGGAGAAGTACAGGGCACACGACAGAGAGTTTACCAAGCCACGTGTGGTGCAGGCACACAGCACCAGGCTGGGGCTGTGAATCCCAGGTACGGAACATGAAGTGGTTTGCACAGTCGGAGGTTTGCCTCACTGACAGGCCTGCCTACCTACTGCAAAACCCTCTCTCCTAGGCCATGCCCTAGCAGTTGAAGGCTTTGTTTGCCCGCTAAATGTTAAGAGGATCCTTTTGGGGTTGTAGCAGAGGAGAAGCTGCTGCTGAAACTGTTGTTTCTCCGGCCAAGGAGTAAGCTTGCTTGCTGCGGGAAAGAGGAGACGTCTCTCTTATCTGGGTGCTGGGAGCCAGTCTGTTCAAGCCGTCTCCTCTTCCTGCTCCACAAGGACTGAGGCGTCTCTTTGAGGTATGTGAAGCCGCAATGCGATACTCCCCGGGCTTATCAGCCGCTATCAGCTGGATCTGCTGTTTGCTCCAGACTCCACCTTTGCTTGGAAAGTGCTTGCAATTCCATGAGGTCATTCTTCCCCCCAGCACCCTGGCTTGCTACGGCGACCATGTGCTCTTACTATAAGCCAGAACAGAAAATGAATAGCCCGGCCCGTCTCTCCGTGTGCCTCAACTTCCCCTTTCTCCGCCGGGCCAGGGCGGGCTGCTGCGCTCCACACGCTTTCGCTCTTGCCGTCGTGACGGCGGCTGGTCTGGGAGGGTGAAACACGGCGGCCGTGGCAGAGACAGGGAGCGGCCCGACCCGCCGCCCTGCTCGGGCCGGCCCCGGGGACTGTCTGCGCCCCGGCCACCGCCGGGTTAGCCACAGGTGCGAGGCGAAACCCCGCCGGGTGGCACCGGGGCCTCCGCAGCCGCTCCGGGACGCGGTGGCTCTGGTTTATTCTGACTCCGCTCGGACTGACTGGAAACAGGGCCGTGGCGACTGGCGTACCATAAACACCAATTAAACCCCAATAAATACGTCTACGGGGGCTTAAGGCGACGGGGTACAGCTTTTGCCTGCGCGGGGGAGCCCGGCCCGCCGACGCGCCCCGACGGGGCTCCGCACAGCGCCCGGCGGCCCCCCACCCTGCACACCGGCCGAGCGGCACCGCCCCCGCCGCCACGCGGTGCGCAGGCCGGGGACTTGACTCATCGCGCCCGGGGCCGCTCCCGGCCGGCGGTCGGGCCGGGGCGCTCTTCCCGCACGGACCGACCGTGAGGAGACGGGACCGGACAAATCCAGCTCGACTCCGCGGCGGCGGTGGAGGGGTGGGGGCGCGGAGGGGCGCGGGAGGGGGCGGTGCTTCCCGCGTTGATCGGGCGGCCGCGCCCAATCAGCGCGGCCGGGCGATCGCCGTCAGGGGAAGGAAAGCCCGGCCGGGGTGACGTCGCGCAGAGTGGGCCGCCGCCGGGCCGGGGGCGAAGGAGGGGCGGCCGCGGTCGCGCCTGTCGCCGCGGGAGGGGGCGGGGCGGGGGGTTCCCCTTGGGGGGCGGGGGAGGGGGCGGTCGCAGTGCCGTGCCGTGCCGTGCCGGCGGCTCCCTCGCAGCCCGGCCTGCTGCCTGAGCGCGGCCGTCGCCACGGCAACCTCCGTCCCACGGGGGGAGGGGCGCAGGTAGCGGACGGCGGGCGGGTCCGGCCCCGCCACCCCCCACTCTCCCGGAGCCGGGGGCTGCCGCCGCTCAGGGAGGCGCCTGTCACCGGCTGCTCCCCGCGGCCTGTTCGCCCCGCTGCCGCAGCCCCAAGGGGCCTGTGAGGGGACGAGCCGAGGCGGTTGGGCGGCGGAGGCTCTCGGCCGTGGGGGAGGGCGCGGGTGCCGAGCGCGCCGGGTGCCGAACGCGCAGGGTCCCTTTCCCCATCGGCCGCAGCCCGCGGGAGCCGCTCTCCCGGCGTGCGCGCGCGGTGTCCCGCCCGACCGCGGCCGGGATTCCCGGGGGCGTTTCCGTGGTGACACGTAAAGGTGACTCGGGGAAACGGGTCCGCCGTTCCAGGCCTTCTGAAGGGAGCCCGTCGGGAGGTTACGCGCTGGCTGCGCTTGGCTGCGGAAGGGCGATGGGAAGGAGCCGGCCGGGGAAGCTGAGCCCGAAGAGGTGAGGTTTCCTCGGAGGCCGAGAGCGCTGACACGCGAGAGGAGCCCGCCCCGCGCCGGGAGGAGGGGGCACGAAGCCGGCGCAGCGCTCCGTGCCTGTGAGCCGGTTCCCCGTCGCCGCTGTGGGCGTAGCAGCCGAGCCAGGATACTTATTTGGGCCGCCCCGGCGGGCTTTCCCTTCGGTGACTTTGGCAGTAAAACCGCCTGCTACCGGGGGCCGAGTTTCTTGCGGCCCCTGCGAGGGTAGCCCAGCCTGTCGCCTCCCTTCCCCTTGCCCCTGCCAAGCCCGCCGGACCCGACCCGGGAGTCTCTCCTCCCCCCGCCTCTCTGACCCAGGCCCAGCCGCAGCACTGGGGACCAGCACACTGCCGTACCGAGCCAGCTCTGCACCTGGCTGTTGACGGCAGAGACACAGTACAGCTGCCCTGCTTAGAGAGAACAGTCAGAAATATGAGGGGTTTAACCTCTTTCACACACTTTAGAGTGCTATCTCCAAGATAATCTCAACTTCTCCTGGTAAAAATTTACTGCAATGGAGGAAAAGCCCGCTTTCTTTGGCGGTGTTTTTTTTGTACTCAGCGGAAGGAAGGTGAGAAAAGAAGGAACGAAGGTAAACATTCTGATCTATAAGTGGTTAGACAATTGAACTCTTATGTCTGCATGGGGTTTTGTCCCACAACGTTGCCAATGAGTAAACACTCCTACTGTCACACCTCTTCCTTGTGAGAATCTATCTGACTGGATTGTGTATCCCTGCACGCACCTTCCGTATCGCTGCCACCTTCAGACCATGCTAGACTGGACAAATTAAAAAAATAACGTTTTGGTCTAAATTTTTAAAGCTGGCAGTGGCCTTAGGTGGTATTTGCCTGGACAACTCCTTTGGGTTTAGTTCTCTTTTTGAGACAGAGCACACCATGGGCATGCCTGGACATTCGGCCCTTTGGAGGGGTTTGTTGTGGAGGAGTCAGGTAACTGTGAAGGCAAAGTGAAGCCGTTTCCCTGCCCATGGATAAGCGCCGCTTCTCCTTCTTTGACCTGATGCCCCTAGTTTAGGTGAGATCTAATAAATGGACAAGCATATTGTATGCGATGCATACTTCTAGGTACAGGCTAATAGTGAGTATACATCGAAACACTGTTTAATAGACCAGCAGCATCTGAAAAGCACGTAAGCTTAATTGTTTCCAGGCACAACTGGCCTGGATTTTGTTTCCTCTTATTCCAACTTTCTGACCTTGTAAAAATTATCTTGATTGTGTTATACAAAAAACAAGGCCGTGATCTTGCAAAGAAACCTACCATGTGTGTGAGTGCTGAGGAGTGCCGAGTAAAGCGCTGAGTGTGGAACAAACGTGGGCAACGTCAGGCCCCAAGCCCGTTCATTTGTTGTCATTTACTTCTCTCTGACCACGGTGAAGCAACAGTCTCACCTCTGCTAAGAGCGGAGTCTGGGTTTTCATTTTTCAAGGAGGTAAAAGATGAGGAGCAAAACAGGATTTGAGGTGGAAGACAGACTTCTAAATGCTGACAGCAGTTTGAACTGCTGGGATTTTACGGCATTTAGGCGAGGGGAAAGAACAGTGAGGGTTTAAAAATATGTGTGTCACCTGTAAATTTTTCAGTAGTTTTCGTGTGGGTGTAGCGGTGTCTTTGTTTTTCACATGGTTGTTTCTAGGGATTGGTAGGGAAGTGTATAGGCTTAGTGGCTCTGGTGAGAGCCCTTACAGTACCACTGTGCTTTTGTATAAGTGTGTAGAAAAGACCTAGGACAGCATAAAGCGTTAGACGTGCTGCTGTCTTTGGCACTGGGGAACTTCTGGCTCTTACTTTCTGCTTGACAAAAATCCAAGGCCCAGGTACAGTGATCCTTTTACTGCACTAACTGCTGCTACTTCTTCCATTTGGGAATCTGCGGCTTGCTAGCCTTAAATCTCTGTGACGAGCTGTGACAGCAAGACATCTTTCCAGCACGTTCAGCTGAACAGATGATCCCTCTCCTTATTTGAAAGCTCTCATTTTGTTTTGGGGGCTTTTTTTTTTTTTCAGGATCAAGAATAAACTCGGTGCCTTTGTCAGCAAAATTCCCATGGGGCAATCCTTATAAGCACCAGGATTGCCTGTTTGGAAGCAAGGAGGCTTATAAAAAGCAACTCCAGGTGGAAGTGGGCCTTTTCCTGCTCCTCCCTCTGTCCTGCTGCAATTCCCGCTCATCCAGGCCCTGAGAGCTGCCTGCCTTTTGGGCTAGGCTACAAACAGAGCAGAGTTGTGGTCACTTCACCAAGTTATTCGGATATCTACCTTTACTTCTGTTGCTTTGTTGACTTGTGTTTGGGGGAGTTTCCTTGTATATAAAGTGGACTTAGGCAGCTGTAGAAAAAAAAATTAAGAAGTTAAACCTGTCTCTTAACGACACATAAAAGCTGCTCATTTTCTTTAACCTGGCCCCAAGTAGTTGGCATGAGTACGGCTGCCGCCTCGTTTGGGCTTTTTGGCTCCCTTGTCCAACGCTTTTATTTCCCTGCAGAACACAAGGTGGAAGTAGTGGTAGAGGTAGATGACTCAGTGCAAAAACCTGACAGAACACACAGCGTTCTGACCCAAAAGTTGTGTCAGTAACCTACTACACCGGAGATTAAACAATAAATATTAGCGCTACTGTATCTGCTGTCTTTATCTTCCAGCAGCTGTTTTACATCTTTTCTGCTCGGTCGTAGAGGAGCTTCAAGTAAAATCCTGCCCCTTTGGAAGCAGCGATACAATCTGCGCTCCCGGTGCGAAAAACCCCAGCGTGTCCTGGCTTGTGTTTTTAAAGAGAAAACAACCGGTCCCTTGCTGAAAAGTTGTGCCGTGAAGCGCAGCGCTGCTTCGCGTGTGGCCCACGAGGCGCGTGACCCGTGATGCTACAGACACAGTGCCCATGTGCCCATCCCCTCCCTCCACCACCACCGACAGTGGGGAGGGCACCAGCTCTTTCCTGCCTTAACTGAAATAAGCAAGTCCTCTTCACCTGCCAGGAGCGTGGGAGTAAATACAGCCATTGCATAAGTTGCTTGTAATGGCTCAAAGTATAAACAAACTCAGGCATAGGAAAGGTGAGGAGTTTCTGGTGAGTTTCTGGGGCAGTTCCCTCAGTGCTGCAGAGCTGAGGTGTTCCTCTTTAAGGGTAAAGACAACTTTTAGGTATTTACACAAGACAGAAACAGGAGAGGTGCAGAATAGAGGGATATAATCTGAGGTCTGGTGGCAGCAGCGCTTTTAATGCTGACCTGTGTCTCTAGACTTATTTCTTCATGACCAGCCCGCAGTAGTATCGGACACCTTGACTTCCAGCACAAGTACACAGTATCGCCTGCAGCCAGACCTACCGTGTCTCCTAGGAAGCACGTGGATGAAGCGAGCCGTCCCTTCATCTGTGAGTTGTTAACATCAGAGTGATTTTTGTTACATTCAGGTTTTCATTTAATATCCATAACATTCAATCATTGGTGTGTTGCTTTAAGTGATTCGACGATCGAACTCTCAGTTAGCCAGGCAGTTGTTTCTTCTCTTGCACTGAAGTGCTGCGCAAGGGATACGTGTCTGGCTGGATGGTGAGGAACGGGTAAGTTCAAGTCCTTACGGATCTGCTGAATGGATCTCATGCTTTCTGAATGTCCCAGTGCCCACGATAATTAATGCAGGCTACAGCGTGAGCGCGTTACCATCCTCCTCCACGTCGTGCCGTCTCCGTATTGATTCAGATCCCAAGTTTCGTCCCTTCACGTGTTCTATGCCAGTGAAATGAGGACCACAGCTGACAGCTTTGCTGCTCTGTCGCAATGGAACTCTGCTGTAAGCTTTAAACTTAACTATGGATGAAACCACTTCTCAGGGGTGGGTCTGAAACAGCAGAAGGAACAGTTTATTTTACTTTTTCTCCTCTCCAGAAACGTATGGTGATTTTCTGTATGTCCCTATATGTTCCTGAAAACAGATCTTCCATGTACATCCTTCTGGAAAGGACAAGATAGAGACTAAGAAACAGAAGATGTGTTGCCAATTACTCTGCTGTAAGGCACCGAGATGCTACTGTGGTAACTGTGGTGTAAGAAAACATGAAAGAATAAGGGAGGTGGATGTAGTGCAGAGCACATTTATGAAATGTCCCAGTTACACCAGGCCGGGAGGATGGTGACCACCGTGAGTGATCAGCTCAGAAATCAAAATGAGCTTAATAAATGCGAAAGTGAAAACGATTTATTGGAGAAATCAAGGTAGGTGGCTAGAGGGAGCCTGTAGAGAATAGCTGGCAAAGTAGCAACGGGCAACGCAATGCTTTTGGGAAATGCAATGCCCTCTTAGGATTTATCAATAGGTGGCATATGTAAGTCATAGAGAAAGGAGTAAAGATGAGTCCACTAAGTGCCAGTAAGGCATCAGTTGCAGTATTGGCTTCGGTTTCACATTTGCTGCTGAAAAATAAAGTACAGGACAGGGCAAGACCAAGTAAGAGATACAGAATAGAAAAGGAAGGGAGGATGTCCAGCCTGAAAAATAATTTTTAGGTGGAATCGGGTACATTTCCCAGTGTGTAAAAGGTTAGAAGATGTCTGATTAACTGTTTTTTGGATGCTGGGAGAAAGATGAAATAAATCGGATCTGTACACAGGAAAGATGTCTCAGACTGGATATTAGGAGGGTGGGAGGATGATTTAAATTGGTTATCAGGAGGGGGTGGGGGAAATGCACCAACTTTTACATCGTTATAGTGAGATACCAGAACAAGCCACTTAGGAAGTTCGAGTATCTGCTTCACAGAGGGTTTCTGAGAACAGGTTAGACAAACATCTGTTGGGGATTGTCTGGGGCTACTTTATCCTGGCTTTGTGCGGCCAGAGGGGACCAGATGGTCTCTTCAGATCCCTCTCAGGCCTCTTCCTAGAAGTTTACCACGCAGGGAGTGCAGTGGACACGAGTTTAATGAGAAAACAGTGTCATCCTCTTAGCTGATCCTCTTTCAGAATAGAAAAAGAATCCAAGAGAAACCCCATCTAATTTAACTGTATTAGTAAATGTGTGTGTTTGGTTTAAAATTTTTGTTGACTTTGCAATTTTATGAAGAATTTACCCCAAAATAGGTGAAAAAGTCATAAAGCTTAATGCATTTAAGGTGTTCCTTACCATAATGGAACATGTTTGTAGCGTAACAACTTAAAGAAACACTTCTAAAGGTATCTTTTTCTTGATAAATGTAAGTAGAAAAACACCTTGACAAGTACTTTTAAGGATTATTATAAATGTGTGCTTGGCTGGGGGTTTTAAATTGCTTCCCATTTTAAAACAAGTAACGACCACACATGTCGGTATTTCTGATTGTACCCAAGACCGTTGCACCCGGATGCTCCTTGCATGTACAAACCCAGCACACAGTCATGACAAGCCACTCTTGCTCTGCAGAAGACACGAAGTTGCTCACTACCTGCTCTGAAAAACCTGTCTTGAAGGAAAGCTGAATGGAAACGTGAAAGTCAAGCGCCTGGCTTCCTCGGCAGGTGAACTCGGTGACTGCAGCGGCGTTTCCCTCCCTCCCTGCCTCCCCCGGGCTGCGCACTGGGAAGTTCCAGTGAAATGTAGCTGCTATGGAAAGTCCTGCTCACAAGCGAGGAGGAGACGTGACCTCTCGGCGAGTCAGATCCAATTTTACAGGCGGCTCTGAGTCAGGGTGGAGCCCGTGAACTGAACTTTGTGTTTAAGAAGGAAGTGATGCTGGTGGCAGCTTGTGTTGCTAAGCAGATGAGTTGCCGTATTTTTATGTCAGCTGATAGCTTCGTCGGGTGCGTGACTTCATTCTTAGATATGATGCCTTCCACTTATTGAGGACAAAGGTCAGAAACTGTCAGGAGGGTGATAGCTGTGCCTCTCCATATAAGAGGAGGCATGTTCCACTGAGCCATCAAAGATGGAAACGGGAGTCCTTAATGCTGCTTCTGCACGGTGAAAACAAAACCGACTGTGAAACTGTCAGTTCATGTCATGATCCAAGGGTAAGCGTCCTTACGAGCAGCGATGTTGTGGAGTAGGTCAGTTCCCCAGCGTTGCTCCATTTTTATAAGAACTCGCTACCGTTCCTGGTTAAAGAGGTGGCCTGTCTAACCGAGCGTCTTGTTCTCCAGTATTCACAGGAGCTGGGGGGTGCTCAGGTGAGCAGTTGGGCACTGGCATCTTAAGTCAAAAATTAGATGGGAAGCTAAGTGATCCTGCTTCTGACTTTGGTAAACAAAGCAGTTGAGTCTGGGAAGGAGCACGAGTTGCTTATCACCTCTGTGCCGCTGGCACCCCTGTGCTTTACAGCTGTCCAGATCGTCACGGGTCACAGGCAGCGTTTCTAAGACCTGAGTGCAGGGGACAGTGCAGGCAGATTTGGGGCAGCTGCTCACAGCTGCCTTGTACCCACACAACCCACAGTGATGAGTCACGGTGTGCTGTCTTGGGTGGTGTTTCCCCTCGTTCCCCCTTGAGAGTCTTCAGTTACATCCCTGAGTTAGCCTTGAGAGAGTTGTATGTTGCTGTCCTTGTTCTGAGAGATGGGTCTGTATGAGAAAACTTTCAGGGAAAAGAGGGAATTTTGAGATTAGTATTAATTATTATTCTTGTTGGATTCCCAGAGGCGAGGCAGCAGGGAATGCCAGAGTCCCTCAAAAAGCTTTGCCCTGTAAGGCCTGGCAGGTGAGCAGCACAAGGACTTGAGCTGCTGGACCTTGCTCCCCTCTGCTTTCCTGGTTCAGCTGCTCAGTTAAGGAGTTCCCTGTCACAGAAGTGGCTGTTTGGGCTGATTCCAACTTTTTCACTCCGTCTGGCTTGGGTTTCAGGAAAAAAACCCCACAAACACAAAATCAACCAACCCACATGGCTGTGTACCCTGGTTTGCCCTCTGTTCCCTTAGCTTGCTGGTGCCACAGGGTGGCTCCTTGTAGCACTTGTATTTCAAATGCTTTTAGCTTTTTAGCTGAAATCGTTGGGGTTCTTTCTGATACGAGTCTACTGCTTCCTGGTACTAAAATCCACGTGCTCTTGGTATTTCAATGTGCTGTACATTGGTGAACAATTTCTTCTAAAAAAGGAGTATTATTTAGCGAATGGGGCATCATTATCATCTGTGCCCTTCCGGGCACTTTGCCCCCTCAGACTCCTGTGCTTCCATTGCTGCCTAATTTTTGAGAAACTTTGAGTAAAACTTTCACTTGTGAAAGAAAAAGAAACCATTTGTCTTTTTCACTTCTTCCCCATTTGGCTGAAACAACGTTCAGAGATGAATAAAATGCGAGTGTGTGTCAGGGTCGTGGGATTTTGGAACCAGTTCCCACCAATCGCGGGACACAACGTGGTGCCTTAGCTCATCTGAGGCTGTGAAACAGCATCCCGACACTGAGCCTGAAGGGCAGCTGCTCCAAGCACGAGGTTGGGCTCTGGGTGCAGTTTCACGTCCCTCCTTGCACAAACAGAAGTAAAAGAAAGGCTGCGAGATGAGAAGTCGTTGAGGTTTGGGTACAGCTGTACAGAATTTCCCTGGGAGCTGCAAGTTCCTTTAGCAAAGCAAAGTGGCCTTTTGGGAGACGGCAACTGGAGGGTATGGCGTGAGCACAGGTACTTTCTGTTGGGGCCGATGCGCGGTGCGAACTGTTGCAGTGCTGAGCGGGTGAGGATGTGCTTAATGGAGCTTTTCTCAAGCAGGGTGGGTTGCTCTGAGCTCGCCGTGAAAGTCAGCCTTGGCAGCTCCCAAACCAGCCAAATCCCCAGGCTGGGTTGTCAGAAACGAGGTGCAGAGTGCTGGGGCCTAGCAACCCGAAGGCCTGCCTGTGTATGGCTTGCATGGGGACATCGTGGCATGACATCTGCGGCCTTTGAAAGTGGCAACACCTAGACCTTGAGATGCCATTTTACTACACTTGCCTTTTAAAACAGATGCTGGTTCTTCAAAGCCTGCTGGATAAATAACCTGTCTTTGTATTTTCATGTGATATGAAGTGATTTGCATTTTGCAATACTGATGTTTTAAAGCAGATGTAAATCCCACTCAGTAATCTCTGTGCTGTACTTCTTATGGAGTACATTAATTTATCTCTGTGTAATTACGCCTGTCATACCCAGTGGCTTGCTCAGCTTTGTACAAACTATCCCCACCTTGAAAGTTTACCTAGCTGGGTAAAGTGTAGCAATGCATTGGGGTTTTGTTGGTACACATACCCTTGCTCTGCAACTGCTGTTGAAATTCTCAGCCATTAATGCAAATTCTTTCTAATCTGCGAGCCAAATGGCTCCCTGCATCACATGGATTATTTGTCCCAACAGCATACAAAGGGCTGGGTGGCTACAAGTGAATTTTCATCCCTGTCATCTCTTGGATATTTTAATAAGCTGCTACCAGTAAGGTTAATCATGATGACTTCCATGTCACTGTTTCCTCGCTCTCCTTATGGAGCTGTAAAGTTCTTGTTGATAATTTGGGGAGTGACGACTTTCTCTTTGGAGATGGGCTGAAGCACAAGTTAAGGTTTCAAAACTTTTTTGCTCTGTAGCAGCTACACAATGATGTATTTCACTGTTGGTTCTTCCCCTCTGCCCTTTTGTTGTGAGACCACACCTGGAATGCTGTGTCCAGCTCTGGGGTCCCCAGAACAGGAAAGGTATGGAGATGTTGGAGCAAGTCCAGAGGAGGGCTGGAGCACCTCTCCTGAGAGAGCTGGGCTTGTTCAGCCTCGAGAAGAGAAGGCTCTGGGGAGACCTTACAGTGGCCTTCCAGTATCTGAAGGGGCTACAGGAAAGCTGGGGAGGGACTGTCTGCTTGTCAGGGAGTGGAGTGACAGGACAAGGGGAAATGGCTTTAAACTAGAAGAGGGTAGATTTAGATTAGATACTAGGAAAAAAATTCCTCCCTGTGAGGGCAGTGAGGCCCTGGCACAGGCTGTCTAGAAAAGCTGTGGCTGCCCCCTCTCTGGCAGTGTCCAAGGCCAGGTTGGATGTGGCTTTGGGCAGCCTGGTCTAGTGTGAAGGGGATGTCCCTGCCCATGGCAGGGGGTTGGGACTAGATGGGCTTTGAGGTCCCTTCCAACCCAAATCAGTCTGTGGTTCTATGATTATGATTCATCATGTCTGGTACTGCCATCAGTACACACGTGTGCAAACACGTGCCACGCTAGGACTGTGTCCCACCGTGGAGTGGTGAAACTCCTGCAGCACTTCCCCAACTTCCCATTTCCTACCGTTGCTGAGGAGCTGGAGAGCAGCTGTAATTCTGTGAAAGAGCCATTTGTGGACTGTCTTTTTTCTAATGTTGGGAAAAAGTTGGGAGAGTCCCATGGTGTTTCTATTACCCAAGCATTAAGCCGGTTAATTTCACAGGCCAGGGCCTGGGGATGATTTATGGGACCTGGGGAGCTGGTTCTGTGCCTTCAGCAAGTGACACGCAGTGGAGACTGGGGCTTTTTCTTTTTTTTTTTTTTTTTGCCTTGGAACAAATATTTAACCAAGTACCTACGTGTGTCCCCCCTCTTTGCTGGTGCCATGCCGATAGGCTCCTTTGTTAAAGAAACACCGCGTCTCTTTGATTGCCTCACGCCATCGCCACGATGCTCTCTGAACGCTTTTCATGCTCGGAAGCTTTGCAATCTGATTTCTGCTCAACGAGAAACTGAAACGAGTTTCTAGGGGGAGCAGCGAAGCTGCTGGCGGTTGGTCTCAGAATGAGTTTCTCTTGCCCCTAAATCTTGGAGAACTTAAATCTTTGAAAGCAAGGGGAGTTCCAGGCAAGGTTACGCTACGCCAGGGCGCTCGGCTGCCGGGCTAGGGGCGCAGTTTAAATGATAGGCGGAGAGAAACACAGGCTGGCAGGTAAGCGTTTCTAGGCTGTTTACTCTCCGGTCTGTCAACACACTGCAAGAGAAAACTGAAACTGATTGCATTTAGTAACTGGGGAGGATACCTCTGTGCAGGTCCTTTAGGGGTTTGGTGGGTGGTTTGGGATTTTTTTTATAGTTGGGTTTTTTGTTGTTGTGTTTTTTTTCCCAAAGTGGAGAAACGCACCTTAAAAATGGAACGATTGCAGACCGAGCAAATGAGGTGCAGTACACTCGGGGCACAGGCCGCTTCGAAGTGCTTTTTCAAGCACAATTTCCACTTGCTATTTTTAACGCTATGGAAGACCCCGGTGAAGAACGTTATTGTACCACACCGCCACGTGCTATCAGCTTTTCAACATGTTTTTCAGTTGAAAGCATGGGATGGGGACGGTGTCACCCACCCCACTCCCCCTGGCTGACGGCCCTTCTCCGCGTGATTGCGCGGGCCTGGCTGCATGGGAGGCGGTGACACCTCTCCATCTGCAAAGCGTCCCTTCTCCCAAAAAGGTGCTTTCCCCCTAAGCCCAGAAGAGATTGAATAGGCCAGACTTGAACAGCACCACGCGGAAGGCTGAATTTCAGACTTCTTCCAGAGAAGCCTGAAATATTTTTGAGGCTGTAGCAGCCCTCAGGGCTGCAGCACGGGTGCAGATACCCGCATCGACGGGAGCTGGTAAATAGTGAGAGGAGCCTTTGACATCCACCATGCCCAGGTCACTCCCAGCTTAGTAACTGTAGAGGAAAAGCTGTGAGAGCTCCTACGAAGACGCTTCTCTCTCTCTCACCCTCTCCGGTCCAAGGGGTGTGAGGGTGGGTGCAGCAAAGAACCCCGAAAAGTAGTGGCGGGAGGGGGAGGGTGGCCCTGCGCAGCAGCGCGTGACTTTGTTTTTCCCTCTCCAACCTGTGACGAACGACAACGGTAAAAGGTATCTCTTCAAATGACTCGCTAAAAATTCCTGTAACGCAGAGTGTCTTTACACTGGGTTTACACTTTAATCTCTTTATACTTTTAAGACGCTTATTTAGTTTCTAGAGCGGCACAGAGGGAAGACCGTTAAACGCGCCACTGGTAATCACTTTTTTGGTGGGATTTGTCTAATTTACTTACAGAATGAGTTTGTTTCGGTTTGTATCACGGATTTGAATGTATAGCTTACAAACACGACAGCGGCAGGGCTCGGGAGCCGTCCCGGTCCCGATCCCCCGCGGGGACGGGGCCGCAGCCGCGGACGGGCCGCACTTAATGGCCGCTTCCCTTTGAAAACCCGACCCGCTCGGGACAAAGTCCACCCGAAATCGTGGACTCCAGCGATCCTACGCCCTGCTCCCGCCCCGCCTCGCCCCGGCGGCGGGCAGGAGAACTGAGGGCGGGGGCGCGGTGCCCGCTGCCCGGCCAGAGGCAGGGGCCGGGGCAGGCCGCGGGAGGCCGGGCAGCGTCCCGGGGCGCCTCTCGGTTTCACTTCGCTGCCGTGTCTGGGGAGTTTGAAGCGCGGGAGTGACACAGTGACACCACCGCACCACCCTCCCCCCGGGCTTCACCGGGAGTTTCCCGGGACGGGACGGGACGGGACGCGCCGCGGTGGCCGGGCCCGGCCCTGACCCCTGCGGTACCGGGCTGCCCTCACCCAGTCCCGGTCACGGGCAGACGGGGCGGAGCGGCGGGGGGGGGGAGGCGCACGGAAGACGCCGTACCCCGCGCCTCGTCCCCCGCCCCGCGGACGCGCTTCCTCGCCCGGTGGCGGCGGCGAGAGCCCCGGCGGGGCGCTGGCGGACCGGGCGGCGGGGAGGGTAGTGCCCCGCGCTCCCCCCGCCTTTCCCCGCCCGGCGCGGGGGGCTTTTTTCCCTTTTTGTTTTTTTCCCTGTTCTTTTTTCCCTGTTTTTTCTTCTCCCTTTTCCCTTTTCTCTCCCCCCCCGGTTGCATAAATTATGCCGGGCGGGGCGGTGACGTCGCGGGGGCGGGGCGCGCGCGTCGCTCGCCCCCGGGGAGGGGGCGGTGTCGGGGGCGCGCCTTGTGGCGGCGGAGGGAGGGGAGGGGAGGGGAGGGGAGGAGGCGGCGGGGGCGGGCGGGCGCAGGGGGCGGCAGCCGCCTGGCTGGCTGGTGTCGCGCTCGGCTCGGCTCCGGCGGGCGCGCTCGCTCGCTCGCTCGGGAACTATCGGATTAAACTTGAATCGAGTGAAATTACACAAAGGAGCGAAGCGGAGCCGGGACCCGGCGGAGACCCCGAAACTACCCGAGACCCGCGCTGACCCTTTTTCTCCCTCCCCTCCCTTCCACCCCTCCTTCGCCCGCCCGCCCCGGTCGGGGATCCCCCTCCTCCCCTCCTTAGCCCAGCCCCGGTGTGAGCGAGCAACTGCGTGCGTGTGTGTGTGTGTGAGTGAGAGAGACCTGCACCCCGCCTCGCCCCCCCCCCCCAACCCCCCTCCCCCCGGCCGGCGGCACCAACTCCGGAGCGTGTCCCCTCCTCCTCCCCGGCCCCTCGGCGGAGGGCAGCGAGGGAGCGAGCGGGGGACACCGGTCCCCGACGGCCTCCGACCGCCACGCACCGGCCCGGTGAGTGACCCCGCACCTCCTTGGGCGCGGAGGAAGGAAGGGAGGGAGAAAGGGAGGGAGGAAGGGCGAGCGAGCGGGCGCTGGCCGTGGACCCACGGCAGGTCTCCGTCCCCAGCGGAGCGGGGGTGCTCGCCGCCGGCAGCGGCCCGGCTGGGGGGTGGGTGGATACTGCGCCCAGTCGCGGCTCTGGGCGGGGGGTGGGGTGGGGGCTGTCTCAGCAGGGCACTTCCCCGGGTGTAAATGGCTTTTTGTTGTGCTGCGGCCGGCCGGCCGCCTGCCTCGCCTCGGGGAAGGGGAGGGCACCGGGGAGCCGGAGCGGCGGCGCCCCTTCCCCTTCCCTTCTTCCCCCTCCCCGCCACCCCCCCGCCCCTCTCCGCAAGTTTGGAGGGTGACTAAAAATCCGGGAAAAGTTGAGCGAAACTGCGCGGCGGGGGCGGCGGGGCCCAGCGCCGGCCGGGATGGCCGCGGGAGCGCTTCCCCCGCTGACCACGCTGACGGCTCCCGGCGGCCGCGGCGGCACAACAAGCGCTAACAAAGTGAGGGCGCTTCCCCGCCGCGCACGGCACGGCCCCGGCCCGGCCCGGCTCGGCACCGCCCCGCCCGCTTCTCTCCCCGCTCCGCGCCGGCACATGGGTCGGCGGGGCCGGGGCCGGGGCCGGGCCGCGGCGGGGGCACCCCCAGCGGAGGCCGGGCGGTGGGTGGCGGCGGGCGGCAGGAAGGCGGGCGGGGAGGGAGGAGAAGGAGGAGGAGGGAGGCGGGAGCACGAGGTGCCGCTCCGGCCGCCGGTGCGCGCGGCGGGGGGATCGTCCTGCCCCGGCGGCGGCGGCACCACCGGGAGGGGGGCGGCACCGGGAGGGGGCAGGGGGCTGCCGGCGCTCTCCGGCGGCCGGAGAAGAAAGGGGAGCGGGGGAGGAAGAGAGGGAGGGGACGGGAAGGGAAGGGAAGCGAGGACGCTACCGAAGCCAGCCGGAGCGGTGCCGGCGGACGCCGCATAATAGGGGCTTCACCCCCGGCGGGCACCTCGCTCCGCCGGCGCGGGGCCGGCCGCGGGCCGGGGCGGTCGGGTGGCGCCTCCGCCGCGCACATGGGGTCGGGGCCGGGGCGCTCCCCGCACGGCCCCCCCGCCCCGTTCCGGGCCATTTTGAGGGTGAGCGGAAAAAGGTGGTTTGAGGCCAAGCGGTCAGGGCGCGGGGCGGGGGCGGCCGCGGCGTGGTCCGGAGGGGAGGGGGGCGTGGGGAAGGAGAAGCGGGGCGGCAGGGGGTGGGGGGGTTGAGCGGAGCGGGACCGGCGGCGGCCGCTGCGTGCGGGGCGGCGGGGAGCGGGCAGCGCGCGCGTGTGTGTGTGTGTGCGTGTGCGGTGGCGGGGGGAGGGGGGCAGGGTTGTTAGTGAGTCTCAGGGAGAAGGCGCTGCAGGCAATGAGCAGCCATCATTACATTGCATTCATTTATCCCGGTAGCGTTACATCAGGGGACGCGCTCCCACGCCGGGGGAGCCCCTCCGGGCGGGCCCCACGCCGCCGGACCGGCCTTCGCGGGTGGGTGTCTGAGGGGGGAAGGGTGGGGGTTAGGGGGTGCCTGTGAAGGGGGGTGGCTGCGGGGCACGGGGCTGGAAATGGAGCCGGTTTCCGCGGCTCAGTCCGACACCCCGCTCCACGCCCGGGTTTAAAGTAGTTGTTTTTTAAACAGACAATGGACAAAAGGAAAGTAGCGATGCCCGGGAGTTCCCTGCCCGGGGCCGGGGGCCGCTCGCCGCGCCGCGCAACTCTCCCGCACTTACCCACTTTCTGCCTTTGTTTTCGTTTGGGAAGGGGCCGAGCGTGCCTGCCGAGTGCGGGGACGGGCGGGCGCTGCCTCCGCCAGCAGCTTTGCTCTTTTCCTTTTTCCTTTTTTTCTTTTTTAATTCCCTTCTTTTCCCCCCTCCGCCCCCCTTCCTTGCCGCCCCCCTCCCCCTCCTTCCCCAGCCACTCGGTCCTTCGTGGGGTTTTGGCTCGGGGAGTACCGGAATAACCTCGATGCGATAAGTTTGTTTCTGTGTCGATGTGCGCCTCGGTTTTACTTTCATCAAAGCAGATTGCGAGCTGTGTTTATCCTAGAAGATGGCTTTCGGGAGAACGTGTTTGTCTTTCTTTCGCCCCCCCCCCCTTTTTTTCCCCCCCTCCCCGTCTCCCCTCCCCCTTTTCCCGTGGTATGCGGGACTAGCGGAGATGCAAACAAGCAAGTTGAACAAAAAATGTTTCTGTTCGTTTCCTCACAGATCATCCATTCTAACGACGGCAAAAAAAAAAATCTTAATGACTATGACCCTAGCAGCATGGGTAGCTGATTTATCCCAATTATAAATCCCGTTAGTTTGCGGTAATGTGTGAGTATCAATATATAATTCATCTTAAAAAAAGCATGATCGGGAATTTTTAATTTTTTTTTTTTTTTTGTTTTTTCCGTTCCGTATAAAACTTGAAATCCCTCGTTTTTCCAATGAGAGTGCTGCATCTGTCGCTTGGGGTGTTTTTGTCTCGCTGTTGCACAACAGAGGCTCTCTAGTCTTTAACCTAAAATGGCAGCTTTAATTTGACTGGGGCCCATTCATTGACAATGATAATAAAAAGGCTGAAAGCTAAATGTAGCTGGATGCTTGGGGCACGTTTGCAGAACCCTCTCCTTTCCATTGCTAGGCGCTGCTTAGGAGAGGAACTTTGAAGCTCTCTAGTTTCTATCCTGAAAGTTTCCAGCACGTTCACGTTTATTTCTTTCTTTCTTACTTTTTTTTTTTTTAATTATTAAAAAATTAAGTGAAAGGAACAAATCAGTTCCTGTGCATAAAAACGCATTCTACCTGGCAGGGTTGCTGACAAACTTAACGGTGAGGAGATAGTTGGGGCTTCTTCCGAGGGGGTTTCCTTTTTAACAGCAGCGGAATAATTCTAGCCATGCCTTTTAAAACAAGATGCAGTCCGGGGGAGGGGGTGGGGAAGGGGTGTGGGGGGAGGAAATTAACCATTTGTCTCCGAGGTTTGTAACAGGTGATCAGAACAATCGTGTTCTGTATGTTTTCCTCTCTCCAGCACCTAGAAGTGGGAGCGTTGCTTGTCTCCTCCCGTTCGGTGCTGTAGATGTGCTGCTTAGGGTTTCACAGAGATCCTTGTGAGATACAGCGTGCTGTTTTCCTCTAGGATAAAACCACGATGGCTTGGCAAAAGTAATTATTTTCTGTGTGAGGCGTTATTTGAAGTCTGAAAGGGTTGTACTAAACAAAATCTTCCCCATCTGTAGCATTGGCAAATGTCACAGATCTACGTGTCTCTTGTCCTGCTTTTCTATTAACCTGAACTGCTAATTTTCAGTCTTTCTTGAGCTTTTTTTTTAAAAAAAAACCAACCCCAAACCTACACATATGTAAAGATTGCTGCTTTTAGAAGAGCTAGTGATTGCAAATTTAACTGAATTAGTAATTCACTGGTACTAATTGGGTAATCATTTGACCAAATATCTTAATACTTGACAGTGTAATGATATTTCTGTTACCACTCGTGAATCCTGGTTAGGTTGTTTAAGCAGTGGAAAAAAAGACCTGGTTGGATTTGAAGCCTAGGATGATTTTATTGCCTTTTTGTGTAATTAAGGAAAGTTTTGATCCCAGGTAAAGATCCTGCAGTCCTTTTAGGAAAATAACCATTTTTGAGGATGTGTAGTGAAAACGTCAGCCAGAATGAGGTACAGCAGCATGCTGCCTTCTGCACGGTGGTAGGAGGTTTGAGCTGTAACCCATCTTCTTTTGAATTTGGTTAACGCGGAAGCCTGAAGAGTTAGGTCAAAGGAGCGCTGTAAGGACTTCCTGGTCCGTGCGGAGGGGTCACTTAACCCGAGTGTGGCTTTCTTCATGTGACTTGCTGGTTTGCCCTGAAAAGCTGCTGAGGAGCATCCACGGTATTTCCCGCTTAACACTGAAATAGTATTAAAGACTTTGTAAGATGTTAAAGTGAGTTATTGGCAGGTAGAAGTAGAAAAGAGTCGATAGCGAAGCTGAAAGGAGCGTGGGGAAGAAAGGTGGTGTACTGCTGCTGGGTCTGGGTGGCCTCACAGTGTCGGGGGGCTGCCCTGGCACAGATGGAAGGAGGGAGGGATTTGGTGGGCAAGGTCTGTGCCCACCGTCCTGCTGGCATGTGCTGGCAGGACCTGGCCTAGGCACCTTTGCTGGAGGATCTGCAGCGTGGAAATACCACCCCTGTTTAAAAACGTTAAGAAGCAAATGGAACTGACCCAGGTGGGGGTTCCTGTAAAGGTGGAAGGCTTGAATAATGGGAACTTAGTGGGTTTTCAAAGAGCCACTGAAAGCTGGTGGTGAGGCTCTGTGGCTTGACATATCCATGGCATCCTATAGCAGCAGCTGGCAGTTGGGTTTTTGTTTTTAGCGTGTGGTGTCATATGTAAGGGTTGTTGAGGTGGGAGGAGGAGGAAGAGCGAAAAAGTGACCATAAAGGAAGAGGGTGGAAATAAAGATGTGCCTTGCCTTGAATCCTGTGCTTTAGTTCTGTCCCTTATTTCCTGTTCATCTTAATTTTTACCTTAATTTGCAGAGGGAAAGGTTCTACAGTCTGCTAGTTGGTATCTGCTCTCCTGAATCTAGTGTTACTCACATAAATTTGTGTGGGTAGCCATGCAGCAGGCAACTGCGTGATAAGTCTTGTGTGTCTGAATGTCCCTCTTCCCCAGTTCCCTTAAATCCCGACTTCCAAACCCTTTTGTATTTGTGTGCTACGAACACATCCCTAACTGCGCAGATTTATGAGCTGGTTAACGGATGCCCTTAAGTAACATGGGTGATACTTTTATGTTGCCTGTGTATATGAGAAAACCACAAATTTTAGTAAATAATTAAGCTGTCTTTTTTTTTTTTTAACAAATGAGTCTTTTGTGTGTAGGTGAGGCTTTAGATTCCACTTCTCCACCAGAAAAGTTACTGTATTAATTTACTGTATCTATTTAGCTTGGTCATTAGGCCGGGCATTAACTTCATCATTTCTCGTCATTCATGTTTCTGTGAATAGCTTGTTTGCACGCAGATACTGTCTGTGTTTTGGCAGCGATAAAAAGGCAAAGGGAAGCTCCAAGCGTAATGTATTTTTAGAACCCTTTTCGGAGGAAGGAGTGAGGTAGGATGTGCAGAAACATCCCGTGGTTTTTATGAGGGGTCTGGCACGATACTGGAACGTGATGGAAGAGTTTTCCTCTGGGTTTCTGTAGAATCTGTAACTTTTAGTGTTCCATGTCTTCCCCGAGATCGGTGGCTGTGGAAATAACCACGTCGCAGTCGCATGCTAAAATTCTTGCTTGGGAAATGAGGTTGGAAGACGTGATACAAAGAAGGAAAAGGAGGCTGTGACCTAAAGGACACATTCCAAGCGCCTGAATATGACAACAAAGCTCTTAAGGATATTCTTAAGTATACAAAAGCTGATTAGCTCTTAGCTTCCAACATTGTGACTTTTCAAAGATGTAAACATGCACCTAGATGAAGCCAAGTCAAAACCAATATCTTCATGCTGTTGGGTTCTTAAGTTTCATGAATGCTGCTTGGTAGCAGTTTCTAAACATCCCCATTATTTTGCTGCTGCTACACTAAACGCATTCTGTTTTTTTTTAAAAAAAAAAGGGGGGAGCGAAGGTAACTACTTGAATTAAGTATTTTCATTGAAAAGTTGAAATTCATAAGTGCTAATTATCAAGCAAGCTACTGTATTAGTAGAGCATTTGTAAGACATGACTTTGAAAGCTTATTGGCATGTAGGAACTAACCAGAAGCCCTTGCTGGCGTGATGTAGGGCTTGCTTTGCTTTGTAGTGACCTATATAGCTATTTTGGGTGTGGTTTTGCTTTGCTTTCATGGGAGCTGCGTCCAACCTTCCTCTGACATAGACAGTTGCTGTGACGAGAGGGCCTTGAGGGGAATGGTGGGGAATAAATAACTTGGAGAATCAATTGTCTGGAAAAAGTCATTGCAGCCAAAATGTCTGCCTTCTTCCTGATGGTTCTGGGAGGGAAATTAAATTTCACATCTATGGTCCTGATCCTGGAGGTTACTCGGCGCAGGCTTCATTTAAATACGGGCTGGGATCAGTGAGCAGCACAGGAACTTAACTCCCCGGGAGTAGCCAGTGTGTGGAGAGTCCAGTGCTGAGTAGGGTGGGAAGAGCTTTGATTTTAGTGTCCTTGAGCCACTTTTTAAACCCTTCAGTTGATCTTGCTGTTTACAGCAAGGACCTCCAACAGGTAGCTGGCTTTAAAACTACTTTAGTTTTTTATTAAAGAAATTGGCCTACCCACAGTTTGTTTTGATTTCTATCTGCAAAGTAAGCATCACTTCTTATTTTATGGGGATGTACAAAGTATAATTCCTTCCACGTGGCAAAACCAGCCCTGCTCTTTCATTTCTTTCTCTTTCCTGCCCCCTTCCTCCCCCGAGCTTTCCCATAGATTTTTCTTCCTCTTTAGATTGTGCCTTTCCTATTGGGATTTTAATCTTCTTTTCAATTTATATTGCTCTTTGTTTGCTTAGCAGAGTTGCGTTTTTCTTGCCAGTCTCAGATAATTAGGATATGTTGCAAAATAAACATGTGTTTCAACTCGTAATAATGCTGCTTTCTACCCAAAGCATGGAGGATGCTTTTGTCGGTGTGGGAAGAGCTGGCTGGCTGCACCAAAATCTGATGAGGTCTTATGGTGGACTCTGGGCAAGGGGCTGGTTGGCACCAGAGAGCCAGAGCAGGGATTGCTTGGGTGCTACAGCCGGTGATTTTCTGAAGGTTCATCATGACCTTGTGAATCATCTCCATCATTTCACTTTCATCAAAATGACATTTTCCCATCATTTAACTGTTAAAAAAAAAAATCGTTTAATAATCTTTAACAGTTTCTCTTTCTCTGTGCACAGAGTAGTTGAGAGCGGGGAAAGTCTAGTCCCATCATGCTTCACATGAAATGGGGGTGGCCGTCATGACGTATCCCTTGCCAATCGGAGAAATTTGGGGTGTGTGTGGGGGACTGTGATGTTTTTGAAAGGAGAAGGGATGGTTTGGGGACCAAGAGGTTATATGACCAGTGGTAAAGCGGATCAGAACCTGGAGCAAGTCCAAGGAAGACTTTAATAAAGGCACTTTTGTCCTGGATCTCAAAAATAGGAAGCCTGTAGATTTATTTACAGCGTAAACAGGGTTTGTTAAACGGGTAGTCTCTAGGGGCGAAGGAATACTGTTAGCTGTTCTTTGAGAGAAGATTCAGGGGAAAATGACCTATGTAAAAGCTGGCATTTTAGGAGTCTAGAGATCGGCAACAGGACAAAACAAGGAGGAAAAAAAGAAAAGTCTTAATCTGAGAAAGCATTGGGGTAGTGCCGTTCCGGGAGAAATGTGAAACAAGCCCTTGCCTGAGAGAAATAGAGAAATTCAGTTGAAGTCTCTGGTATGACCAGCTTGGGTGACCTAAGTTAGTGGGGAGTCTTGAGTCGATGATAACTTCTTAGGAGAGAATATTCCTTGCTTCAGCGGGGATTCGTTGATGTCGTTGCGGAGATTGAAATCCAAAAGCTGACACATTACGTGGTAAAATGTCTTACAGGGAAGTACAGTTCAGTCTGTCTTCGGGTTGAAAATAAGACAACCAGAAAGGAGGTATGACTGACTTCTCTTTAATCCTTCTTCTAGCGAGCATTAAAACAAGGAAGGTAACGATGACACGAACAGATGTTCAAATACTGCTCTGATAAGGCTGAGAGAGAACTGTGTGTAGGTGAGAGACCGGTAAATTTCAAGGATGCATCTTAATTAGTCGTTAGGGTATAACAAATGTGTTCAAAAGCTTACCTGTTCCTGGGTAGGAGAGCATATCTGAAGTCCAGAAATCTGGCATCCCAGGTAGCACACTGCTTTTAGTTCTGTGCGTAAAGGTGTGGTGGTGGTTCTTGTTGGATGTGGGATCAGACATACCTAAGAGCAACCATAACCGCGGTTATTAGCTTGAAATAAGATCTAAGAGTATGATTATTTTTTTTCATCTCAGCTGATATCTATCCTGACACGTCCTGTGGCTTACTGAGGATGTGCTCTGGTTTGCGCTGCTGCTGCTGGACTGGTGTTGCTGCTTGCTGGATTTGGTGGTTTATCGCAAGACAAGCAGCAGACAGGTCGTCATCTCCGGTTCTCGGTTTGAGAGGTACTTAGAGTGTGTTGTGAGTTCCTGGGAAGATCTTGCAGACTTCACGGGGAGGGGCGGGGTACGGTCATGTTCAGGGCGGCTTAGAGGAAGGCCCTGTGTCGTCGTGGCCGTTGCTCTTGTGAGTTCAGAGATTCCTTTAAACTCCAATGAGGGAACTCTCACTAGGAGTATAATTCTTGCCTCAAGTTGTTTTAACCGTGAAGAATTAAACTGAAGAGTTTATAGTGAGCAATTGAATATCTCTCTTGATTTAAGAAGGAATCATTCAGAAAGTGAGCTAAGTGGGGGTTTCTGGACTGCCTCGGGAGGTTAGTCTGGGAGAGGCTGGCTAAGTAATTCACTTTATCAGGACTGTTATGAGGTGTGTGCTGTGCTTTGCATTCACTTGGCTCTGTGAATGGGGAACAGCCTTACTCATCCTTGGTTTAACCATCTTTCATCGGTGAGGAAGTGGATAAGCAGGCTTCGGCTTCACTTCCCCCCTCCCCCTTTCTCTTTTGATCTCTGCAAAGGTACATTGTCATTTTGTTTGGGGGATGGTTTGTTGGTTTTGTTGTTTGGGGTGGTTTTTTGTACAGAAATGAAGGCAGTTAGACCGTTCCTTAATTCATTGTAACCTTATCAGAGGTTACCAAAAAAATCGCACCATTCCCACCTGCGTCTCTCCTTCACTGCAGTTCTGCAGTAACTCCCCAGCCCGTGCCACCTTCTCTCATGCAGGTGATTCTCTCAAAACTTGTACTTTGGGATTTGGAACAGGATTTGAACTCTGTGGCAGACACGCAGGAAGAAGGAGCTTGTTTTTGTGGAAGCGGCACGGCTGTTGGGAAGGATGGGCTTGTTCAGGGCTGCCCTAGGACAGAAACATGCTTTCCAGCCTGGGTCTGGTAACTGCTGTAGTAGGTTGTCTTAGAAGTCGAGTGTGTTGGATGTTGTACCGAAACTAGCACAAAAAAAAAAAGAAAAGAAAGGAAGGGGAGGTGTTCTTGTGTGGCTTTTCGCTTACCATGGTTAGACTTAGCGAAATGCTATGGTTAAGGTGACTGAGTTCTTGAATGGCTAGTTCTCAAGGAAATAAGCTGACGCCTTGTACCGCTGCTCCCACCCTGCTCAAACCAGCGATTACTTAATTTTGAGGTGTTAAAAAAGAAAACCTTGACTACAGAAAGGATGCCAGGTGAAAGAATCGCTTCCATTCCGCTTCTTACACGAAATTTCCCCAACACGCTTATTTTAAAAGATGAATCTGCCTGATGTGTTTCCATACACCACCAGTCGCCTTCCCCTGCCCCCTCCCCCAGAAGAAAGGAAAGCAGAACGCCTGCCTCTCTGCCTGCCTCTCCAGATGAAGGATGGCCAACCTTTGGCTTGTCGGCCGTTCACGTGGGATTCCCCTGCTGAGACTGTCGCATGACTAGCGGCGCGACTGGACTGTGCATTGTGGGGATGGTTGGGCAATGCGAATTTTTGCTGTGGGAGGAACCTGGACTGGTAGGGGCTCTCGGAGGCCGATGTTACAGAGCCAGCTGGGATTCCGGCTGCTTGTGGGATCTTACTCCCTTGTGGGGCTCCTGGGATGCGTTGCTGTCTTCCTTTGTGGTTCTGTTGTGGTTTGCTTGGAGATTAGTGGTGTCTTCTATGGCTGTGTCCAGCATTAAGATTTTTGGTAGGCAGCTGGTAGAGTCAGGAGGGCTGAAAACCCCTTGTCTAATTTGGTAAAGTGTAACGATGGTGGTGTTTTGGGGTAGGTGTCTTTTTCTCTTCAGTGTATGCTGAAAGGAGTTGTTTTTGGTTTGAGGTGCCTCCAGGTATGCAATGAACTTGGGAATAGCAAGATGGGGACTCCAGCAGCTGAGCTGTCCCATTTGCTGCTGCTATCGATTCAGTTTAGCGGTGGGAGTGATGTGTTTGATACATGTTCACTCCTTGCCTCTCAGGTGATATGGTACATCCCCAGTACGCAGTCGGTCACAGGCAGATCGATCTGTGGAGGGAAGGCACTGGGCAGAAAACCTGGGGACTGGGCATCTGGAGCGCGTTGTCACTCAGCTGTGGTACAGCGCCTCGCAATGCCTGGGCTCGACTGCCTCCCTCCAGGTGCCTTCTCTGGGAGCCTGTGCAAACAGGCACATCAGCCTTCCCCTACCTACTAGCTTTACTCGGATACTGGTGATGACTTCAGGAGAAAAGGAAAGCTCTTCTGATTTCTCTTACCAGCATTACTTGAAGCTCTTCATCATAATGCTTCTTGAGGTTGGTGGTTGCTTTCCCAGAGCCTTTTCCTACCCCATCCTTCTTGGCATGGTCTTTTGTTTTGTTTTTAAACTAGGATGAAGGCTGGAAAGCTTTCTTTGCCCTCCTTTAATTGTTACCTTTATCTGATCTTTGCAAGAACTTTTTTTTCCCCTGCTGGAGTATTGTACTTAAATCTGTATAAGAATACATACTACATTTTTTAATATCTTTTGTACAACCCATTTTTGTAGCTCCCAAGATAGCTGAAAGCTACTGAATGACTTCTTGTGGTCCATCTAATCATTTATAAGTCAGGGCATGGTTCGAGACACACAGTGAGCTAATTTAACCGGACATTGTTAGGAAAGGAGAAGTTTCCTCTTTGCCTTTGTCCCCCTGCACCCTTCCTCCCAACCGCATGGCTCTGCTACTTTGTTATAGCAGCAGTGCTTGTCAGGTCCTTCTGCGAACCTCTTTAGTTCACTAAAATGGCAGAAAAATAACTCGGTAAAATGGAGAGCATTTTGCTGTTGTAATGAATCAAACTGGCTCATAAAAGGATCTGATGAACACCAGAGCTGGTGCTGAGGATGAGGGGGCCGGTGGCTTGGAGAGCAGCAAGCCCTTTTCATCTTTTCATTTGGGTGGCAGTCGGCAAGTGGATTGGATCAGTTGCCTGGGAACCTTCATGGGATAAATAGAAATAAGAGTAATCGTCTGGGAAGCAAAGGACACCAGAAGAAAAAAAACCTGCTGGCCTGAGTTCAAATTGATATTAAAATTTGTTTATTCTAGTGATGGTATGGATTTCACGCTATAAACAGTTTGTTAGAATTAATAACCCGCTGCCCAGAGGTGGCTTTTCCTCTTGAGGTAGGAGACAAAACCCTAAAAGGTTTACTGGTGTATAAATGGCTTCTCCAAGATTTCAAATTTTAAAGTATTTAAGATTAAATACAATTTATACACAAGAAAGTATATTACTTAGGAGGTGGCATTTGTGGTTTTTCCTTTTTTTTTTTTTTTTAAACCTGAAGTTCTTCATTATGCTCATCCACCTTCTGAGCCATTTGTCTCAAATTTTGTCAAATTGATGTTTAATTCAGTGAATTCAGGTAGTTTCCTGTTAGTTTGAGATGGTTTGAGAGCTCTTGCCCGTAGTGGATGGCTGAGAGTGTTACTTCCTATCATGCTCCATAGCTTTCTCAACAAGAAATGGAGACACTTAGGTAAAACTGGTGAAAACATCCTGCTTGGTTACTCTGGTAATACTCTTTCTCCAGAGAAAAAGGGGCAGTTCACAGTGTGTAGCTCAGCAGAGGGATGAATGCCTTACAAAAATTCAGGATGTAGCTCCTGCTCAGGCCACCTGCCAGCTTGAGGTGGCTCTTTCAGGGCAGCAGGAACATGGCATAGGAAGCTGTTTGCTTTCTGAAGAGCCCCGGTTGTTTTCTGAAGTTACTTCAGTAAACTGCCTACAGAAGGGGGCTTCTTGGCAGGTGGACCAGTGGAAACTCATGCTTTCCTTCCATTAAGGCACAGGCAGTTGCCCAGATCTTGAGGAAAAACTGGAAGATAGACACTTGCCATAGTTAACCAAGCAAAAAAGACACCCCAGCCCCAATATGGTGCATCATCTGGATTGCTCTCCACAGGTTTTACATGTGAAAAAATGATCCCTTTATCAGCTCCAGAGGATGGTAGGAGGAGCAGGAGAGGGGACTTAAATTCTATCTGAAGGCACTAAGGATATTGCAAGCTGCTTTTGGTGTAAACTCTGAGGAGTGGTGGCCCTGGCTAGCGTGGTGTGTGTTCAGAGTGAATATTGTAGTTACTAAAAGCAGCTTGTTTACATTAGGAATTGTATGTGCTAGCTCTAATGGGCTTTAGGAAGCCCAGAGCACAGCTGTAGAACATCTGGCTCTGGGACCCGATCTTGTCTGCCTGATGAATTTTTGTCCTGCCTTTCACGTTCAGATTTAAAAGAGAAAGAAAATGTTTTGTTTTTTTTTTTTAAAGAGAAAAGTTCTTAGCCTTCCTGCTTGAAGACTGGTTTACACTTGAAAGGCTATCATGCTGTTGTCTTGAACGCAGAACTTAAAATAGCAACTCAGTATTAACTCCACTTCCTCTTTAATCTGATCATCTTGCTTGCTATATGACCTTATAACACCTTAATTTAAAGGCTGCTTATTCCAGTGGATTAAATTTGGAGGTATCTGGAGTGGTGGGCATTGCTACAGGAAGGGTTTAAAAGGAACTGAGAAACAGTCCTTCCCTAAAAAAAAAAAGGGAGGGGGAGGAGCAGGAAGGAGGGTATTTTCCCACTTGCTGATGCTGGCTGTTGGCTGATGCATGGTCTGTGCAATAGCACAAGGTTTGCTGAAAGGTCAGGAGGATTTTTGAGCACATGATTCTGCTGTACCACCTGAAAAAGTATGTTCCTTTCCAGTGAGTGAATTTCGATGTTCCTTGTCTCAATTATGCATGGAAGGGGTAGAAGGCAAAATACCTGTTTAGAGTATGCACCCTTGAGAGTTTGGATGGGTTTTGTTCTTTGGCAGGCTAGAGGCCTGAGCAGGTGGCTGGAAGCCGAGAACCTCAGTGCTACTCCAAACCGGTATTCCAGGTTCACAGTGATGTGTTCTGAGGTCTGCGTACTGGGATTTGCAATAGCTGCTGTTTACCTAGCAGCTCTTGTCGTGTGATCTTGGTTCTTTACCAAGCTACTGCTCTCCCGAAGTAGATAGCACTATCCTTAAAAAGCAGGGTTGACCTGATACTTAGCACTTAAAAAAAAAAGTCTGGTTTAAGTGTTTAGAGTCTGAGTAGTAGCCTGCTGTTTTTCAGATTTCATGTCCTTTAAATATTTTTTTTAGGAGTAAATGCTAAACAACTACATCTTGTGCACTGAGTTTAGGGATTATAATCTTCCCCCTTGTCCTACACAGTTTCCTGAATAAGCTCTTCCAAATAGTCTGTGATGGAGATCAGGTTTAGGAGTAGATTTCAGGTAGCATACTTTGTGTGTGGCACACTGTGCTGTATTATTAGCTGGTTTGTCTCACATTCTCTGTGAGGCCTTTTTTTTTTTCCTTCTTTATTTTATCTAACTTCACCAAACTAAACTGCAACCAAACAAATCTCTGTGGTTCCAAGCAAAAAGGTATGTAATTTGCTGGGTGTGATCTGGGAGTTAACGGTGAGTTTTACTGTACCTGGGAAAACTTTGACCGTCTCCAGTCCTTGAGAAGAAACCACTGGCTGGTGCTGCCTTGTGCCCGACAGAGGTTTCGCGAAAGGGCTCTTCTGCACTGGGCACAGGCTGCTGTCTTCAGGCTTGGGCCTATGTCAGCAGAGAACGGCACCAGCACCTTTCTTGTGTTGGAGGAAGCAGCACAGCCTGGAAGATGTGAAGATGCAGAGTTCTTCCATTGCTTACCGTGGCATTCCCTGTGCCTTCGGTGTTTGTCAAGGGGAAACCCTATCCCTAATGTAGGAGGCAAGCACGGTCCCATTTTATTGGTAATAGGGTTAGTTTTCAGCAGCTAAGATGTTGCACAATGGCTTGTGGATTGGAACTGAGGATTGAATTCAGTCTTCTAGTAATTCCTTTAAGTGCTTAACCTAAATAGTTGTAGTTATTTTAAGTACCCTTTTATAACAGTAGTAAAACTTCAGGCCAGAGCTTTGGGTTAATAGTATCTCTTAAAACTGCTGTTAAATCAGAAAGAGTGTGAATATTTTAATTTTTTCACTACTTTGTATTGAAATATGAAAAAATGCTTCTAATGCGAGTTCAGTATTCCTAAAAGTTCCATTATAACGTAACTTTGAGTTTTGAGTTATTCCCAAACTGAACTTAAGAATCACTGCAGGCACTCAGTAGCATCCAAAGAAGTACTGGGTGGTGCTGCAGTATTTAGTATTGTCAGCATTTCTGTTACTACCCTTGTCCACTTAATTTTTCTTTCTCAAGGAGTTAAAACCAGATCATAAACTCTCTTTGAATATTTTTGCTGTTGGAATAGGGTAATCATGTATGTAGGAATGGTAGGACATCAGCAGACTCTATTACTTCTTCTTTTGGGTGTCTCGTTCATGCTGTGGTCATCTCCAGTGTGATCTCTTGCATTCTTGAAGGTACTGATAGGTAGGCATGGACTGAAATACAGTTTCTTCATGAAAGGAAGGTGAAATGATACACTGGAAATTGTGTATTACTGAAGTACCTGATGGCCAAGACCTATTAAAACCGTGTTATGAATATGATCTTGCTTTTTTTAGTACCAGACAATAGCTCTGCTGGTTGAGACCAAATGCCTGTCTCATCCAAAATCCTGCTTCACAGTGACCAGAAACAGAGCAAACCCCTCTCAGCCTCCACAACTTTGCAGCTCAGAATTAGCTTGGAAAAAGTGATAGGTAACACTCAGTGAATTTTTCTTGCATGAATTAATCTAGTCTTTTCTTGGTCTGTGTAAACTCCTGGCTTCCATTGGGACTGTGGCAATGAGTTCTGCAGCTTAAGTACACATTATATGAAGAACTGCTTCCTTTTATTTGTTTTATTTTGAACCTACCACCTGCTAGTTTTGTTTGATGTTCTCTAGTTTCCTTGTTAAAAGAAAAGGGAACAATGGCTCACTACTTACCTGCTCCATGCTGCTCCTGGTTTTGTAGACTCTTACTGACTCCCTGGTTGTCCCTTGTAAGCCTGGAGTTTCTGAAGGGTGTTGTGATGCCTGCTGTCCCCCCCGCTTTGGTTTGTCAGTAATTTTACTCTGGGAGGTAAGCAGAGCAAACACGGGCACTGCAGACAAATCTTTTCTTCCTCGATCTGTTCTAGCTCCCGAGTCAGTCTTGAGAATGAGATAATGGGGTCAGAGCGCAGTAAACCAGTCAGATTGTATTTTCTCAGGTGCATTGCATTCTATTTACCCGTGCTGAATCTCATCTGCATTTTGTTGCACCTTTGCTGTGTACGATGAAGGTCTGCTGCCTCTTGCATAGCTGACTTTCATTTTTAGCAAAACGAACTTGTTAATGTGATCAGCAAACTGACTTGCAGGCTCACCACCTGGTCTAGATCTTTTATGTGCAGGTTAAACAACAGGTCAGGTGATGTTTTGTAACACCTTTTTTTTTTCTTCTTTTTTTTTCTGTATTGAACTGGTTACTTAAGCATGAGAAGACCTTCCCTCTCTTGCTGTTGTAGCTTCGCTTCTTTAGGAACCTTTGGTGGAGGAATGTTGTTCAGCACCTGGTATGTGTTCTGGTCATCCAGTTAGCCCAGACTTTGACCACTTACTGGTTGCTTCAAAGAATTCTCATGAGTCAAGACAAGACTTCTCAATGGGAAAGAGCCAGTGTCACTTCTGTAGTCTGTATTTATGTCCCCATGAACGTTCTTTCTTACATCTTCCAGTTTCTTGCCCTGCTGAGAAACAGGACTTGCTGGAGGCTGTAGAGAGCTGGGTGTTGGTCTCTTCGCACACATGACAGGTGATAGGACGAGGGGAATGGACTCAAGCTGTGCGAGGGCAGGTTCAGATTTGGCATTAGGAAAAAGTTCTTCACCAAAAGGTTATGGGGCATTGGAACAGGCTGCCCAGGGAAGTGGGTGAGTCACCATCCCTGGATGTATTTAAAAGACAGGTAGACGAGGTGCTCAGGGATATGGTTTAGTAGAGGAGAGGTACGGTTGGACTCTCAAAGGTCTCTTCCAACCCAGTGATTCTGTGATTCCTGATAGTCTAAGGGTATGATGCTCAGTTGCTATGAAAGCAGCGATTGACACCAAGTTATGCAGTGTAGTGTATAGATCAGCTATTTTATCCTTCAGCTTTTCAGCACTCTTGGGTGAATACCATGTCTCTTTGGTAACTACCTACTGTTTGCTTTGGTTTGACCCAAACAGCCTCTAAGGCTTTATGCAACAAAATAGGTGAAAGCCTCCCTTAGCTTCTTCCATGACAGCAGATGCAAAAATTCCAATTTATATTTTCTTGGAGTGTTTCTTTCGTATCTTGGTTATATGTTAGCCCAGTGGATTCTCTAGCAGCCTTTGTGTACCTGGTGTTTGTGAAAGGACCTTTTATTACTTTGCCCTTTTATGAACTTACCTTTTGTTTGCAGTTTTACTTGCTAGTTCTTCCCCCTCCTTCTCTGCCCACCCCCCCCCCCCCCCCAATGAAAAATGTTACTGATAGCCTCCCCAGCTTGTGGTTTAACTAGGAAGACATTTTTTTCTTGGGTTTCTGCATTTTCAGTACAGTAGTTTTGTCCGTTTTCTGCAAATGTTTTGTCTGTCTCACTTTGTTTCTCTTGCCAAGCTTCCTCATTTTCATGCATTTTCTCTCTGAAAGTATAAGCACTCCAATAACACATTTCTGTTGCTGGGGTTTTTTTGGTGTTTTTTTTAAGGGATGAATGCTAAGCTTAAATATATTTAATGGATTTCATTAGCAGTAGCCATGATTCATGGTATAGTCAAGTCAAATATGACAGGGACAAATCTGAATGTAATATAACTTGTTGGATGTTGAAAGGTCCATAATGTAGCTAAACGCAGCAGTGTTGCCCCATGTGCTTCACCATAGCTGGGGAGAAGTTTGATAAATAATGTCTTATGCTTTCATAGCCTGTTTTCTTGCCAACAAACTGGTCACCTTACCAAGTTGTACAAGTGGCATGGAAATTTATTTTGAATGCCACTGATTTATTTAAGAGGGGGACAAAGTATGTGACTGTGTCCTTCACTTAGAATTCCCCATCAATTGTAAATTGATGCATTTGTTCAAATATACAGTGTAAAATAGTATTACAATCAAGCTGTAGTTATCATGGGAACCATAACTTTGACTTTTCATTTTCTTGGCTTATGTGAAAAAACCGTGCTGTAATATATTATTTAATTGTTCAGTACTGAGGTCTCTCTGTTTTATCATAGTATGTGACATGCTACAGTGCCACTCTGTGTAAAAACCTTTGGTGCTGGAGGCAGCAGTGGAACAGTGAGAGTTTATTCATGTATAGATATGTGAGTACCATATTTAGAAAAACGTTTGCATAAATAATAACCACTTTGAATGGGTGGTGTTTTGTTTGGGTGTTTTTTGAGAATTATGTTGCTTTGCTTAGCTGAAAGGTCCGTGGAAAGCAGAAAGCCTGTAAATCTGAAGTCATAGGCATCAACTGTTACTGCTGAGTTTCATTTGATAACTTCTGCTATCCTGAAAGTTATTTAGACTTTTGAAGTATTCTGTAATGTGCACTCATGCAGGATTTTACCATAAGCAACTGAATTTTGGGGAGTCTTATGCTTCAGTAATGGAAAAAAAATGTTTGCTGTATAAAGATTGTGAAATATTTGAGACCCCATAGTCATGAAGTCAGATGAACTGATTTTATAAAGAATGAGCAGTTGCATTTTCAAGATGGATGCTCTGAAAGGTGGAAGGATGAGTTCCTAAGACTTAATTATAATTTTAACAGAGATCTTAGCAAATTATTTTTGTTTTTTTCTTACCAAGAATGCAGGTGTTAGGAAAGGCTTGTGCCTTTTCCAACTGTTGAGGAGTCACGGTTGTGCTTTGAGAAGTTAATTTTTAAACTTTCTCATGGAACCTACTTCAGTTTTTAGATAGCGTGCCATATGTACAAGATAAGCTCATCAGGTTTTTTGTTCTTAAAATAGGTTAAATTGCAATCAAGGTGCTTGCAGGTAAGTTTGTTGAGGGTAATGGGGAAAGAAACTACACTAGAAATGTAGGGCTTTAGAGGAGTTTTAGGATGGGGGTCGTTTCTTCAGATAATACTAGCAAAGCACCGAGAAGAAAGTAGAGGGGTGGTTTTCTGTCTGCAAAACGTGGGTCTGTAACAAAACCTTAAGTAACAAGGGTTGAAACTAATCCAGCCTAGACACAATCAAAAGGTAAATTCTTTTAGGTGGTGTTTAATGAGGGATGCTTTTGCCATGGTTTGTATCTATTCCTGAGCTAATGCCTTTTGAATTTCTGCCTTGAAGTAACTTCCATGAAGGGAAATCTGGAGTATCTTAAAAAGCTGCGCAGTTCTTTTGCATTAGTACAGCATATCTCAGCGATTGGAAGATCTCAAGCAGTCAGGCATTTAGTGCCCAAGTTTAAATCTTAGAATCATAGAATATACTGAGTTGGAAGGGATCCATAAGGATCAAGTTCAGCTTTTTGAGTTGCACTTTTACAGTAATCTCAGTCACTACGACTTCTGACCATAAGGAACACTGGAACAGAACCTTCTGAAGGCTACTTGCTGAAATACATTGCCTAAATACTTGTGTTAAAAAGTGTCACTAGAAAATCTGATATGAAAAAATATCAAGAAGACAGTTGGAGAAGATTTTGTTATGGTCTATGAATAACTGATAAGCAAAACGAGGTGCTGTAATGCTGGCATTTCCCTCCTATCCTCCTTGTCCTCCTTCCTCCCAGCTCACATGGGATTTGGGAAGTGGCATTGGGAGGGGGAAGTAGGTTTTACTCTAGGAGCGTGAACAAAGCTGTGGATTATAGGTATCTGCTCTCGTTTCTGTAAGCCTTGTCCAAGGCTTATATCACTTTTTTGTTCCTCCCATCCCCCAGCAATAAGGCACTATCTGTTGGGTCTGGCATCAGGCTTTTAAAAGGCCATGAAGTTCTTAACAAAGACCTCTGAGGAACTGGGTACTGCACTACAAATGACAATTACTCATTTAATTGTAACTTTGGATTGCTGAAACCCAAGACAACTGTATATTAGGTTTCTTTATTTTAAACTATGTTAGAAGCTCAGCGCTTTAAGTCTGAAATACACACAAGGTATCAAACGAAGAGTCAGGACAGCCTTTCTGTAGGGCCAGATGAGTCTTTCAGATAAGTTGATTTAATGATTTTGTTAGTATTTTCTTATTTATAATCTAAAAGGCAGGTGTGTTGGTGACCGGTATGGAATTAAATCATTTACTTAGGGTTCTGCATCCTCCTTTCAGCAGATTTATGGAGCACCTTATGCATTACCAGAATAGAGCCTCAACATGCAGGGTTTGTTGTAGGATAAAATAAAAACTGACTCTTTGATAGTAAATTGTCAGTTTTCCTTGCGTATTCAGAGGCCTGAATACATCTTTGTTCCTTCTGGTCTACCCAGAAGTTTAACTCACTTTGAGTTAACTACAACAACATGCTCTTGGAAATGTTTCTGTGGAAAGTACTTAGAAATGTTCATAAAGATGGACCATCCAGCTGTGGTTCTCGTGCCTCCTTTTCGCCCTATATGATTCTTGATAGGAATCAGGCAGACATACATGATAGGAGCATGGGTTGATTTACATTTGCTCATCACTCAACCTCATTTTCTTATTAATGAGAAAGGTCAAGATAAGTGGAAGGAAATAAATTGTTTCTTTCTAAGCACAGTTTTTACACAGCTAAAAATGATGCTTTTTCTTTCTTTCTTCACCTTTTACTGTTCCATGTCCACAAAAAGAAATAGTGAAATTACCAGTTAGAGGCTCTACAGCTGGAGGAGGAGAAGGATAATCCAACTGCTTAATGTGTCGGGTATAAATGGAAGATGCCTATCTGAATATTCAGGTAGATAGTACCAAAGGTGTAAGTTACTACAGAGATGTAATTTTGGAGTTACTTTAAAAAAAGTGCAACTTCAAGGAAAAAAAACCCGACATATTATTGCTCTCTTTGAGTGGGCAAGCAACAAAGGGCCTTGAAGCAGAGGGTCTGGATAGTTTTGGAATATGGGGATGTTGTTTAAGATGGTGGACTTAAGTCCCTGGGCTTGGAAGGAAAAATACAACTTCTGTGGTTGCATAGATGGCAACTTAGAGTTGGCAACACTGTTGACACCAACATTGCAAACACTTTGTATTTTTATAGACTGAAGTGCCACAAGTTATCTCCATCCTTCCCAAAAAAATGTGAGGCGATCTGAATTCTCTTCACAGAATCACAGAATCACAGAATTATCAAGGTTGGAAAAGACCTAAAAGATCATCCAGTCCAACCATTCACCTATTACTACTAGCTCCCACTAAACCATATCCCTCAATACAACATCCAGTCGGTGACTCCACCACCTCCCTGGGCAGTGCATTCCAGTGCCTGACTACCCTTTCCGAGAAGTAGTGCTTCCTAATGTCCAGCCTGAATCTCCCCTGGCGCAGCTTGATACCATTCCCTCTAGTTCTGTCACTGCCTACACGGGAGAAGAGGCCGACCCCCAGCTCACTACAACCTCCCTTCAGGAAGTTATAGAGAGCTATAAGGTCTCCCCTGAGCCTTCTCTTCTCCAGGCTGAACAATCCCAGCTCCCTGCTCTTAGCATGTTCTGTCTTGTGATAGCCTGGTTGTATCTAGCTATTCTTCTGGTCATGGATCATCATTTACCATGTGTGATTACAAAGTGGTTGTATATTAATTGATGGGATCAGTTTAAATATACGTGCGTCTGGCATTTTGTGTAACAAGTCCAAACTTTATGTTGGATTTCCTTATGTCTTGTAATTTCTCTTTAAAAACTTTGTGAAATTAGTAACTTGGATCTGCTGCGTGTTAATAGCATCCATAAAAGTGATCTGTGAAGGAGAGTTGGTTTTTTTGGAGGTGAACAAAATTTAGTCACACCTGTTTTGTTGTGCATCTTTGTTGGAGGCAGGGTTTCTGTAACATGAAATGTCATTCACTGGAATTAAACTGATTACATACTGAGGCTGCTGTTTTAAGATACAGGTATTTTCAACAGTGGAAGGTTAAAAACGATACCTTGAAATATGTTCCTGTTACCTTGAAATATGTCTTGAGTCAGCAGCTAAGTCAAGTTCTTGTTTTGAAACTTGATAGATCCCAGCCTCTGGTATTCCTTCAAATAAAACTGTCTTTTGCTCAGAGATGGAACATTTGGAGTTAGTCATAGATGGGAGCTTTGTGAAGCTGTGAAAATGAGGCTCAGGTTATAGAGACAGAAATGACCCTTTCAGAAGTTTAATTTGTTCATTCAAGAGATTTGGCATAGTCAAGTGTAGAAACCTGTTCTCCAGAACAGTGTTAGTTTTCACTGTATCCGTGTATATAGTTCTATTTTTTTTGTTGGCTGGCTAACCAGCTACAGCAAGGTGATTGCGTGAGGTAAAGCAGAGAAATGTCAGAAGGAAAGTTGTCCTCTTGCACTAATTTTTGTATATTAATTTGTTCAGGTTAATCTTCATTTATGATCCTGAAAAATCTGAGTTTCCCACTAGAGAACTAATAATTCTTTAGCAGATAAATTTCTCTCTGATGTGGGTGTTTGCTTTAAGCTTTAGGATCAGATTTTTGGCAATCTGGAAATTTTTGGTTTCTTCTTATATGTATAATTATGATTCAGTTGGATCCATTGTATGCAGCTTTAGGTAAAAGATTAATCTATACTGTGATGTCAGATGTTGGAAGTGGCAGCTGTTGATGATGATGTTTTCCTGAGCCAGTAGTACTGCAATTCTCTGATACCGCAGTTGGTGTCCCTTGAAAAACGCTTTTAAATTGTTGGAGAAACATCCTGTGTGATGGCTCTTGTATCTAACGAGTTCTTAGATGTTCCTGAAAGATTTATAGTGAAGTCTAAAGCATTTCAAGGCCAAGTATAGCAGTCTTGTCAGATACGGCTTTACAGCCTAGTGACTTATAATGAGAGTAGAAAGTAATTAGAAATTGTCCATGTCTTTACTGAGTACTGATGAAAACTGTGGCTCAAAGGTTAATTCAAATAATAATTAATATTGGTTTCTGTCAGAACAGGGTGGTAATGAAATCTTTGTGGTATGATGACTCTGAATTTAAGAAGTGGGTGCGTAAGAAGTGGAGGCTACAGTTTACCTTTTCTGATTATATTCAGTTATCTTACAATCAGCAGGATAGCTTGATAAAGTGTAATTTGAAGGCAATTTAAACATACTCAGAAATATTGCAACCTACAGTGAAAATCATCCAACATGTTGCATCTATTTAAGGAGGCAGATTCACAGCTAGATTGCTGAAGTAGATGGATTTACTACAAATGATCCTTAAGGACCGTGTAAGAATTTTTTTGTTGTTGTTGTTAATAACTGAGCAATACCATGTGTTTGTGGGAAGTATTCTTAATAAGATTTGCTAGCATGAGAAATGTGGGATGTTACATTGATGTTTGTTTAAATTGGACTAGTTTCAATGAAAGCGATAGACCAGGTTTTGCTGGCAACCAAAACAAATTCTGTTCATTTTCTTTTCCCTGAGTTGAAATTTGCTGTTGGAAAAAAAAGTAGTGCTGTTAGCTTTTGCATAAGCTAAACCCCTAATTTTTTCAGTTGTGAGTAGTCTGTGAGCTACTAGACCTGTTATTTTGAGAAGCTTTTCATGAATACTTTCCTGTCTTCTGGGCTTTTTTTCCCCTCTATCTGTACTGATCCTGTTCTTAAAATCTGCCTAACGAAAAGCTTCTCCAGAAAGTCACAGCTATTGGTCTGATGGGTCCAGATAGTTCTGCTTAACATCCCTTTCTCAAACCTCTTCTTTCTGTTCAATCTGCTTGTCTTAAATGCAGCTGGACTGCCTCCCACAATTTTAAACTTGCTGTAACTTTAAGGCTGCTTAGTGCCAAAAAGCAACCTTCAATGCCTCTAAATTAGACCTGAAAAAATCAGATATTTTCATTCTTAGATTTGTGGAAGTGGATCAGAAGACTTTTTTTTTTTCCACTCACCTGGATAATACTTTCCATACAGACCATTTCAGTTCTTGGGAAGCAGAGGGTCAAGACTGTCAGGACTGGACCTCTCCAGAGCAGAGGCACCCAGTGAGAAATTAGTTACATGGGAGGTGTGTGCATGTTCCAGGGGTGTTTCAAAACTGTTGAGAGAGGTGAGGCATTACGTGTATTTCTCAGCGCTACTCCTGCTGTTCTTGCTGCTTGCTTCGCTTTCTCAAAAGCCTGGATGAGAGAGTCTGTGCTGAAATTTCCACTAGATGAGGGAGGGGGGTGGTGTGTGCAGGAAACCAACCCAAATTTTAATAGTAGCACTCGGGAGAAGCTCACTGCATGTTAGATGCTTAATTTTTCTCTATTGTAAGCAAAGAAACACTGGCTTGGGAACTGAGCTGCACTTGAGCCTCATGGAGATGTCTGTAGCTGTAGGGTTTGAAGACTCTAGTGAATAAACTCGATTAGGAAATAGAGACTTTTTATCTAAAATGAAATCTGCATACAGATTTAAAAAAGCTATCGAAAGAGGAATCTAAAGGAGGGTGGCTGAAGTCTTTCTTAAGGAATTAAAGTCGCACATTTATGGTTTCATTCTTCAAGAGGAATCCATTGTCAATCCAGAGTTTGCCCAGCTTCTGGAGAAGGTCTGCTGCAGGGGTAGCAGGAAGAAAGATCTTCCTAACTCTGAAATATTGTGAGATTTACTGAAATGTAAGCTTCCAATAGAAAAACACTCCACTTGTAGTGAGACCTAAATGTGCCAGAATTTGTGGTAGTACTTAAAAGCTGTCGGTACAAATGTGGATTGAAAAGTACAAGTAGATGCTCTGAACATCCTAAAACCATTTAAAAAATATATTTGTTTGAGTCACATACTAGGTCATTCTCTCAGTCCCTTTCTATGACAGATCTACATATCTATACAGAGTTCTCAATGAAGACTACCCTTATTTAACTAGGGATGTAGTTACTGGTGTAAATATGCCATCTCCAAATAGCAGAGAGACGGACACAGTGGAGAGGGGTGGGAGTGGGGAGAAAGGAAGGAGGAGGATGGTCATTTCAGTTCATTTTTTTTAACATTGTAAATGGCAAAGTTGCTCAGGTTAGGGCTGCTTGAAATGTGCTGTAGGCTGTCCTATAGCTTGCTTTCTCCAGCCACTTGAAATTCTTTGGGAAGGGAATCTTCCAGAGGGTTGTATCTGTGCTGTGGAATAAACAGTTGTCGTGTGAAACTGATGTGAGCCTTAGTTTTACTCTGCCTCCACTAAAATACACTTTTACGGTAGTTTGTGCAGGATCAGCACAGAGGAGTACAAAGAGGGAGCTTTTCAGTACAAAGGCTGCCTGTTTGGCCTGCCCAAACCACCGTGAATGTGTTTAAAGGGGACTTTTATTACCATGGAAACTCTCAGACAGGAAGGAATTTGTCCTGCCATATCTAGAAAATAGTCTGTAATGGTCAGCTCTTGGAACAAAAGTGTTTCAAATGGTGGGATATATTTAAAAATTCTTGTGGTGAATATGTTTTTTTTAAAAAAGAATATGTAAAACCCAATCTTATGCTAATGGCCTCTTAGCATATGGGGATTTAGGGAAGACTGCGTACAAAGTGAGCAGGGGAAGTGTTAGAAGAAATCCAAGAAAGTTTTCCCTCTCTGTGTCCAGAAGGCTTCCTAGGTGTTGAATGGATGCAGATGAAATATTCTCACTTTAAGTAGTGTGTTTATCTGTCACAGCTGTTTATGGGGGGACTGTGCATGTGCTTGGCTTGAACTGCTGGAGGCAGTCCTCTGAGCACCATGGATTAATTGCTTTTGGAATAGCTTAACTAAAACCTGTTCTTTCACTCTCTTGATAAATATCCTTAGTATTCACAAATGGCCTTTATTTTCCTAAATCATGCCGAGATATAACATTTCTTGTCTAAAATAAATTCTGATGCCAGATCCCAGAATATTTGCACATCCTTCACTGGAGTTGAATGTTACGTAGTAATTCCCAACCCAGCAATCTTCCCTTCCAGCCAGCAGGAGTAGCTAGCGGTACCTACAATTTTTTTCCATGCTTTATGTAGTGTTCAGTGTTGATTTTATGGTGTGCTTGATCAGTTAAATGCAAAATATTTTTTCATGTATTTGATCAAATTAGAATTACTGGGGTGGGTTAAAAAAAAGTCATACCGACAGACACTGCTCCTCACCCTCTTTCTGTAGAGCAAATGCCTGGTTTGTTTTAATGCTGTGCTTTTCAGGTTAAGCTGCTGAACCACCTGACTGTGGCCCGAAGGCAGTTTGAGTGGTATAGTAATAAGCCGATCCAGTGGGTTGTGTGGCTTGAAGTCAGCCATAGCATGCTTGCTTCTTCCCTTGTGCTGTCACTGGTGTTCAGCTGCACCCATAGTGATGATCTCCTGATGGCAACTAATGGTTAGATCAGCTTACCTCTAGCGTCAGGCTGCACTTGAACATTTTCTTGAGATGTTTGGGGTAAGCAGTAGAATGAAACCATCTTGTTTGTGGTTAGGAACAGTAATAACTAAGGAGGAAAAACTGTCATGAAAACTTTTCGCTACTCTGTCAATTTTGCACTTGCTCACAGCTGTCGAAAATCAGTGTTCAAAGTCTAATTCTACATGGCAGGCCAGGTAAAGAACAGTTTTGCAGATATAAATATATAAAGGAGTATTTCTGTGTGCCTTTTACAAGCATTGAATGACCTTGTTTGCATTATCTGGGTTAACACTAATCTGCTGCTCTCATATGAAGACTTCCGTCTTACATGTTGATCAGTTTAGTTTCTTGTCTCCTGACTTGAGGAGCCAAAAGGATTGCAGAAGGTAGTTCCAACCAGGATTAAAAGAAACAAAAAAACAAGGACCACCCCCTCCCCCCACCCTGCTGCTCTTGTTTATAAAACTATCTCTGCTTAATGACTCTGTTTCCCTCATGTAGTTTGGTCCATTTCCCTCATCTGAGACCTGGGCTAGACTGCTGTCCAGACTGCTAGGGGATGGGCATCTTTAATCATGGACAGTCATTTGTCTTTCCAAAAGCCTAGAAACCCCAGTTAGATGTATTTCCCTAATAGCTAGCTCAGTTGAGAAAGGAAATGCTAGTGACATCATGTATGACTTAATATGGTTATTAACTGCGCAGGTGTTGTAAAGCTGTGAATCTAAACTGTAGTGGAGTAATTGTACCGTATGTCAGGGGTTTTTTTCTTCAATTTTTATTCTTCCTTATTTAGCATGCTAGGTTTTTCCTCTTTAAAAATATATTTCTGTGCTACTTTGTTTCTGTAGTAATTCTTTTTTTTAAAAAAAAGAAGGAAAAATAAAAAGGCATCCTTCAAACCTTGATCTGGTTTTGCTCTTAATTCATCTGCTGTTTCCTTACTCATTTCTGGAGTGTGCACGTGTAGTTCTCCTTTCTCACCCTCCCAGTTCTGAGCTCTCTTCTCAAGCCGGCAGTTCTTCGTCTGTTCAGCTTTTCATGAAGAAGGCAAATTCCCAGCGTGCCCTCTTCTGCTACCTCCCTCTCCACTGAGGAGCTGGCACCCAGTGCCTGTGGGTCTGTGTTGCGTGGCTCTCCTGATGGGAAGTCTGGGAAGCACTAAATCATCCGGCCACGTACCGTTTCCTTCAACTTTCTCCCCAGCAGATCCCCAGGCTGGGTTTGCAGTACGGTGTGATGGCTGCGCACGGCTTTAAAGCTTGGGAGCAAGGGATGGGCTTTCTGCCCCCACCCCCTCACCCAACGCCTGCACAGACATTTCCCTGCTCTCCAGCTGCTCTGGTTTCCATCTGTTACAGGGCCTTCTGGTGTGACTGTTTCCTCATCTGCTGAGCCGAGTAAAATGTTGAAGGACCAGACACTGCGCTGACCCGGGGAATTAGGGGGTTGTGGTTTTGGAGAAAATGGCTCACATGCTGATTTTTTCTTTCCTCTCAGAAACTTGGCATGCAACACATGCACATCCAGTATCTTGAAAAAGTTCGTTAGGTGCATTCTAATTTCTTTGTAGCAAGCGTGTTTGCTCATTGTATGTGATGATGTAGGCCTGTCCTACATGGCGGGTGCCCCCTGCCCTAACAGGGGTGCTGTGCTTTGGTCTCTGGGCTCAGAAACGTACAGCAATGCTCAATATTAACTTGCAGCATGCAGTGAGAGAAATAGCAGAAGTCTTTATTTGTGAAGACAAAAATATGCAACTGGTAAGAAGTAGCAGAGAGCTGAGGGAGGTGTTAGGAAACCCTGGAGTACCCATTGCTTTCTTGGCCCATGGAGCAGGGGAACTTTACCCTGTGAGATGTCTTCCCTTTTGGCAGGCAGATGCCTGCTGCCCATCCCCAGGCTGCTATTTTAGGCTGTTCTTGTCTTCAGCACTTCTTCCATCCTGCAGCCGCTTGGATTATCCCTTTCACAGATCGTTGGGCTTGCTCTCAAGTGATACTGGTAGGTTACTGACAGCCCCAGAGATGGTGGCAATGCAGGCGTGCAACCGAGGAGTATTCCTATGGAGCAAAACCAACAGTACACCCATTCTATATCCGTGAAGAATTACAATGTTTCTGACTTGCTGGTATGTGTAAGCCCTGCAAAACTTCAGTAATTATTCTTGCAAAAGTCCATAAAATTACCAGAGTGCTGTCCCTCGCTAGTTGAGTTGTCCTAATGAGTGAGTAACTTCCATTTTCCTGATGACTGTGTCATCTTCCTCTTGGAAGTATTCATTCTTGGCTTTTAAAAACTGTTTAGACACTGTCAAATTGGTTTGGATTTCAAAATTACATGTGTAAATGAGAAACGTACCTAACACCCACTTTCGTAATTGAACAAAGCTTTTCTTTGCAGAACCTGACTGCTACTCAGCGTGTGGGAAAGCGTGCTCTGACAACTTGGGCTGTTTTTTGAGGACTTCTGTGATCTCACTGAAGGGTTTTAATATTAATTCATCACTAGTGTTATGTTTGTGTTTTGATGATAGTCACTTAGGAGATGGGTGTTAGGCAACCAGTTGAAAATTACTGTAAAGTGATTTCTTTTTTTTTTAAGTGGTTCATACATTCAACTTGAAATCCCAGAGCACATTAAAAGTGCTAATGCTTGTTCTCCTGAAAGCAAGGTTTCTATGTATTTTTCAAATTAGCCCCCCTCTGCCTCTGGATCCCAGCTAATAGGGTATATGTAACTTAACCACTGATTTCTAACCGGGGATAGTGCATTTATTAGCTTGATGTTGGCAGAAACTGATAACGGAGGAATAAAATAGTACAGAGTTGCCAACAGGAGCAATTGTTTGCCTTTTGGGAGGATAGATGTATTGCATTATCAGAAGTGTAATATGCTTCTGGACGGTTTTCTGTGCAAATGTGTAACTGTCGGTGCAGCTGCCACATGTCCTGTGCGAAGCGAGAAGCTCCGTGCCCATGAGACACGTTGCCACCTTGAAAATACAAGCAAATGAAACAGTGACCAAGGAGGGGAGAGAGGACTGGGTGAAACAGGAATGCTTTTACTGATGGGTACTAGTTGTATGACTTGGCACCTCAGTGCTCTGCCGTGAGGTGCTACCACGTTAATAGTTTAGCTGAGCAATGAGAGTTGGTAAGATGTCAGGTAAGAGGCTCTGCAGTGTTTCAGAACGAAGCTTCCCCACTTGAAGCATTACTAGGGAAGATAGAATATCAGGATCCAGGGGAATCTAGCTTGTGATTTCTAAAGTTTGGGAACAGTAAACAGTGGAATGAGTGTCTACTGATGGTTTAAAGGAGCTCGGTTGTTATGCTTGTCTGTGGAGCTACAAGGCTCTCAGATTAAGTAGCTGCTGTATGGTGTGACAGAAATGGGAAATTGATTGAAATGACTGAATTAGTAGTTACCTGGACTTCAGTTCAGCCAAAGCTGCAGATGGCTAGGTCAAAAAGTAGTAGGGTAAACTGGCTGGACAGTCTCCTGGCTAAAATGAAATGTGAAAAAATTGTAAAAATGTTTCAAGTGTGTGTTCTGTAGCCCCATTGCATTTGTATCTGTTATCATAAAAGGTGGTATGTCTTTCGTGAAATAACAGGTGGACACTGCTTTTCTAGCGAAGTATAAATGATGGGACTATATCGCTGTCGTGGGTTTGAAATAGAGGCGCCACATAGATTTCTATCTTGCAGATGCTCCTTGCATCACTGCTTTGTTGATGTATACTTCCTCCTTGCTTCTCAAATGAAACTCTGTCTTTAAACTTGTTTTAGTTGCATGCAGCTCTGGGGAAAACAAGGGTTTTGTAGTGCTGCTGTGGACTTTACCTGTAAATTTACCCCAGCTTTAATGCTGTTATTTTATTCAGTGTGTTAAAAGGTGTGAGAGGAAGCTCAGGTTTTTTCCTTGTTGTGAAGAAGACTACTTAGGGAACAGGTGTGAGACATGAAAAGTTAACTGTTCATTCTTAGGTAAAGTAATAGGTCATGGCTGTATCAATAATCTCAAATTATCAACATCTGCTAATTGTGAACCAGGCTGGTAGCATGGAGGTGGCTCTCCTGATCTAAATGAACTAAACTGAATTACATGTTTATTGTAGACAGAAAAATTGATTTAGCCTGTTTCTTAGAGCATCTTGATGATGTGAAAAAATTTAATAATCACTCCTGTATGTGATGCTGCTTGTAATCTTGAGATCCCTAAAAAACGTGAGTTTTTCCTTTCAGCAGACAGAAGGTGAAATGGGTTGTGGGTTTTTTTACCTAATGCCTCAATTACTATTTGCTAAAAATATTACAGATACATAAAAATTCTTGTTTCATAGCATCTTCCATCCCTGTTAAGGAAAATCCATTTTATATGGAGGTCAGGAAGAGTTGCTAGCAAATGTACACCATTTAGTGTTACTATTACCTAACTGCTGCATCTATAAATGTAAGTGCCTAAAAATGTGGGTATTGAATAATCAGAAAAATAAGTCTGATGCCATTTACGGTTTTGGATAAGTACAGATAGTCTTTTTTATATATATATATATATATATGATAATATCAGTGCTGTCAAGTCTTGAGGCTTAGAATTTACTCAATAAAACCTTCACCTAGCCTGCCCCTAGAAAGTTACTTAAGTAGTCACAGTTTCAACATACATGCAGCCTTCCCCAGAAGAAAAACACCACATGCACCAAAAAAAAAAAAATCTTAGTTTTAAATAAATACTTACAGCTTTTGGTAGCAACACCTATGGAATACTTTGAGAGTGGAGCCTGTGCTGTAACACAAGCTTGCAGTGAAAGGCATGGATGACACTAGTGAGAGGTGTGTTTGAAAGGGGAAGGTGGCAGCTGGCTTACCTGGATACTCAGAAGCAGGCTGGGACTCCTGACAGTCCGGATGAACAAATACGGTTGACAGCTGTTGCTATTGCTACTGCATTGCAGACATCTCTTGATTAAGTTGGTCCCAGTATCTCCCTTGCTTAATTATTCTTGTTTTGATTTTTTGAGCTGTGTGTTGGGTGCTGTGGAAATACGATGGGTACAGTTGGAGTGAAGTCCTTCTGTTAGCATCCATTAAACTGAAAAGCTAAAGACCTGGCTTTTAGGAAAGTACGAGGAAAATCTCCCCCTGAACAGTTTTACAAAGGCCAAGTGGAAGAAAAGCATGTTGTCAAGATAAAACTTCGTGTATCTTAAAGGAGTAAGACACTGGATTTTCTCAAATGGAATTTTTCTCCCAACAACTCCCTGTCCAAGCTTGGTACAAAAGTATGCAGTGTCCAAGGGGACCCAGTTCTTAGAATTGTGTGTTATTGAGGTGAGATGTTTGATTGCTTGCTTTGCTTGCAGCCTGCAGTCTCACCTGAGAACATAACATGTACCTTTCTGAGGTGATCTTCTCTCTCGGTTTTATTGCAGGACTTAAGTTCAGGGATCACTGTTGTCTGAAAACAGAGTGTGAGGTATATGGATTTCAGGGGCTGAGCAGGGTAGGAAAGCAAGAATCATGATATTATGTATTTTGGATTTCTGGATGATGCTTAGTGATCAAATACAGTAACTTAAAAGGTGCTGTAATAAGTTGGTCAGGAAGGCTCATTCTGGAGGTTTTATTACTGACAGCAGGCAGTCTGTCATCCCTTTCAAGTACTTTTACTTTCACAACTGATTTTATATAGTATATATAATTGGGGGGACAAGGAGCTGGCTCTTACTGCTTTGCAAGCATCTTTAATTACAGTTACCTGAGTCTCAGCTGTAGGTCCAGATAACATTTGCTTGTACAGCATAAGCATTTAATCTGCCACTAATTCTTGTGACTCCTAAATCAACTCATCTCTAGGAGAGCCTCTTCCATGCTTTTTCCTCACCTGTGCACTCTACTGGTTCAGGTGATGTAAGTCTGCATGCTGACTGAGGGAGGTAAGCCATCCACATAGTTCTTGATGTGCTAAGGATGCTGTAATAATGCCATTTACTGTTTGCTTAAGTAGAGCATAAGGCTTCGTACTTTTAGCCTTTTGATGGCTGTTTTATCCTGAATTACAGTTTTAGCTTGGTTTGTGTTGGGTTTTCTTAAATATAAAATACATTTGGAAATGTTGTTTAGCTGTGGAACTGAAAAGGTCTTAGTACATGCTCTAATTTCTCTAATTTGTAAGTAAAGGAGTAAGTTTTTAGCTGCTTGAGTTTATTCACCTTTGAGAGCAGATTTTTGACCCTTGCTAGAATAAAAGATTTTTCTAGCAGTGTTTCTGTATTGCACTGTAGCAGTTGTAGCTCCTGTTCTGATAACAGTAAGTGAAATAGCTCTAAACTTGGCTGGTTGCACAATTATGTATGGTTGGAGTCTTCATATAGTACTTGATTGAAACTCCTGAATCCTGTTATAGGATCTCTGCTACTTAACTGTTTGGGTGGGGTGGGGTGGGGGGAGGAGGGTGTTTGGTTTTTTTTCAGTGCCATTTTATGGGTCAGATTTTCACTTTTCAGGTATTTACACAAAGAAATGGCTAGTCCAATGAAGTTTGCAATCTAAACTCTTCCAAAGGTATCAAAATAAACCTTCCTATTTCTCACACTTGTGAAATAATAGTCTAATCTTTGTCAGCCTGCCCCCTCCTTTAATTTGCTTGCTTTTCCTACATAAAAAAGCCCAAACAAAAAAACCTCCAAAACACAGAACCCCCCTCTACACTAAGTTTTAACCTCACAGGTTTCTAGTAAGTGGAAGCAAATATTTGGTTTTGCTGAGGGGAGGGCAGTGTGGATATGTGTCTTTTGTTCTGTGTTTGGGTTTTTTTGTTTGGATTTTTTGGGGGCATGTGGGGGTTTTTTGGTTTGTTTATTTAAAAGGACTTGGAAACTTCTAGTCCTCTGTAGATGCTGCACACCAAGATTGATAAACTTGAAAGATGAATTTAAGTAGAATGTTAATTATTAGGAACAGTGAAGATAGTGCTTTCTGTTATAAAATTAAGTTCAGGCCTGCTTTTTGAGAGAAGATACAGTTACCTACCAGTTTCCCAAGTGTGTTTTCAAATGAGTGAAAACATCCTTTCATCTCTCATCCATGAATGCAGCACTGCTCTTGTATGTTCATCATCAGTCTCTGAAAAGCTTGTGGGGAACTGAAGGTAACTCAGGAACTTTCCTGTTGGGCATGGAAGATTTTGCAGTAGATGGTTGTCATCCAATTCTACTGTTGCAATAGCTTGAATGACTGTGGCTCTGGGTCAGTCATGATCTTTGACTTGAAAGTTACTTCCAAGTTCTTAAAATGAGGAGTGAGATTGCATAGTTCTAAAGTCTTTGATGACGACTTTTTCCCTGGAAGGCGCTTGTTTGAAGAGACCTATTTTAGAATGCCTATCAAACTTTTAAACTCTGAAGTTAGTTTTCTTCTTCACCAAGAAAAAAACTGGAGACCTGTTGAAGTTATGCACAACAAAATTTGGTTCTCTTCCTTCTGAATCTCCTGTGCTTTAGCATTGTAGCTCAGACCAGCTTGGAAAGAAAAGCCATGCTGCACATGATGCCTGATGAGGGTTGTACTCTTCTGATAGGTCCCTATTCCAATTTCTAAGTTCTGGCACTGTGGCTTATACTGTGTAGACACCCTTTTTCCATGGCTTGCTCTTAAATATCTCAGTCTTCTACACTGGAGACTGTTGAGAGCTCTAAACTCTGCAGTGGAGAAAGCCATAGGAAAAGAGATCAGATCGCATTTATGTTGTGATCTGAATAAGCAGTGATGATCACTGAGAGCCAGGCATTATGTTAATAACAAAAAAAAAATAAATAAATAAATCCAAACTTCATTTGTACATAAAGAGCCTGGTGTTCCATTCCACAGGCTGAGAATAACAGTCTTTTTTGACGTAACCTTCTTAAAAAAACCCAAACCAACAAAAACCCAGGATCCACAAGATGAATACCTTAATCTTCTTCAAACAAACTCCTCAAATAGTTCAATAAACTAGTTCTGGAAGGTCTTTTTGGTACCTGTTCTGTTTCTCAGCAGTCCCCCATATTCTGGGGGGTGTTACTGTGCCTACTTAACTGTCCAGACAGCAGATGAAGGTTCCTGAATCTATTGACTCAGTCAGTCTATGCTCAGTGCATTGTGTGCTTGTAGCACTGTCTTTCTCCACACTCCTCCCTCCCCAATCCTTTCTCTTTATAGTGGATTTTTAAGTTAGTGAAATAATTAAACACTTCTTTTAAAATAGTCTATTTTAAACGTTAGAATACATAATTGGTCTGGCAGTACAGGCTTTTTTGCTTAAAAAGTTAATATTTGTAAAATTCAATAGCTCATGTAACTTTATTTAAAATGCTTAAAGTGAATTTTTTTTTTTTGGTCAAAAAACTGTAACTTGTTATCTTTCCTGGTGTAATATATACGCTTTTTTTTTCTTTGCTGAAAGGTTCAAGACAGTATGCTTAAGTTTATTGGGTAAAAATCAGCATCAATTCTGGAAGCTGAGTGAGGGATGTAGGATGATTCGTTTTGCCACGTTTAAGGAGTACGAGGGAGAAGTACCATTTTGTTCCACAAACCTGAAATATGTTCTCTTTACTTCTGTGAAAACTCTGGCTTTTCACTTTGGATGTATAAGGTGTATTTATCTTCACCAAAATGAGTGTGGATATGTGGTTCCTGTACAAGCGCAGACTGTGATCTACCAGTATTTATGAAGAACACATGTACAGGAAAATGACTCTTAAGTACAAGTCATAAATTGAAATGATTATAGAATATACGTGGACAAATATACCATGTGTGGTATTGGTAGACTGTAATTTCATCAAGTGGTTTTTCAGACTTCATAAACTATGAATGAAACATGATTGTATTGGCCTTGTAACAGGTAAAGTAAAATATAGGGTCTGGCTACTTTAAAGCGCTCATAATTCTATAGCTGGAAATAGCCTTCTGGGAGACGATTAAGTCTTAAAGCCTGCCTGTGATTAAAAAAATACATTTCAGTGAAAATCACGTGTTCAGAAACCCTGGGAAACATTTAGGTATCCACCTCATGAATTTTTACAATTCCCAGCTTTCTGGGTGTAAACCCTGCGAGCTACTTGGAGCAAAAGGAAGAGAAAAGGCCCCGTTTTACTTCGAGCTTCGTCACGTCTCTGATTATTTTGTTGTTTACAACGGGTTTTTTGGTGACTCGGACCGCATGGGGGCTTTGTTTACTTCAGGAGATGTGCCAAACTGGAAAGGCTCCGGCCTGACGCTGCTGTGTGGAGGTTGCTTGAGGCGGTCATGCGCGCCCAGCCCGGCCCTGCGCAAACCCTCCCGCTTGCTGCTGCGACCTCTGCCCTTCTGTATCCTGTGACACTCAGCCCTGTCTTTGTGCTGAAGTTTATTCATGATGGATACGTTTCCCTCCCAATCGCATGTGCTGGGAGCCCGGCGGAGAGAACAGATAAATTATTTTCAGCTGCAGGCCTGGGCTGGGGGAGGCGGGAGAGGGGCCTGCTGGAGCGGGGGCCCCTCCGCACCCCAGCCAGCCGGACGGGGCGCAGCCTCCCACCGCCCGCCCCCCTAGAATATGAAAGGGGATGACTCTCGGCTCTCAGATCCTTTTTAAATGCAAAAGAATGTAGGAAATTGCCAGATCAGTTGGTTAATCAGTGACAACTGCAGTAGGTGCACAAAAAGCACGGCCCTTAACAAGAGTAATCGGTTGCGCGGGGTGTTTTTTCACCGCCTCAGCAGGTCGCCGCTGGCCCCACCTCTTGAATCCCAGGGCCGGTTTAGTGTCAGCTTTATAAGAGAATGTAATTGCTGGGAGATTTCTTGGTGACTGATGGCAACAATATAAGTCTTCTCCCTGACATCACCACCACCGCCTCCCCCCGCAGCCCTGCCTAGGCTTTTTGTCCGCCTGGTCGTCGCACAGCCGCCGATCAGGTCGGCAGCTGGCACCGAGCGAGCGACTGCGGGAGCGCGCAGCAGCTGCGAAACGCTCCCGGTCCACCGAAACCGAAAATTATATAGGCTGTGTGGGCTGCGCTTGTGTTCCAACCTCGGTTAGGGTTACCTTGGATGTGGTGTGGTTCCCCTTTATAGAGTCGTTGGCAAGATAACGCCTCTATCGAATATTTTTAGAAGTATTCCTGATTTTGTTACTGGAATTGTTTCCCTTACTTATCTTGGACTATTTTTAGATAAACCTCCTCCTCACATCTGTATTTTAAACTTTGGTTGGGAGAGAGGGTGGTCGTATGACCAAAAAAGGTCTCTTAAAATTCCAGGCTATATAACACTAGAACTGAAGTGTTTCTGGCTTAGGCTTCTCTCCACCACCACCACCCCCTCAGCCCCCGCCCCCCAACTCGTGTTTGTAATGTACTTAAATGTAAAAAACAATTTTTTTTTCTTTCTAATTTTATTTTATTCCTCAGGTTGTCACATTAAAAACCTCCAAATATGTACTTCTAGTAAATGGCTATGAACTTTCCCCTTTTTCTTCTGGACACGAAAGACAGACAGGCTGAGTCTTATTAAATAATGTTATAGGTGATGACTTAAAATTAGCAGTGCTCCATATTAGGAAGAGATTTTGTGTCTGGCTGGTATGGCAAGTGAAGAAGCCAGTCATCATGGGTGCATATGATGTAACAAAGAGGCTCAGTGGGTTTGCATCAGAGTGTTCCTGCTTGATGCTGTTGTGGACTCCTATCAGAGCTCCTGTGAACTTGAATGACGTAGGATATTGTTTCCAAATGTGTGGCACAGGCTGAACTCTAGCTGGTCATTCCTGCATCAGCTGCTTGACAGCAGCAAGCTGCCAAATACTTGAAGACTGTTGTGCCCTCAGTTGCCTCCGTAAAAGCCAGTTCTTTGCCAAAATACGTGATGCATTAAGAAAATAAATGGTAATCTAGTTTCTACTTAAATGTTATATGGGAAACTTACGATTCCATGGATTTCTTGCCCAGAAGATGTTACTACATAGCATTTATGGTGTTTAACTGACTGCACATATGCAAAAACTGTGACTTGAGGAAAGGCATGTGAGGTTTTCACCTCCACCCCCCTCCTTCTTAGTTTATGAAGAGATAATGACTGCCTTAAATTTCCCACTATAAGTTTCTATAAGGATGTGTTTCCATAAAGAACTAACTGCATTTTACTGAGATTGAACTTAAAGTTTTCAGAAATGCTTATTCCTTATTTGTCAACTCTTTTCCATTGAGGGCAGAATACTCCTGAAGTGTGTGAGGTCGTATGTTTCATCTTTGCAAGTCCTGTTTCCCTTTCCTGGGGTGGGGGGAAAACTAGATTCCTGCTGTCCTTTGATCTGATATGAACTATATGGACTTAATTTCTAACACAGCTGTAGTGTGTGGAGTGTATGCTAGGAAAGCACTCTACATGAAGAGAAGGGGGAAAAAAGTGGGTTTAGGCATTCAGATAACTAAGATTCTTTGGAAGTTACAGTTGGAAGTCGTGTTGCAACACTGCTCATCTATATACAGGAGGAAAGCACCATGCATGAAGGGCTGTCTGTGAGAACGTCAGCATTAAACACACAGTAGACTAGGCGTGCTTCCCACAGACGTGGTCAGGCAGTTGCATAACTGTCCTGGCATCAGCAGCGCTGTTAGCTCAGTAGGTAAATGAGCTGAAAGGGAGAAGCCTCATCAGCCATCTTCCCCAAGTTTAATGTCTTGGCATGATTTTTCCTGGCTTGTCAGGGAATGTTACATGTGTTTATGACGTTTTTGGTGAGTGTTTTCCTCCAACTTTGTTCACAAAATAAGAATATGACTTTAATTGCTGTCATTTGTGACATCTACTTCCATGAGGCAAATGCTTAAATTACTACCGGTAACAGCCAGCAGGAGCTTAGCAGTTTTGAAAAGCAGTTTAAATACTCAATGTTTAAATGCAGATTTAGTAGCCTAGCGTTTAATCCTACATTTTGAGGCTCCAGTCTCAAAATGACCTTTTGCATGGCTTTGGTTTTTAGCATGAGAGGGCTTTTTAGCCTAGTTCTTCAGAGTAGCGTGGTACTCGCAACATTGATTGTGTTACGCTGCTAAATTTCTTGTATGGAAGGATAGATGATAACTGAACCTGTGGATTTACAAGAAGTTCTTCTGAACGCCAGGCAGCATGTGAGGTTGGGGTTGTGGAGGGCATGTGCATCTGCGTGCTGCCCTTGCTGCTTCCTGGTCTTGACTCCCTAGGATCTGCAGCTTTGGGAGCAAGACTAATGAAGTCCAGGTTTTAGCGTTTGCAGCCCTAGATCAGGTTATGCGTATGCAGCAGCCAGTTTAGTTCCACTCATAAAAGTGGGAAGCTGCCCAAGGCTACTGAGTCTGTGTAGCTCTGAAATCCTAAGTTGAGCAATGGTTAACTACTGCTTAAATTTAAGATCTAGCAGTTCAGGGCTGGAATGTTGCAGACTGGAGTAAATGTAAGCTTTGTCTGTTGAGACAACAGGGTTGTTAAGCAATTGACTGTGTCCTGGTAGTTGGGAATCTTACTGTTGCTTTGAACAGGAATAGGTTGTCCAGGCGGTCTTAAGGAAATACATCCATTGACTCTCCAGTCTCACTGGTGCAGTCTTTCATGTTCAGGAACAGAAAAGCTATAGCATTTTACAGCAGAATCTGTATAGATGGTTTAAGATTATTTTATTTTTAAAAAATGTTCACTATTTCTTCATACATTCATGCTTCTATTCAACAATCTGCCTTTCTAAAGGTTCAAAAACTCTTTCCTTTTTACCTGGAAAATAGTCACTGCTTCATGAACGTCTGTTGATTCTAACCTACGGGATGGTAGAAAAGATGATGCACAAACTCATATTTTTAGACTATTTAATCTGAAAAAAGACTTAAAGCTGAGTTTATGGTGGTCAGTCTTGCTGTTACTACTGTGCCTGCTTTTGTGAGGAGGTGAACAGTGGTGCTGAGTGAATACTTTAGCTAGAATTAGTGCTTGATGCAATACACACCTTTGTGTAGGAAGTTTTTTTGGAGGTGTGTGGGTTTTTTGGACCAGCCTTGAGGATTTAAGCAAAGCAAATACATTGCTTGTAGTGAAAGAAGCAAAGAAATGATTGCAACTCTCATGATTTGCTTAACTATCTAGAAGACATCTATCCTGTTAACATAGAAGGTTGAGACCTTATTTATTAATTTCATTATCCACTGTTTTCTTGGGAAAATACTGATTAATATATTTTGATCAGGCTGTAGCTGCTAACTGCCTTCCATCCCTCAACATGTGCTGTTAGCCATATATTGCATCAGAGGTATGACTTCTATCTGGGAGGCAGAAGGAGGTTTGACTCTGAAGGGCTGTGGTCATTAAATTCAAGGCCAAACTTAAATCTGAAGAACTACTACTACAATTTTGAGACATCTTCTCAAACATGTTTTCAGGCTGTCTTGTAAACCTTTCAGCTTTAACATCAACAGCTCAAACACGGAATCAGTTCACACTTAGGATAAAAATGAAGAACTCAAAAATAGTGGCAAACAGTGTTTTTGCTCTTAATTTAGGTGATGGATTTTTTTTGGGGGGTACAAACAGCGTTACAGACTTAGAGGTTACTTTTCTTTTGAAAGAGCATGTGCTTGGGAAGCCAAGTGAGTGCTAGGTTCCATAATAATGTTCTCCTTCCTTGAAGGGACAGGCCCTAGCCCAGACCTGCAAGTTGGGATGGAGTCAGCTGGGCAGAAAGAAGGTGTGCTTAGTTAAACAAAACCCTTCCCATCCTTTAGTTTGGTTTTCTCAGTATAGTAGTAGATCCTGACTACTGGTAGCCAGAACTGACTTTTATTGGTGGCTGACTCTGGCCTGGATTTTATGGGAAGCCTGTCAGCTGAAAAGAGCAGTAAACAAAGGTATACAATTCAAATGCATGCTTGATGCTTGTACCTTTTCTATAACAGATAGCAAAGCGATTTCTTCTTTTTAGATTTCAGGTATTTTATTGCAAAGCTTCATTAGTGCTTCAGGAGAGTAGAGCATGCTTGTCTTCTTAGAAATGGTTTCTTTCTTAGGCACAATTTATATAATAAACTGACTGAAAATTCTTTCCTGTTCATAATTCTGTGGCTATAAATAGGTTAGCTGATGGGTGAGAACTTCTACTTGGCTCAAGTTTGATAGTGCCCAGATTCTGCCAGCAGTTGGGAGGTGGTAGTATCTGTGCACTACGCTTCTTAGCATTTCCAAGCAAAGAGACTTCTCTTGTTTGATGGAGACTCTCAGTATATGCTGATGTCCAGCTTTGCCAGCTCCTGATGGTAGTGTGCAGCAGAGGTAGCATTGTGAGAGGTCCTCGAGCAATATTGCATCACTGGCGGGATCTTCACCACAACAGTGGTCTGCTCTGGAGTAGTCTTGATAGCAAAAGTGTGTTTTGGTGAAGAAGGCTCCTTCTTGCCTTGTTTTTGGAACCTCCTTATGCTGTGCTTTAATGAACTGATGGGGGTGGTAAATGTTACAGGTGGCTTCTGCTTAATAAAGAAACTGAAATCAAAAGAAATAGGTATTAAGAGATAGAAAGAGGGTTCATAGAAGTTTACCCCCAAGTGATTTAGAAATCTAAGTGTTAATATCCTATCTGAACATTAAAGAGATTTAAGAGTGTGCTTTTAAAGGTGACATTCAAATGCTATTTTAAGAGGAGTGATAAATGCTTGTGCTTTTCCTCTTGCCCTCTGCTTCATGCTGTAGAAGGTCCTATTGACAATGGCTACAAGAAGTGTAATAAATGTGCTGGTACTTTCTCCCTAAAACTTGTCTGGGACAAATTGCCTTCAGTTAAAATAGCGTGGCCTGGCACTCTGCATCCCAACTGACCGTAAGCAGCCGTCCTCTGCAACGAAGCAGGAGATGCAAAAGTATAAACTTGTAAATCTTCTTTTCTTTGATCACTGATTAAGGGCAAGTTGGTATCTGCAAGTACAGTCGCTGCTAAATTACCACAAAGATGCAAAAATAGTTGGTTTTGTTTGCCATGTGGATGGGTCTCCTTGACTCTTTGGAGATACAAGACACAGCATTTAAAATTCTGATCTTAAGAAAGAAATAAAACATTAGACTACTTTTGTTCATAATAAACAAATGCAAACAAAGTCTTTTCAAGTTCTTGTGGGGAGAGGATGGGGGGAACATGCCAGTCTTCCATGTGAAAAACCTAAATGGGAACTTCTGTGAATCTGCTCTGTTCATGTCTGTTGCTTTTTTATTTTCTTTTTTTCCCCAAGTCCAAGTGTGTACCTTGCCAGATTAGCATTTGATTATTTTAATTATTTTGCCATTACTAATTTTCCTGAATGAGTTTTAAAGGTTGTTACTCTGGAGAGAGCAAAAATTCAGTGTGGTCTTCTGAAGTCCTGTAGTTGCAGTTGGTAGCGTGATTGCTTGAAGATGAATAATGAGCTCCAATGATAGCATTCCCTGTTATCATCATGAGAGAAAATAGAATATGGATTGAAAAATCCACCCTATCATAGAATGAAGCTTTTGGATTTAATTTTCTTACAGAAATTGAGCATATAGTTTTGCTTAAGTGGGAATGTGTCATGTCTTTCAGTTTACAACTTCATTAAATGAAGATAAATTGCGTGGGTTAACAAAAAATAAATTCCTAAACGTTAAGTCTTGGTGTTTGCTGTGTTTTAGAGGGTCACCTCTGTGTGCATTTGAAAAATCTGTTGCCCGTGTAACTAACTTTAGTCTGTTGTAGGTGCTTCTGCTTGCTCATCTGATTACGCAGCTCAAGGGAATAAGGTTAAGGACATGCTGTTGGTAACTAGAGCGTTTTCAGGGCTTTAGTTCGGCAGATGGGCTGCTTGGCTATATTCATACATCTGCCTACCTGCTGTGGCAGCTGCTGCTGCTGCATGTTGTGTTCTTTTGTTCTGTTCCACCCAAGAAAGGAGCACTAGGAAGTGTAGTGAATGGATTAATTTAAGGTTAAGGCCAGTGTTTTGCTTGCTTCCTAACTCTCTATCACAATAAAGCTTCTGATAAAGCTAATGAATCTTTCGTAAAGTGAAATAGATTTTGAAGGTGTATTTCAGGGGATGAAACTAGCTAGCATTGTCTAAAAAAAAAAAGAGTCAAGTATGTTTTCTTTATATTGCCTGACATTATTTATTCCAATATCTTCCTCTCTTTCTCCCCCTTCCCCCACTTTTTCTAGGAGCAGTAACCAGACTTTGCCTGACACTGCGTGGTCCAAAAGAATTAAGGAAATATGGAATGACATGAAGGAGATTAGTTGAGGATTAAAGGCTTTGAGGACAAAACACCTCGCCGAGGTGAAGCACAGACTAGCATTCTAGTTGTAGCTCTGAGGAGCTGTGTGCTGGAAAAAGATGGCAGATCCGGGAATGATGAGTCTGTTTGGAGAAGATGGGAATATTTTCAGTGAAGGGTTGGAAGGTCTTGGAGAATGTGGATACCCTGAAAATACAGTAAATCCTATGGGGCAGCAAATGCCCATGGATCAAGGATTTCCCTCTTTACAGTCATCTCTTCATCATCCCCCTGCAAATCAAAATCAAGCCAAGCTGACCCATTTTGATCACTATAATCAATACGAGCAGCAGAAAATGCACCTGATGGATCAGCCGAACAGGATGATAAGCAACGCCCCTGGGAATGGTATAGCGTCTCCTCACTCACAGTATCACAACCCTCCAGTTCCTCAGGTTCCTCATGGCAGTGGTGCTGGTGGTCAGATGGGAGTCTATCCCAGCATGCAGAACGAAAGACATGGACAACCCTTCGTAGACAGTGGCTCCATGTGGGGACCACGGGCGGTTCAAGTGCCAGACCAGATAAGAGCACCGTACCAGCAGCAACAGCAGCAGCAACCGCAACCGACACAGCCGCCGCAGGCACCCTCCGGACCCCCTGGGCAGGGCCATCCTCAGCACATGCAGCAGATGGGAAACTACATGGCTCGTGGTGATTTTTCAATGCAGCAGCACGGCCAGCCGCAACAGCAGAGGATGAACCAGTTTTCTCAAGGCCAAGAAGGCCTCAATCAGGGAAACCCTTTCATTGCCACCTCAGGACCTGGCCACTTGTCTCATGTGCCCCAGCAGAATCCCAGTATGGCACCTTCTTTGCGACACTCAGTCCAGCAATTTCACCACCATCCCCCCACTGCTCTCCATGGAGAATCAGTAGCCCACAGTCCCAGATTCTCCCCTAATCCTCCCCAGCAGGGTGCTGTTAGGCCGCAAACACTTAATTTTAGTTCTCGGAGCCAGACGGTACCCTCACCTACTATAAACAACTCAGGGCAGTATTCTCGATATCCTTACAGTAACCTTAATCAGGGATTAGTTAATAATACAGGGATGAATCAGAATTTAGGCCTTACAAATAACACTCCAATGAATCAATCTGTACCAAGATACCCAAATGCTGTCGGATTTCCATCAAACAGTGGTCAAGGACTAATGCACCAGCAGCCCATCCACCCTAGTGGCTCACTTAACCAAATGAACACGCAAACTATGCACCCTTCACAGCCTCAGGGAACTTATGCCTCTCCACCTCCCATGTCACCTATGAAAGCAATGAGTAATCCAGCAGGTACACCTCCTCCGCAGGTTAGACCTGGTAGTGCTGGAATACCAATGGAAGTTGGCAGTTATCCAAATATACCCCATCCTCAGCCGTCACACCAGCCCCCTGGTGCCATGGGAATTGGACAGAGGAATATGGGCCCCCGAAACATGCAACAGAATCGTCCATTTATGGGTATGTCTTCAACACCACGGGAGATGGGTGGGCACATGAGACCAAATGGTTGTCCAGGTGTTGGCCTTGCAGACCCACAAGCAATACAAGAGCGACTAATATCTGGCCAGCAGCTTCCTAGTCAACAGCAGTCTTTTCAACAGCAAATGCCAACCTGTCCTCCCATGCAGCCTCATCCAGGGATACATCATCAGTCTTCACCACCCCCACATCCTCATCATCAGCCTTGGGCACAGCTTCACCAGTCACCACAAAACACACCACAAAAAGTGCCTGTCCTTCAGGTAAGCTGCTTCCAATGAGTAGGAAATGCTTTCAGTTACTGTAAATGTGTTTTCGGGATACACCGGATCTGTGCTTTCAAAATTAGTTGCTCCTGTTCGTTGTTACTGTGACGTGGCTTTCTTGGTGCACAGAAGCTGAAGGAAAAATGACACATAGGTAGCTTGTGAATGTTCTTAGGGTAGTTTTGACAGGATAACTGTATGAATAGACCAAAATATGATGCAGCAACAGGACAAGCTGAATACATACTTTTTTCCCCACGTTGGTTCCTTTGAGGGAAAGGTGGAAAGCATGTGTGAGAATTGCCATTTAAACTATTCATTTCTGTATTTGCAGCTTGAGAGAAGGAAGTGTGTGGTACAATGGGCTTGTTTTGGCCAAGCCCAGGGTTTTCTTTAAATCCTAAGGGAATGATTTGTGGTTTCAAGTAAAGCTGAAATTTTTACATGTGAAAAGACTTCCAGGATGAACTTTTTCAGCGCTAACTAATGCAACTGAGAAACGATGGGGCAACAGTTTATGCAAGGAGAAGATAGCAGATGTGAATCATAGACTGAAATCAAATCTTCCAAGGCTTAAGTGAAATCTCAAATAGGATAGAAGTTTTATTTTATTGCGTCTCTGATCTGCCAGGTTTTGATGAAAATGTATTACTTTCACGTCACTTTTCAATTAAAAGCTAAAAACGGTAAAACATCTTGATCCTCTGTAGCTTAGCAGGTTTGACTACACTTTAGTATGTTAAGCTTCAGCTGAAAAAGTGCCTTTTGGGAATCTCTGTGTTTGCCAGTGCTTGCCTCTGGCTCTTCCCAGTCGTCCTTGAAGAGGTTCTGGTACCGCATGAATCGGTGGTCAAGACAGCAAAGGTTTATCTTTTCAATATTTTTATTTTTTTTAAACCAGCCAGTAATTAAGGCCGAGTAGCTCTGCCCATAAATATTTGGAGACAATTGTTGGAATGCAGTCATAATGATACGATGCTACAATAAGCTTAATAAATCATAAAAACAGCTGTCCTAGCCAGTGTCCCTGGCCTGTGCGGAAAGCAGCTGCTCAGCAGTCCCCTCCGCTGCTGCCTGCCGGCTGCTTCTGTTAGCCGCTCCGCACAGCATGAGGTGGGTCTGGGAATCAGATGTATGCGCTGCAGAGAGGCAGCTGACAAGGAGTGGTGGTAGATGGAGCAGCTCAGCAGCTGGGAGAGGCTTCCAGGTTCCCCGTGGAAGCCAGGAGTGGGGGAGCGCTGGAGGTGCCACAGCCTGAGGAAGCACTGGGAGGGAGGTTGGGAAGTGAGCTAGGTAAGGGGAAGGACACTGGTTTTCTTGGAGGGAGGGGGAAGCTCTCCTCTTGAAGGGGCAAAAGATAGCTTCAAGAATGTCTCTTTCTTCCATGCCCCTCTCAAAATTGGTGTGAAATTTTATACCTTCATTGGCCCTTTCTCTCCCCACACCTCATGTGACCATCCATATTTTTTGGCAGCAAGAGATGGTTTGGGAGTAAGTAGAAGGTTTACTTGTAGAATGGACAGGCATGTTAGACATTCTTGGGACAGTTAATTTCCCTTTAATCAGTGAAGAGCTAAAATACAGACAGCTCAGCCCTTAAATGAGCTATGCAACCTATTACAAAGTTCTCAGCTGCTGATGAATAGCTTGAACGAAGGTAAGTGCTGAAACGAAATAATTAGAGGAAAACCACATGATAAAACTCAAGTTACTTGATTAAAATCAGTAATTCACACAGTTGTAGCTAGCCAAGTAACTTCTCTGTTAGCCTGCTTCTGTTCAGTTTTATTTGGTGAAAGTTATTGTTAACATACCTTCTCATTAAGTAATTAGTTTGAGACCTGACTGTAGTAATGAAACTCTTGAGGGGCAGGCATTTCCCCCTAGCAAACTGTTTGGATGAAATAAATATTGTTCAAGTCAACGAAACTCAGCTCCTCCCCACCCCCTGGGGAAAAATGCAGATGTGTGAAACCCCTGCTCTTAAGACTGAATGCAGAATTCATAGTTCTCCTGTCAGTGTGGTGGTTTTCCCTTCTCCTCAGTTGGCAGAAAACTGTTCACTGAAGAACGGTTATTTAAATGCCTGGTTTGCTTTTATTTGTATAAAATGAATCGGCAAAATAAATACAGCAAAATGGAAATCACTGCTTTTTAAATCTTCAGAAGCCATCTTAGTAATTATTTTTCAGTGATTTAAAGTTGGCCTTATCATGGGAAGGCTGTAATACTTGTGGTTAACCAAATTACTGTTTTGTTTTTAGGTATGTTGGAAGGAAAGTGAAGTTCTTCTGCTTTTAACTTGAAAGAAATCACCATGTCAATTTTAGGGCTTGAGACTTCTTTCTTGTGTGCAAGGCTGCAAATTATTTTGGCTGGGAGATAGAGCCGGTGATTGACACTTCAGCTGGTTTAGATTAATAGCTGAAAACTAGACATGGTTATCAGGACCTCGTTAGCAGTGAGTTGCTGGCTTAGTCAGTGTGCCTGATTCTTCAAGCCCTCTTTAGAAACTTTCTTCACCAAAGGGTTTTTGAAGGAGCTCGGTGGCTGGGGCTGGAAGAGACAGGTTCTGCTGTGCGCAGGTCATGGGCCAAGGTGCAGAGCAGAGGGTAGGGATAGTTCATTTGTCTTCGCATTGGAGGCGTCTGTGTTGCACTCCTGCTCTTCAAAATACTCCTAACTGGTCTGCAAGAGTGGAGAGTCAGGTGGCAAAGTTCGCTGCTGCTGTTAAATGTGCTCAAAGGTGAGTGCCAAGTGCAGCGTGGTGAAGAGACTAATAATGCAGCTAAATAATTAGAAATACAACAGGAATGTCAGCTGCTTGGCTGTAAGCTCTGTGAGTCAAGGCGTGGCCGGGGGTGGCTTAGGTTGGGTATTAGGAAAAACTTCTTCACTGAAAGGGTTGTTGAGCACTGGAACAGGCTGCCCAGGGAAGTGGTTGAGTTGCCATCCCTGGAGGGATTGAAAAGACACATAGACGTGGTGCTTAGGGACATGGTTTAGTGGGGGACTTGGCAGTTCTAGGTTAATGGTTGGACTTGATGATCTTTTCCAACCAAAATGATTCTATGATTTTCAGGTGCTTGGGCAGTGAAATAAAAGGCAAAAATCTCTCCTTAGGAGCAGGGTCTCAGTGTTTGCACATTTTCAGATAGCAGTGAAAGAAAGAAAACTATAGGAATTGTTATGGAAGTAGTAGAGAGCACAACAGATAGTTACTTTGCTGTCTATGCTGTATGCCAATGTGGCAAGTGCTGTGCAGCTCTGGTCCCTTCAGCGTTTCCCTCAGAAAACGCTGTAGCACTTGAAAAAGCACAGAGGGGGGTGATTTAGGGAGGAGAGAAAGGAGATGGTAAGAGCCTTTAAAACTGTGAATGATGTGGGTGCATGAATAAGGTGAATGTGAAACAAGGGTTGTTTGTCACCTGTTTTTGTCTCCTTGAATTCTTTTAGAGTCTTCAGCAAATTATCAGGTGGTGAGCTCAGAACTGCACATGAAGATGCTGATCTGTGAGATGTTGTGCAGAAAAATGCATCATCATCTGATAAACATGAAGGCACACTGCATTTGGTTCAGTAATCTGTGCCATCAATAAAGAGTGATTGAGAGTTTGTTACTGGGGTGAATCTACTGTGTGTGCAAGTGGTTCGTTCACTGTTCCACAGACTTTTATCAGAGACAGGATCTGCTGCTGTGCAGTTGAACTTCACAGATCGATATTTTCATACAGTTTTATTAGTGATAGAGCAGGTGTAGGAGTATCCTCTGCCAAGAATAGGCTATCCAGGGTGTGTTGTTACACAGAACTTATTTACCCATGGCTACTGTGTGGGCTAAAGTCTGGAGTCCTGTTCATTAATCATGTTTCACAAATGTGATCTGCATTACGTATAGTCAAACACAGGCATTCGTAAATGACAAACAGTTACGGCGTTGCCTCCACGGGCAACTAAACAGAGCTCCATGGTGGGCACTGACAGTGTTGAAGGATGCTGGGTTGCAGCATCCAGCTTCTTGTGGAGAAGGAATTAATTTTGTGTGCCTTACTGGTTCACTGCCAGTTTCCCTTTGCTGGCCTTTCCCTCTGTGGGCACGTGACTTTGCTTTAAATTGTAACTCAGAGCTGTGTTTGGTGTGAACACATTCTTCTGAAAGTTCCTGGTCTCCTTCATGGGAGAAGAAGGCAGGGAAAGTCCTGTGGAGTTAGCAGCTGGCTCACTCCTGCCACAGGCCCCTCATGCATTTTCAAGCCTCCTGTTGCTGCCTCAGTTTAGGTTATACTTGGCTGTACCTGCATGGGGAGGGTTATTAATGAAAACTGCCATCAGCAGGAGTGGTTTGCTGCAGTATTCTAACCCAGCAGAGAGTGCTACTGCTGGCACACTAAAATGAAGTTGACTTTCTCCTGGGTATTTTGTTTTAATGCCTAAGATTGGTAGGGAAAGACTGGCTGCTTATCTCCTTACTGTCTTCACCTGACCAATTATCTTCAAATGTGTGTCCATATAATTTTATTTAGTAAGAAATGGTATCATTTCAGATGATTAGGATTTTCCCCTTAAATTTATATTCATAAGCAATTTCCCACAGCTCCAGAGAGAGCTCTCAGCTTTGTCATCCCTTGAGGGTTTAGCTTTTTGACTATTTTCCTGTCAAGGAGCAGAACAACTCCTTTTTTTGTTTGGTTGGGGGTTTTTTGTTTGGGTTTTTTTTAAACTTAAAAAATGCCTTTGGGTACTCTTTGTTTTGATGCAGAGGCTGTTTCACATGAGTGCTAGCCTGGTCGCCTTGGGTACCGTACGGGCTGCATGTTCAGCAGAAATCTCATGGCTGCCCCATGAAATTCTGCTTTCCCCTTCCCAGTGTTCATAGACCAGCAAACTCCTGTATGTCAGCCAGGCTGTTGTAGGTGCTAGACTAAATGGAATTAAAAAAACACTAATACCAAACCTTGAGTGGTTACAACTGTGTATTATATTTGCTAGGCCACTATCCATCATCTTTGCTGAATCTTGGGAAATGGGAGAGGTGCCTGAGGACTGGAGGAAAGCAAATGTTACTCCAGTCTTCAGAAAGGGCAAGAAAGAGGACCCAGGTAACTACAGACCAGTCAGCCTCACTTCCAGCCCTGGAATGGTGATGGAATGACTTATCCTTGGTGCTGTCTCTAGGCACATCAAGGATAAGAAGGTTGTTAGGAGCAGTCAACATGGTTTTACCAAGGGGAAGTCATATTTGACTAATAGCCTTTTATGAGGATATCACCACGTGGATAGGTGATGGCAGGGCAGCAGATGTGGTCTACCTGACCCCTCAGTAGAGCATTTCACACCATCTCCCACAGCATCCTTGTGGCTAAACTGAGGAAGTGTGGTCTGGAAGGTGGAGTAGTGAGGTGGATTGAGAGCTGGTTGGAGGGAAGTCAGAAAGCTATGGTCAATGGGACAGAATCTAGCTGGAGGCCTGTATCTAGAGGTCAGTTGGTACTGGGGTCAGTACTATTCAGTATATTCATCAATGACCTGGATGAGGGAATAGAGTGCACCATCAGCAAGTTTGCTGATGACACAAAGCTGGGAGGGGTGGCTGACACACCAGAGGGCTGTGCTGCCATTCAGCAAGACTCAGACAAGCTGGGGAGTTGGTCGGGGAGAAGTTTAATGAGATTTAAGAAGGGCAAGTGCAGGGTCTTGTATCTGGGGAAGAACAACCCCAGGTACCAGTATAGGTTGGGGACTGGCCTGTTGGAGAGCAGTGTAGCTGAGAGGGACCTGGGGGTGCTGGTGGACAGCAGGATGACCATGAGCCAGCAATGTGCCCTCATGGCTAAGAAGGCCAGTGGCATCCTGGGGTGTATTAGAAGGGGGTGGTTAGTAGGTCAAGAGAGGTCCTTCTCCCCCTCTCCTCTTCCCTGATGAGACCACACCTGGAATATTGTGTCCAGTTCCGGGCCTCTCAGGTCAAGAAGGACATTGAACTCCTTGAAAGAGTCCAGCACAGGGCCTCCAAGATGATTATGGGAGTGGAACACCTTCCTTATGAGGAGAGGCTGAAGGAGCTGGGCCTGTTCAGCTAGGACAAGAGGAGACTGAGGGGTGACCTTATTAATGTCTATAAATATGTAAAGGTCAAAAGTCCGGAGGACAGAGCCAGGCTCTTCTCAGTGATGGCCAGGGATAGGACAAGGGGCAACGGGTGCAAGCTGGGGTATAGGAGGTTCCACGTGAACGTAAGGAAAATCTTTTTCACTGTGAGGGTGACTGACAGAGCATTGAAACAGGCTGCTCAAGAGAAGTTGTGGAGTCTCTAGAGACATTCAAAACCCCTCTGGATGCGTTCCTGTTCCTAGTCTAGGTGATTCTGCTCTGGTGGAGGGATTGAACTAGATGATCATTCAGGGTCCCTTCCAACTCTTAATGTTCTGTGATTCTGTGATTCTGTAACAGTTTTTAGCTATAGATAAGGTTACACGTGTATGTGTCTTTTTATGTAAATAATACATAAAAAATGTAGCCCAAATTAGAAGTTGTGGAGAATGATGAAAGAAAAGCTGAGAAGAAAATCCATAGGATTAATCTAAAAGTAAAGGCTGACCTTCATAAACTTTTCTTGAAAGTTCACAGATCTCCCCTGTATTTTTTGAGGCTCTGAAGAACTTTTGTATTTGAGCAGTGTACACCATGTAATTAACTGTAATTTTCCAAATAAAAGAGAAGTGGACCATTAAAGCTACCTTTGGTTGAAAGTATTGAAGTTATTTCACATCTGCGAAGTAGAATAGTCTCTTAGGCTGATAACCTGATCCACCCATGAGCCAGTTCACATGCTGGTCTCTCAAAGGATGTAATAATTAATATGAAATACTTTGTCCAACAAAGGCTTATGTTCTAAAACTCCTTGGATATGTATTCCACTCTAACGGTTAACATCAACGTATCCAAAGGCTTGTTTTCTCCTCACCCTTGAGAAGGCTTTATGTACATGTGTAAATAAGGGGTAGCAGTGAACTGGGCTTTGGGACATAGACTTGTAGTTTTTAGGTGGCTTTGCTATGGAGTTTTTTTGTCTTTTTTTTTTTTTTACTGCTAGGTAGAAGTGACTTCAAGAATACATCTTCCCTCAGGTGCCATATTTGACTATGATGAAGATAATTTGTGCCATTAAATTACCTGCTCTGAAGTTTTGGGTAAAGCCAGTGTGCAGTATTAGCATAAGAACACAGGTCTGCATCAGCAAAGCTGATTTTGTGGGCCTCAGAGTCACCAGACTTTTCTTCAGCATGAAAGTGTTGAAAGTTTCTATGATACGTTGGTGACCTGAGTACGTATTGTTCTTGAAATCATTAATGTTACCCGAGGAACCCCCTAACTAGAAACACGTTTATGCTGCCATTCAGTCTTCACTATGGGCTACAAAGATGATTAAGGGCCTGGAGCATCTCCCCTATGAGGAGAGGCTGAGTGAACTGGGGCTGTTCAGCCTTGAGAAAAGAAGACCAAGAGGGGATCTTATTAATGTTTATAAATATCTGAAGTATGGGATGCAGGGTGAAATGGCCAGCCCCTTTTCAGTGGTCTGTGGAGACAGGACAAGGGGCAATGGCTGCAAGTTGGAGCACAGGAAGTTCCACACCAACACGGGGAAGAACTTTTTCCCAGTGAGGGTGACAGAGCCCTGGGACAGGCTGCCCAGGGAGGTGGTGGAGTCTTCTTCTCTGGAGATATTCAAGACCCGTCTGGACGCCTATCTGTGCAATATGAGCTAGGGAGCTGCTTTGGCAGGGGGTTGGACCCAATGATCTCTCAAGGTCCCTTCCAACCCCTATGATTCTTACCTCCTGATGGTCATGTCCAGTGGGATTGGGCAGTCATCTTTTTTTTCCATAGCTGAACACATTCTCCTATTTTATATTTATTTGAACAAATTTAAATCTGTTGGGTTTTCTTTTCATGACTGAAGACTGATGGTCTAATACAACCCCTCATGTCTGTATTGTCAGCCTGCATAATTTATTGGTAGTTTGGGCCAAATGAAAGGATAAATGTTTGGTGGGTTTTTTTCCCTTTAATTATAGGAGCATTCTTATTAAGGAGCAAGTTGCAGGCGAAGTAGCCATTTCCTGACTTTTTTTTATGGATCCTCCACCTGGTCTTCCAATCCTGCTCTTTCACACAGAATTTGAGATCTCCATGTTTTCTAAACTAACCTGCCTTTGCTTGTACCTTGAAAGCAAGTGTCACAAACTTGCATATGCATTTTCTTTCTTCCTCTGGGGAGAGTAGAGGTCTGAGTTCCCACTATGATGGGACACCATCACTTTGAAGTGCAGTTTCTAACTTCAGTCTGTAGAGGTTTTCTCCCTCAGCTTGGTGAGCCAGCACTTTTAGCTTCTGAATTTTCAGATTTGAGTTCTAATGAAAGAACTGATAACCAAGCAATTATGAAGCTAAAATACTGAAAAGATACTTTTAAAAAGTGATGGTCTCACCTAAACAGTGTATCAGAATTTGATATATGTACTCTTCCTGTTCTTTTATTCTCTTTGAGAGCTTTACTTTCCGGGTACCAATGTTCTTCTAATTGTATGGATATATATTATGCAGGTGGCAACATGATTTGGATTTTGGGAACAAATAGCCGTGTTTTTCTTTGGAGATGCCATCTCTAAATATTTGGTGCCTTCTTTTGTCAACAGAATTGTAAAGTTTTGTAGGTAAGGAGTGAGATTAACACCCTTGAATTTTTCACAGTGATTAAAGCATCTGTTTGTACAGATCTTTCTTTTGACAAATGCCTAGTTTGCAGGTGGTTTAAAGATGGTGAAGCAGCTTTTGGGGAGCTGGCAGGAACAGAGTAGGAAGCGTGGGCAGGTGAGTGTAGCTGTGTGAACTGAATAGCGCTCAGTATCTAATTTGTTTTTTAAAAAAAGAGTGAAAAATCAGTGCAAAAAAGGTGCCTGAGGTCTGGGATCCAGAACTGTAGCTCCTTTCTTCCATCAGTATGCCCAGTCACTTGAACTGGGTTATCTGGCCAGCTTCTGGCCAGGTCACGTTTCTGGCATCTCTTTACTGTATTGGACCACAAGATCTCCTAGGCTGGAGGTGTGGGACTGGGGATACTTGGTGAGGGAATATGGGGACTGCCTCTTCCTCTGGCATTAAACTTTCAGGCCCTTACACAACTCAATTTCTGTAACACTTGCCCATAGTAACCAGCTCTTGAGTCCTCCCTCAAATTCTGCGAAGTTAAAACTTCCACTAGAAGTCAGAGCTTTCTCTTGTTCTATTGAGTTTGAGTTAGTGACCAACAGGTCACACTCTAACTTTGCCCAGTTGTTTTTTTCTTAACTCTCACCTTTTGTTACTTTTTTGACACATGTATAAATGATTGTTTTGATTTCAGAGGTGTGTGTTCATTTTCAGAAAAGTAATTTTTTCATCTTTCAACCGAAGTATTTGCAGCTATATTGTTATTGATGAGATGAAAGAATATCCCCTTGCTAGCAAAGGGAGCATGGCATGATTTCACTAGATAAGTAGTATGTGCATTGAAATGAGGGAAGATGTCTCCAATATCTGTCAATGAACTGTTCTCCTTGAGCACCACATGGGACTTTTTTCTTCAACATGGAGGATTGTTTAAAAGCATGAAAAGTTAGAAGTAAAACTTAGCTTAATTTCTTAGTCTTCTTTATGAAGAAACAGCACTGAGATAGGATGGCTTAGTGATCTGAGTGTGGGGTTGATTTATGAACCTCTGTAACTGGCATTCTTTCTGATTTTACTGACCTTGATATGCCACCTATTTAGTTAGTTAGAATTTTACCAATTTCTGGGCAGGTTTGGTGATCCTGTTGCCCCTGTTTATGAAGAGGAATGTTCAAATGATGGGCATTAAGTTTATTACTTACACATAACTTCCGATTCCAGTTCTTACTCTGGAATACCTGTTACTCTAAAACATGCCCTCTCCCTCTTCTCGTCACTCCTTCTGCTGTTGCTCTTGCTTAAGAGTAGCTGAAGAAGATGGAGACGACTGGTCTTAACAGTGCAAAGCAGGAAATCCTATTTCTGCTGTAGAAATTTGGTAATGGTACAGATTAACCTGAGACTGGTGCTGCTACACCAGATGTAGAATATGACAAGCGTTACCTCCCTGATCTTCCCCTGTTGGGTTGGGAGGGCTCTTTGTTCCTTAGCTTTTGTTGTTCCATCACCTGTTCATCTTTCAATTAGTACTGAGGGTCTGGATGCAGACCTCTCCTCTACTCCTCAGCAGTTTTATTGTGTCAGCCAAGCTTAGGATACGGCAGCTCATGTTATGCTGAAGAAGCACAAAAATTAAGATCATCTGAATGAGGGTCTATATTGCATGGGTTGCTGCTATAGAAAGTAAATGTCGAGAAACCTTATTTTCTGAAGCTTGGCAGGTTTTGATAGAATGTTACTAACCTTTTAATTGTGGAAAGTTCCAGGCATTTGCAACACTTATATTTGGTGCTGTTTACTGAAGAGTATCTTTGCTATATTGGCATAACATGTTACAGGGAGTGCAAACACTTAGGTGAATTCCATCTTTCACTTTTTTATATTTTTCTAAATGGAATTTAGAAAGTCATGTTATTGTAACACAGATGAAATTTTGCTACGTAGTACAAGGGTTCCTGAAAGGAATGTGCACTCACCTGCAATAGACATCTTTCTTAAAACAGATGGAATAATTTAATCAGTTTAATCAGCAAAACAGTCTATTTTAATAGTGCTAATTAAATTGTGGTTTATTATGTCTCCATAACTCCTGCAACCAAAACCGTAATGACCACAGGAACGGGGAAGTTAATACTCATGTGGATTTTTGTGTTTAGCATTACTGTAAGAAGAGGAGAAAGAACTCACAACAAGCTTAACAACAAACTTCCTAGTATCCGGTGGTCAGTTTGAACTGTGGATTTTCCACTGTCCTTTTACATCTCCTTTCGCTCCAGATGGCCCTCCATCCACTTGCATTCTGGTACTGCCTATCTTTTTTGGCCCTGCACGACTGTGATAACAGTGATAGTACTGTAATTTTCCTTACGTGTGAGCGGTGAATGATACGAAGTGCTTTGCTTTATTTTTGGAAGAAATCTTTCTGTACCAGCCAGTTGTTGCTAAATATAGAGGGAAGGTTATAATACACAGTACGTGTTTGAATTCAGAGCGATGCTTCACCGTAAAACGTTGATCTCATAGTTTACTTGTCTGACTACATATGACATGTAGTCATTAAAACTAGCCTAAAACTTGGAAACTTCGTAGTTACTATTCATCTGTCACTCAGTTTGCTAGTAGGATATTGCAGAAGTTTACTGGGGCAAGCATTACCGGCTGCGGATACAGGGATAAATGCTGACCATGCTGGGAGGCTACTGGGAGTTCTTATTCTTAGCCTTTCTCTCTGCTGGCCTCCCTTGAAATGTCTCGAGAGAACTTGTTGAAAAAACGTAAGATTGTGCAACGAAGGCATTCAGACTGGGATTGGGGGGCGCTCTGCTGTCTGGCACCAGTTGCTTGCTCACGGTTTGTTTCGGGTTGGCGTTCCCAGCGTGGCTGTCAGGTAGGCTTGGGAGGTGCTCTGCACCAGCGGCGAGCAGAGCCGGGGATGCTGGTGGAGCGGTTCCCGCGGTGCCCTGCTGCGCTGTGTGGCAACACACACAAACTATCTCGTGCTGCTACTGGCAGTGAGAGCTAAGTTAGTTATAAAGGGTCACTCCGGGCAGACCTCTCTGGTTATAATGTAATTTTACAACCTAAAACAACATTCAGGCCCGATACTGCTGTAGGCACATCTGATTTAAGACAGGTGTGTGGAGAGTTTTACATTTTAACTAGAGGCTGTGTAAAGCAGGATCAGGGCTGAGATACTGTCTGCACAAAAGATGGGGTGTTTGATGTTTCACAGAAGAGTGTTACTCAATCTAGTTGGAGAATTAAAAGCATGATTTAGATGTTACTGCGATTGAGGTGCTAGTCCACAAAAAAGGATGTGGGGAGTATTTTGGTTGGAGTTTTCTTTTTCTTTTCTTCTTTTTCCCCCTTCTCCAGTTCTAGTGATGCTTTCTGATTTAATTCTTAGTTTAGTTCGGTTACTGGAGGAGCTGAGAAAAGATCTACCTGTGACATGTCATAAATACCTATTAGGTAACACATTCAAAGGCTTTTTTAATTTGTTGCTGTGCCTAAAGAACTGGAGCTTGAGAAGTGTCTTGGGCTCTTTGACATAAATGGATCTTGGGCAGCGTATAGAACATCAAAGGATTTTTAACAAATCTGTGATTTCAAGCTCACTTTGTCATGCTGAAGTTAATAAAATACTGCAATGAAAGGCCATTTGCTGTCTTCCCACCCCAGGAGAAAAATAGAGTTGATTACTGACGATCTTTCTTGGGTTTGTATCTCACGTGTATCCATTAAGATTTCTTTGAGTTAGTGGTTTCAACCCCGGCCTGTATACCTCTGTATTCCCCTGTGAACTGCTTGTAAGTGGCCTGGGAAAGGCAATTAAAGAGAGCAGGTTTATATGCTAAACAAAAATTCTATATTGGAAGTTTTTTAAGGGAAGCACAGTTCCATTTCTAGAGACTTGCTTATTGAAAAAACTTTAAAAAATGGGGGAAAAGATATAACAGATTTCCATGCTGTAATGTAAATCTCATGTCAAGCTGGTGCCTGGAACAACAGCAGTTATGCCTCAGTGCAAAGTGTAGGGACTAGTACTGTTCAAAGCAATGGGACTGAGCACGCCCTCAGCAAATTTGTAGGTGACACGAAGCTGTGGGGTGTGGCTGACACACCTGTGGGACAGGGATACAGTCCAGAGAGACCTGGGCAAGCTTGAGGAATTGGGACCATGTGAACCCCTCCTGAGGTTCATAAAGGGCAAATGCAAGGTCCTGCATATGGGTTGGGGTGCTCCCCGTTATCAGTGCAGGCTAGGGGATTGAGAGCGCCCTTCCCAAAAAGCACTGGTGGGTGAAAAGCGGGATATGAGCCAACAGTGTGTGCTTGCAGCCCAGAAAGCCAACCGTATCCTGGGCTGCATCAAAAGTGTGACCAGCAGGTCAAGGGAGGTGATTGTGCCCCTGTACTCTGCTCTCATGAGACCCCACGATGTCCCTGCCCGTGGCAGGGAGCTTGTACCAGATGACCTTTAAAGGCCCTTTCTGACCCGAGCCATTCTGTCATGCTGTGATCTCCTTGGGGGGGGGGTCCCAGTGGAGAGTTCTGTGTTGGCTGAGATGGTGTATCCTCACCTCACCTGGAAGTAACGGATAGTACAGTGCCAACTTTATTGGAAAGGATACAGAAAGATACTGCAGAGAACATATGCTAAAAGTGTTATATTTGCCTTTGGATTTGAAGGGAACTGGGCATAGCTAACTGAGCCTTTCTGTGGAGCTGCAAACCTTGTAGTGGAAAGTGACAGCACGAAACCACCGTTACCAGTTGTTTGACAGGTTAGTATTAGTAAGCCAGCTAGAAAAAGATGGCTTTAGCCTATGATACGTACCCTCCATGCCTGTCAACTTATTCCATCTGAGAACCTTTGAGTCAGTGGGAATCTGCTGGCAGAGCAGGCAAACCTGATCACTGTTTCCATTTCACAGGGTGGAAATGTGTGGCCTGGGTAGCACGCCTGGGGTTACGCAGGTGGCCACAAACCTCCTCCCTCTTCCGCCCTGACACCCGGGGCAGGCTCTTGCTCACTGCCTCCTGCTCGCTTGGAGGGGTGCACGCCTCTGCAGCCCTCACTTGATAAGAGTTAACACCACCAGTTCCTCAACTTGACTTCTCCTGCATGTTTATGTATCCTCAAATAGGCAAAAAACCTTTGGGTGTTGTCTTCTCTTCTGCTTTGGCTTTTAATACATCCAAAACATAACCAGCTTCAGAAAGGAACTTTCTGCATTTAAAGGGCTTCTACTAACTGTGTCTGAGTAATCAAAAACTCTTGTGGAGATCTGTGGGGACTAATACATTAAAAGGAATATTAGCACTGCACATGAAAACACCTACCTTCAATCCTAGAAAACCAAAATTTTGTTTATTTCAAGTCACAAACGCTGAATTACTTCAGTCTTGATAAGCCTATTTTCCTTCTACCTCAGGAGTGTACTCTGTGACTTGTAGATGCTAGAAGAGGTATATGCTTGTATTCCTAAGTAAGGAAACATTGAATGGGTCAGAACGTGTACTTCAGCTACATAAAGTGCAGGTTTTCTTGTGTAACCTGCAGGTTGTCTTTCCCTTCAAGTCTGGTAGGCTTCTAGTAGGTGTAAAAGAAAAATTTGCTCTTCTCTGTCTCTTCTAAGTGTCTTTACACCAACTTGTACAAATTTACCCCAGCACAAAGCACTCCTGTAAACCACTTAATTGCCTCAGTGGGTGGGGTTGGGAATAGAAGACATTTACATTGTTAATTTACTGGTCTGTACAGCTGACAAAGCAGGAATGGGGCTTCTGGTCTGGGTGCTCAGGGGTAATTTTGGTTAAAAAAGTTCTTTTTTTTTTGAGGGGAGAATTTGTTTTATCTTCATTTATCCTCGTTGATCCAGAACTCTTTGTATTAGGGAAGCTCTTGAGGAAGGACAAACTTTCCATCACATTAGAAAGAAATTTTCTCAGGAGTCTTTTTAGTAGCAGTATTCCTGTTGCAAGTTAAGATGCACATATCCAGCAATTGGGATACCAGCATTTCCTGCACTAACCCACTCCATATGCATATAAGTATACCACCAATATTTAACAACTGATGACTAATAATTTAATAAATTGCTTCCTTCTACTTCTTAAAAATCTCTTATCTTCCACAGAACCTTAAAAAAAACAAACCAAAAAAAGCCCCAACCTAAAAACCTCACTTCTGCATTAGTTTGGGGAAAATTGTCCAAACCAGGGAATAGAAAAGCTATTGCAAAAGGACTGGGACTGTAGCATCTTTATTTAAATAAAGTAACTTTCTGTTTCAAACAGCACTGCTGCATTTTAAATGACAGTTAAGATATGAACGAAGACAATTCTTAGTCAAAGAAAGATGTTATAAATACAAACATTTGAAATAACAGATTTTCCTTAGGATACCTTGAGCAGTCAGTGTTCACAGCAGCAATGATTTGAGGATGTGAGTGAAGCGAGGCTTCTAAAAGAGCTAACACTGAGGTTTTTTCTGACTCTGTTGGACAGTAATTATAAAAGCTCTTTGGGTAACCCTTTTCTCAGGTTTGAATGTAAAGCTGCAACCAAAAGCTTGTCTGGCCAGCCCTGTTAATCTGCTTAATAGAGATTTCCTTCCTGTAGAAAATGAAATATAAGTGGTTATTTTAAGCATATTTAACTCATTTCTGAACTAGTAACATTCAGTGTTTGTCTTATCCATATTATGTTTGTTGAAATGCATTTTTTTAATCTAAACAAGATTGTGCTGTTGATTTTTACAGTCACCAGTCATTAGGAGCAAAGTACTTGTAAAGATCTGGGCTTTCGAGTTGAGCTTCTGGCTGTCGTGTGTATCATCGCTGTATGAACTACTCTTCCTAACCTTATCAAACTTCAGTTTTAAAGAGCACTTGGCTTTTGCTCCTCAGTACTTCTTGGTTTGAAATTCATACCCAAATAAGATTACTCTGAATGTTGGAAGAGGCATCTGATTTTCTATCCTAAATTTCATTGGTTACTGGTTTTATACCTGATGTGCTCTGGTGCCAGTTTTACCTACCTTAATTCTTTTTATTGCCTGTATTAGGATCTGCCAGTGTTTTCCTAAATGGCAATCTATGTAAAGTAAGTTAAATTCCCTTTAGACTTGCACATCGAGATAACACGTACCTGTGCCTGAGTGCTAATTGTTATAGATGTGGATGGTCAGAATTTTGTATCATGGCACAGATATTTCCCTGGCTTTACTGGGAGTAATCTTAAGAGGCACTTCAGAACTGTCTTTTCCTCATCGTACATTGCACCAGTTAGTATAGACATCCTGTGGTTAAGTACAAACTACTTCAGTCTTCAGCTACACTGTCTTACCTTGTTTTATGTAAGCACAAATACCAAAAGTCAAGGGTAATAATGACGTAGCACAGAAATGACAGGTACTGAGGTATTTTCAAGTTTGGGAATGTGTATGAAAAGCTAGTTAAATTTGTGATGGCTCTACGCTGGTGGGCTTAATTTCTTTGATAGTGTTTTGAAGTTGTGAGGTGTCCAGACATTTCCGAGCATCTAATTTAAAACTAAGAGTCTGAGTAAGTGCAAGCTGTGCTACTTCTGCCAGAGCTGCAGCTGCGTGATGCTTAAAGGACACCTTCCTTTGCAATAACATTTAAAACTACGAATTGCTCTTACTCATCTGCAGTCCTCTTCCCACAGCTTGAGCTCAGGGCTATAATGGAACCTATTATGGCAAAAGGTCTATGACTCAGCCATTGAGCCATGCAAACTCTTGGCTTCTTTAATTGGCACCATTAAATCTTCAGTAGTTTTTCTCTCATAAATAGGTATCGTTGATGTAAATGCATCACTGCTGAAGATATATTGTACCTTTTACCCTCTGATTTCCGTGAGTTGATCAACTGGAGGTGTTTCAAAGGCTAGTTAATTGGAGGGACTTTTCTAGAATTACTGCTTTTCCTTAACAATTTAGCAGTGTATCTAAACCAAAACGCCACAAAGCCATCTCACAGGTCATTATTTTTTGGATTGTTTTCCCCTTCTGTTTGGAGACTGAAGAGGGAAACAAAGCCCTGCCTTTGCATTGCGTTTTATCTTCATAGAGCTTCTGCATGACAGTAGGGAAAATGGTAATTCCCAAGTATGTAAGCAGGGAAGAACCTGCATGATTTAGGTGTTTTTGTTTTGTTTTGCATTTGTGGGTTTTTTTGTTTGGTTGGGGTTTTTTCTTGTGAATATATATTGAAAGGTGAACATGGAAACAGCCGTAATTTGGGAATGGGGTCAGGTATCAGTAGAGGAAATTTAAACAATACTGTGGAAGTTAAATATTTGAAAACATATATCAGTATTTGTGTATATATATGTAGGTGAGAAAAAAGTATCTTTTAACTCTGTTGTATCCCTAAATACTTAATGTGACAAGTTTTCAAGTATTACTGTAAGCATCAGTGTCTCTCAGAGAGGGGTGTGATGAGGCCATTCAGAAAACTATAGTTGTTTGTTACCATCTGCAGAGTTCCCATTTGTACCTACTGTTGGCAAGAAGTATTTGGTTGTTATGCTTGCATATACTTTCTTGAAAGTAAATATTAAGAAACTATGAAGTAAGTTATACAAAATGTTAAAGTATGTAAATTAATACATATATCTTAAGTGATTGTGTTTACAGAATGATGGCAAGCTGCGAAACCAGGAGTTAGGAAAGATCAGAAGTAGGGACGGTCACTACACGTTCCTTGTGCCCATGGAATAGGATACAATCCCATCTGTGTATGCAACCATGTTTTCTCTGTTCCCTTTCTTCTGCCCGTAGGTCTTATGTGATATTAGTAGCTATTCATTTGGGTTTATTATTTGAGGTGTGGCCTGATAATTTATTTACTGTTGAATAAACCCAGTCTTGAACGTCACTGAGTCTTGTGAAACTCTTTGTGCAAATACTCCCTCTCTGCATATCTTGGTAAAGAATTAATAGCTAAATGAGGGGTTTTTTAAGGCAATTTTAAACATAACACAGAAAAACCTCAACAACCACTACTTCATTCATCTTCTGAACTCTCCTACAATGTGTGTTCCCCATTTTATATATGGGGAAACCAAGACAGAGGGACAGGGAGTTGCATGAGGGCAGAAGGACAGACATAGGATTTAGGGTTTCGTATGTGTTATGCTGGGCTGTGTTGCTGTAATGGTTAAGCCTGTTTGATGTCCAAGTAGGCACTCTCTTGCAGTTGTGGATGGCAGTTCTTAAGAAAGAGGATCCCATGGCAAGTACATTGCTGGAGATCCATGTCAGAAATAAATTCATACGTAATTTAAAAGAAAAAATAAAGGGCACACAAGAACCCCTACTGGAAAAAAATTCAAAAGCATCGCAGTGAATTGAGGCTACTGGATAAAAGGACAGAAAATTATCTTTCCTGACATTCACAGACTTCATCACAGACTATCTCTTTGCAGTCTTTCCTTTTTCTGTACTTAAGGTTTTAAGGCGACTTGAGTCTTCAGGACAAGATCTTAGTGATTCAGATTTGATTTAGTTTAGGAGTCTCATCCATGCTGTATGCTGAGTAAGGCTGCAGTTCTGGAGATAACTAGGGAGGAGTCAGCTTGAATGTTAAGAGATGTTAATGTACAAAGTTAAGTAGTAGGAAGTAGAATTTGTTTCGTAACTGATACTGTCAACGTTTATTCTTTGTTTTCAAGTATTTAAATAAATAATTTAGACTACAATTTTAAAAAGAAAAACATTGTTTATAATTTATAATAATTTTTCTGAGGATTACAGTGAACTTTAAATACTGTTCTCCCAAGACAACAGTGCATGTTTACAATTTCACTTGAACAGTGACTCATTTGGTCAGTGCCTGGAGAAAGCTTTTGAATTTCTGCTGGACAAGAACAATTTAACAATTGACAAAAATGGGGTAGAAAAGTCACTCCAACTTACTGGGGACAGCTAATATAAATAAAAGTGGTAGTGGGGTTTTGGAAGGTTGTGGTTTTTTGTTGTTCTTCTGACGTGCAACTTCTTTGTAACTAAGGAAATGGCATTTCGATTGTCATAACAAAATGTTAACTTCTGTATCATTTTAAATGGTGAGCCTTCTAGTACTAAGCATGCTCACCTGGGCTGTGAGAATGAAAAAGCAACAATTAAAACACTGAGATTTGGAGTAGACATAAACAGTAGAGACAGTATGATTGAGCTACTGTGGGTGTCATTGTAGATATTGGAAAACATTTACCAAATATGGCCTTTTTTGTGAAGTTCTGAAGTGAGGCTCTCTTAATCAGCGTTAAGTCAGCAAACTTGAAGATTAAAAGACATAAAAATAATAAAGTTGATTTTGACTAGGTTTAACTTCCATTGCCTTGGTGGTGTGTTTACCTATTTTAGTGTTAAGCATCTGTGGGAATGGAGAATTCTGTGTGTTTTGAAAAATTTGTAGTGGAAAAGCTCTGAGTACAAGTTAGAGCTAAAACAAGGCACTAGCTCAAGTAACAAATTAAAAAGACTTCATAATGTTGATCGTGCATACAGTGCAACTTCACCTTGCAGAGGGGAGAGATGGCAAGGTAAGAGAAAGAGAATTGTATTAGTTACCTAGTGGGGTCTGTAGCAAGTCATCTGGACAAAATATTGATGAACTAAAAGTTAATCAGCTCCAAACTGAAACTAGTATCAGCGCTGATACTGTTTCTTCTAATGCTTTAAACTCTTACGCTGGTATGCTCTATCTGCAGGATATCTTGGGGAAATGGAAGCAATCTTGCTGTAAACCATGGAAGAATTCAGAAGGTTTTATTATTTAATAAGAATGCGTATGGATGGCATTGTGGAAGTATTGCAGGACTTGAGCAGGACCTTTCTAGGAACAACAATAAAATCTCAGGGGTTCGAGTTCTGTGTCACATCTGTTGAAATCTTGAACCTTTAAGGCCATTCCCCTTTTCTTAAACTATTAGCATGTGATACATATTTATACCTTTGGGGAAAACTTGTTCTTTTTTTCATGAAGGCTTGTGGATAGGAGAAGTGATAAAGCTTTTTGGTGAAGGCTCTCAATTAATTTCATCCTCTTTTCATCAGCCTCATAATCTGATGCATGTTTGTCATTAAACAGTTGATCGATAAGGTTTTTTGGGTTTTGATATGTGCAGGCTTCTTGAACATGTTTAGCAAGTCTAGGATCTGATGGGGGAGAAACAAAAATGCTGTGCTTTTGTTTTCCTAGGTATAGGAAGGGGTTAGGAAAGTGATAGAGAAAGTATCTTCAAGTCTTACTAATATATTGGAACACTGTACACCGCCGAATGGTCTAAAAATACATTTGGAGACATGCTGCTGGTGGTTGCTGTATTTTGTACCTTTATGCCTGTATGCTGTAAAGCCCCTCAGTTGCTGCCCTCATTCTTTTCTACAAGAGGGGGCTTGGTGGGCAGCGGAGGGCCTCAGCCCGCCCCCCAAGAGCTGGCTTTCCCCAGAGGTGGGCTAGGCCTGTTGCAGACCCGTGCATTGGAAGAGGGACAGGAGGCTGCCGCAGGGCAGTTGAGTGTGGCAAAGCAGAGCATGGCTTACCATGGAGAGAACTGGCTATGATTAGTGGCTTTCTAAGGCTTCAGGAGGCTGGTAGGAAGCAACTGGAAGATACCCAGGTGTAGAAGAAAGGACATGATGATACGTGTGCCTGACTGTGGCACGTGGTCATGGACATGAAGTGTATAAAGCTGAGTTTGAGGACTTCCTGGCACGGGCATGATGTAAAAAAACATATCCAACCATGTACGTGGCAGTACAATATGTCCATATATCCACACTGCTCTTGTCCATGCTCATCTCTGCTGCTAGTGTGCTTCCTTACAGTCTTTACTGCAGTTTGGGCCCTTTGATTCATTGCTAAAGTTGTTTACTATTTTGTACTGTCCTTACAGGCAACGAACTAAGCATCACAGGATGTCCATCAAACAGGTGGTATTGCTGAGCTTGTCTTTACTTGATCCTTAGGCACTGCAGAGCAGGCAGAAGTAAGAATTTCCTGGCCTGATGGTTTTCAGCTTTATGTAGTGGGGGAAAAAAAATAGATAAATTGCTACTTTCCTCTCTACTGTTGTTCTCCCTTCCTTAGATTAAAATACACTTTATTCGATGTAAAGTATAAGAAGATAAGGTGTATCTGAATTCAGATAAAGCATACTTTATTAGAGATTCTGTCAATCAGAAAAGAGGTATCACTTCTGAATTTACATATACAGCTTATATTTTAATTTTTTTAATAGTGTGTAATGTAAAGATAGAAGGTATGTCTGTGTTTCTTGTTAACTCTTTTGGAGGTTAGAAGGGGGGAAGTACAAGAATAGAAAATGCTTTTGCTGTCAGTGCTGCTGGCAGCAGTGAAGGCACAGGCAGAACTTTTGTCTGTGGTCAGAAGCATCAGTGTTTGCACTAGATACACTGATCTTTCATCTTCCCCTTAGTCATAAACCTGGTGTCGTTTGCTCTCTTACTGTGATTTAGATTTGATAACTTGTAGAGAGAGATACTGATAGAACTGGGTATGAACTAATTAAGGTTCCTTGCGAAATGGCTCTGAGTGACTTTGTCTTCTGTAGAAAACCAAAATTTTAGGGGATATTTATCGCTTTAATTACTCTTGGCAGGCTGTAAGCACTTAATACACCAACTCAGTCAGGACTGTTTTGTTGGGTTTTCTTTTTCTGGGGAAGGAACGGGGTTGAGCGGGAGTCATAGTTTGTATCAGAGAGTTTGTAACCTGTGGTGATGGCAACACAGTGTGATGTAAGAACAGGTTACACTTCAGAGAGGATGATTCTCAGTGTATTTGACGGTCAGTAACTTGGCAGAGGGGGAGGCTGCATGTGCAGGGAAGTACACATCCCCTCAGCACCCTGGATTTCAAAGCTTGGCTGTGAAAGGTGCCCAAGAGAGGGAGAAGGTTTGCATTTTCCTATTTCAGAGGAACTGCTTCACTTCCACAGTGGAGCTGAAAGGTTGTGGGGAATGGGAAGACAAGCCTAAGAGCAACAATGCAGCCTGTATATATGCTAAAATGTTAAGTTTCTCTTTTTAAAGCTTATGTATATAATAGCAGCAGTTTCAAAGTTACTAGGTTAGTTTGATACACCCCATTCCCCCTTTTCTGGAGAGGTTGGTAGTATAATACTGGGTTCCTGGGAAACTGTTTCACCCTGGCATGTTCTTTCTTTATTGCGTGACTTCCCTATCTTTCCTGGAGATGTGCAGAGCCCACTGTGTTTTAGAAGGATTAGAAAAGACTGGTGGTAAAACCTCCTGGATGTTGTCTAATGCAAAGAATTTGCCAGCAAACACTAGGTATGTTGATAGCTATGCTGGGGTGTAACTTCACAAAGAAAACAGCCACGTTTTAAAATAAAAGTCACTATAGACTACATAGCATAAACTCAGCAAAACTTCTGTGGTAGAACTTTTGTTGGCATGTTTCTGTTACGTCTGCTCCTTGATAACAGAGTGGACACAGAAGTGAGGCTTCCTTTGCCAGTGGCTGTGCAGGGAAGGTGAGCGTGCAGTAGAGCGCAGGCCATCAGTGTGAGCAATATGGCTTCTGCCAGTACAGTTCAGTACCTAATCATTCCACCCTTTCTATTTGTCACTGTAAGCTGGAGTTAGTATAAAACTTGCCAAAATGGAGTCCTTGACCACTCCCGGTGGTGGTGGTGGAAAGCCAGGCTTGTACTATTGGTGTGTAATATCCAGGTCCCTCCCTGCTTGCGTAAGGAGCAATCTTACCCTGCTAAGTCAGTAGCTATTATGAAGTAATCCATAGCAAAAAAAAAGTATTAACTAATAAAATAAATAATATAAATAAATAGATAATAAATAAGTAAAAGTTTATCTTGCAGACCACCATATTAACTGTTATATACAGTCTGTGGTAGCTACTGTGGTTTTGTACCTGGAAAGCTGATCTGGGGCATAGACGGTACATTGTCATAGGGGTGGCAGTTGTCTGATCAACACTGTTGTCAATTCTCATCAAAGCACAGCAAAGGGAGGAGCTCACTTACTGGATATGTTAGTTGGATTTAAGCTGTAAGCAGACCATCAGCATTCAATGTGTAGATTAGTAACATCTCTCACTTCATGTGATGGGTGATGTGTCACAGCAACCCCGGTGAAGGGTCTGCAGCACAAGTCTTGTGAGGAGCAGCTGAGGGAACTGGGATTGTTCAGCCTGGAGAAGAGGAGGCTGAGGCTTATTGCTCTCTATAACTCCCTGAAAGGAGGTTGTAGCCAGAAGGGCGTTGGTCCCTTCTCCCAAGTAAAAGGTACAGGACAAGAGGAAACGGCCTCAAGTTGCACCAGGGGAGGTTTAGATTGAATAGTAGGAAAAGCTTTACCAAAAGGCTTGCCAGCCACTGACACAGGCTGCCCAGAGAAGCTGTGGTTGAGTCACTTTTCCTGGAGATACTGAAAAGACACATAGATGTGGTGCTTTTGGGACATGGTATAGCGGTGGACTTGGCAGTGCTAGGTTAGCAGATGCACTTGGTGATCTGATACTGTAGCTGTTCAGAGACTCGAGTAAGGAGCTCTGTATTTTGTATAGACGGGTTCTGTTCTTATACAGACCATAATTAGGTGATATTTTCAGCTCCCCCAAAATCAGCAATGAGTGTACTTATGCAATGGTGGCTTTAATCACTTCCAACCCACTGATAGGATGCTGCCAGCATCAAAGTCTTGATTCAGAGTTTTTCTGAAGACTTTGGATCAGCAAGTTGTAACCTACACAGTAGTTGCGCCTGTTCATAAATAGTTCCCATTAGTAGTGACAGAGCAGGAAGTCTTGCTTAAGAAATAAATGGTATTGCAGCAGCACCTCATTGAGACATGAACCTGATCTTTCATGCAAAGGTACTTCATTGTCAAGTTTTACCTTGCTAAGAAGGTATTACTAGAACTTTTATTTTCCGTTCACTTTCATCTGTGTTTTGTAGAAGTATGGCAAGAGATTTAGTAAACTACAAGATTCCTGTGGAGTCTGGTTGCAAGATAGTCTTCTTTCATTCTCATCTGATGTGATGCCTCTCCCTTTATTGCAGAAAAGATCAATGACAATGCTTCTTGGTTTTTAAAGACAAGTTGGCACTTTGGAACCACTGTATTTTTAAAGGAGTTTCTGAAGTACTGAGATACCATTTGTCTCTAAACTGTATCATGTTGCCCCAAACATTTTAAGGTAATGCTAAATATTTTCATAGAGTAAAGCGGAAAAGATATAATACATCCTCAGTTAATGGCAGTAGTCCCACAGAAACGGGAAGGGATCATCAGTCATAATAAAGGTGGAGAAACAGATTTGTAGAACAGATTTTGGAATGAATTATGGGTGTGAGTGTAGTCTTGAGGGTGTTTCTGGAATTCAGCTACTACAGGAAAAAAAGATGTACAGCTGTACTGTTGTTAAATGTAGGTACTGGTATTTGGTGGTGATTTTGGAGGTGGTGGTGTTGCCTGTTTACCTCAGGAGTCTTTGCTGATACATGAGCTTTGTATTTATGTTGGTCTAGAAAAGCTGAAGTGTGTTTCAGATGGAGGGAGAACCAAGGCAGGCCTAATGCTGAAAGTGTTGACGAGACACGTTGAGAATTGCAGGGACAAAGCAAAGTATGGGGACATGACACTGAATTGTTCCAAACAAATCCTTTGGAGGGATAGGCAAGATGAGTAGCTTGTTCTAAATAATCCAGAGGCATGATGAATCCTTTCATTAACCTTTGAAAGGAAGAATGGTGAAGCAATTTCTACATATGATGGCTTTTAACCCTTTAGAGATTGTGCCATCAGGAAGGACACAAATTCAAAAAGCCTGATCTCTGTGGCACTAGGTAGAGCTTGTTCCAGAAGTGATGCTGTAGTCAGTCTTCTGTTTTAAAAGAACCTTCTCTGGTTGCAGCTTCCCATTTTAACTTTTCCAAAGTGAAGGTGATAATGTAACAGGACTGCAATTGCTGCAGAAGAGAATAGGTGGTAACAATGTGCCTAAACTGAAGTGTATCATCCATTGTATACATACTGTACTGGAGGGTTTGCATTTTGGGGCCACTGGGAACTGACTGAGCACTTGTTCTACTGCTACACAATGCAGCTAATAAACCAAAGTTCAAGACAATGTAAAGGTGGTGTGAATATGCCAGGTCTCTCAAAATATGGAAAACAGCAGGGAGGCTGGAAATACCCATGAGGGAAATAAAAGTAGTCCTGGTCAAAAGGAGTGGTTTTGTTTGTTTGTTTTGTTTGGTGCTGATGCTTAAATTTCACAGACTTGGCTGAGTCATGTGGTGTGCTTTGCTGTTCTTGCTTCATACTTCGTAAAGCTCAATATTGGCTCAAGTTGCTGCTCTGCTAGGGAAGCAACACGCTCAGCTACTTCCAGTGCTTAAGCAGAGTTGATTGTGGTTCAATCCGTGCAAGCAACAGAGAGATTCTGCTCCTTAACCTCCCTCCCTGCCTCTGACCTTGACTGGATTAATCCCGCGTCCTGCCCATCTTGCTACTTCATGTAACAGGCCTAGCTTGAGACATGTATCTGTGCTTTGGGCAGTGGAGAATGAGTTTAGCTGTACCTGTGTAAGCGGCTCTGAAAGGCAGGCACCTCGGTTTCTAACTTTGCAAATCTTGGTGATACATCATTGGAAGCTTTAAAAAAAAAAAAAAAGTTTGAATTCCAGAAAAGTGAGATTTTTGCACTCCAGAAACAATTTCTCAAACAGTGTTGTCATTACAATTTGCTCAGATATTACTGGGAAGAGCACGTTGCTGTTCTGGGTAACCTGTTGAGCTGCAAATTATTTTAACTCCTCAGAGTTCCCAAAGATTCTCTGTTTTGCTCTAATAAGCTGCGGTCTTTAGGAGCTTCCTGTGTTGTGATACTGCATGCAAATAGCATCGACTAACTGTCAGGCGGTGGGAATTGATGAGAAAATGCCCATTGTAAAATTAAACGGTATTACTGAAGACTGTACCACGCTGCTGGTGAGGGAGGTGACTAGCCCCAGTAGTCGGTGGTAGGAGTATTAATGTGAGCTCCAGGTTTTTTCGCATGATTAAAACAGGCCATCTGTTCTTTGTTAAATGTTTACAAAAACAGCTTTTCTCTAAAAGATTTAAAGAGATGTGGGTCTAGTAAACACACCCAATATTTTTGAGCACCTTTTTCACCTTATTTCAAATAACACCAAAAATAATTCTGCTGAAATATCAAATAGGATGAAATACCTATTTGTGTTTAATCTTAACCAGTGTCTTTCCTGGGGAAGATTAAATTCTGTACCAACATGCTAAATTATGGCTTTGTTATTACTAAAAGCATCAGGGGAAGCGATATCTTGTCAAGTGCACAGATATATTTTTCAATCTTTTGGTAAAAACTTGTAATATACGGATTTTTTTAATTTTGTAAATGGAAGATGGGGTTCTTTCATTAGAAATTGTGACCCTCTAACTACAGTTAATCCTTTGTAGATTTAAAGAAGTAGAACTATTTGAAATAATTCCCTGCGGTAGGCTTAATCTAATATTTACTAGTGAAAGCCTGTTCTTCCTTTTCTCCCTCCTCAAGAGCAGCAGACAACTGGTTTGGGGTAAGAAAATGCATCTTTTCAAGCTGCTTCCATCTCCTTTTCTCACTAGATTTGTGCTGCTCCTACACAGCTTCACACTAGGGAGCAATGTGGGGTTGGTTGTCAGTCAGGGAGAAACCATTTTAACGTGTTGTAAAAGTGTAGGCAAAGACTTCCTAGAAAAATAAAGCTAATGACACCCCTCTCTCAGGAAGAGTGCTACGATTTAAAAGCTGAAGTGAATTACAAAAAGTTGCCAAACCACAAAGGGAGGGGCATGTGGCAAAAGCAATGTATTTTCAAGTAATAGGAAATAAAACCAAAGCCTAATTAGGGCAGAGTTGGGTTTTTTTTTTTGTTAGCTGAATGTTTTGAGACTTTCAGTATACAAAACAAAACAGTATTTTAATTCGTATGCTTGGTAATGCACATAACGTGGTACTGTAAAGAAAAGGTAGTAAGTTGGGGCTTTTTAGTGTTTTTTTTATGCATAATGTTTAAGTCTAATGTATAGTTTTAAGTAGTTTTAGAGCATGAGAACGACTCCTGTGGACAAGCTTTTTGAGGTAGTAAGAATCTGAATTCCCATAGGATGACAATCTTCCATAGTGAGTTACTGAGTTTTAAGTGTGGAAACAACGGCTGCCATCCCCAGTGCTTTACCTTCTGGCCAGACCTTACATTAATGCTACAGATGTGAAATCGCAAAGGGTCGACATCACTGTTGTGGAGGCTCGGAGAGCTCCCTGCCCCACCTTATGTTCAGATTTGCTTATGACTGTGCTGAAAGTTGTTGTTTAAATTCCTAAAACAAACAAACAAACAAACAAAGACAGCCCACTGGTCTGAGAAAGGAGAAAAGGATTTAATTTTTTAAAATTAGATTAAAAAGGTAATGAGAGTACTCAAGCACATGTAAAGCTTCGTATTGATTTCTGTGACACGGTCGTGTCGCTAATGAAGGTGCAACCTTGAAAATGTTATAGAATTACATTTACATGGCATTACTGGATTTCTTGTAGTTTTTTAGTAATTGTTGGTGTGGCTGTTTGTGCTTCAGAGGAAGAAAAATTAAACTTCTGATTCTTGTTACAGAAAGTTGAGTCTTATGCATAAGCTTCTAGATAGCTTTAAAAGCCTCTCTTAATATGGCAAGCAAACACTAGTGTCAAACACAAGGTACTTGCTCGGTATAAATTTTACAAATAACAGAAAGAAAAACTTAGATTTCTTATATGTTAGACACAGAAATTGAACAGCATTTAAAAAGAAGAGTGAGTATTGTGGCATACAGCTCAGTGAAAACTTGCACTCAAGGTCTCTGAAAAACGTAGGGTCCATAAGATATGGCAGATAATACAGAAATATATTGACTACCTTGGGAAAATATTTGTTAAATGTACTGCTCCAAAGAATTAGGGTTAAGTAGTACTTCCTGGTGACCTGTGTAATATTCTTGTCTTTTCCTACCTAAAAATAAATGTTAAACGGTACAAGTATAACAGCCTGAGGTACAGAGAAGACAGTTTGAACAGACAGAACGAACAACCATTCAGTTCCAAACCAATTAGAAGATTTAAAAATATATCTGCTTTATGTAATGCACAATAGGGCTGCTGAACTCATGAGCACTGCTGACTTCCTGGGACCAATGTTTCCTATACAGGTATCCAGTCTTCATGTACTTGCCAGCATGTATAGTTGTGGCCAGTACAACAGATTTCTTCAAGGGTGTGTTGGTTCAGGATGCCTAATGTGAGATTGCTTTGAGGTGGGGCTGGTTGATGTGCTAATGCAATGGGTGCATCAGCTTTGCATTAGAGCTGAGTTTCCAATGTAACTAAGTCCCCATTGCACTAAAAAGTACTTTAGTCAATAGGTGGAGGACACAAACATGCAGAAGTCACCATGAAAGTTCTTAGTTAAGCCAAGTAGACCCAGATCTTAAGCCAGTCACTCAGAACTTCCCCCCAGTCTAGGATTTGCCTCTATAAAGAACTGCAGTGTCTACTGTTCAAACTGCTCCCAAACAAGAATAAAGACTTATCTTGACAGTCTCATTCCTTTGCTGTTTGGGTAGTTTCTGAGGATGCAAGTGTATTCAGGGCACAGGGGTGTTTTTGCTATTGTGAAGAAATGCTGAAAACAGGACTGTACTGATTCAGTTTGCTTACATTCAGAAAACTGTTAATACTATACTTGGAAAGTTACATGTGCATTCACTTTCTTGTGTAATGATATTAAGAATTTTATTTCCTAAATATTAAGTACATTGTATTTTTAAAAAGATCCAGGTGGCTAGAGTATATGTCTGTATACGTCCATCAGTTCTCCTTATGCTCACAGACTGTGTTTGTATGAATTTGTTTGCATGCTTGCCACTCCTAAGTAAATGTGGTTTCAATAAAAAAGTGGATTAAAGGAAATGTGAATAATGCTATAGGCAGTTACAGTCGGTGCTATTCCTGGAAGTAAAATTCTGATTTGCTATAAACCTTTCTTCTCCCCAATACAATGGATCAAACATCTCAAATGGCTGGACTTTGTGATCATGGCTAATGGGGAACTCTTCTACCTATAATCATGCTGACTTAATTTTTAGGGAAGAGAAAAGGAGGAGGAGGAGGGTGGGAGAATGGTCTAACAGAATATGCAGTTGGAAGAAAGGCATCAGTACAGCGTCATGCTATTACTTTTTCTTCTTGAAAAGCGCTGTCATCCTGCATTTATAGCCATGGTCAGGCAGTGAGAAGCAGGTTGGAGCTTTGATATGCTGCAAAGTCACGGTAGAGCTTACACATTTTTCATTGCAGGCTCCTGGATCTTTGTGTAGAACAGAACCATTTGGAGGAGAAGAGCAGTGAATATATCCAAGATGTTCAGTCCAGGGACTTGGCATTTGTGTAGTTATACATAGGGTTTCCCATACTTCAAGTCTGGTGTAAACTTGATATGCTATACAGAATTTGAAATAGGATGCTTTTGCAGGTTCACAAACACTTAAGGTAGTTCTCTATCCAATCTGAAGCACGAACAAATCTATTTCCATTACAAGGAGGGAGCTGGGGATCTTTGACATAAAATGTAGCAGTATATTACATTTTAAAGTGGCTTAATCCTTCACGTGCTGATGAAAATGCCTGCTGTCACAGCTGAACCAATGTAAATTGTGCAGGTTCATTTTCTATAAATACAGCCTGTGAATGTAGTTTATTTTCCTTTTGCATGTCTAGAAAGAAACTTTAAATTTTTTTTTTCCAGGGGACAAAATCCCAATGCAGTCGAATTATGTGTAACAGGTTATTCATTGTACTAACAGTTATTTTTAAATATCTGAAATAAAAATTGCTTTTTCTTTAGCATCTAAAGGTTAAAGACCCTAAATAGATTCATACTTTCACTCTATGTATAACCTTTAGAATAATTTTATCCTTTCTATATCAAGAATTTCTGGTCATTTTGCTACTCTCACTGCAGAAAGCTTTGGGTTTTACTGCACAGTATTTCAGATGTGCTACTAGATAAATCTCCCTTCATATTTTCTCCCTCTGTTACCACTTGCTCCAAAAGAGCAAAGTTTTAGAAATCAAAGTTGCAAATTTACAATTTTATTTCTGTTTGTCTCTCTCAGCATTCTCCATCGGAACCCTTTTTAGAGAAACCAGTGCCGGATATGACTCAGGTTAGTGGACCAAACACCCAGCTAGTGAAAAGCGATGATTATCTGCCATCGATCGAGCCGCAGCCACAGCAAAAGAAAAAGAAAAAGAAAAACAATCACATTGCTGCAGAAGGTCCCAGTAAAGGTTTTGGTAAGGAAGACTTTCCTGGGGGACTTGACAGCCAGAATCTAGGCAGGAACTCAGTGGATTGCTCCCAAGAAGAGAAGAAGAAAAAGAAAAAGCCCAAGGCAAAAAAAGAACCGAAGGATCCTAAAGAACCCAAGGAAAAGAAGGAACCCAAGACCCCCAAAGTCCCTAAGACCCCTAAAGAGCCAAAGGAAAAGAAAGCAAAAAGTACCACGCCAAAACCCAAGACCAGCAAAAAGGCCAGGTAAGTCAGGAAGCTTCTGTGTGTGCTCAGAGAAAAACAGTGTGTTTGTCGGATTTCTAAAGCATCTGTGCTGAATGGCGGGGGCGGAGAGGAAATCTCGTTTTGTCGTTTGCCTTCTACCATCTTACAGCATCATGTTTTTGAGGAACTCGGGTACATTTCTCTTGTTTGGCTTTCCTGTTTATGGTTTCAGAGTTATTTTAAACAAGGTGGAAAGGCAGAAGGTTGATTTTTTCTTCTCAAGATACAAAATTTCTGGATGTGTTAGATTTCAAAACTGTCTCTCTTCTAATGCTGACCTGTCCTCGTGTATGGTTTGTGTAATAAGACAAAACTGCTTCAACATTAATGTAGTTTTGACCAAATCCAGAGATGAAGAGATGAAGGCTTAGAGCAAAAAGATTTGATGATGTTTTTTCTCTAAATAAAGAAGCTAGGTACTTTAGTGCTGTTACAAGTTGTGCAGCCCTTACAGACACTATTTTATACTGACACAATATGGACTATAAGTTCCACTGTTAAAAAGGCATTTTTATATGGATATTGATGTATCCTCACTGTAGGGATTATATTAATTTTGTTGTTGCATGTAAAGACAATTTTCTTAGCTGAAAATCTTTGTAGATAGACCAGATGCTTCAACCCCGTTTCTTAACTGGTTTCACTCAGTGTCGTGTCCCTTTATCAGGATAGGCTGAAAATGCTCTGGAGTAGTATGAGAAAGAACAAACTGCTGTTACACATGAGTAAATACGTCATAGATAATAACATAGATTCTTTCCTTACCCCTCAACTCCCTAAACACCACGATTATAAATGCCTACTTGAAAGAAAACCGAGAGGAAAAAGACATTAAAGCTCTTTTTTTTTTCATTTGTACCTAGAATTTCTTACAACTGTTCTGAATTTGTTCCAAACATCTGAATCTGTTTTTCAAGATGTGGCTAGCGTTATAAAATATAACTTCCAGATGGAAGCACAGCCAGACTTGCCTAATCCAAATCAGTTTGCAAAATCCATTTGTATTAGGGTTTAAAAATTGCAGTTAATGAATCAGCTTTGCATATATTGTACAAGACTTTACTGTCGTTTAGGTTCGATAGAGTTCTGTGGCTCAATGAGGCATGGACAGTAAGAGGTTACTGCTCCTTTTGGCAAGAAAGAGAAGTTTCCCTGTTAGCAGAGAAGTAGTTTCCCAAAGAATTTATAAACACTGGCTTGTAAAAAATCAATGTTGTCCTGAACAGGTCGTATTAACTGTTTAGTAAATTACAGTTGATGAGCCTATCCTATTGGAGAAGTTACTTGGGCTGTGTTTCAGGCTGTGCTGAGGATGGGGTTTTACATCCATAGCAGTCCATATAGCATGTGGCTTTTTGAAACCAAAGTACTGTATCTGCCAAAACATCCTTTTTGTTCCGTGTCCCTGCACTCACAGGTTTAAAGGCTGACCAGACCAATGTCACCCCGGATTGAGCATCTCCCAGCACTTTTTCCCACCAAGAAGTTTAAAGGAGGGGGCGGGGGGGAGCGCTTTTAGAACAGGACTTCTCAATTTGTGTAGTTTTACAAGAGCTTGACTACAGAGAAGAAAGGGTTAGAAGGATCCTGCCTCAGAAACATCCGTGGGTTCCTGTGGCTGTGCTGCTGGACATCAGACCTCAGAGCTGGTCTGTCCTGTCTACTCAATCCCTAGTATCTCTTTGTGCATAGAATCATAGAATCATAGAATTGTAGGGGTTGGAAGGGACCTCGAGAGATCATCGGGTCCAACCCCCTGCCGAAGCAGGCTCCCTAGGACATTTCACTGAGATAGGCATCCAGACGGGTCTTGAATATCTCCAGAGAAGGAGACTCCACCACCCCCTGGGCAGCCTATTCCAGTGCTCTGTCACCCTCACTGTGAAAAAGTTTCTCCGCATGTTGGTGCGGAACTTCCTATGCTCCAACTTGCAGCCATTGCCCCTTGTCCTGTCTCCACAGACCACTGAAAAGGGGCTGGCTGATTCCCCCTGCATCCCTTGCTTAAGATAATTGTAAACATTAATTAGGTCCCCCCTTAGTCTTCTCTTCTCAAGGCTGAACAGTCCCAATCTTCTCAGCCTTTCCTCATAGGGGAGATGCTCCAGGCCCTTTATCATCTTCTCTACATCTTGGGACATGCCATGCAGATGAAGGGAGTGGGGTTGCCTTTGAAAGAACAAATCACAGCTCACTTTGTTGTGTTTGTAGGAGGCTCTTTATCTTCTTTCCCATGCACTGACTCTTTTCTGTGGGTAGCTAGAGGATTTACAGTTTTCTGAGTTTTGTTGTTTTACCTGTGAGAAACGTGTTCAGAGTGGCTTTAAGAGCATGTGCTTTTCTTTATGCTTAATCAGGGGTGGGGAGAACGTCCTACTTTCCCATAAAGGGCTTGTGTCTCTGTTACCAAATACTCTTCTGAAAACAAGGTGGTTGTCGTTTTGTGGTCTTGTCAGCTTCAGTATCAAACTTCTTTAAAGAACTCTGAGACAGTGTTGGGATGCTATGCTGCAAGAGAATTTTAAATAGGTGAAATAAATTTGCTTACTTTGGCAATATCAGAGGCTAGGGAACCTGTGCAGTGACAGATCACTGAATCAGGCTTTTAGATAAATCACCAGTCCAAACATTTAATTGTCTGAGCCATGGTATTTCAGCAGCACTAACTCCACGAAATATTACAGTAGCTGAGGTGAGTGATCTAGATTGATAGTATGATTATTTTGAAGTATAATATTTTAATAAAGTTACCGTCTGCCATGTGTTTACTACTGACGATTATATTGCCTGGTATTTTGCTTCTAAACGTTGAAAGTAGTGTGATTTTTAGATTTCTGAATGCTGTGCAAAATGGAAGTTTTAACTCCTGAATAATCTGAGCAGTTTTAAGAGTTTTGTACCTGTGTAAACTGCAGGTAAATAGTCAGGCATGTTAAATGTATTTATTGTAGAGCAACAGTTTTTTGCATAGAGCATAGCAAGTCCTTGACAGTTAATTTTGACACAGAATATGTTAAGAGCATACATATACTTAAATACCATACCAGATCTATCTACCTTAAAACCCTTTTGTAATTTAATACAGCTCATAATTTAACCCTGTTGCTTCAGTTCTGATTTTTTTACTAGCAGTATAATCTTTTTATTAAACAACAGAATAAGATGGAGAGAAACTTTATCCTTCACATCTCTTCTACCTTTGGTGTAAGTTGTGACAAAACAAGCTGCCTGCCCCACTAAAATGTTCTTCAGTGAGCGAGAACAGTCAGATTAGAGAATGGAAGCAGCTGATTAATTTCATGGTTGTTTGAATTGCCTGTCCCATGGCATCTTAAAAACACCCAAATGCGCTGCCTAGTGTGTTGTACAGCAAGAGTTGACTATTTTGAGACATCACACATTAATATTGTACTGTACACTTTAGCTGGGGTTAAACCATGGCAAATGGATATTAGCCCAGTCTTGCCAGGACACAAAGCCAAATATAACAGTGGCTGGAAAAAAAAACCCAAATCTGTTGCAGACCAAACTAGTCAGGTTCAAAAGGAAAATGCACATATACCTAGGTTCACAAATGAAGGGGTTTCATTAAGTTGCTTAGGTGTCAAGTATTATGTGGGCTCTTAATGTTACAGAGAGATCTTTAAAGCACGTGCAAAGCAGGCAGATTTTTCTGAAAGTAGATGGACAGGGAAAGGCAAGTCGTCCTACTGAATTGCAAAGTCATGGCTCAGATGTCTGTTCCTCCTGTGCTTGTCCCTGGAGGAGATGAGGACCACCTGTTTGAGAAGATCACACTGCAGCACAGCTGATAGCTCTCCTGCTGCTTCCTATGAAACCCTAGAGAGTGGCCACCAATTACGGTGGGAGAAGCAGTAACCACTTGTGAGGGCCAAATGGCAGCTCCTCACAGGAGCTCATCCCTCCTCCCATCTCCTCAGTTTCAGAGGAGTTGCTCTTATCTGCTTCCTCAAGTCCCTGTGGCAGGGGAAAGTCTTTGTCCTTCCCACACATATGGCAGCGGCCTGGGATGCAGAGTAGGGCAAGTGAGTGGCTGTGTGCAAGGGGAGTGCTAAGCACGAGCATAATTACATCTTTTATAGGGAGACAGACTTTTTTGGCACATAGATTTGTTGTTTGTTGTGTCGGAAAGGGGATGGCTCCTGGCCGCGGAAGTGGGAAGAGGCTGCTGCGCAGTGGAGCAGCGGGGTCAGCAGGACGCAGCGCCCTGGGGAGCTGGAGGACAGGAAGAGAGGTCTCGGGGCTGTGGTGGTAGTTTCCACTCCCAAGCTCAGATCCTACTGAGCCAAGGCAGGAAGGAATTGCCTGTGAGAGGGAACAGGAAATCATACGAGATTTCCATGTGTGTGTCCACTGAGGCTGTTCCTGCTCACACCTGTCCGCATCTCCCTTTTGAACCAGCCCAGCTGCCAGATATTTACCTTTACTGCCAGCAGACCTTGTGGGCTTCGCTGTTACTTGCTAGTAATTTGGCTGAGTTTTCAGGCTGGGGGAGGGGAAAGTGCCATTGTTTTCCTTACTTTTTGTGATATATTTAAAACTGATTTTTTTAAAAGGAGGTTTTTTATGTTAGGAGCTTAAAAATAATTGTTTTCTGCAGGCGAGGCAATAAAGAAAGTATGGTGGCTCTAGCATTTTGAGAGGGTTGGATTATTCTTTTTTAACGGTTTTGATGCTTCACAGTGGGTGTGTAACGTTCTTTTCAGACAGCTTCCAATCACAAATTTGTCACAAGACAGTATTTCCAAACAGTAAAATAGGTATCAATAGTCTGTTTGATTTTAAATGTGTAAATTACAGAAAAAAGCATCATCCAAATCCTGATAGCCATCATAAGTTATGCTAATAGACAGATCTGTCAGTTAACCAGATCAGATGGAGTAGTTGCAAAATGTAAACACACGACCTCATTACTTCCCCTCTTAATCCTGTGAAGCATGCCATGTTTTTAGGGTATTCTCAGATGTTTTGGCCCTGGTAAGTTCCTGGACTTTGACTGGAGCTCTGTAGGTGGCTGCTTGACTAACTGACACAAAACTCTTGGCCTAGGGTTGGATACTTGTTTTGAGATTGTAATTTAAGCTTTCATTACAGTTATCTTTCTTACTGTTTTCCTCTTCAGCCCCTCTTTTCCTTCATGTTGGTTGTTTGTCTGACCTTCTTCAGGTCGCCTTACTGATTCCCTTTGGTCAGTATGCTAGGCAGTCCTTGGGGATAAGAGGATGAAGCCAGGAAGTGATACCACATAGCGATATTGTAAGGCGTCTAATCTGAACTGTGTTAGTATCATTTCAGTAGAAGGACTAGCTCATGGTTTTAAAATATTTCAGCAGGTTTTTGTGTGTGGCAAATACTAGTTAAGTTTCAGATTTTCTTGGTTTGGGACTAGACACTATCCTATCTCCAATGGGACTTGGCTAAATTTTGTATTCGTGCATGTGTAAAAACAAATATGAGAGTTTTTTAATGGGTATATTACAGTTCACCTCTCTTGTTACCAAATTTGGAAAGTGCTATCAGATGTGCATCCAGAGTTAAGCATTGACAGGCAGACCATAATGGTAATCCCAGAGTCTAAGAAGAGGGTTTTACCTGCCTGTACTTTCATGTAGAAAGGTAATTCTGTTTCAGGCTAACACCGTTCCTGAATGGCACGAGTATGATCTGCTGGACAGCAGAAAGGCAGAGTCAGAAAGTGGGTACATTTAATTATCAGGAACAGATCATGCTGGCTCTTGCAGGCAGGTGGAGAGGAACAACAGTTGCTGACAACAGGGAGGAAGCTGATGCTCCCACTGGCTGGGGGGAACTCCTGTGTGCATGATGCCCTGGGAAGTAGTGTCTTGCCTGGTGCAAGGGGACGGTGCTGTCCTTCCGTCGTGGTGTATTTGTACTTCACCTTCCTTTCTTTCCTTGAAACTGTAACTGTGCATTTAAAAGGAGCAATTCTTCTGCTGAATTTAGAACTTAAAATTCCCAGTACAGTGTACAAGGGCTTTGTTCTCTCCAAGTTGGTGGCTCTTTCATGTGCCTTGTTTTTTAACTGGCCTGGCAAGGGAATGGGGTGTTATTTGAAACTGTGTCCCAATTGCTTCATCCTCCTCCCCAGTACAGCGAGTGAGTCAGTGTGCTGCAGCAGGGCTAAGGGGTATATGTAGGTCACGAGATACCCTTAGCTTGGAGTCCCTGCCGCTAGGAGCAGGGAAAGGAAGGTCTGACAGAGGCGAGAAAGAGACCTTTGTCAGGGTGGAGATGCTGCTGGTGCCCCTGGCCGGCCGGGTCTTTGTCTGCTCCGGGCCTCACCGGGCAGTGAGAGCCGGGGAGGGCAGCGGCGGTCCGCCCGGGGCAGGCAGGCCCTCGGTAGCGCTTCGCGCCCTTTCAGCAAGTCGTTATTTTAGCAAACCTCGGCCCTGCTGTTCTTCCCAACTTTACCCCCGTTATTCATAGGCGGCACGGTAACGACTGCTCTAACTTAATCGCGCGCCTTGCTCTGATTCACGGGGGTCAGGGGCAAGAAGTGCCAGCCTGTCAGCTCGCCTCACCTGGCGGCCGTCCAGCTCCCCTGACGCAGGCGTACCTTTGATTTAAATTCGAGAAGTACCTGAAGTGCTTTTAGGTTTGGGTTTTTGTTTTTTGGGGTTGGGGTTTTTTTTTTTGCTCTTTTTTTTTTTTTTTTTTTTGGAAGCGGTTTCGCGGTGATTTGATAAAAGGCGGTGGTGGTCGGGTGTGTGTGTGTGTGTGTGTGTGTGTGTGTGGTGGAGAGCCGGGGGGTGGGGGGCGGGCGCACACAGGACGCGGCCGCGCAGGTGCCGGGAGCGCCCGGGCGCTGATTGAGGGAAGCAGATGGCTGCAGTCGGTGGCCGCCAGCCAGCGGAGCAGGTGCTGGTCACGTGGCCGCGGGTTGCCGGGGCGACGCGAGCGCTCTCGGCGCGCGGATGAAAGGCAAGGGGCCCCGCTTCAGCTGCGGCTTTGTGCCATTGGTGGCAGCTAGAGCGGAAACAAACGCTGGGAGGGGAGCCGCTGCCCGCGCGCCGCCCGCGCGCCCGAGGGAGGCCGGCCGGCCGGTCGGCGGGCGGGCATGGCGGGCTGCGATCGCCCCTTCCCCTCCTCCACCTTTGCCGAGGGCTTGGCTTGTGTCCCCCCTCCTTCCGCCGTGGCAAACGCTTCTCCCCACCAACACCACCCCCAACACCTCCCTTTCTTTTTTTAATTCTCACAGTTTGAGGTGAGGGGTTTTTTTTTTGAGAGGAATGCAGCGTTGTGCCCTGTAACTTCACGATAATACAACTTCATTTTCAAAGCTCCCAGTCTTTATACGTGTAAAATTTATCTTACTTTTAAGTCAACAGTAGTTTAAACACCAGCTGCACAAAGAGGATAATGCCGCAACCAAGTTGTCTCGGTCCCTGAGTGATGTGTAACCATATTTGGGAATTTTAAATTACAGCTCTGAAATACGCCTTCAGTGGGCCAATGCATTTGCTGATCAAAATGAACAAGCTTAAAACTGGTGTGTGTTTGAGAAGTTACAAGGCTGGAGATTATGAAGGAAAAACAAACCCCTGGCAGTGTCCTGGGTATGAAATTAAAGTGTGGAGGGTGCAGAAGCCATGTAAAAGTGCCTGACGTACTGTTTGGTGACCTGTACTACTCACCGTTTGTCAGGTACCAGGGGAATAAAAGACTAGCAAAAACCCATGCCAGGCTGAAAGACTAAATGTGCTTAAAACTACTAACTTGAAGTATTGATGCTGAAGGTTGTCTTGGTGTGCAGTTTGGTGGCGATGTATTTAAAAGCTGAATTTTGATGCATGCATCTTCACCTGTTTCAGGCCTCAGTGCAATTGGGGAGAATGAGGTCCTAGCTCCTCAGGTGGCGGTTTCACTAGGAATGAAGGGGAGAGACAGTTCCCAAAACATTTCTTCTACCATCAGTGAATACAGCTTTCTAGTATTGTGTAGATGCTGAGATACCAGCTGGGAGTTTTATTTCCCCTCCACGCAAGCTGCGGTTGCATGTGTTGGGTCTGTATAGATGGCCTTCAGCTGACACACACCTCAGCCTTTGGTACTACATACAGGGCTACAGATTGATATATCCTAACTAGATTTCCTGCTTGGAAATAACAGGGATAGTAGAAGAAAACAAATTTTCCTGTTCGGTCCTTTGTTTTGGTAATGCTTCCTCTGTTTCTGCTCACCTGGTCTGCACAGTAATATCAAGACAAATGCACATGTAATCCTGTTTCTCCTCACATGTGTCAGGTTGCCCAAACACTGCTTTCAGAAAGCGCAGGTTTTGAAGAGAGTAGCTCTTCCCTTCCGTTCTCAGTTTTAGTTTCTTGTTTGAATATGTATTCAGGGTCCCTGTCTAAGATCTTGAAAGAAGAAAGGTGTCCGTCCTTAAGGAATAGGAAATGTACAGTGATGGTCCAGGCATCACTGATTTTACAGTTATATTTACTTAAATAGGGAAGGCAGTTGAAAATAATGTGGTCACTGAAAATAAACATCTTGCAGATTATTTTAAGTACTTCTTCCTTACGTTTTTGTGCCAATATTGATTACAAATATCTCTCTTTCAGTAACAAGAAAACAGATTCAGAAACTAGTGCTGCGAAGAAAAAGGTTAATAAGGGAAAGGAAGGTTCTGAAAACTCAGATTTGGAAAAAACTCCACCACCATCACCTCATCCTGAAGATGAAGATGACCCAGGGGTTCAGGTAATACTGTCTTTTGAGTTCAATGCCTTTGGCAATTCTGATCTATAAGATGTTAGTGCTATCGGTCTCTTACAGAGATAGAGGTATTTGGATATTTTCCGTAACTTCCCTTTATGCTCTTGTTACCTGCAGATACGTGTGCAGGTCTGCTGAGTTTTCATGTCTTCTCTTCCATCACCAGTGTAATTCTGGTGCTGAATTTTTTTCTATAGACTTAATGTGTCATTATGAGCTCTTGCATATAAGCCTTATGTTTCTTCTTGCATCGGCTTGCAAACCTTCTGAAAACAAGAATAAGATGTGGCAAAGCAGGGTGTCGGAAACGTGCACATTCAAGGGACTTGTAACAGCACTGCTTTAGTGGATGAAGGGCCATTTTGTAGGACTGTCAGTCATCAGTCAATGCTGATCATTTCCCTTGCCCACTGCGCACCTGTTGCTTTCTGTCCAAACTTTATTTTGTGTAAAGAAAGCCTGGCAATAGATAGAGCATATACGACAACTTCTGTGTGCTTTGTCATTAGGTGTAAAGAAGTGGTCAGCTCCTGGCTTGCTTCTGCTGGCAGTGGTTGGAGTGAGCATTAGAATTAGGAATTCCCTTATGAAGACTTTAGAGACAAATGTCATAGAGAAAATACGAGACTCCTAAATAGTCAGCCGGTGTTGCTGAAGTCCACTGCATGTCAGGTTGTGGACGTGTTCCTTCTTGTTATGAGAGATGTCAAGACTGATGATCACTTGAGGCTGGTTAGAGCAGCCTGGTGAAAAACTTGGCAAAAACTGGTGTCTTAATGCAAACATGGTTTATGCCTCCCCTCTTACTATTTCCCAGAAGCATGTGGAGTGTAATGAAATGTGAGCAAGGTAGTGTATTCTAGTTAAAAAGGAAAGCAGCAACACAAGAATGATATTTCTGATTTGTGCAAACCGTGTGTGCTGTATTAGAGAAGCTGAGATACACCATGCAAACATTAAAATGTTAAGGGGGAAAAAAAAAGGTTCCTGTCCTGTGCCACAAATCTCTCTCAGCCTGAATAATGGTGGTGACAGAAGAAGTAGAAGAAACTTTCAGGGCTGCTGTTTTTTTGGGTTGATGATTTGCAGATGATTGTATATTGTTTGCAGTTCAATATATGTGTTTTGCTGCCTTAGTGGGACAAAACTTTCTCTTTGTGACGCTCGGTTGATAACCTTTACATTTTAAGTCTTTCTTCTTGTTGTACATACAAGTGTTAGGGTATTTACATCACTTTTAAGCATAATAACATATTTCAGGTAATTTTTATCTTAATATTTTCTCACACTGCGCATGTTACACTGCACCCACACTTCTTTGCATAATAAGCTTGAGGAAGGGTTACAGCCGTATATACTAGGACAGCTAGAGTTAATAAACTTGTTCTGCATTTCCCAACTGAGATTGATACTCTGCTGTAGTGTAAGACACCGTTGCATTCTTGGTGTTAAATACTGAGTCTTCTGCAATGATGACGTGCAGAAATACACAAAGTGGTGCCTTGTTATCTGTAGAGGAAAAGTGCTTACTTTTGTGTGTTACCATACAGATTTTTTTATTCTTTTTATTCCATTGTCAAGCCTATTACTCACCTTTCTATCTATAGATCAGTTAATGAGTAAAAGATAATCTCGTGCAGGTAAACGTATGCACAGCTTGACAGCAATATGTAACAATTGCAAAGCCTCGTGTGGATGTTAGAGGAAATAGGAAGCTAACCAAGTCAATACAGATCCAATAGAGGATTACCATTACATTTTAGGCATCCTTTCTATGATGGAAATGGAAAAGGAGATTTTGGCATCAATAGCTATTGAGCCAAAAGAAAATTGGTATATTCCCATCAGCGATGATGGAAACAAGGGTGCAGATTCGCCAAGCGGCATCTATTTTCAAGCATTAAAATATGGTTACAGTTTTGTGGGAACCCTTGTAAGCTATTGGGTTAAAGGTAGAGGCCATGCCACCATTGTATGAGAGTGGTGTAAACTCAACCTCTGCTCAAAAATTTCATTGTCAGGCAGAGAACAAATTTCTAATTTTGTGAAGTTCATCAGGTATTTGTGCTTTAAAAAGTACAGTTAACTATCTAAAAGTAAATATCTGACTTTGTGCATCGAGAGACCCAGGTGCACGGATCTGTTAAGCTACATATGGATCTGCACGTACCGGTGAAGATGTGTGTTAAGCTGAGAGAGATGTGAAAAATGAGTAGTATATCAATTCCTAAAGATGATTTTTTTTTTTTCACCAGTTTATATGCAGCCTTTTTTTTTGTAATGTATAGACCAGTCCATTGAGATACTTAGCCTTGGGCACTGAGCATCAACGTGCACATTCTGTCAAGTGCATGCTTGTGGATTTTACAGATTGTTTTCTGTGGTTTCTCGGAAGCTTTCATTCTGGAAGTGAGGGTGCTGGGGACACAGAAACCATGTTCTCAATTTGGGGTGGCTCAAGTTTTTCGTTCTCCTTGGTTTGGGATCTGTTCCCATGCTGTTGCTGCAGGATGTCTTTCTCAACAGCGCTGGGTCGGCGGAGTGAGGAAATCGTTTTTCACTGTGGTTCCCCTGGAGGACAATCTGGGCACAACCGGGCGATGGGGAGAACAGGACAGGGTGTTGTCACTGCTTAGCAACACTGTGGGCCATGCTGGGGAAAGGTGGCGTTTGGTTCCTGCATTGGCCATCTGTCAAAGTTTGTCGGAGATGTGAATTGAGAGGTTCAATTTCTTGCTTTTTAATTGCCTTCTAAGATACGCTTTCTAATTGTCTAACAGGGTTAGAGATACTTCAAATCCAGAACAAGCATGAAGTGGACTTTATTTTTTTCAGTCCATTTGGGGTTTTGATATTTTGGCGGGGGGAGGGGTTTGTTTGTGGTTTTTTTCCCCCCAATGTAAGAGCAGCTAACAGGCAGGAGTTTAGAACAGTAGTCTCTTGATTCCACTATTTCTACTAGGGGTCTGTAAAAATCATACAGTTTGCTATTCCTGTGCATTTGAGCAACACAAAGAAGTTTTCTCAGTTACTCTACTGCCTACCAGTTTTGTTTGTCATGAAAAATACCAATGCTTTCTATTTAGAAGCGACGCTCCAGCAGGCAGGTGAAGAGGAAGCGTTACACAGAAGACCTGGAGTTCAAGATTTCAGATGAGGAGGGTGATGATGCTGATGCTGCTGGAAGAGACTCTCCTTCAAATACATCTCAGTCAGAGCAACAGGTATATGAACAGACTGGAAAGGGGGCTGTAACCACAGCATTCGAAGTTCAAATACGGGCCCTATTCCTGAACGCTATTCATCCGTGGTTCGCGCAGTGTGCCAGAAGGCATCAGCTTCTACATTCTTAAAGAATGTATTAATTCATGACTTTGCTTACAGGCTGATGATACGCGGTTTGACACAGTTCTTGGAAATGAATGGTTTCTACCTAAAGGAAACCTAAACTGGACTGCTAGGAGTCTTGAATTTACTTCTGTGAATTCAGTGGTCTGGCTTCTGTGACTTTAATAAACCACTCAAGCTTGTCCCCTGCTGTTAGGCACCATAAGAACCCCTTTATGAAATTACTGCCTTGTAGTACCCAGCAGGGTACACTTTATTCTCTGTGCAATGTAAATGATGGATAAAATAGTTTGAATAAGATGAGGGGTAATAATGTAGGAATGACTGTTGTAACAATCTCATTGTTTTGTAGTGCTTTTTCAAAGAACTACTTCACTTAACTAACTGATGACCTATTGGAGAATATATACATGTTCTTTGGTATTTAATTTGGCAATTTGTTAAGCCCTGTGAAATACTGTATGTGATCTCCATTCTTAATTGTGTCTTATCAGAAGGAGAATTTGGTAGGTTTGCCTGCAGTTGTAATAGTGAATTAATGTAACAGAGAATCGCAGGCAATTCTAATAGTTATCATGTGGACACTTTCACAGTCAACTAGACTTTTTGAGTATCTTTTAATATTTAGACTGTATGGTGCTAAAGCTGTGTTATTTTAGGAAAGGTGAACTGCCCATGTGGTTATACCTGTGTATCCGTGCATTTCAGCCTTACTGAGAGAGCTGGAGTTACATTAGCTTTTAAAAATGGGCTTAAAACAAGTATCCTTTGATTCTTTATTACAGTATTAAATCTACTTGAAACCTCTGAGTTCTTGTGCTAGGAGGAAGAAGTCTTCCTGTGTAGTAAACTCCTATTGCAAAAGATTATTTGGAGTTTTTCTAATGAAGGAAGTCTTTATGTAACAAAGATGCACTCCTGTAACTCTTGTGTGGTATTTGTGATGTAGGAATCTGCTGATGCTGAAGGTCCTGTTGTGGAGAAAATCATGAGTAGCCGTTCAGTCAAGAAAAAGGTAAAACAAATCAAAACCCTTTCCCTCCTGATTTTTAAACGGGCTCAGTGTATTTCTGCTGAATCCCCTCTTAAGTCCTTAAAATACCGTGGATATGCCAATTTCAAAGACTTGTATTAAATCAAGGAGATTCCTGTAAGTGTCTTTAGATGATATTTAACATGCTTTTGGATACACTTACACAAAACAGGTCCTTTTTTTCAGTCTTCTACTCTTTTCATATGCTTTTTGTGGATGAGAATTTTGATTTTTGCAAATACACATGCCTGGGCAAAAAAATCTACGGTGCTTTTCACTTCAGTGTGCTGTTCTGTGGCAGTTTGAGAAGTGAGAAAACTCCCCTGCACCCCAAATTTTTTGCCTTCTCTAGTAAAGAAAAATCCTTACTCATAACTTTTGAGTCTTTAAGTAACGGTTGTGCTTAGCAGCAAAAACAACTTTACATGCAAAGAAGAATCTTACATACACAGGCGGTATACATACACTTGCATAGTGTCTTCCTTGTCACTGAAAGGAACGTTATCATCAGTTAGCTCTGGTTCTTTCTTAATTCTCCCCTGGTTGCTAGTGATGTTATTTTGCTTACACATTCTTCCTGCCTGCTTCACAACTTGATTGAACTTTGCATTGCCAAACTATTAAAACTCTTGAGTAGGAATTAGAAAAGAGCTTGTTCCTAAAAAGGCATTATTATATTTTAATAGACTTCTTTTGTGTGGCTCGCTCTCTTACTTGTTGGACAGAAAACTGTCCAGTTAATACAGATAATGGTGCTCATGTTGATCTTAGTTAAACAGCAATATTTATTTACTTCGAAGTGTTAAATTTTCAAATTTGAGGAGGGAAAATTTCCTTTATTAATGGAATTTTTTTTTTAATGTTGTGGCATTGGGGGGTGGATTTTTTGTTGTTTAATTTTATTACTACCATCATAACTTCATTAAAAGCTTTGCAAACCTAAATTGGTGCAATGTCATGACTAGCTGTGATTGAATTTGACCTGTTTCTGCAGCTTTCACAGCACAAAACCTCTAGGGCTTTTTTTGTTTTGTGAAGTCTAGAGCTGTATTTTGTATTTTGAACCATAGGCCTGGTTTTCAGATAAACTTCATGTAATATAAACTCAGTAATTAGTTGCCCTGATGGTCTACTAGGCAGGAGAAGAGAATGTGGCCTTTTCATAAATGTCTTCACATTGGAAGCTGTTTTTCACCAATTATTCTTCTCTTCTTCCTCTCCCCTGCAAACAAAGGTGTGATTACTCATGGGGAGTGTGTATTTTGCTGCAGTTTTGTGGGAAGTGGTTGGTCTGCTGCCTACAAGTCTTTGATTGCAAGCTCTGCTGGAGGCAAGCTCTATTTTGAGCTCTTTCTTTAATGTTTTTTATGGATTGTATTTGCAGGTTTGAGGGGTGTCTCTTATTTCCCTACTCTTCTCCCCAATCCTCCTTTCCGAAATCTACCCCCCCCCAAAAAAAAAAAAAAAGAAAAAAGGATTTTTGGGATGTTAATATTTAACATCTGAAGTGTCCAACTGTGCTTTTATTAAAGGTCTTTTACACTCATACTAATGTTATCACAACCTAGGTTGTTAGATTACTAATCAAAGTAAAATTGCTGCGATCAGGACCGGTGCATAAAATAAACATGAGGAAAGGCTTCACTGGGAAACCTTTCAGTGGATTAGGTTTGTAACAAAGATGCGGCGTTCACATAAAGGACATGAGGTAATTAATACACTTTAGGAGCAGTATCTGTACCATAAAATTAGGCTGGGTTTCTCTTAAATAGCCTTACCTTAGCCTTGGAGTTGCAGATATGATGCAGCAGTGTAATTGGAACAGTTACTGAAACATACAGAATAAAAAGTAGAAATTAATTTAGTTCATGTTTGCAGCATAAAAGACAAGTGGTTTTCCCCCCTTGCTCTTAATGTTGCATTTAGAATTCTGTGCTCCTCTGTCTTGCAGAAAGTGTTAATTATGTTCATGTATCATTCTCTTTCCAAACCCTCATGGTCCTGACGTCTTCAGTTTGTATATGGAAATTTTTCTAACTATTTTCTTGCCCAGCTTCAGTCCTCTTGGAATTTCTGCTCCTTAACTTTGCAGAGGAATAGCTAGAACTAAATATGCTGTTCAGCACAAGCAGCACATACTGAAAGATGTGGAGTTTGTAGAACACTGGACCTGCATGTTACACATCTGAATTTCTCTTTTTGTCTACAGTACTGGTACACGGTGAGAATTAGATCTAACTGAACTGTGTACTGTATCTCTTACACAAGCTTAGTTTACAATCTAGTGCTGTGTATCAAGTTGAGGTGATTTGGTTTTGTGTGTCTTGCTTTGCATCTGTTACTAATGGGTTCTATTGGCTATTTTTCTAGCAGTCGATACTTCAGGGAGTGGGAGGAGGGTTGGTTTTGGTTTGGATTTTTTCTTCTTGAAGCTTTTGTCTCTGCACCTGAGGGTCTTGCTCCAGTAACTTTCACATGCACGGGTATCGCTTCTGTGGCAATGGCAGTGCGAGGTTTTGTGCTCTTAAGTATTTGATTGAAGGAGGGGGTGATTTAGTTCTTCCTTCAATTACCGGCAGAAATCGTGGATCAGATTGTCAATTACTGCTGTCTCACCTGGGCAGTGATAATTTAAAGTGTCTCCATTTCCCAAGTCTGCCATGAGCTACTTGAGGATGTTTGTGCAGTCAGTTTTGGGAGAATTTTGCATACATGTTGTACCTCACCTTTTTACCTGGTTAATGTAACCATGCGTGCCATGGGTGTTGGCAGAAGCCCTTGTCTCGTATATCCCTAAACTAATGCATTGTTAAACCTTACTTCAGTGCTGGTGATTGTAACTCAATTAGAATTAATTTTTTTACTTTACTAGATGATATGAGGTGCATTTTACTCATGACAGTTACAGGATTTATCAAGATTTACATTGTAAATTATTGTTACTAAGTTGGCAGTTGACAGAAAATACACTTCAATGAAATGCTGTTGAGGGGAGTTAAATTGGCTAATATAAAACCTTCATATAAAGGTGTTTAACCATGTTGTCACTGTAAGATTGATGTATCTCAAAGGATTCTGATTTAAAACTAATCAGAGACTTAGGCATAATACTTTTCAGCAAATAAAAAAAGTCATGTCCTTAAGACCAATTTTGCCCCAGAGTAGCGGCTAGATTCAGATAATGGGGTCTCCAATTATTTTTTTAATACAGTTTTGACCTCTAAATACGAATACCTTAATGAAAAATACTGCCTTACAACTTTTCTGTTTTAAAACAAAATCATGTCTTCAAACTCCTTCGTTTTACAACATATTTGCAAGTTGACAGAACCTTCTACACTGTGATTAGGGCATGGGGATAGTTTATCTCCTTCAAGAGAGGATTTGAGAAGATAAGCAGCACTGGGAATACCTTACCTTCTTTCATTTTTTCGGGTAGAACTGGGTGGAAGCTGGTGGTGTACCCCTCTATAGAAAGAAACAGTCAGACTGTACTGGAATAATGGAAATGCTGAAATTATAAAATCCCTTGCTGTTCTGGAAGAGAAGGAATCCTGTGTAAATCAGGGATTAGAAATGCATTAACTTTATTTTCTTGCCATGCTAGAAAAACGTCTAATGCAGCTGCTACTGTTGATGTTTACTTTCACTGTTATGGAAGTACAGTCTAGCCAGCAGCTTTTCTTTGGAGAGAGGATTTGGAAGATGACAACTCATTCTCTAGCTTCGTACTAGTCTCATATATATTTCCTCTCTTTTTTTTTTTTTTTAAAAAAACCAAAACAACAAACCCAAAAACATGGAGGTTATTGGTGTGTACAAGTGTCAACAGTTTTGTCTGTTTAGTGCTACATACAGTATTTATTACAGATGTTGTTGTCCCCGATGAAGCATGTAAACCAGAAAATGCTCTTGTATTTAAAGTTGTTCTGAAGTTCATTAGTAAACACAAACCGCTAATGTTGTGACATAAACTGAATTCTAAACGTGTGCCTGGTGCACTGTCCTTAGTTCGTCCTATGACTGGGTTCAGGAGTAATTCAACAAAGTATTACATGCCATATGTTATGCAATACTTTGGCACTAGGGATGAGTTGTAAGGGTAGTCTCAACCCTTAGCACTGAATGCCCTTGGTTTTGCTGGTTTATATCACAACTTTAACCTTGCTTTAAATGTAGTTTTTTGGGTGTTAATTTAATTTGGCTGCTCTGTATGTGAGACATCTTGCCTGAGTGAGTTTAATTGCACCGTTGAGTAAAACTAAAGCCGTGAACACTGATGCACTAAAATTATAGCAGAGGTATAAGGTTTAGTTTTATATGGCTTCTTGTTTGGAGTTATTAACTATATGGAGGAATAAACCCCCTTTAAAACTCTTTTTTTAAAACATTACAAAACCCACAATGTAAAGTTGCCATGAGCCAGCCAAAAATAATACATATGGCATTCAGGAGTGTACCCAGTTGCTAATTGGCTGCTGCCTGAGAAAATGGTACACTTGGCTTCTACTTAACACTGTGGGTTTGGCAGAAAGCCAGATTTGGGGTGAGGTTGTGAATGAAGCTGCATGTGGTTAGGGAGGAGTTCAAATGATTCATGTCTTGGAAGTTGTAGTAAGCAGTGCAGTATGTACTTGGGTAAGCTGCTGGAGGAAACTCCTCACCCGTGTCCTCCCCCCTACAAAGGCTTTCCTACACCTCCACTTGTCTCTCTGTGTGAGGACCGTACTCTGTATTTCGGTTAGTTTTAATCATTAACTGAATTGGGCTGATTAGTGGTTTAACTCACGTTTCAACAATTCTTTTCTTGTAGATGGAGAACGGAGAAGAGGTAGAAATAGAGGAATTCTATGTAAAGTACAAAAACTTGTAAGTAAAGCTGTATAGGTTTAATTAATCTCTTTACATTCATGTGATTTCCAAATAGTTTTTAGAAGCTGGTTTTGTAAATGATACGACTGTTACTTACTATCCAACTTTAAACAATTGTAAAGTTTAATGCAAGTCAGCTAAATACTTGGTATTGGTGGTAGTGGGTTCGAAATGGTCATCTTAATTTGTGTTCTCTTGAAAATGAAATCCACAGTTAAAATCGCTCTGCTATTAAAAATGTTAGGGCTCAGATTCATGAGCACATGCCTCTGTGGCTGTGTAGATCTCACTGCAACCGTAGAATCCTATGTGCTTGCAAAGTACTCAAAAATAGCCCTTGTTTCAAAAGCAAGATTGGTGTTCAACAAAATGTCTTAAGATAACAAATGATACAGATTCCAGTATTTCAGCCTCTCTGTAAGAGGGATGTATTAGTGGTGAGAGCAGCATGTTGTTTCACTTCTGGGCTCTGAAACTGCAATGCAATCAGTAGTTGAGATGCTTTACAGCTGGATAAGCTCATTTTTCTTTTAGAAAAGTAGCACATCTTCTTTAATTTTAGTAAATTTTCCATCTGAGAGACAAATTCACTTACAGCGAGTTTCTTGTAGCTAATTGCAGCCAGTGGACCTCACTTTAAATATGCTGCCACCTTTGTACTTTTTGCCCTATATTGATTATTACATGATGTTTAATAGCTTAATTACACTTTGTTTAGCTTTATTACATCGGTGTGTAATTTTTGCATTAACTGTTCATGTCTTAGACTTCCTAGCAATATAATTTTTGACAGACCACTAAACTTATAGTGGGGACTAGTAATTTTGGCAGAGGTGCCGTTCCTTACTTAGTGTTCTCTTCAAACTGCATTTACAACAGTTTTTCTTTCTATCAGTACTAAAACTTCAAATGACTCATAAGTGATTTCTAATTACAGCGCTGTTCTCAAAAATGTGCATAGCATGTTACTATTCAGAATGTTTGCATACTTTTATTAACTTCTAAGTACCCTACTCTGCTAGACTATGGTGCTAAATAGTGACATTTATGATAAATGCCTTGTATACTAATTCTGTTTTGAGTATGCCAAATCTTCCTAGCTTTGTGCCAAACACTAAATGTATGGGGTACGTATATAAATTTTGATGTGGAGTTGTTTTTACTTACTGACAAGTTTCTCCATTATTAAACCTAATTACTTCCAGTAACAGTGATTTGTTAATAACTTGTATGATGATGAAGATAATGTCCAGTCTTCCAAATGTGGCACTACAATGTGCTGGGAAGATCTATCTGCACTAGTGTGATACATAGGAATGTGCAATGGAAACAGTTCTGAGTAAGATATTTTCCATTTCATCTTCTAGTTCTTACCTTCATTGTCAGTGGGCATCTGTGGAAGAGCTGGACAAAGACAAGAGAATTCAGCAGAAGATTAAGCGCTTTAAGGCAAAACAGGGCCAGAACAAATTCCTTTCAGAAGTACGATTATTTTTGTTTCTTTTTTCTTTCTTTTGGGTATTTAAGGAATATTTTTTTGTTCTGCATACAAGCAGATGATTTTCAACAACACTGTGATACATCAGTAACATTTACTCTGCTATAAAGTATAACCGTGCATGATCCAACTCTTGCTACTTGATGAAACTCAAGTGATCTATCCTGACTTTATACTTTTTACTTTTGGTTTTCTCCTTAGAGCAAGTGGTTAGTTGTTTACGTTGTAAGCATGACTCTCACTGAAGCAGTACCAGGTCTCTTTCCTCAGGAACCGATTATGCCAGAAAAATGCATCACGTTTTTCTGTGCTATGGACTGCTGCTCACTAGGGATTCTAAGCTTTTTATCATCAATTTAATTTCACTTAGAGCCATAAGCAGTAGTGTGGCAGGGGTCCTGTCAATAAAACACCAGATCTGCAGATCTTGGTCTCTGAAAGCTTGCCTTTCAGCAAAATGCTGTCATTTGAGGGGAAAAAAACAGGTTCATGTGCTATTCTGTTTATTTATTTCTGTTTGTTTATTTTTACTATGTAGTTCAACCTAAACAAAACCTGTTGCAAATTGACTATGAAGTCACTCTGGGTTTCTCATTAAGTGTATCTGACGGATGTATTTTGATAAAACTTGGAGGAATTTGAGGAAGGGGGAATTGATGTGTTGTGTTTCTAGAACAGAGAGAGTATAGAACTTCTATGAACACTTTGTCAGAGCATCCAAAGGCGCTTTGAGGTTATTATAAAATAGGGTGGCACCTATAATGGGTTAGCTGCATAGTACTATAGTTATGGGTAAGGAGCTAAATTTAAATAAACTTTCAAGACTTTGAGTTTTTGAAGAGGTTAATAAATACATGAAAATTTAGAGTAACAGTTGAGTATATCATGTCATTAAGCAGCATTATAAAATTTAGCATCTGTTCTAAGCGAAGGTGCTTGGAATTGCTGCTTTTTTTTTGGTTTTTTAAATCTGTTTCCAAATGGGTCACAAGTTACTGTGAAAACCTGGAATTTGTTTGTATTTTACAAAAAGCTATCAAAATCTGCATAGTCTGTAGTCCTTTTGTCTAACTTTTCTGCTGGACGGGATCTTAAAAGTATAAAATGAAACACAACACTTAAGTATGCAGGACGATACTGTAAGTCATTGAACAGAGATGAAAGAACATAAATTGTTGATTTTGGAGAAACTGTATATGCATGCAGTGGGTTGTGGGGTTTTTTCTCTGTTTTTGAAATAATAATAATCTTTGAATCTTGCTTATAAAGCAGTTAGACAATTTCTGTAGTTAAAATAATCCAAGTGCACTTAGTGTACAAGGCTCTAATTTCTTTATTGCAAGCTGTAGTTTTCAAGAATGCTAAATGCATTGCATGCCATAAGCCTTTTCGATTGCTCATTAGTGAATTGTAATTTCACACTTCATTTAAAATATTCTTAAACATTCTCTCACAGTAAAAGGTTTCACACAGTAATTAAGAGGCCCAGTTAACAAAGTCTGAGAAGTCTGATTCCCTCATGGGGAATGATCTTGCTGAATTGTAGCATTTCAATTAACATGTTGAAGTTTGCCAAATATAAATTCTATGTCACCGTGACCCAAAATATTATTGCCTGGTGAAATATATAATAATTTTTCTCTCAGGAAGGACTAATAGAGATATCTTCTACATTTTTTGCCTCTCTCCTTGAACAGATTGATGATGAGCTTTTTAATCCAGATTATGTGGAAGTTGATCGAATCATGGATTTTTCACGTAGCACAGATGATAATGGAGAGGTAAACAAAATTTTTGGAGCATTTGTAGTCACATCAACACTGTGTTTAGAATGATTTGTTTAGAAACGTGAATATATGAAACACTTCAAAAGCTACCAGGGTCTACGTGTGTAGAAAATAGGAAAGCATTTGAGAAAACATTGCCTAATACAGCAGTCTTCCTACAATGAAGGGGTAGAAGTGAGAAGTCAAAACTTCTTGTGTTACCTATATCTTAAAAAATAAAGACACCCCCCAAGACCACCTCTGATATTTAGACCTAAGGCAGTACTAAACAACGTAGAAATATGATGTCCATGCACATAATACAGAATTTAAATTAAAGTGGCAAGAATCTTAGATAAATGTCATAACAGTTTAGACATTTGTTTAGAGTATCTGTTGCAGAAGAGGTCCTGAATTCACTGTTTCTTACTTTAGGTAGACTTGTTCTGTAGAACAAGATCACTTTGTGTTCCAGGAGATTCTTTTTTGGTCCTGGGAGAATAGAAAGCCTCACTGACACTCTCAGTGTTTTTCCGTATTGCTCTGTGGGTGACTTGGTGGTGTTTGGGTTGCCTGCTGGGAAGTTCTAGATGATGCTAATAAAGAAAAAACAGTTGACTAAACTGTTTAAATATGTGGTAAACCATGGAAATTGTAGTGGTTGGAAAATGAACATTGCTTTACTTGTAAATTTTAGTTTAACCGTAGTGATTCCAAATGAGGTGGTGTGCTTGTTTTGGTAGTAAGCCTGCATTCCCCACGTTCTAACCTTACTTCATTAGGTTGTCACAGTGTCATCCTGCTGTCTGCTTTCCCTTTTGGCTGATCCAGACATTCAGGTCTGGTAAAGCTTTTTGCATTGTGTCTATCCTGCAGATCCTCCTGTAAAAGAGGTTACACTTTTATTATTTTTAAATTGTGATGTAATCTTATTTTTCTCTTGACAAAGCCTGTAATGCATTATCTGGTGAAATGGTGTTCGCTGCCTTATGAAGACAGCACTTGGGAGCTGAAGCAAGACATTGACCAAGCTAAGATTGAAGAATTTGAGAAACTGATGTCAAGGGAGCCAGAAATGGAGCGTGTGGTAAGAATTGGCTCCGTATAGAAGATTTGATTTGAAAATAGTAAAGTAATGTGGTCTTTCAGAAACCACTAATGGGATTTGCTGTATTTGAAACAGGAGCGACCTCCTGCCGATGACTGGAAGAAATCAGAGAGTTCCAGGGAGTATAAAAACAATAACAAACTCAGGGAATACCAGTTGGAGGGAGTAAACTGGCTTCTTTTCAATTGGTACAACACGTACGTAAAATATTGCTTACTGCTGAATCCTCCTTTGGAAAAGCTTTTATACTTTATTTGAAAGAATAACCTTTTAAAGTAATCTTCCAAAGTGAGGTTTTAAAATTATTTATGTGTCTCATTTTTTTGCCACAGAAGTCATATACAAACTAATTTTGTGTGGATAACATAATGATACTTAAAACCATGAATATTTCAGATAGCTTCTTGTGGCAAATGCTTTTGTTTGTATATGTGTTCATCACACCCCTGCTTGTCCCTTCCTTCCTCATGTGAATTTGAGAGGTACATAAAATGGCTATGTCCATGCTTGTTGCATCACAAACCGTAACATTTATTTACAATGCAAAAGGATTATGAGCCTTTTTCAATGTAAACTTGCCATTCTAGAAATTTCTGGTTTGTTCAGTTTATCTCCTTACTGATTTTCTGTGTTCTAAGTTAGGAATAAATGATTCAGACTGTTTTTATTATCCTTTTCAGACGAAACTGCATTTTAGCAGATGAAATGGGGTTGGGAAAGACTATCCAGTCCATTACGTTTCTCTATGAGATATATTTGAAAGGAATCCATGGTCCTTTCTTGGTTATTGCACCGTTGTCTACGATTCCCAACTGGGAAAGGGAGTTCCGCACCTGGACAGAGTTGAATGTGGTGGTTTATCATGGGAGTCAAGCGAGCCGGCGGACCATTCAGTTGTATGAAATGTATTTCAAAGATCCACAGGTAAAAAGCTCCTTGTGATTTCTTCTTCCCCTCCCTCCCCCTTGTTTTTGTTTATGCTTTACTGGTGCTCATTAATCTAAGCATCAATTACATTTCTAGTACTGGTACAATAGACTTTAGCTAATAATAAAAGCATATGTGTTAATAGAGAGAGAGTGCTTTTTCATAGCATCCAAGAGATCAGCTGGAAATAGAGGGGGACCCAGAGTTACTGGGGTGGTGCAGCTCTTGTTCGGGGTTTCATTGTTTCATACAAGGTTTTCATCGTTTTGCGTTCCTGAGGAGAGCTGGCAGAAAAGATTCTTAATGTGGATACTACTTTAATTGAAACCAAGCTTAAAAATCAATCCTTGCCTGCTGTTCCAGGAAAAGCCTAGCTTGCAGAAATTAAACTTGTCGATGCTTCTTTATCAAATTTTTAAGTCAGATATGTTTTGAATCTGTGTTCGTGCACTCAAGTTGAACAGCTCTTATGAGAAAAGGAGAGCTAGTATAGAGAAAGACTGGGGGTAGAAAAATATTTAGAAAACTGAAGCTAGGAAGAGCAACAGATCTCTACACTTAAGTGCATGGCTTTGCTTAGAGTAAGTTAACAGGATTGGGAAAAATAAAGTGCAAACATCAAATGTTATTAGAAAACAGTATAATCCTCACTTAAGAGAAAAAAAAAAGAGGAAGTTCAACTTGATTTGATATATTGTGGAGTATTATTTCCAGCTGAACGTAAAGAAGTGATAGTGGTGAATTCATATATTTAGATTTTCTGTAAAGTATTTGATTTTATGCCACTGGGCATTTTGATTAATAAACTGGAATGATATAAAATCAATACAGCACACATTAAGTGGATTTAAAACTGGCTAACTGATATTTCTCGATGTAATTGTAAATGAGAAATGATTTGCATTTCCAGCCTAGTTCTTCAGGGATTGGTTCGTGTCCATGAGCTATATAACACTTTTATCAATGACCTGAAAGAAAACATAAAATCATTACTGAGGAAGTTTTCAAATGACACAAAGATGGGGAGAGTGGTAAATAATTAAGACAGCTCATGGATACAGAGTAAGCTGTATTACTTAATAAATTGGATCCAGGCTAACAATACTCAGCTAAATATAGGGCTATGTGTGGACAAGGAATGGAGGTGATTATTACAGTAGGGAGAGCTGAGTTCTGGGAAGGCTGTAAAACAAACGCAGATCCTTTTGTGTCATGACACACGTCCAGTTAAACATGAGTTCATACTGTGAGACTGGTTAAAAGGGCTAGTGTAGTGAAAGTGTGTGGGAGGAAAGAAATCTTTGTTAAAGAGTAGAGAAGTTACATCATTCTTCTCGTTGTCAGTAATGTTAGTGGGTAGTCCAGCTCTGTCTAGTTCTCACTTCCTGGCTTCAAAAAGAGTGTTGAAAAAACGGAATCGTAGGGCAAAGCTTATGAGCGTGGTTTCAAGATAGAAAATGCACTTTTACAGGGAAGGAACTGAGTAAAAACTGTTGTGAAGGTGATGACTGTGCCCCAACTTGACATGCCATTAGGGCAAGCAGAAGTAGAATCGTGTACTTAAATATAGTGGAAAATCACATACTCCTTTTTACTAGTTAGAAGTTACATCTGTTTGACCTAGGAAATAACCATTTTCTCAGCAAATCATCGAACTTTCAAATCAAAATCATATATGCTATTATTAAAGAAGATTGATTTAAATAATAGTTGCTACACTGAGGTCTACTGACTTATATTTCTTATGATAATAATCACATTTAGCTTCTTACCTAGATACGTAGTACACCATTAAACTGCAATTGATAGGTACTTTTTGTTGTTGTAAAATTGCTTATTTTGTATCAGATTTTTAAAATCTAGTTTATACAAACACTCTCACTGTTGAAGTGTTTCCTGTGTAAAAAAAAACCCAGGTATGTTTGCTATGGAAGCGGTGCTGTTCTCAGTGTTTGTCCCTTTAGGACCTGACAATTACGTAGCGTGAAGCCTGAAGAACCATCACCAGAAAAATCCCACTTACTGTGCAGATTCTTAGTGTTGTTTTGGCAGTATTGTTTCGTTGATCTAAAGTCAACTGAAAGGTTCTAAACCAAGATGCTGCAGAAAGTTCTGTTCCCCCTGTTGCCATATTCTTAACTCACCTCATGTAATGACCGTAGCAGTCATTTGACCCCGCAGCGAGTAATGACAAAGCACTCATGGCACTGAAAAATGAATCATTTTCTGCTAGCTTTGCTCCCTGAACTGGCTTAAGAGGAGAATGAGACAATTGCCATCGTTGGGGATAAAGGGGAAATGGAGTGAACTCATCCTTTTGGTGGCAGCTAGCTTAGATGTGTCGTGAAATCACCTTCTGTGTTCCATTCTTTGTGTGACTGTGTCAGCTGCGAAACACACGGTAAAAACTGAATTACAGGAAAAAAGTCTCTTCGTGTTCTGACAAAAAGAATCCCCATGTAGTGTTCAGTCTGACATCCTCTGAAGTACCATCAGTAGGTGTACAATGGGGAGGAGAGAAAGAAGGCAGGCTTTGGCAGTATCATTTCTAGTCCCTTGTCAAACATGTCAACCCAGGCATTGGCATCTTTGCCATTTTAGGTCTTAACAGGAAAAGAGGCCTCTCCAGCTGACCTGCTTCTCAAAAAGACAATTAAACACTGAGAAATTCTGAGATGCTTTAAAGGGCAGTAGTAAGAGGCAGCTTACATAAGAAGCACCTATGCCATCTGCTTTGGTGTGACATTTTTCTTTCTCTTTCTTTTTTCTTCAGAGTTTACACCAGTGACCAGAGTTAGGTTGTTGTGAAAACCTAGAGGGAAGATGATAACAAAATACATTTCTTCAGTGGTATGACTCCAAGACTAAGGACACCATGCTATCAGAGATAGTCCCCTAAAATCCCTTCCTGCCTTAATGCTTGTGAAGGACATGCAGGGAGGCCTGTTCTGGTGTTCTTGAGCAATAGAACTGAAAGGTCCTTCTGTGGAGTCCTCCTTGTTTGGAATACCAAATAAACCAGTTGCGTTTCTGTAGTAGTCTACCTCAGAGAGAGTTCTGTTGTAAGATCAGGAAAACTGTGTAAACCAAATAAAATTGATGGTAGAGCCGTGCAAGAGAGTTGTCCTGTTTGTGAGGGAAACTTACTTGACAGTTTAATGAGGACTGAAAAGAGGAATCACTTGGCTTGTGTAGAAACAGAATACCTTGTCCTTGGTTTTACTTTCATATCTAATTGTTGGACCTTGTGGCTACCTCTGTTGCTTGAGTTACTGCCAGAAGAATTTCCCATCAGAATAGGAAACTTACCTGTTAGGAAGATGATTTCCTCAGATGGAAGAACTTCTCTGAGTAAGTGGATGTGAAATTCCCATTGTTCCAGCATCAGAGAACTTCATGTGAATGCCACACTGAGACAAAATAAATTGATTCCTATTTGCCTAAGAGTTCACCTTTTGACAATGCAATAGGCCACTTTTCCTAATCTCTACATCTTAAGTTCTTCAAATGTCATATTAATAGGATTACCCTGGGATTCTTTCCCATACTTCCCCAAGTGAAACTGTGGAATAACAACATAATTCACTTTCGAAAGCTCTTGGAACTTTCTGCTTGATTTACTCCTGTGTTCTTCAGGGTAGCATTTGACTGTCTTTCAGATAATGTGCGCTCTTGTGGCAAGACCACTATGCATATTATGATGTGAGATGTAAACAGCTTAAATATGTAATCAGGGGTCCCTCTAATGATTTGTGCTTCGCCTGGATGTACTGCTCTGTGTAGTAGTAGTTGTTAAAGAGCACTGCTTGCCATATAGTCATGAGGTTGCTCATGGAAGTGTTTTCAACTACTTGGAAAGAATCTCCTGGGCTGCATTCCTGTGTCTTCACAGTTATATCTGGCTCATGAAAAGGTCACAGCATTTCAATTTGCTGGCTTTGTAAATTGCCCACTTGGTGTATTTTTGTCTGCTGTTTGTTAGGTAACAACACTTTTTCTCCCTAGGATGATAAATGTTTCTGGACTATGCTGTGAGAAAGCATTGTTGAGCAGGGCATTACTTCTTCTGAAGTACTCTTGACATGCATAGGCAGATTTAATGCTAAGTTCAGGGTATCAAGTTTCCAATCATTTTCGAGTCAGAAGACAATTCTGATCCCCGCAGTTTGGAGAGGATTATATGCAGATCACTTATAAAAAGGATTCACTTGCACATGTTCAAAGGAAGAAGTGGTCACCTTACTGTAAAATATATTTCTTCTTAAATACATTCAATATACAACCCATGACACAGTCCTGCTGTGAGAATGTATAATGGCTTTGAGCATATGTGAGGCACATCTTTAGAGAGACAGTGTACCTGCACAGGCACAGTGACGCTGGAGGTACCAAGTTATGTTTCTCTTTGAACAAGATTGGGAAGAAATACAGTGTGTCAGAAAGGTGTTAATTTCATTACCTTGAGTAAAATTTATTCAGGGTTGTTCTGGGTTTGTGGTTTGTTTGTTTGGGGTTTTTTTTTTGGGGGGGGGGGGTGGGGGGGGTGTTTTTAACAGAGTCTTGGTATCAGCCCTGAAAATAAGAACCTCAGTTATCCAAATAGTGAATATGGTGCCACACATCAAATGATTTGTCCCATTGCACTCTAACAGTTATAAAAATGAAGCCTTAATGTACTTCTGGCTTACTTGGATTTTTTGGGAGGACTGTTGCATACGTTTGACATAAAAGAAAACTCTCTTGACCAAAATTAAAAACATTATTTGATTACTGCAGCGATATATTAATGCTTCGAGGCATAAGTATAATCCTTGTGAATTATATAACACATTTGCAATGAATGCACAGTGATTCTGTGGGCCTTTTTACAGGGTTAAAAACAGACAGCACAAAGCCAGTAGGAAACGTACCCATTTGTATTCCCTCACTGAGTCAGCAGTAATGACTGTTTACTTAAAATATCTTGCCCATTGTACTGTTTTGTATTTTTAAAGTATGAATTCTGAAGATGAAACATAGGTACTTGCTTTCTTTGCCACGGTTTACTTTAACAACTGCTGTCCTTTTTAGGGTCGAGTGATAAAGGGGTCCTACAAGTTCCATGCCATTATCACGACATTTGAAATGATCTTGACTGACTGTCCAGAGCTACGTAACATTCCATGGCGTTGTGTGGTCATCGATGAGGCCCACCGGCTGAAAAACAGGAACTGTAAGCTTTTGGAAGGACTCAAGATGATGGACCTGGTCAGTGTGTACATCTATCTCCTACGTTTGCATCCTCAGTGTTTTTCTTATGCCTGATTTATGGATTCATCAAAATGTAAAGTGGTATTTTTTTCCTCAAGTTAAAAGCATCAAGTGCTAAGAAGAATGAGGGAATGCAGCTGAAAGCCTTTAAAATACCTAGAAGCATATGAATCCTTGAATTTCAGTGCTGATGTTTTAAGCCTTTTCATCGATGTAGACCTAAAATTATGTGGATTCTGTTAGGAGAAGCAAGATAAATTTGTTCTTTCCTTTCTCACTTCTCATGTGACTTCTTACTCCATAGTCACTTCTTCATGTAGGCATTTATTTAATGGTATAATATGGTCAGGTGTGAGTGTGAAATGGAGCTGCACTAGCGTCAGCTCCCTTGTTAACTTGTGTGGCCATAATGTTCTTTCAGACCAGCTAAGGAAGTGAGGAAAGTGAGTTGGTTTCTGATGCTTACATAAAGATGCATTGTGTTATGGGCACAAAATAAGTGTTATTAAGCACACAGAGAAGAATAAGATGATGGTGTTTAAAGGTATTTACAATTTAAAAGGAAAAATTACTATTTTTATTGGTCAGGAGGTTCTTAAAAAATGTGAGTGGAATGCAGTCATGCTAATAATACCTGCAACTCAAACCCTCTTATTTCTGATAAGCATAAAGAGGCATAAACATTAGCTTACACTTGCACTAGTGACCGTAGGTCACATTTAGTTTCATGAACGAGTCTTGAGGCTTAACAAATGAAAGTTTGTAAAAATGCTGTACACTATTATGGTTGCTGTTAGAGGAAAGCTGAGCTTACAGGCGTGGCGGTAGATGAAGATATGGGACTTCCCACTTCAGTTCTTGTTCTACTACTAAGCTAATGTTTGACCTTGGACTAGTTGCTTAACCTGTCTGGGCTCCTCCTCTAAAGCAATACGCACCTTTTCCCCTTGTCCCTGCCAATCTCACGTTCTGTTGTGTGTGGATGAAAAGTTACAACTCTGCTTCAGGTTCCCTATGGTAGAAAGTCATATCTTCCCTGAAGAGATTCATGCACTGGGATCCATTGAAGATGTAGTAAATTGGCGGGTTTATGCTGGGAGCCATGGGATGAGTTCAGCTGTTACTTTGCCAAAGTTAATTGCATTAAAGAAAGGGCTGGGATGGTTTGGTCAGTAAAATGTCTTCACGTATCTAGAGGACTTTTGAAGGTGTTTAAATAGTGAAGTATTTTTCTGGGCTATCACTGGGAGAAGAGCTCCTTGAGAGTAGCCCCGCTGAGAAGGACTTGGGGATTCTGGTAGATGAGAAACTTAACATGAGCCAGCAGTGTGCTCTTGTAGCTTGGAAGGCCAGTGGTATCCTGGGCTCCATCAGAAGAGGGGTGGCCAGCAGAGACAGGGAGGTGATTGTCTCTCTCTACTCTGCCCTCGTGAGGCCCCATCTGGAGTACTGTGTCCAGATCTGGGGCCCCCAATACAAGAAAGATGTAGAACTGTTGGAGAGGGTTCAGAGGAGGCCACAAAGATGATCAGAGGGCTGGAGCACTTCCCCTATGAGGAGAGGCTGGGGGAGCTGGGCGTGTTCAGCCTGGAGAAGAGAAGGCCTGGGGAGATCTTATTGCAGCCTTCCAGTACCTGAAGGGAGCATACAAACAGGAGGGGATTCAACTTTTTAAAAGGGTAGACAATGGCAGGACAAGGGGGAATGGATTAAAGCTGAAGGAGGGAAGGTTTAGATTAGATATTAGGGGGAAGTTTTTCACAGAAAGAGTAGTGAGGTGCTGGAACAGGCTGCCCAGAGAGGTGGTGGATGCCCCGTCCCTGGAAGTGTTCAAGGCCAGGTTGGGTGGGGCCCTGGGCAACCTTGTGTAGATCCAGGCCTGGAGGTTGGTGGCCCTGCCTGTGGCAGGGGCGTTGGAGCTCTATGATCCTTGGGGTCCCTTCCAACCCATGCCATTCTATGATTCTATGAAGGCCAGAATATGAGTTAGAAATACCTTGAGAAGAGCTATGTGTAGGTAGTTGGGTGAGGGAAGAGGAAGTAAACATGAGATATATGGGGGGACGCAGGGAGGGGTCTGTAATAAAATTTTGTGCATTTCTCTATTGAAAAGTGAATTTTGGTGGATTCCTAGGCAACTGTTTCTTAACTTTTCAGGAACATAAAGTGCTGCTTACTGGAACCCCTTTGCAAAATACAGTAGAAGAGCTATTTAGCTTGCTTCATTTCTTGGAACCGGGTCGCTTCCCATCAGAAACCACATTCATGCAAGAATTTGGTGATCTGAAAACTGAAGAACAGGTAAACTTCTGTGCACTTAGTTTTCTGTTTAGATACTGTGAATCTTTACATTTTATAACTGAATTCCATTTCTTGTTTTTACAAGTAATACATACTTACTTTTTGGAAGACTGTAGGAATTTTATGTCTTGTTTGTTTTCATTTTTGTTGAGTTTCTTTGCTTTTGATCAAAAGTTATTTTGCCTTATCACTACTTTGTTTTTTTTAACCCTTTGTCCATTGGCCACACAGAGATGGAGAAATTTCCCCTCATTAAAATGTGGTGGTTAAAAATGCGTGTGGGGGTGTCTTGTAACAGTTGCTGGATGAAAATACTTCTAGAATTGCTTGTCAGTTGTCGTCCTTCTTTAAGTATCAGAGTGGGGGGACTGTCCTCTTCTGTGGAGGTAACATCTGGGAGTTTTATCAAATGACTTCTGTGCAAACAGGAACATATTTGATACCTACTTCAGCAAGAGGCAACCAAATGGAGGGAGATTTCTTTTGACTGACTCAAACTGATTTCTCAAGCTGTCCAATAAAAGAACTTTTTTTTTCTTGCATGTGTGAAAATGTTTTTTAAAAGTCAGTGGGTAGCAGTCAAATCATCTTAACATTAGGAGGTAACTGAAGCATGGCATCTTAATTCAGGCGCCTTAATTTGCCCCTTTACACCCTATGATAATAGAATTTCAAAATTGCATGCATTTTGATGTGCAACTTTATGTGGGTTTTGTCTGTTTCAATTCAATTTCTGGTGTTTCTAACTTTGGAGTATCCTGTTGAGAGCAACTCTTTCATTGGTAGCAGCCTAAATTAAAAGAACAGCTCTCCTCCCAGCCCCTTACCTCCTGGAAAAATCACAGTATGTCCTGAGGGAATCATAGGGTATGTTTCCACAGATAGCGTGGGCAGTTTCATGCCAGTCAACCTGGACTCTGACCTGATTGGAAGCGAGCCAGCTCTGACCCAGAAGCTGTACAGCCCTGTTAATACAGCGTTTGAGCTGGAGTTAATATACGTCCTAACTCTCAACATGGCTTTTTTTCTGGACAGCTCAAAACATCAGCAGGGCAGAACTGGAAATATTACTAAAATAAAATAATGGCATCATCCATGAGCAGAATTGAAGCCTGGGTTGCTTGGGCTAACAAGTTTTGGAAGAAGTGCCTTCTCTGCTGACACCACCTTTTAGATGTTTTTGAATTTGATTTATCTTTCAAGTGATGGGAGAGATTACGTGTTAATGACTTAGGTTTTCTCTTCCATTCCTTGCAATCCTGTTCCATGTAGTCTTTTGTTCATCCCTCTGTGCTAGTTTATCTTCTCTCTCTGAAAGTTGCTTTATCACTAAGGGAATGATGTGAATTCAGGAGAAGTGTCTTTTGTTCATGTTTCTGCTATGCAACTCTGCATCAGCAGGTGATGACCAATTTCAGAGTAAATTATCAGCTCTTCAGCACCGAGCTGGTTTGTACTTTGAGACAACCTTAAACAACCTAAATGCCAGTCTTTTTCTGTATGGAATGTTCAGGAGCATTTTATGTTAAAGGGGCTTTGCAAAAACTTGATAAAATTTAGCCAATTCTTTTGAGGAAAGCGGACTTCACCCCCTCCCACTATCTAGGATATGTGTTAAAGTAAATGCTACAAAGCCTGGAGACACTAAAAATTTGCAGAAATAAAAACGCTTTCATTTTCAGACCAGGCCTTTAAAGAGTTTTCTACTTTAGTGGATGTCAAAGCTAAGGAAATTAGAAACGAATTAGAAGCAGGTATATGAGGGGGAAAATAGCCTTAAACATTGTGTTAAGTGGTTAGAAGTTAACTGCAAAACTTGATCTTACAGTCAGATTTGCTTAAATAGCTGTGCTTACTTTAGGATTAGCTTTGCATGACTGGTGTGCAGTACTATCCTTGTCTGAAGGGATAGGTGTACGTGAAGTCTGTTTAACATTCACTAAACAGAAAGTGATGCACACTAAAAACTGACTCAGTCTCTAGGTCATTGAGGAAAAATTACCTTTTTTTTTTTTTTTAAACAAATGTTCTTTGCTTGTGGTCTAAAGGGGGGAACATGGGGTTTAGAACAAGGAAATAAACATTTGAAGCCTTGCCGTTTTAATTCAGTTACATATTAAACATAATGCTTCCTAGGTGCAAAAACTCCAAGCTATTTTGAAGCCGATGATGTTGAGACGTCTCAAGGAAGATGTAGAAAAGAACCTGGCCCCCAAAGAGGAAACCATCATCGAAGTTGAGCTGACCAACATTCAAAAGAAATACTATCGTGCTATTCTTGAAAAGAACTTCACATTTCTTTCCAAGGGTGGAGGTCAGGCAAACGTACCTAATCTTCTAAACACTATGATGGAACTAAGAAAATGCTGCAATCATCCGTACCTTATTAATGGTAGGCCTCCTGTATTTTTCCTCATTTGAAAAATGGTCGTAAAGAAAGTTCAGTAAATTAGAAGTTCTATTCTAGTATGTCTTTTTATTTCTTCATTTTAAGTAGGAAAGTGAGACAACCTTTTAGGTTCTCTTAGGTACTGCGGGTATCTGCTAGTCAGGACAGCGTTGCTTTTGAAGGCACCTGTGCTGCTTTTTTCCCCAAGGTTTCGTAGCCCTGACAGAGTTAGTGTTACTGAGTTTCTCTTCCTGGTATTTCTGACAAACAGGACCTCAGTTACCATGCAGGTTGCTGGATGCTGACATAAATATCACAATTTTTTTCTTCTGTTATAGTTAATGCTATATGGAAAGAAAATAAGTAGCAACTATGAGATAGTAACTTAAAATTTCCAAATAAAAGTTGTGAGGTAAGAAATTATGATTAGGTATGCTTTTATGGCCACATCTTGTCAGTTCGTCCTTCTAGTTGAGTACTGCGTGCAGGTATGGGCACCGCAGAACAAGAGGGACACAAAACTGTTGGAGAGTGTCCAGAGGAGGGCAACAAGGATGGTGAAGGGTCTGGAGGGGAAGTCTTACAAGGAGAGGCTGAAATCCCTTGGTTTGTTCAGCCTGGAGAAAAGGAGACTGAGGGGAGACCTCAACGCAGCCTATGGCTTCCTGACGAGGGGCAGCGAAGGGGCAGACGCTGATCCCCTCTCTTTGGTGACCAGTGATAGAACCCAAGGGAACGGCATGAAGCTGTGATGGGAAGGTTTAGGTTTGGTGTTAGGAACAGGATCTTTACTGAGAGGGTGGTCGGGCACTGGAACAGGCTCCCCAGGGAAGTGGTCGCAGCACTGAGCTTGACTGAGTTCAAGGAGTGTCTGGATGCTGCACCTAGTCAGTCCCATGCTCTGACTTGTCTGGCCCTGTGTGGAGCTGGGAGTTGGACTTGATGATCCTTATGGGTCCCTTCCAACTCAGGAGATTCTATGATTCTAATTTAACCAGTCAGATTATTTGAATGTCGTATTAGAATTAATAACAAATATTTTTTCAGTGTGATGTTACTGGTTTTACTTGAGGATTAACTGTGGCAAGGGCTGTATGATGAGACAGCTAGTTGTGGCTGTCTGAAACATGCTAAACAGTATGTGTTGGTCAAATCAAATCTTGCCTTTGAGAATGTAACACAAGCCTCGGTACAGGGTTGCAGTTGCACTGGTTTGTTGTTTCCCAACTCTTCTTCCTTACTGTGTATGATTTATGTTACAGTTGGTTTAATGCTGGTTATAAGCTTCCTGGTGAAAGATAGTTTAGTTCAAGATCCATATGTGATCTCAGTTTTTTATTGTATGACTGACATATTGCAGCGCTTATGGTTTTCTTCTTGACATTTTTTGTTTGAACGGGGGGAAAGTGCTCAAAGTGATTCACAAAATGACTTCTAATTATATTTCATGCATGAATAATCTTTCCAAGGACCTGATAAAGGGTTACTCCAAAGTACTTCAACCCAAGCATATGCACTGCTGAGTTTGCATACAGTAAATTAGTTCTGTGGTTCTGGTAGGGTTTTTTTGATTGTTGCCTCTTTTGTTTTAAATAAACCTAGGATATAAACAAGTTTACCATAAAAATGGTTCAGGATGTTCAGGTTCTGAGCTTCTGAACTTGATGTGGTTTACACTTCTTGGTTTTCAGGTAATTTTAACTTTACCATTATTTTTACTTATTTGATGTTTGCCAAAAGCAATGAAGTGAATACACGGAGTTCACAAGTAGTGCTTGCAGTGCTGCCTACAGGGGTGAAGTTGTTTTTTACAGGAGCCTGGTATCATTTAATGTCTCTTAGAGACTGCTGAAGTCTAGGTGGCTATATAGAAACTTTCAAATATTTTTTGATGACTCAACTCTAAAAAAGGGAGGTGGGGATTGTCTCTTGAGTGCCTTTTGCTTTATAACATTTTTGTGACTTATCATTTGGACTTGTTTGGTGTCAGGCAGCAACATGGCAGATGGGTCAAGCCTTCAGATTTGAGATAAGAATAAAAAAATCCTAAATGTTAGTGTGGAAGATGGAAATAAGCAAACACAGCCTTTGTAGTTCAAGGATAGAAGATCTTGTAGTTGCCTGAGTCTAAGGTTTTATTTTGTTGATTGATAATTAACATCTTTGTACTGAGAGTGATGGCACAAGTTTATTGCAGTTCTACCAAGAGGTCTTGCAGTGCTAGTATGTAATGTTACACAGTGTTCTTCTGTTGAATGATCTGTTGCAGTGGCAAGTTCTTGAGAAGTAACTGCTTTTATAAAGGTGTCTCTGAATCCTTCTAATATTCTTCCAAGTTCACAGGTTTTGTGAGCAAGCAGTACTGTCTGTGTATTTGAATATCTAAGTAAAATACTGTATGTTTTGCGAGCAAATCTTCGAGGTTCATCTTGAGTTACGAGTCAGAAGGTTATATAATAGAAGTAGCATGGTAGGAGTTGAATGTGGAATTTTTTGCTTGCTTGTTGATTTGTAGATCTGCCCTGTGGAGGGGAGAATGGTATTCTGCTGAGTCTGTCTTTGAGTAGACTTCTAGAGGGAGTCACTTCATTTTGTGTGTTCTCCAACCAAGTTGGGCGTCCTTAGAGATGGACTCCAGGTTTTCTCCCTTAGAAACATGAAGTATTTATACATTGTTTCTCTCTCTGTTTCAGAGAGCCAGCAGTGGGGATTGCCTCTGTACTTCCACATCCTAAAGTGTTGAACCTTGGAAAGATTTCTTACTCTGTTCCTTATGCCCTCTTGAGCCCTAGAAGCCTCTTCTAATTAGGAGTGGAAGTGGGGACTTCCCTGGTGGATCAAACAGCTATTCAAATGCCTTACTTTCATCCTGTACTGAACATCAGCTAGGACAGGAACTCCTGTTACATCAAGTAACTTTTGGGTAACAGACCACTCAGTCTCTGTCAATCAGTTGCAACTGAAGTAGGTATGAAAAAGACAGGGCAGTCTTTCAAAGTGTTTAGCCAAGATAGGTTTATTGGAAGAGCAGAGTTTCGGAGGTCATGGTCTGTTACAGAAATGAGTCTTGCTGAGACCAAACGCTGATACTGAAAATTCACCATTCATTAGCTCTGTCTGTGAGTTTGTTGTGATGTGCCTGGCTTAGGTGGTTTGCCTTTGCAGGTGCTGAGTTTGCATATTGGTTTACTTCACAGTGAAACTTAAATTTGGATATCACAGTTGAGTGAGAAATAAGTGATTTAGCCAAGAAAGATCACCGAAGTTACTGTGTATGACCTACTTAACAGCCTATCTTGAAATTGCCCAGGCTTCATACAGAATCTGAGCCTTACTACCCAAAATTCTGCCTATCTTACAAGATAAGATGGGACTTTTAAGGAGTATCTGATTGTACTAGTTTCACATGGATTTGTTGGGGGTTATTTTTCGTGTGGAAACCATCAGGATCAGTAATGCTTGGAGTAGGCAGTCCAAATGAGAATTCAGGGAAGTAAAATTAACTTCAAGTGGTCAGATCTTGAGTTTAAGTTCTATAAAAGCCAGTAGTGAAAGTGTATTGAGTAATATGAAGCTGTCAGACAGCCTGCTTAGGGTGGTATCTAGTTAAGACACCATGTTATAGTAGGCACTGAACCAGCAATCACACAGGGAGGGTGTGTTTGCATGTTTGTTTACAGACATCTACTTAGAACTAGGGTATAAGAGAGATGCTCAGCAGAAGCCTGGCAGTGAGCTGTTGTTGCCTCCTTCCCCAACCTTCCCACCTTTCCTTGTGTTATTCAAAAACAGCATCGAAGCAGAGTATTATACAAAGCAGAAAGATATCTTAAGCTACATTTTATTTAAAAAATTAAAAAATCTGACTGAAAGACAGCTCCAGAAAAGGTTTATTTGGATGTAAAATAAGCTTAGAACAAAGATTACTAACCTTTTACATAGCCAAGAATAGTAATCTGATAATTTTTGGAGTAGTCCACTGTATGTAGAAATGACATAAAAATGGAATGAAAGTGTGGGAAAGGTTGAAGAGAAAACTTGAACTTGGTCTATAGTCTCCAGGTAATGAGCAAATACAAGAAAACATTTCCTGCTGTGCATATCATTCATAGACAAAGAGAGTGGCAAGAAAAAATTGTAAAAATATAAAAGATTGGAAAGAATATATTCACTGGTTAGTCTCATCAAACTGAACAAAAAAGAGATTTGGTGAGAAATGAAAGCTTAAGTAGAAGGTAAAATAATAATTTCACAGCTGCTTATTCCTCCACCCCACCCCCTGAAATTAGTTTTTTCATTGTTTCTATTTTGATCCTATAGTTAATAAAGGAAGGAGCATGTCCAGGTCACACACGTGTTTAAGCCTAGTTTTGGTTATGGAGGCATAAACAACAACTGTGATTTGTATTCCTCCTTTTCCTGTGGAAATGAGGTGGTTTTTTTCTTTCACGTTGCCATTTCCAAGAGGAACTGAAAGTCTGTTTGTTCCGTTGGAATATGGTTTATCCTTAATTTTTCAATAAATGGTGTGTGAAATAGTGGTATGAATTTATTCAGGAAAGGGTTTACTCTGATTTAAAAGAGGAAAGAAAAGAACTTGTGCTCAGAGTTACTTTTTGTTTATGCTGTATTTGTGTATATGTTTGCTTTAAATTTAAGCTTAATGTTTTTTATAAATGTTTATTCGCTTAATGCTTAAAAACATTCCTGCAGTTTCTATGGGGTATTGAAGGCCTGCTCATTGTTTATTAATAAAACCTTTTGCAGCGTTCATGTATTGCTGTCCAATCTTTGCAGGTGCTGAAGAGAAAATTTTGGAAGAGTTTAAAGAAACACACAATGCCGACTCTCCAGATTTTCAGCTCCAGGCAATGATCCAGGCTGCTGGCAAGCTAGTACTGATTGACAAGCTGCTGCCAAAACTGAAGGCTGGTGGCCACAGGGTGCTTATCTTTTCCCAGATGGTGCGCTGCTTGGACATACTGGAAGACTACCTCATTCAAAGACGGTGAGAGCAACAGTATAATACAGTTCTAAATAAACTATGCTTTCCTCAGCGGCCACAGTATTTAACCTGTGAGTAATCCATCTTCAGAGGATGCAGCACTTTGCAGTATTTTCTGTAGCGATCGCATCACAGGGAAAAGCGTTACCTGTACATTGCCAGTAGTGAGACTTTCCTTGCGGGTGAATACGGAGTGGCTCCACACGAAGAGCTTTAAATCTCTTAGCTTGTGACTCGGTTAAATGTTTTGGTGGCTCTAGAGATTTATTTTTTTTACCTTGAGCCTGAATGTTTGTTTGTTTCATTCCTTGGAGCGAAAGTATGTTCTTCACCAAATGATGCAAAACAGGAGGGGAAAGTAGTATGTCTTCCACTGATAAAGTTACTAGATACACAGAACAGTCTCTCAGTCTCTTGCAGTTCTTTGGACTCTACAGTAGCATATTTTCCTTTCATTTTTAAACTGCATATTCTTAAAAAATAACAATGCTGTTCTACTTACAATGCATCTTCATTTCAGGTACCCGTATGAACGAATCGATGGCCGAGTAAGAGGCAACTTGCGTCAAGCAGCTATTGACAGGTTTTCAAGACCTGATTCTGATAGGTTTGTTTTCCTGCTGTGTACAAGGGCAGGAGGTTTGGGCATTAATCTTACTGCTGCTGATACCTGCATCATTTTTGATTCAGACTGGAACCCCCAAAATGACCTCCAGGTAATATTACAAGAGATTACTGGAAATTTTTCTTTGCCTTTTTGCTGTGAAATTTTCTTCACCTACAAGAGAAATTATCTGTTGTACCTCTTTTAAAAGAGTAAAAATACCTTTATATTGAAAGCAGTGACTTCTAAAGTAAGTTCTCTGTATGGATTACTTTTTTTCTTCCTTTTGTCACCTGTAACTGAGTATCTGTCTTTGTTTCATCAGGCTCAAGCACGATGTCACAGAATAGGACAGAGCAAATCAGTGAAAATTTACAGGTTGATAACAAGGAATTCTTATGAAAGGGAAATGTTTGATAAAGCTAGCTTGAAGCTTGGCCTTGATAAGGCTGTGCTGCAGTCGATGAGCGGAAGAGAAAACGCTACAAATGGGGTGAGAATTAATATATTAAGGTGCATGATCAGCAAGTGCTATGAATGTGTAACACTACTTGTTTGTTTGCATGTTAGCTTGGGGAATGGTTTTTCAGACAAACATGCCATGTGTTTTAAAGCAGGGCTAATTAAGGGCAAGGCTATGTGAACTGGCTCAGCCTGTCTCATGGCTCACTTACTGCCAAAAAGGGCCAGGGGAAGTCATGTTCCTTCAATCTTCATCCATTCTCATCGTTCCACCCTTTACATCATGTTGATCACATTTGGAGGAATTCTACTCAGTTTTTTTTCCTGGGGTAACCTTTTTGCTTTGCAGGTTTTTTTGCTTTAGCTTTTTGTCAGGGTAGTAAGTTAAATCTGCTCCCAGGAGGAGGTTAGCAGTCACCAGAGCTAAAGAAAAGAGATTGAGTGACAATAAATTATTAAATCATTTAAACCACTCATATAACTTCACCCTAAGAATTTTGTTGTTCGTATTCTTCTTTTAAAGGTGATTTCAGCATGAATGTTTAATTGACCAGCACCGCATTGTCTTAGAGTTTCACTTCTTAAAATGCTAAATAAAGAGGAGAAACGGTCTGATTATGCTGTCAGATGTGATGAAAAAAACCTCAACCACAAAACCCTTCTCTTAAATGTTACAGGTGCAACAGCTTTCTAAGAAAGAAATAGAAGATCTTCTTCGGAAAGGGGCGTATGGTGCTCTCATGGATGAGGAAGACGAAGGGTCTAAGTTTTGTGAAGAGGATATTGATCAGATTCTCTTAAGGCGAACACACACAATTACTATTGAGTCTGAAGGGAAAGGCTCAACATTTGCAAAGGTATGCGTGGACATTCAGAGGAATACTAATAAAATGCAACCAGGATGGAAGGAAGTGCTACTAAAATGCTTCCTGTGTCAATTTACATTTTTACTATGCATGTCTTGGATATTTTCCTCACAAATGTTGGGATATATGCATTCCCAGTCATGATCATTTCCAAGATTACCTTTTTTCTTTCTTGAAGTTACCACTTTATAATTCCTAAGTATTGTATTTGCCAGTGAAAATAAATACTCAGTGTAGCATGCAGTTAAGAAACCAATGCATGTGTTTTTCATGTTTACTAGGCTAGTTTTGTTGCATCTGGGAACAGGACAGACATTTCCTTGGATGACCCTAATTTTTGGCAGAAGTGGGCGAAGAAAGCTGAGCTGGATATTGATGCTTTAAATGGAAGGGTAAGAGCTTTATGGTAGCTCCTAGTACAATTAAATTGAAGATTTTTTTTTTTCTCCTCCTGAATGTCTGCGTTTTCACTTTCATTTTAGAATAACCTAGTTATTGACACACCAAGAGTAAGAAAGCAAACCAGACTCTACAGTGCAGTCAAAGAGGATGAACTGATGGAGTTTTCAGATCTGGAAAGTGATTCTGAAGAAAAGCCTAGCACAAAGCCCCGTAGGCCTCAGGACAAGTCACAGGGTTATGCAAGAAGTGAATGTTTCAGGGTGGAGAAGAACTTGTTGGTTTATGGGTAAGGATATATAGATTAAGTATACTGATTGTGGCTAAAGAACTGAAAATGAGGAAATGATATATGGTAAATAACTCACCCTTCCCTTGGGACACATTCATATAATCTGTTACTGTGTAACCCCCATTACACAGCATACGTGCCAATAAGATTTTAAGTTGGCATATATGTAAAGTTGCTTTTATATATGTTATTTATCTTAAAGTATGTGAGTGTCTCACAGATGACAGTGAGCTCACTGGTAAGATGTGTAGTTTCATGATGATAGAGTATTTGTTTCTGGTTTCTCGTAGCGTGGAGGAGTTACCGAGGTTTAATCTCTTGTCTAAGCGTTGTGGAGAGCAGCAAATTGCATTGTAAAGAACCATGTAGTTGTGAAATCAGCAGTCAATCTAGAGGTTTTCAGCATAGATTCTGATATTTTGACACCGTTTGAATTCTGCTATTTGATACTTTATATTTTTCCCCATTAGATTTACCAATTTTGACTTTTTATCTCTTGGCTAGCAAGTCGCTGTGTTGGGCTGCGAACAGGGTGGGCTTCAGAATGACTGTCTTTAGTTTAGGAAGTTGCATACAAGAACTGCTAATAATGGATTTCAAGATCAAAATAAGAATGATTCCCCAAACCCCACAATTGTAGGGATTGGTTGTGTTCCCTAGCTTACTGGGACCATTAGAGTTAAACATATGTACTTTATTATTTTGAGTGCAGTTCAACTGCAGCTTTACGAGCAGTGAACTTATTGCCTGTTCTGTGAAATAAACATTCTTAACTCTTTGGTGCTGAAGGTTGGATTCCCTGACGTAACCTGTAAATGCAGAAGGCATTAGGGCTAACACAGGAGGTCCCAACTTGCTTGGTACCAGGAGCTGAGAGTCAAAAATTCAAGTACCACTGCCTCAGCTGTTGTGTTGAATGTATTTTTCTTATAGTTGGGGTCGGTGGACTGACATACTCTCACATGGGCGGTATAAACGTCAGCTAACAGAGCAAGATGTGGAAACCATCTGCAGGACTATCCTGGTATATTGTCTTAACCATTACAAAGGGGATGAGAATATCAAAAGTTTCATCTGGGATCTGATCACTCCAACTGCAGATGGGCAAACCCGAGCTTTGGTTAATCATTCCGGTATGTCTACCACAATCAAATAATGATGCTAGTAAATAGGGAAGAATTGCTTCAGTCATGCTATGGGTTTAGTTTAAACTATAGCCATTCTGACATGTCGTAGGATCTTGTCAGATTTTATGAGTAAGGTGGGCTTTGATTTGGTCTGTACTTAAAGGGGAAGTTCCCCTCAGATAATCTGTAAGATGCACTGCTCTTTCTTTCTTAAATCACTTCAGAACAAATATTCTGGCATAATTTTTAAGTGGCACCTACTGCTCGAGTTAATCTATTTCAAATTGCCAGAAATCAGAAAGCTTGCTTCCTTATGGCCATTCAGTTCATGAGAGTTTTTACAAGAAATATTTATATAACACCATTTTCTGGCTAGCACTTTGAATTTTTGAAATCTTCACACGTAAATTTGCATGGAAGTTTTGGTTCATTGTGGTGTTTGCAATTTTCTGTACTGAATTACGCTGCTGTTCAGTTTTTGGTGGTTATGTTGCCCACAAAGGAATTAATAGAGCAGTGGTACTTAGCTTTAAATGCATGCAGTCTGGGGTGAGAACTTTTATATTCAGATTTTATAAGAAATATTGGGGTTTTATGTAGGTCTGTCTGCACCAGTGCCCAGAGGGAGAAAGGGCAAGAAGGTAAAAGCCCAGAGTTCACAGCCAATGGTGCAAGATGCTGATTGGCTCACAACCTGTAATCCAGATGTATTATTTCAAGAAGACAGCTACAGGAAACATCTCAAACATCACTGTAATAAGTAAGTATCAATAAATGTTTCATTTGGAGGTTGGGTTTTGGGTTTTTTTACTACATTCTTTTGAAAAGTCCACCACTTCTTTTGGATATTTTTAATAAAACTGGGGCCATTTAATAGGATGCAAAGGCCATTATTACTTTTTAACTTGGGGATAATTGTCTTAACAGATATCTGGATACTTCTATAAGCTCTTTATGACTGATCAGCACTTAAAACACAGTTCTAAAGAAAAATTGTTTTCTACTTACTAAATCAGAGTGGAATCAGATGAGGTTATTCTTTTTACCATATAAAGGAAAGACTACATCCCTACACTAAGTCTATTTCTCATGACAGTTGGCTATCTTTAAACAAAAGCTGTTTGTTTCTTACACTTCTTGTGGGGTCTGTCAGGCTGATGTCCCTAAAGCTCTGTTCCTTAGATGTTTAACTCTAATATCCAGTTCTTACTTTCCAGTTTATTTCACCTATGTGTGGGTGTATCTCTTCGTTCCTTTTCTCCCTTCCTCTCTAGATTGTACAGCATATTTCTTCTTTATTCCTTTGTTTGACATAAAACTTCTCACTGAGTTCTCTTACCTGAATCAGTGCCCTGATCTGATGTTTGAAATTCTAAACATGTTATTAAACTTGAAAGCCTTTGGGGATAAAAATGCATTGTATTTTGATTTGGATATTACTTTGGTTTATTGTTGCATGAATGTCTCTTAAGAGCCTCTTCTACATTCTTTTAGCTTCTGTTTTGTAACATCTTAGTCTTGTCAGCTTCCTTTGACAGTGGCCTGGTTCTCCATCTCAGTGTTGCTAACTGTACTCTCCATTATAGACACTGAACCTAACCTTTGTCCTAAAAATAGGTAGTTTTGGGTTTGGCAGGGAAAGTTGTTGACTTTTTGGGTTGGGAGGGGGGTTGGTTTCAAATACATATTCTGCATTGTATATACACCGTACAAATGTAATACAGTGTTACTGGAAGGTTGTCATTGCTTTTTGTTTTTAATATATATCGTTACTTACTGTGTTCATTGGAAAGAAATTATTGATTTGAAAAGTACCTGTGGCTTGTCAATAGGGGGTGTGATGTGAAGGAGAAAGGCATTTAAGGGGTTTATTAGCTTGTTTCCAGATGCAAACTAAGCTTAATTCTCAGCTGATGAAAACAGATACTTACAGAATTACGTTAGCAAGTGCACATCCAAGTAAACTACTGATTTTTTTTCCTAAACTGTTATTCAGATTTGTTATTACATTTCACTTGCTCTTAAAGTAATTAAATTCTTTCCTGTAGCATTATTTTGATCTCCCAGGTAACATGTCCTCAGTACTTGTCATATCAGCTTGCAGATCAGACAAATCCATTTAAAAAATACTGCTTCTGTAATATTACAGTAGAACAATTACAAGGACCGGGAAGACTGATGAATGTGCAAGTATGTTTTCAGTTGCTGTCTTTTTCCTTCACTTCCCAGATCCAACAAGACCAAGTGAATTGTAGAAGCAACAGGTTTAGGCCAGGTAAAAACCAAAGAAAGGTGAAAGCCAGGGTAGTTTCCTTCAAAAGACAGCAGTAGCAAGTTGGCTTTAGAAGAACTGGTGTCCTGTCCTTCTGTAACGTGTGGTGCTTTAATGCATAGGACTCCTGAAAGGTGCAAAGAGCCTCTGGTTTTTGGTTGATGTTGTTTGAGTTTGTTCCCCTCTCCTCTTCTTTGGCTTGATGTAACAGCTGTTCCTGCTTAATACTGAGATGATAGAGACCCTCAACAGCTTATTTACATAGCCGTATGGGGAGCAGGGACACCTTACTGGTCCCAGTTATCGTGCTCACAAAAAGAAGCATGTCTGACATGCTTTGAATTGCAGGCATGACCTTCGTTCAAATCCCTGCTCTTCCGAGGTCTGCTTGAATAACACGTGTAAAACCGGGTGTTGCTCCGATTGCATCAGATCTCTAATGAGTAGCTCTCAAAACTGGTGGTGGTCTAAATTTTTCATGCAAGTGGGTTGATCAGATTACAGCTTCTCTGGTCACCCTTGCTGTTCCAGGAGCAGCGGCAATTCAACAGTTGCCGTGATGGATTTGGGTACAGTGAGAGGGCAGGCTGAATAATCTCCATTTTAGCTGGTACTGATTTTACTTCATAAACTAGGCAGCAGGGGGTGCCCTGAATTGGGTAAACATTAGGAGAGTGGGATTATTTTCAGGTAGATACTTTTTGTACAGAGATGACCTCCTTTCTAGTCTCCTTGAAAAGTCAGAGTCTGCCATTTGCTCTCCTGCCAGCTTCAAGTGTGACCACAACACCTGACAGTGCTTCCAAAAACGGCTGTAGTCTGGCAGAGATGGGAAAAATAAACGTGGGCAATGAAAATTTTTCGCTTCTTTGTAACACTTAGGTTGTGCACAGGTAAAAATTACATAGCACTTTGAACTATAAAGAGTAAAAATAGTTAATATTTCCCAAGGGAAATGGGGGATTTATTTACACACACACACACACACACCCTCCCCCCCACTCTCGGAAGCAAAAAGTTGTATAATCTGAAAAACCTGACATTCCATATTGAGGGTTTATTGTAAGGTAGTAAAACCAGATTTTATATCTCGTTTATTCCTACAACTTCTGATGTGCTTCCAAAAATGGTATTAAGGCAGCAGCTGAGGAAATTTTATGAGATAATGAAGCAGAACAGTTACTGAAAGCCATCTGCTCAGTTGTTTACAAACTTGCTTCAATACTTCAGAGGCAGTGGTAGAGTACGTGTCTAAACTTCACAAGCTGCACTAGGTAGAACTAAATGAAATGCGCCGGGGCCGGGCTGAGCTGGGTCCCTCTCTGTGCAGTGTAAGCGGTTGCCAGGCAGGCCTGTTGGAAGCCAGCAGAAAGCACCACACAGAGGTGATTATGTGCCACCATCTGTCACGCTTCAAGCCTACCATACAGCATGGCTAATCAGCCTTGGCAGGATGATGGATGAACAGCAGCAGCTGCCAAAAGCCACTGTTGGCAAACAGTCCTGAAGTTAAGAACTTTTTCCCCCTCTGCTTTCCTCTCCAGGGTCCTGCTGCGTGTCCGCATGCTCTACTATCTACGACAAGAAGTTATAGGGGACCAAGCAGACAAGATCTTAGAGGGTGCTGACTCAAGGTTAGTGCAAGTGCAGGTTTATTTTTTGCTTTGTGGCGCTGGCTTTTATAAAGTACACGTACTATAATAACGTACAACCTTACAAAGATCGTTTGCTGCTGTTTAAAGGTCGTCACACTTTATCTCTTAAACGTCTGTTCTCAAGCAGCCTTATTATTTTACCAAGAGTAGTGAGTATTTTTCTTAGGGGAGGGAAACGATGCTGGAAATGACAGAATCGGATTTTCAGTTCTGGTAATACTGAAGGATTATTCTATCTCAATTTTTTAAAAAATTAAAAACATACTAAGACCTTAAATTAATCGTATTTGGATAACCCATTGGCATTCCACTGCCCAAATAGCCTAATGGTGGGGGGTTCTTGGGTTTCTTGTTGTTTTGGGGTTTTTTTTACCTTTCTAATTATTTTTCAATGTATTTAAATTTCTGAGTTGAGGTTTGGGGGAGGGGGGTGGGATTTGTCCTCAAAATTCATATTTATAGAACAGCTTGTGCCACCTTTTTTTTTTTTTTTAAATAAAAATCTTTGTCCAGTAATAGCTTTGAGAATGTGTATAACACTGTCTTCACAGTGAAGTAGATGTCTGGATACCTGAGCCGTTCCATGCCGAAGTTCCCGCAGACTGGTGGGATAAGGAGGCGGATAAATCCCTTTTAATTGGAGTATTCAAACACGGTAAGTGATGTCTCACTCTGAACAAAACTCAGTTGTAAAGCTTTCTGTGTGTAGGACTGTTCAGTCATAATATTAACAAGTATTGTTCCAAAGAACTGTTGGCTTGTATCTCCCTTTTTTCCTTGCCTGCATTAAAAAACCTAATATGAGCTGTAAATATCAGATGCTGTTTTTAAATGTTTGCAGAACATTTGAGAAGAAAACATTACTTTCTTGGCTGTAAATAAAACAAAACCATATTTGTTTAAATAATAGCCAAATAGTAAGATAGATCTCCATAAACTTTGCTTCCAGCACTGCTTCACTTGCTAACTCTGCCAACCAGTGTCAAAGTGGACGGTGGGCTTAACCTCTGCTATTAATCTGTACAAGTGCCTCCTGGGCTTTGTTCCAAGCAATATTTCACAAATGTCAGTGTTGAGAACTCCCGGCTCCCTTGAGTGGGATGCAGCCTTGTTAACTTTGAAAGGCTGGGGATGCAGAGCTGGCATGATATATACAGTGAGCGATTCCTGATTATAATCCCAATTCTCTGGAGGTCGCAGAGGTATTCTCAGCAGCCCAGCCTGACTAAAGGGGAGAATGATGGCTTATAAAACCTTTCATGATTACAGTTTGGCTTGAGGCTCTACAGCAGTTAGGAGCAGTGTGTTGTAGTACAAATTCTAATTGAATTGTGCTGTTCTGCCTATGTACAGCAGCTCTGTTTTGTGGGCTCAGCTGAGGCAAGTCTAGTCTAAAAATCATTTTCCCGCAGTGCACTGTTGGGATCTGCCATTTTCCATCTAGTCAACTTGGGCAGTAAAAAAGCAAACAGCAGTTTGAAAACCATAGAGGGAACAGTGTCATCTTACTGACATGCATCATCCTAAACCTAATAAGACAGGTTCGTTGGCCTTACGTATAACCCATGTATACAGCATTTTTGCAGCCTGCATTGAGGGTTCCAGCAGGGCTGGAGCTATAGAAAGTGTGTGTGTGTCTTTCCATTCACATCTGCGCGTTTCCAGCAGGGAGTATTGAGTGTGGAGAACCACTGCGAAAGCCGTATAGGAAACTTCAAGTCAAGTTTTTCACTTGGGAAAGATTTTCACTTTTCCTTATAAAGACACTGAATTGAATGCTTTCTTCAGTATTTGTGCTATTGATGTGAAAATGTTTCTCTGTCGATGGAATTTACCAATATCATAAATTTCAATACATGAGTTAAATGGTTGTTTCCGGCAGGGTTGACAGCTCCTTTGTTTCATTTACAAATAAATAAATGAGTCTGGAAAATTGTACTTCTACTGCCTAAACTTACTCTAATCACAGTTGGTCATAGCTTTCTAAAAAATATTTGTCTCCTGCTCTGCGTGCAGGTTATGAGAAGTACAATTCTATGAGAGCTGATCCAGCGCTGTGTTTTCTGGAGCGGGTCGGCATGCCTGACGCGAAGGCCATAGCTGCTGAACAGAGAGGGACAGACATGTTGACAGATGGTGGTGATGGGTAAGGAGGACATGAAAAAATTAATAAACTTTATCAGCATTGTATACGTTGGCATGAGTTCACGTGTCACGTTTTGCTTCATCGCGCCTGAGGATCTGAAGTGATCGTATGATGTAAAAAGTACACAGAATCGTTGATGCGGTTGAGCGTAATTTGATACACCATCCTGATGGCTTCTGTTAGGGGTTTTTTTTGCCTTTGTCCACAAAATCAACCCCCTCTCAAAACCAACCTATTTTTTGAAAATATTTCTTTTAAATATTTTATAGTGGTGAATTTGACAGAGAGGATGAAGATCCAGAATATAAGCCAACAAGAACTCCTTTCAAGGATGAAATTGATGTAAGAACTTCAACTTTCTGTAATTACAAATATATATAATTTTAGCGGGTGCTCCATGTTTATTTTAGTGTGCAGCTCTTAAGTTTGAGAGCTGCCAGATAAAAGCACCTTACAAAGAATGTTTGCTGCTGCATTTGAGAGATGACATATTTTTTCTCCTGAAATGATAACATATGGTCAAAACTGAAAACTAAAATAACTTCTGTCTTCTCCCCAAGGAATTTGCAAACTCACCTCCAGAAGATAAAGAGGAATCCATAGAATTACACCCAAGTAAGACTATAACAAATAAATTAAAAAGGCAAAAATCGAGCATTAGTGAAAGGTGGGCTGTTTACTTACCACATAGGGGACAGGTTGTGTTTTGAGAAGACACCACAGTAAACTTCTATATTACCAATTCTCTTCATGCTTCACGTCTTTCAAAACAATTATTTACTGTGTTGGAATAATACACAGTATGGTATTCTGGGTTTCTACTTACATAGTAGAAATTGCGGTGATAGAGACCGGATATTTCATAGTGCAGCCGTTGATGTTTTTGTCGAGATAATCTTGGAAGTTATAGATAATGTTGTTTCCTTGGTATGGAGGAAAACTGCCAAGTTTAAGTGAGAATAATAAAGTGGGAAAGTGTAAGCATTGGTGTTTCCTCAGAGGCAGAATCCTCCTCTTCGTAATATATTTAAAGATGTATTGTATTAATTTAAATACTTTGGGTATTCATAATATGTTTGCATTCATAATATGTTTGCATTCATAACATTGAATAATAACGCTTGATGGTTATCTCTAAATGCTTCACAGGCATTTCGGAGTTCTTAGAGTTGGGTGGTTTGATGCTACTTTTTATTTCCTACCAGTGTAGTTATCCTGTTTCTAATTTGTTATGTGTGAATACTAATGAGGCACAGGTTCTTATCAGATAAAACAGGAATCCAGTTCTAGCCATAGGAGCTTTGAAACGTTTAGTGGTGGTTTTGCAGTGCACAAATACGTCTCTATTCTCTAGACAAGCACAGTGAAAGCAATTCTGAGTTAGGCCAACTCTACTGGCCCAACACTTCAACCCTGACTACCCGTCTGCGTCGCCTCATTACTGCCTATCAGCGCAGCTATAAAAGGCAACAAATGAGGCAAGAGGCACTAATGAAGACTGACCGCAGGAGACGACGGCCTCGGGAAGAAGTGAGGGCACTAGAAGCAGAAAGGGAAGCTATAATAACTGAAAAACGACAAAAGTGAGTTTCTCAGTGATATCTCTCTTCAAATCTCATTTAAGCCTTGTGCATGGTACCTCCCTTCTGTTTCGAAAGAATCTGCTAAGGGGATTTTGGGGCATCCAGACTGTCCTTGGACTGTGGTTTATTCAGTGGTCTTGCTCTTCTTCCTTGACTAGATGGACGAGAAGAGAAGAAGCTGATTTTTACCGCGTGGTGTCTACTTTTGGAATTATTTTCGATCCCGTAAAGCATCAATTTGACTGGAATCAGTTCAGAGCCTTTGCCAGGCTTGATAAAAAGTCCGACGAAAGCTTGGAGAAGTATTTTAATGGCTTTGTGAATATGTGTAGGCGAGTGTGCCGAATGCCAGTCAAACCTGATGATGGTAAGTTTTAACTGGCTGTGGGAATCACAACGACTGTTAGAACAGCGGCACTGTTGAAACTTTATACCCAGGTGTAATGATTTCGCAGTGGGGGTGTACCATTTAATCAATGTTCAACAACACCGATCTCTGTTGTTGCAGAACCGCCTGATCTTTCCACTATGATTGAGCCCATCACAGAAGAGCGTGCTTCTAGAACTTTGTATCGTATAGAGCTGTTGCGGAAGATCCGTGAGCAGGTTCTCCATCACCCCCAGCTAGGGGAGAGGCTAAAACTTTGCCAACCAAGCTTGGACCTGCCCGAGTGGTGGGAGTGTGGTAAACACGACAAAGACTTACTGATCGGTGCTGCTAAACATGGAGTCAGTAGGACAGATTACCACATTCTGAATGATCCTGAACTCTCTTTTCTTGAGGCTCACAAAAACTTTGCTCAAAACAGAGGGACGGCCAATGCAAATACTGTCTCTTCTGTAAACCCTCTGGGTGCTGGCTGCAGTCAAACACCACCTATTGTCCCATCCACACCAGTACAAGAAGAAAAGACTGCAGAACAAACGGAGTCTAAAGTTGAAGGGTCTGAAAATCCAGCAGCCAAAGAAAAGTCTGATGTTAAAGAGGAGACAGAAGTTGCAGATAAGGACACTAAACCAGACTGTGACGCTGAGGCTGAGCCTGGCTCTGTTAAATGTGAATTGAAAGACATAGAAATGAGTACAGATGTAGACCCAAAATCTATTTCTGAGAAAGGTTCAGAAGAAGACGAAGAGGAGAAACTGGATGATGACGATAAATCAGAAGAATCCTCCCAACCTGAAGGTAATGCATTGGTCAGATCAATTCTGTGTGCTTAGCATGAACCCCACAGCTGTTGTAACATGGACCAGCTGGTAAGTGGCACACATGGAGTCAGGGTTGGGCTACATGTAGCAGTTCCTCTGCCCTTCCGTGTATCAGGTGGCTAGATAAGCTTTCATCAGAACCATCCAGCATCAGCAGGGTATTCCCCCACAAGAGATGGTTTCCAGGATAGCTTACTGAGCCAATAAGCACAGTCTCTGTGCCAAATGCAGAAGACTAAGGCTCTGCTGTAGTAATTAGTGAACAAAAGCCTAAGTTAGAAATGTTGCGTCAAGCCTGACTGTCTTAACCTGTCTAGTTGGGTTGACATTGGGTGGCTGGGAACTTCTGTAGTTAATGCCTGGTCATGGTTGTTGTTCAGCAGGAGCAGTTTCTCAGGGTAAGAATTTCGATGAAGAAAGCAATGCCTCTATGAGCACCGCAAGGGATGAGACACGCGATGGATTCTACATTGAAGACGGGGATCCCTCGGTGGTTCAGCTGCTTCATGAGAGAACGTTTGCCTTCTCTTTCTGGCCTAAGGTTGGTTAAGGGTAGAATGACGTGTCTTTTTCAATGCAGATGATGTTTGGGAGATGTGGTGGCAAAGTAAACAGCAAGCTTTGTATGATTCTGCATGTCTAGTGGGCAAGGGGCTTTTTTTATTATTCTATGAATGATTTGTGGAACAGCATTTCATTCTTCAATTTCATACAAATTAGCAGAGGAAATCAAAGGAATTGCTTTACTGTAGCTAGTGTCATTTAGCAAAACAACCACCTACCAACAGACAGGAGTTTTATACGCTCTGTAACTGTACGCCAGCAGAAGTACACCTCTCTTGCGCCACTGTAGAAGCAAACTTCCGTGTTAAGAGCAGAGGTTTTGTAAGATCACCTTTTATTTGGGGGTGAGGAGATTGTAGAGGAGAGTATTTGGTGACCTACATGATCTAAGCCATTATGTAATGTTGACAGATGTAATTGTATTAAGGTATCCTGCAAACATAAGCAGCGGTTTTAGATAGGATAAAGCTGTATCTTATTTTGTTAACAATGCAGAAAATTATCTAATATAAAATGTTTTTAAAGATACGAAACCGTAACTTTGTAATAAATCCATACATAATTTAGTACTCTGCAGTAAGGGGAGAGAGAGAAATAAAGTAGTAATAGTCTTAAGCTTACTAATCAGCATAACAGGGCCATCTGGTTTGGGATGGGGGGGCAGGGCAGGGGGACCTTGCTCTTAATAGGCTTATTCCTGGGGAAAGCAAGCAGTCTGTTGCAGCTGCTGAGATTTGCTAGTGGCTGTTGCGCTGTTTTGCTGTTCAGGAAGCTAAGTGATGCTCGTATTCCCTGAGCAGCACTATTTCTCATAGTTCTGAAGTTTCTACTACTTCAGGCAGGCTAGAGTAGAATATGCTTGAATACTGAAATTGGAAATACCAAACAATACTACTCATCTTTGCTTTCAGCATGTACTTTGGAAACATGGACTGAGATCTTATTCCAGTCATAGTGTAAAAGAAAAAAAATTGTTCCTCTGTATAGGTTCAGCATAAGTAGACTAATAAACATAATTAGAGATTTTTAGTGTACACGCTTCAGTGAAATTTGAAGTGATAATGGGCGTGGAATGAAAATTGACATTCATTAGATGTCCCTAGGTTGGTGCCCGTTTCATAATGTTGAACTTTATTAATAGTGACGCTAATGAGGATCCACTTCCTAGGACGGAATTGCAGATCCAGCCTCTTGAATCTCAAGACCTGCAGCTTTAAGATACTGATTGCAGATGTTTTGATTTCCCCTTCCGAACTGTTGATGTTGCTAACTGCAGAAGTTGTGTGGTGTAAAACAGTAGTTCCAGTTAAATCTGTCAATAAGTACGTTGCCGTACAGAAAACATGCCCTGTCTTCTGCTTTCCCCCTCACACCGATGCACCTTTTAAACCTTAGTGATGTTTTATGCTACTGAATTGTCCACTTGTTGGCTTCTTGTAAGGCGATCAGTTTATCCTGACCTGCAAGGATAGTTGTTTTTAAACGTATTTCTTAAGCTGTGGAAGCTGGACTGTGTCATTATACTCACTTGTCTGTAAAAGGTGACTTTGATACTGAAGGTTCATTACATACTTTTCCCTTTATGCAGGACCGAGTAATGATCAACCGATTAGACAACATCTGTGAAGCAGTGCTGAAAGGGAAGTGGCCGGTAAATAGGCGCCAGATGTTTGATTTCCAGGGGCTCATACCTGGGTATACTCCAACAGCTGTGGACAGCCCTCTACAAAAAAGGAGCTTTGCAGAGCTCTCCATGGTTGGTCAAGCCAGCGTCAGTGGCAGTGAAGATATCACTGCTTCTCCTCAGTTATCAAAGGCAAGGCTGCGTCTTTCTTCTGTAAAACATTTTCTCTTGCATGCGTTTCTTTTGTGTAATAGAACAAAACCCCAACAAATAGCCTTTCTTTAAATAAAATAGAAAAACTTAAAAAGTGTTTCTTTGAAAACAAAGCCCTTGTTCTAGTCAGAGTTACACGTTTGGACTTTTGCTTTCAATTCAGCATGGTTTGGTAGCAGCTAATGTTTGGTTATGCTTGTTTTTCATTAGGAAGATGCACTCAATTTATCAGTTCCTCGTCAGAGGAGGAGGAGACGAAGAAAGATTGAAATTGAGGCTGAGAGAGCTGCCAAGAGGAGAAATCTTATGGAAATGGTTGCCCAGTTACGTGAGTCTCAGGTGGTCTCAGAGAATGGACAAGAAAAGGTTGTAGATTTATCAAAGGCCTCACGAGAGGCAACAAGTTCTACCTCAAATTTTTCATCTGTTACTTCAAAGTTTATCTTGCCTAATGTCTCCACACCCGTGTCTGATGCCTTTAAAACTCAAATGGAGCTGCTGCAAGCAGGTCTTTCACGCACACCCACAAGGCATCTACTAAATGGCTCTTTAATAGATGGAGAACCGCCCATGAAGAGGAGGAGAGGAAGGAGGAAAAATGTAGAAGGGCTTGATCTCTTATTTATGAGCAACAAACGGACATCATTGACTGTAGTAAGGCATCAACCTTTTTGTTTCCTTTTTGTTTTTCTATGTCTAGTGCTTTCTGAATGTGAGTTTAAAATGTGGCTGTATTCTCCCTAAGAGTAATGTACAGTTCTTACCCGAGAGGTTTCTTATTTGTGTTCAGAGCTGTTAGTTCTTCTGGAACCAAACAAAATGGTGTTCATGTCGTTCATATCAAGTTTTTACTCTAGCAAATTGTGGCTGGGTTTTAAGTAGGTTGTACTTTCAGAAATACAAAAAGACTGTCTTTTTCCACAAAACATAGTATATTTATAACAACATGCATTTTGAGGCTTAAGTATGTCTGCCTTACTGTGTAGAAAAGGGCTGGTCTTGGGAGCTGTGAACTGGAAACACCTGAAGACTGCTCTGTCTTGATCTGCATCTTTAATGTTCAAGAATGTTAGATTTACAAAATTCCCTGATGTAACAGTATTGCTTTACATAGTAGGACTATTTAAACCCCATTAACTCTTGTGTATGCAAAATACCCTTGAGTGTTTAGCTTTGGTCCCTGAAATTATTTCTCCCAGGTAACTGTTCCCTTGAAGTGAGAATTGATATAGATGTTAATGTTTTCAGGAGGATGCAGAAGTGACCAAAGCTTTTGAAGAAGATATGGAAGCCCTACCAGCAAGGAACATTCCATCTCCTGGTCAACTGGACCCAGACACTCGCATCCCTGTAATCAATCTAGAGGATGGGACCAGGCTGGTGGGAGAGGATGCTCCTAAAAACAAGGATTTAGTTGAATGGCTTAAATTGCATCCGACTTACACTGTAGATATGCCAAGTTATGTACCAGTAAGTATGAGATTCTAAAAGCATTTTTGTATTACATTAATGCAGAAGTCAGTTTTTCAGACATGAAAATGGGTTTCTTTACATTGGGCGTAGTCATTGGGTTTTGTTACTGTTGGTTTTCAGTAGAGGTTTTCTCTTTAGCCACGCTTACTGTATTATCTAAACACCCAAGTGGCCCTGGGATGTCTAAGTTGCTTTTCCTCTCTTAATATTTGTATATAACAATGTGTTATGTGCAACAATAGTGTTGGTGTCAAGTTCTGTGGAATTTTTTCATCTGATAAGGAAAGAGATTTTTCTGAGATAGTGTGAGGGTAAAGGAATGGTCCCTTCTTAAATTCTCGGGAGGTGTGGGGTTCCGTGATTGGTGATTTTTCTCAAGCAAATGGAAAAACTAAAAAGCAATCAATTTCTTTTCTTTCCAGAAGAGTGCAGATGTGCTGTTTTCCCCATTTCAGAAGCCGAAACAAAAACGACACAGATGTCGAAACCCTAATAAACTGGATATAAACACCTTGACAGGAGAAGAAAGGGTACCTGTTGTAAATAAGCGAAACGGAAAGAAGGTAAAACTCCAGTTTGTTTTGTGGAAGTCTTTAATAATGTCTTTGCATGTGGAAAGCAGGTTGTCTATTCTTTTTTTTTTAAAGTTCATAATTTTGCCACTGGCAGTTACTGTAACTGGAATGTACCACCCAGTTCCTTTGATTCCTCCTTTGTCTTCTGAAACGTTCTTATTAATCATTTGAGTAAATAAGTCTTACTTTTCAAAACTACATAACACTTTTTTTCCTTATCTCAAATATGAATTTCACTACTAGCCCTGCCTAAGCAGCAGAATTTTTACTGTGTTTTTTAAAAATGTGATTTCAATTCTAGTATCATTGTTTGGTTTCCATGTAGTTTTCCACGGCCTGCACTGAAAGTCTTTATTGCCATTCTTCAGAGGTGAAAGTGCACAGATAGAAAACAAAATGTCCATATAAATAGTCAGTTTTGGGTTTATTTTACAGTATTACCTTTGTCTTTTGCATTAGATGGGTGGAGCTATGGCCCCTCCAATGAAGGACTTGCCAAGATGGCTGGAAGAAAATCCTGAATTTGCTGTTGCTCCAGATTGGACTGACATTGTTAAGCAGTCTGTAAGTGAATCTCTTAATTCCATGCTTTGCCGTAGAATATAGCAGGGAAAAGTTGGAGGCTGTGTAAATTGATTATTAAGTCTTTATCTCGTAGCTGGTTTTGAGCTGAGGAAATTGTAGTGCCTGGATGGGAGTTACCCAGTTTGGGGGAGGGTGGTGATAGGAGATTGCTGCAGGCTGGGATTGAAGTACACTCAAAAATCAGCTACACCAAGGCAGCCTTCAGCATTTGCTCTGCGCTATTTTCTCTTATAAGCGACGATCCTTAATAAACCCCGATATTTATACTTCAGGGACTATCAAGACAAATATTTGTTGCAATCATAGCAGAAATAGAATTCATCAACTCTGTAATAACATCAAAGGATTAGGTGTTCTGTCTTTTGCTCTACAGCAGTTGTTTGAAAATAAAAGGTACTATTCTGCAAATAACATTTCAATAAAACACCGCTGTACTGATGTTCAGTGTGATGTACAAAAGCATAACCCCCCAATTGCAGTATATCAGGGTGAGTTTTTTAATGAAGCTGCAGAGTTTCGGCATTTCTTGTTTTACTGTTGCATTTAAATGTAAGACAAATTAAAATCTGTGACTTCTCATGTTTTCTTACGTGTTCTACTTCCGCTCACTCCAGTAGTCAGCTAGAGAAGATTCGCCAGCATGGAAAACCAGACCGCTTTTGGAGCAGGCTGAAACCGCTTCTGTTTCTTCCATCATCACTGGTTAACTGCTGAAAGCTGTGACGGTTAATCGAGACTAAAGCTTGTGTTTTTTCTCATTCCATTATCAGGGTTTTGTTCCAGAGTCCATGTTTGACCGTCTTCTCACTGGACCTGTTGTGAGGGAGGAAGGAGCAAGCAGAAGAGGAAGAAGGCCAAAAAGTGAAATTGCCAAAGCAGCTGCAGCAGCTGCTGCTGTAGCATCAACTTCGGGAATCAACCCACTACTAATGAACAGTCTGTTTGCTGGAATGGACCTCACGAGCCTCCAGAACCTACAGAACCTGCAGTCTCTCCAGCTCGCAGGCCTCATGGGCTTCCCGCCAGGGCTAGCAACAGCTGCTGCTGGGGGGGATGCTAAAAATCCAGCTGCCATGTTGCCTCTGATGTTGCCAGGGATGGCAGGATTGCCCAATATGTTTGGACTAAGCGGATTGTTGAATAACCCGATCGCGGCTACTACTGGAAATGCCACTACTGCTTCCGGTCAAGGAGAGACTGAGGATGGCGCTTCAAAAGCTGAAGAGAAGAAGAATGAGAACGAAGAGGAGAACAAAGACTCTGAGAAAAGCACAGACACTGTTTCTGCTACTGACTCTGCGAATGGATCTGTCAGTGCTGCTACTGCGGCGACTACCGCCACTGCCACCACTACCACCACCACCAACACTGGATTGCCCACAAACCCTCTGGCCTTCAATCCTTTCCTGCTGTCTACCATGGCTCCTGGCCTCTTCTATCCATCTATGTTTCTACCTCCAGGACTGGGAGGATTGACTCTGCCCGGTTTCCCAGCACTAGCAGGACTTCAGAACGCAGTGGGCTCCAACGAAGAGAAGGCTACTGACAAAACTGAAGGAACTGCCTTTAAAGATGAAGAAAACCTCGAAGGCAGTGATGCAGAGGAGAGCCTTGATAAAACTGCAGATTCCTCCGTTTTAGAAGATGAAATAGCACAGGGTGAAGAATTAGACTCACTTGATGGGGGGAAGAAATAGAAAACAATGAAAATGATGAATAACCAGTACCAGTTACAGTTAAAGTGTTTTAAACTTTTGACAAGTGGTAGTCCTACTGTTTACACTCACAGTTAATGTCCATACTTAGTTTTTATAAGCTGTTCTGTAACATAGTGTAGCAAAAAAAAAAAAGTTCAAGTCATGTTATACAGATGTGTCAAAAGGTATCTTGGTCATTAAGTATTGTGCAGTGCATTATTTATTATCCCTAGGAGAGATGAAATTTGAGAGGTGATCATGTCTTTTTAAGGAAATTGACATAATGCTCTGCTTTTTTTGTTTCTTTTTTTTTTTTTTTGGTACCATTGGTATTATGAATTAAGCAGCAATTTGTAACCAAGTGGCACTAATAGAAGGAAGCGTGCTGCTTAAAGGAAGGATGAAGTTATATATTTAATTTTTTTTTATTTTAAAATTGTTTTTGTTGGGTTTTTTGTTTGTTTTTTTTTTTTGTTTTGCTGTGAAGGTCAAGATGAAATTTACCATACATATCGTACTCGCGCTTCATTTTGACTGTATGGGAGTTCCCTCGCTCACGTGCGCGCGCAAACACACCCCCACACACACACTCTCTCTCTGACAATCTTCATGATAGTGTGAATGTCTCTGTCTGGAGACGCAGCAATAATAAGGCAGCTGTTGAATGTGAAGAGTACCTTTTGGAAATCTTAACCCGCGGAGAAGGTTCTTACAGGATAAAGCTACAGTTTAATCGTCTCGTGATCTTGTAATGCACTGGTATAAACAAAAAGAGAAAAAAATCAGGTACCTTTTTTTAAATTAAAGGACTTTGTTACTTTAGCCACAAAGCTAAACAGCATTACCTCAACTCTAAACTAGCCTTGAAGTTTACAGACATGACTTTGTAAATGTATTGTTTTTCTTTGTTGTGATGTCTTTTTATTTTTTTTTTCTTTGGAAACTGCTATCATGTAAGATAAGATGTAAATTGCTGCCAACTGTAGTAATGATGCTTTTAATAAAAGTGACCCATGATATGCAGAGATGTAATTATAGAACGTAGTGTTTAGGGACGTCACAACCGGTGTTCGCTTTCTGTATTTGCGTTGTGGCTTTTTTTTACATAGCATTTTTCTGCTGTATTCTTTCTAGATTAGCGGCTGTAAATGCTGAGCTGATTTGTCTTCAAGGGGACTTAGGCAGGAAGAGAAACCTTGAATTACCTTCATATTTTCCACTCTAAGTAACTACAGAAATGCACACTATAAAAACCCTACTTTACTCCTTCAAAGGGGCATGAGAGACTGCGAATACTTTAAAATGTGTTCAGCATGTGATAATGTGGTACACTAAAGAACAAAAGGGCAAAAGAAAAATGAAGCTTTAATAGGCACAATATCTAGGTCATTTATCCTTGGTTAATGGGTAGAAAAACACAATGCTGTAGTGACAGCAAGGGATACAAAGGCTCTGTGGTGTCCTGTAGACCAGAGCTTGTGATGCCAGAAACCACTGTGTCAAACAACCTACATGAAACTAAAACTGACCCACTTTTCATAAAAACCAGTGTCTCTTCTGGAGAGCTACCGATTTGTACCCTTTTGTGACCTTTTGATATTCGAGATAATGTACCATTTGAGAACTTCTGTTTTCACAGTGTTGTCACCTTGACACGCACATACACAACCGTCTTGAGAGTGAGGATAAAAGGTTACATTTTCAGTGGAGTACATGAAAAATTAGCTATTGGAGCAGACGGCTGTGGGTGGACCCCTCTCTTAGGACTGGTGTTACCTGTGCTTCTGGAACGCCAGAGAGCCGCACACCTCACTCTCATGTCCACTGCGAATTTGCACAAGAGCTCAAACAGACAAGCCTTGCAAGGCCGCAATTCAGTCCTGAGGGGGACCTGTGAAAAGGGGGTGAACTCGGCCCCAAAAGAGAGCGCTTCTCCAATGATGAAAGTAGGTGGGAAATGAAGGCTTTAGGAAGGTAATTCTGTGTGAATGAATCACAGGCGTGCACCGATGAAGTGAATAGATGTCAGGATGTCGTGTAGTGTCACTTAACTACATCATACGGAGTTAATGAAGGTCAGCAAGGACTCCCCCCGCCATGTGCCTTCCTGAACGGTTGACAAGGTGTGTTATTCCTGCCTCTTTCTAAAGCACCACACGTAGACTGTGACAAAAAGTGAGAAGCTGAAAGCCAAGGTACTTTCACTTGATCCAACGTATTCCGTGCTCCGTTGAATGCATTTGAGCTGTTACTTTAGTGGTGTTTAAATGCCTCGTGTCTTGGTTTTTCTTCTGCCTTTAGACTTCTCCCTGCAGGAGTTGGTAGGTGCCTCCCATTGCATGTATTCCACATACTGGTACCAAGTAGCTGCTTATTTTATTTTTTTTTTAATTCAGTTTTATAATTCCCAGCAAAGATTTGCACAGACTAATGATATCCCTTGGGAGGGCTCTTTTTAATTGGCAAGAGCAGAAATTATATTGTTAAATGCCACACTATAACCCCCCTTTCTTCTAAATCCCTTCCCCTGTGGAAGGGGAAATTCTGGTAACTGCCTGTAGGTGTTTGGCACGTAAGCATCCAAGTTACGGCATAGGAGGTCCAAGCAACAATTGAGTCTTACCCCTATTATAAGTGTTCCTCTGTAAGGGTGTTGCCCATCTGTGTTCCCTAATCAATCCCAAAACTGAAGGACCATTGTAATGGAAAGAATGCCCTGGTAATGGGGGAGCCTCCATACTCATGACGCTGCTTTCCAAACAGGCTGGCTTCCCACAAGCCAAACAGACCGCTCGCATGCTGGAAAGGTGACATTTGGGTTTTTTTAGGAAAGGATAGGGGTCCCTGGTATGAAAAACAAAGTGGGGGGATTGCCATCTAATGTCCAAGAAATGTATTACATGAAAATATGAAGGTTTTTCTTTGATTTGACACAGAGTTTTTACATGTTAATTATTGCAAAGATTCTTGCAGAGTTTTAAGTGTGTCTAAACGAATAAAAGCTTAAATGAGTAAGATGCTTAGATCAGATACTATTCTGCACTTGATTCACATCTGGAGCACCCTTTTTGTCCAACTCTCTGAGAAGCCACTTTTTTTGCCATCGACCCTTTTTGCTGGACCTTCTAATGGTCACGGAGGCACTAATGGGGTTATCAAGGAATACAAGTGACTCTTTTTTTTCCTGTTGTTGTGGGTTTCAAGAAGAAAGTATCTTGTGTCGAAGCACGGTGCCAGTCTGCATGCTAACAACCTGCTCTGTGTGCACGGTGTGCAGCCCTGCCAAGGGGAACTAGAGCAGCAGCAGACCTGCTGGGGCTACTGGAGGCTTGGTTTGTTTTAAAGAACTGGACTATAAAGGAGAACCGGTTCAGCTATGAGCGGTGAAAACTGCCCCTGCTGAAACAGCGAGCAGGCCCCTGAGCTCATCCCAAGTACCACCTCCTGTCAGCTTCCGTCTCTTGTCTTGTATCAACGTCAGGTGTCAAAGTGTTGTTGCTTAGTGGAACAGCACACGCTGCTTCTGTGTAAGGGCCTTTGCCATTCAGTGCAGCAAAAGCAGTGCTTTTTTGCAGGACAGAGGCTTAAGATTTGGGGAGAGGAGATAATGGGTTGTGTCTCTAGTATTAAGCATCCTGTTGGAATTTCTGTTGGATACAAAACCACTTGGGATGTTCAGGAGTCATGTTGCTCTGCACCATGGGTTTCAGCTACCTCAGAATCCTTCATGTCAGGGCTTGGGGGTCCAGTAATGTTGGGGTTTCTGAGGGCTCTCGGTCTTGCTGCCTCCAAACTCTTTCCTGGGGGCTTCAAAGGTGCCAGCCCTCCGCTGCGGGTTTTGTGGTATAAATACCCCATTTGTACCCCTCCATGGCTTCAGGGGACGATGCCTTGGAGAGACCTGAAGTCGGTTTCTTAGACAGGGAGGTGATGGCTCAGGTGTCCGTTCTAATCACTAGCTTGAGTCAGCTGTTTTGAGGATAGGGGGAGGAGGAAATGAAATTCTAAGGATTGACAGTTGCTGTGATCCAAGCTTGATGGGAGTTAACGGAAGCAACCGAAAACCTCCTCCTGAGCGCAAGGTGAATGTGCCTGTTTGCTCTGCATGCTGCTTTGGGTAACAGATTTGACACAAAATATTTAGGATAACATCAACTATGGTGCAAAGTTGTATTTCCTAAAGGGGGCACATCCGTGCAGCTGAATGGTTTTGTTTTTCCAGCATTTACAGATTGCTGTCAGCACTGGTAAAACCCTCAGATCTTAATAGTTGGAGCTGTTTGTGTTGTGGTAGCTCAGTGCTGTTAGCTTCCAATCTGTTACTTGTTCTCCTCGGGTCCTAGCTGCAAATACTTAGATACCAGCGATAGCTGCGAGTCAGAGACTTCATTAAACCCCGGTAATTGTCGGCTGTGAAAAACTCAACCCACCCATTTGGAAAGTTTGCTCAGAGTATGTAGATGCAAGCTTTGTTAATTGGGGTCTCATGGCAGAAGCTCCTTTTTTCTTTCAGTTCCAACTTTTTCTACGTGAGCCTTATTAACCTAAGGGGCAATATGGAGATGTTGAACCACGGATTCATCAATCCTTTGGGCAGTTGCGTTGTCTGTGAACGGAATGGCAGGGAAACTAAGCTTTACAACGCCGAGTAACGGTGCGCTCTGCGGGTGGAAAGCGGTCAGCTCTGACGCCGGAGCTTGTGCAGTCTCCCCTTCTTGGATGATGCTTTGACCTTCCAGTTTTTGAGAAGGGCCAGGAACCTGTGGGCTTAGCAGACGTAGGAGTTGGGAGCAGCAGCCGCCTGGCCTGTGCTATCGGTCTCCTCCCACAGGGCTTCTGCTATTGTTGGGCCAGGGAGGGATTTGCATATCTGTGTGCACAGAGCTAGTGTTCGCTCCCTCCGCTCTGAGGCCCTGCATGGAAACTCCATGATCCTTCCCTTTTGCAACACCCCCCCTTTTTTATTTCCCCCTTCTAAGGGTTACTACAAAATAAGAGACGGCCATTGTATTTCACTGCAGCAGCATTGTTCTGCACCAGACAAAGATGGCATATTTCTCCGATCCATAGTTTCTGCTCCTTCAGCCATGGCTGGCTACTGATGAGCAGCTGTGCGGACTCTGAATAGCCTAAGGCATTTCCTAAAACCATTAAAAATATGAATTTTCCCCAAACATGTGCCAACCCCCTCCCAAAAATATGTGGCAGGAGGAGGGAAGCAAAGGCTTTGCTCTTTGTCCGGGCTATGTTTTCCTAAAATCAAACTTCCCAAGGCATGCCTGCTTTCAGAGAACGCGTGCAAGTTCCCTCAAACCTATCGGTCGATTCCTGAATGACTCGTGTTAAGTCCTGTTTAGAAGAAAATTTTAAAAGAAGGAATGTTTTTTGACGTTTTCTTTAAGGTTTTTTGTGAAGGAAAGAAGTGAAAGGTTTAAACTAAGGCATATAATTTTGCTTTATGGGCCAGACAGGTGCTGGTAATAAATAGTTGAAGAAAATGTTAAAAATCAGTCCTGTTCCTCATCTGCCATGCATTTGACATTTCCGAAATATCGTTTTGGGCTGTCACTGTAAGGACATGCTTTTTTCTTCCCAGTTGTCTTCAAGTTCTTCTCAACCAGACTGGCCATCTTCTGCTGTCTCAGTCTGCAGCAGGCTTGCCATCTGCTATATGGCTAATCAATTCACAAAGGTGCTGCTGGGCAGTGCAGACTCCCTGTCCTCTGCCAATATTTTCTGGAAGTTGTCAAACATAGCTGAATTTGTTCTCAGCTGTCACAATCATCGCATTGATTCCAGCTTGTAGCACTCTAGTGACCAGTGGGGTACGCGCTTTGTTTTGCAAGCAGTGTTTGCTCTTTTGTGCCTGTTTCATTAGGCTGGAGCTACCGCCGGAGTCTGAGGGCGCGTGTCTCTGGGGCTGCAGGTAAAAGGTGCCCTTTGACTATTTCAAGTTGCCTGCTCACAAGTTTGAAGGGTGAGCCCACGGGCGCATTGGCAGACCGGGACTCCAGATTCAATTTCTAATTCTGTCTGCTTCCCCGAGGCGGTTGCTTTAATTGCGGTTTCCAGTCTTCAGAATGGAGAATGACACTTGCCTTCTTCACAGAGATGTTGCGAGGCTAATGTTAGCAACAATCACGCCGTACTCAAACCGCCCCGGTGAGGGCTGCCTGGGTACCAAGCTTCAGCTCATCCTTGAACATGACAATCTTCATTACATCGCGGGCTGTTGTGATACGTCCCCCTCAATCGGTTGCTGCCACATGCGATGGCACAAGCCTGCTACCCCACTGTGAGATACCAGATCTGTCAGCTTCTCTCTGCTGTCTCCTGCCTCCACAGAAAACCGCGTGCCAAGCTCTGGGCCTTGCTTCCCATTGTCCTGGTGAGTCCTATGTCCAGGGCGGGACTATGGCTGCTGCTTCCACCGCGCACCTTGCTGCCAATCGACCTTAAGATGGCTTGGCTGTTCTGACTGCGTAATACATCATAGAAACGCGAGCATAAATCAGTACAGTGACTTCTTCAGAAGAAGGGCTGGTTGTCCTTCATGTTTCCTTAATGCTCCTTCGGCCATCCCCAGGTCTGATGGTAGAGCCGCTTCACCTGACGCGTGTACCGAAGTCGCGTGTTCAGACGCTGGTTTTAGGTGGCAGGATTCATGTCATTGCAGCCTCGCCTTCTCCAAAGATGGCTTCTGCTGTGCTCGTTGTTCTGCTGATGGGGCAAACCTGAAATTAAGAAGGCAGATTACCGAAGCTTTAGTATACTCCAAGCTACCAGCTTCTCTTTCTCCCTTGTCTCGTGGGAGTGCCGAAGAGCCCTCCCTCATTCTTCCTTGGCTTCATTTACAGCTGCCTCAGTGCAGGAGCATGTGGGTCCATTGACAACAGGCAGAGAGAAGATAATGTTCCTGGTGTTTTCTAGCCCCGTCTGCTTTCTGACAGATAGCAAACAGTGGTTAGGTGGTGTTTCCAGTGTCCACTGGTCTTTTAGCAGAAATTGTAAGCTTTAAAAATGACTTATGCCCAGCTTTCCAAGTACCAGCTCCCACCAAGGAGCACCTTCTGCCGTTGGTGCTGTACAACTGCACTAAAAAGGAGCATTCAGGAAAAGAAAAAGGCATCTGCCGGCTTCAGCCACTCAGTGTTTCACTTGAGCAAGCTTTTTCATTGCCCTATTAGTTTCTCTCACCACATGAAGAGCTGCCATCACTTCTTACCTACTGCATATTTACATTTAATCCAAAAAGGAAGGAGGAAAAAAAAAAAAGGACAATTTTCTAGAAGCCATGAGAGGCGAGCTCCAAAAGATCTTTCAGCCTGTTTTCAGTACGTGCTGCTAAATACCTCATGTTTGTCAGCTCGCCTTGGCACCCTTTCTGTGTAACAGCCTCTAATGAATTTGGATCAGCTCCTCCGCTGATGGCTAGCGGGAATTGCGCTGTGCAGGAGCAACGCTCACACCCCAGCAGCATTTGACTACTGCCATTTCAGAGGGGGATGTTTTTAACCTGGATTTGGAACAGGACTTGCGAAACTGTTTTCATCAGTACATCTCATTGTGCACAAGCTGGAGGATGAGCGGGCTTTCCTGCACACTCTTTAGTCAAGTCCTCCTAAAGCAGTTGCAAGTTGGCATGCCAAGAGGATCTTAACTAAATGGGAACAGATTATGCTGCTCTGACATGGGCTTCACTTACTCCTCATGGGGACGTGGCTTTTTAGATCTTTTCTCAGGCCTCATGCCCGTGGTGACCCGAGCAGCGTTTGCGTACAGCGGTATCAGGTTTTCTTGCTCAGCCTTCACTGTTTGCACTACAGAAATAATCTGCAGGCAATGGTGGAGCCGGTTTTTGTTTGTCTTCACTCTTTGTAATAGGGAAGGGAGAAAATGCTGCGAGCAGGCAAAAGCAGATTAAATCTGCACAGATCCCTCTGATGACCGAGGTGCAGGGGAGTTGCACGCAAATGTCTGTGCGTCTGCTGCTGTCAGCAAGCAGAGACCGTCACAGGGAAGATCAGAACCAGGGATTCTGGGAGGAATGTGGAGGTGTCTGTGGGAACACGTGTCGTTTCCCTTCTTGTTTCAGTGTGGCAGCGACGTCCTTCTAGCGCGAGGTGAAAGCTGAAGGAGTACATGTAGCCAACACAGTAAAGGAGTCCTCGGTGGAGTCCTCCTTGTACTGGTGTGTTTTATGCACAGACACTACAGCAAGGGCAGGGAGGGCTTCCCTCATCAACTCTGTTATCCTGGGGAAAATGGGCGGACAGGGCTGGAACAAAGACGGCTCTCCCCCATCCCATCCTAGCCATGGTTTCTGGCAGAGGAGCTTGGGGATAGGAGAGGAGCCAGAGGTGACAAAAGCCTCTCGTAACCTATCAGAAAATAATGGGTTTGTCTGTAAGATGATAAATTGCTGGTATGAATCAGTAGCAAAACACAGGGCCTTTCCCTCATGATTCCCTTCACCTGCCAACAACCACTCAACCTTGGACACTAGCAGTTAGAGCCTCCTTGCAAAATGGGTGTAGGACGGGGATGTGTCACAGGCTTCTCTGCTCACAGGAACGGTGCTGGTTAGCTTTAAATCACAGAGCATCTTTCTGCCAGGCGTGGGCTGCATGTATGTGCTGGGCTGTTGAGAGGATGGAAGAGGTGGGGACACTGTCCTGAAAACCAAACTGCTGCCAGGCAGGTGACCCTATCCCTCTGGAATAGCTCTCCATGTTCCTCGTGGTCCCATCCAGCAGAGTTTAGTGGTTTTTACAAGCTCATTTTCAAGTTCAGGTTTTATGTTGTGTTTTATGGTATGTTTATTCCCTTTGCTTTTATTACTGCTTTACAGTTGCCACGGTCCTTGTGTTGGCTGGCACTGAACCTCACGTGACTCTGCAGCTATCTGCCCCACAGCTAAAATGCTGATGGCAGCTACTGAAATCCCAGCAGCGATGGATGCAACACCGGGTGTTGCAGAGGAATCTCCATCTGGGAAAAATCTGTAATGCTTTTGGTGGTTTTGCAGGTTTGAGTCCTGCCCCCTTAGAAATAAAGGTATGGAGCTAAAAATAACAATTTCACCCTGAAGTACAGGCAAACTGGCCACTCTGAACACGTTTAGGAGCCACAGTTGACTCTCAGAAATCAGCCAAGCCGTGCACAAGTAATTCAGGAAGATATAAATGGTGACATTATAATGAGCAGACACCTTTTTAAGCATGATCTATGTTTTAAAGAAAATTCATTACAATAAGTCTTACAATACCAAGCTCTTCAATGAATTTTTCATGTCTGCATACCAAGATATATATAAAATGATCGTAATCATACACCTTTGGGGCAATGCTGAGCACCAGCTGTTTCGCTGATGATTTATAGGTTGCCATGTTCAAGGTTAATAATCAGGAGAAACAGGTTACAGTATGCAATGTATTTATGTCAGGTTAGAAGTTCAGTAGTGAGGATATGATGTTAGGATGATATGTGCGGTTTTAATTAGCTACATCCCAGCTTTCTGGAAAAATCAAATGCAACCGCTTTCCAAAGGCAAAAATCTGTGAGAAGTTACCGGTGCTGATTTTAATTTTCAGCTCAGTTGAAATTAAACCAGCAAAATACCCTCTCCACCTTGTCTGAAATCTGCATGCAAACCGCCTGGTCTGTCACTTCGTCATAAAAATTTAGAGCTGAGGTGGATGGAGATGTTCCCAGGGCAGGGAGCAGGGTGGTTTAAACCACAAATGCCGCTGCACTCTGGGCCTTGTGAGCTTTGCCATTCTTTGCAGCCCAATCCTCTAAGGTAAGCCGTTCCAGTCTGTCCGTGTGCCAGCCCTGAAGCAGCAGAGGAGGTAGCGACCGTGGTGCATCATCTCACGCAGCCCTCCCAGGTACCCGTAGGGGCATCGCTGAGGGACATGGTTGTTCCACCCCTGGTTCCAGCTGCATCTGCGGGTCTTCTTGCAAGAGATGTGCTGTAGGTGTGCTTGCCAGGATCTGCTCTTCTGTGCAAGAGGTTTCATTTGAACAGCAAAAGAGAAAGCCTTGGAGTCGACAACTGATGCCGGCGGGCCTTTTCTGAAGAGTTACCCCTCAGTTTAACTAGGGAACTGCCTGCAGACTGACAAGCCTGGAGCCCAGCAATATGGAAGGACCTTTGCCTCCACCTCAACAGGGAAATTTTCTGCATTGGAGTTTTCTGACTCAACCAAAAGGTGCAGTTTCCTCCCGAGTACTGGGGCCTGGAGAGCTTTAGCTGCTCACAAACACTGGAGTCCCTGAACAGAGCGTTGGAGGTTTGTCATCGCGTTGCTTTGTCTTGCAAAAAAATTTTGCTGCTTCTGATCAGCTTTCCTGAGCTCCCTCAGAGCTGGATGCTTGTTCCCAGAAGTAAGCTGGCCGCTTTCTCCACACACTGCTGTGATTATATTCACAACAGGGAACTCCAAATAAGATGAGAAAAAGGGGTAATTCATTTCAGAAAGATGGCTTTAAATGTCACTGGATTCTGCAACAGCAGACTCCTCTTTGGATGAAAACAGTTGATCCATCCCATATTTGTGTTTTTGGCTGTGTTGCCTGCCAGACTTGGAGCAATGGGAAGTGTGCTGGTGCCCTGGGTCGGGTCAGCCTTCATGCCCTCAGGTTGTGGCATCTCCAGCTCTTCCTCCAGGCCTGATCTTGGTTCTATTTGCATCTTGGACCACCGTGAGCCTTCGTTGAGGATTTCCTTGGTGCTGAGATGCTATGTGCAGCAACATCCCTCACCCACAGACCCCAACTGCACGCTTTGACTGTTGGATGTCGTGCATTCAAGGCCTGTCTCCACTTCCCGCTGTGCGTTGATGTATGCTAAACAACCTGTTGAACTTATAATAATGAATGCCGCCTGCCCTCTAAACAAATGGGAAGAGGCACCCTGGCATAATAAAATCACCAGAGAGAGGGCAAGGAATAGGACACAGATGAGATTTCATTCTCATAAATTGCCTCTCTATTACACTTGGAGTATATTCACAATAGGGAACTCCAAATAAGATGAGAAAAGGGGCTAATTCATTTCATGAGGATGGCTTTAAATCTCAGTCTATACCCATGCTAGAAAATTAATTATGGCTATGATGAATGAAAGGAGAAGTTATACCAGTAATGAACATCACCATATCCTGCTTTCTTAGCCCAATAAAATTTTCTTTAACTGAGCAGTGGCATTCATAAATGTCAGCAAAGGAAAACATGAAGATAATAGGACACACTGACCCAGGTGCAGGTGGTGGTGCCTATGGGTACGGGAAAAGCTGTTGGAGCACTTACATGTTTGTGTGTAATTTTAAAAGGCCAGGCTGTCAGGCATTTCACAGGGCGACTGATCAGACAGTGGAGAAATAGGCAATAAAAATGGGTGATATAAACATTATTATTGAGGGTTGTGGTTGATGGAGGGAGCTGGAATCCCAGGGTGAAAACTTGGTTCTATTGAAGGTAGTAGTAAAACTCATCCCAACACAGGATTCAGGCTTTGCAGCAACCAGGTGCTAAACAAAATAACCTAAATTGTCCTTTTAAGTTATTAGACTCTATACCCTGAGCTACTACTGAAGGACTAGTGCTCAAGTATTTCATTCCACTACTATGTCGATGTCTGTTTGCCTCTCATTGGCCTGGCAGAGGCCTCTGGAGGTCTTAGAAATCCATCATCCTAAAAGAGAGCTAACCATCCTTTAGACTCTTCTTGGTTATTTGCTTAACCTGTTCTTAAAGACCTTGAGAGACAGAGACCCCCAAAACACGTTGTGCTTTGCTCACATTTCAGCTCACTCCTCTTGCTGTAGCTTTTGCCTGTTTCTGTTACTCTCATTCTCCATGAACATGGAGAACCAAAGGACCCCTCTTCCCTTGATGCAGCATTTCGATGTTGGAGATCAGTTCTGCAATCCCCTTTGGCCTTTTTGTCTTCAGACTGACCCACAGTTGGCCCAGTCCTTCTCTGTGGGTTGGACCTTCCAGACTGCTCCCTTCAGCCAGTCTTAAAGCAGGTCCTGGCAATGGCTACCTTGTTTGGTCTTGAACAGTCCATGCAGCCAGCTTCCTTCACCCAGGGCTTCAGCTCTTACCATTCACACCTCCTGGTAGCCAGCTTTCCTCTATTGTTGTGCTGCAGCATTGATTCATGCCCAGCCTGTGACCTTGTGTTTCCCCAGAGGTCTCCTGGCTGGTTGTCTCTCCGCATGTTATTTCTGCATACCTGTAGTACCATGCTGCTTCTTGTTGGGCCATATGAGCATTTCTGCATGTCAGCATTTTGAATTAAGACGTTTTTTAAGCATGAACGTTGCCGTTCAAAATATTTCAAGGCTCTCCATGAAGGCGTGACCTCTGTTCCCTACTAAACGCTCTTTGCACTGGGTCCTGGGAGGCCTCGCAGGATCTGCTCGTAACCATAAGCTCCAGCCTTTTGTAGTTTCCAATTTGATTTTCAGCTGCATGGTGGGAGCTCGAGCTAGAGCGTGCTTCCCCAATTTACTTAGGAGGATGTTCAGAAGACTGTGTCAAAAGCCTTGCTAACCTCAAGTATATCCACGAAGCCTATTACTTTACCACACAAAGAAATTAATTTGATTTGATGCAATATGTTCTTGACAAACCCATCTTGGCTAAATCGCATCTCCTTGTTCTCATCCATGTGCCTACAAATAGTTCTTTTATTTTCCTGGGAAATGAAATTAGGCTGACAGTGGTTTATAATCCCCAGCCCTCCTTCCCCCTCGTCCCCCCCACCACTGTGCATCCTCTTCCTTTCTCCAGCCACACTAGAGCCTCTGTGTGTTGCTGCTGCGGCAGTCTCGGGCCTTCTGCTGAAATTTCCGTCCATGCTTTCCTGTCCTGGTTTGTTGGGGTTTTTTTGGTTTGGTTTGGTTTGGTTTGGTTTTTGTATTCCTCCAGTGTGGTATCCCTCCCTCCCCATCTAAACCCCTCGCTCCGGGGCTCCCACAGGGGATGGAAAGCTGCTGTTTTCCCTCACGTGTCATGACATTTGACCACTTCACCCTCAGCCAAACAGCAAGCGGCTCGCTGCTTAATTTCAGGATCCAAAATACAATTGCTTTTTAAACTCCCTACGGACTCTTTCCAGGCTACTGCACAAATTAAGCCTGTTTCTACTCCTTTCCCTGCCGCTTCCTTTCCTTATGGAGACATGGCCTCTTCCTTCTTTTTAAACTTTTATATAGCGCTATAAATTTATGTGGAGATTTACAGATACTAGATAAGACATCCCCCCACCAGCTGCCCAACAGAGTTTGCACGCTGCTGCTTGGCTCTGGGGAGAGGGTGTCTCCTCTGCAGCCTCTGCCCTCCCTTGCCGTGTGGCGGTGTGGAAGCTGAACAGCAGCTGAACAGCAGCCAGGCATCCCCCTCGTGCCAAGGTATCGTTGGCAAATGGTGTCACCCCATCAGAAATGGTTGCAGTCTTCTGCTCCTCCGTGAGGGACTGAGATGCACAAGGATCTGTGTGTCTTCTGCGTGGCTTTATGTGCACCCAGTGCAGACTGGGCACTGTGTTTCCTTTCCTTTCCATGGAAATGATCTCAGCTGTTCTGGCAGCAGCAAACCAAGCAGAGGGCTCAGCTGTGGGCAACCCCAAGAACACCAGGAATGGCATCTCCGAAAAGGGATGAGAGAAGGCCTGCGATGGAAACCAGCCCTTTGTCGCTCAGCCTCCGAGACCTGTACCCCACCTCTGTGGGGGTAAGTGTGGTTCCCGGCAGGCTGAGGGCACCTGACATTTTGCCTTTGTGAACCCATGGCGCTGGGAACTACCACACAAAGGCCACCGTTCGAAACTCGGCCACGAGTCCTGCGGATGCGTTCGGGTCCAATATACACTTTGTTTTGAAGTCTACATGAGCCAATTTACCTTTGAGCCGAAATGTGCCTACAAACCAAGCCGAGTTTCGTGGGGTTTTTGTCCTTTATCCCCATGCTCTCGCTCAGCACCTGGTGACACTGGTCTTTTCAGCGGAAATAAACCAGTGAAGACCCTCTGCTTAAAGAATATTAACGGCCCTCTGTAAATATTGCTTGCTAGGAGCATTATGGCCCCACCCCCCTGTACCCTCCCAATTTGTAGTGAGTGAAAATTAACTGCTGATAGGCTCCTGCTTTGGTGCTTATTATTACCTGCCTAAAAGCTTACAGAAACACCAGCACTGACAATGCACGGTAATAGAAGTTTCATGTTTTACAGTGATGTGGTTATCTCATCAAAGCTGAAGTAGTGGGACTGTAGATCTTGTCTAGTGACTTAACAAATCCTTAGCAAGCAGAAGTCATGACGAACATCCTCTATTTTAAATTTTAATAATTTTTGGCTTTGAAAAAAGAAATACTCCGCTTTCTCCAGCACACTATAAACCCATCTTTGTGCAGATACTTTGTATGCTGTGCCAATCACACCACCAGCTCAGCTCCACAGCCCCTACTAGGTGATAGTGGCCATTTAAAGAAAAAAACACCCACCTAATAGCTTTTGGTTGGGGGCCACAGACATGAACCCCCCTCCCATGGTAGATGCAGCCGTGTCAACCCTTGGCCACACGAGGTCTGGTACCTGCGTGGGGCAGCTGCCCCAGCCACGCTGTGTGAACCTGAACTTTTGTGTGAACCTGAACTTCTGCATTTCCTGCCTTTGTGTTGTTTTGTTTTGCTCCATTGTTGGCCTGCCTGGCCTTCCCCCTCACTCCACTAGCGGATGCACCCTGAATTCAGCGTCTTCCTATTCTCAGAATCCCTTCCTTATTTTCTCCTCCTCAGGCTGTGAACTAACTTTCGTGCCTTTTCCATGTTTTGCTTGATTTTTCCCAGCAGCTGAGTCAGCATCTCCCTTTCTCTGCGCCACAGCAGCCCTGCAAAGCCTCTGTTATCTCGAAAGCTTGCTGTTTGCTGCAACCACCACCTAGAGCGGCTGAGATAAGTAAAGCAGTTGAGGGAGTAACCATCTCCTCACAGCCCATGAATGCTTCCAGTCAGGCTGGGAAATAATAGAAATATTTATTCTCTGGAAAAGCTTCCCACAGCTACTCTTGCTCCCTCTTTGTTTCACCCGGTGTTGCCTATCTCAGTGGCGGAGACGGAGCTGGGAAAAGCCCAAGCCCAGTGCAAAGTCCAGCTCTTCTTCTCTGAAGCCGGGTTTTTAGTGAGCACCAGGCTGAACAGAGCCCATGTTTTCTCCCCTTTCCTCCATGATGCCCTCTGCTCCCCATATATGCCATTAGAGCCCTTCCTGCTGCTCCCAGCAGAGCTCTGACTCCAGTGCTGCCGTGGGGATACGGCAAGAGCTGCCCTCAGTCCCCATTTTACTCCTGCAGCACCGATCAGAGCCATTGTCCTGCCTTTTCTGCTTTCCACATGAAACTGTAAGGATATGATAACTTTTTTAACACCCGTTTGGTTGGAAATAGGGTGATGGTGCCAAAACCTCATTAGCAAAAGCCCTGTGCAACAAGGTGGGTTTTTGGGGGGAGGGCAACAGATCAGCAGGTGCCAGCAGCTGGGGACCATGTCTGGTCTGGTGGTGATCTTCACTTGCCAGAATGATATAACTGAGAAGAGGCTGTGGCACTTCCCCAGTTTGTGCTGGGGAAGGGTGTCCAGCTGAAGAAGATGGCCCTGGCATGCCATGCCCATGCAGAATGGCTTTGCCTGGGCCGGCTGAGCTGAGCCGTGCCAAGGGCAAGTGGAAACAACAATCAAGGGCCAGGCTGATGTGCATACGTGGAGATGTGCCCACGCGGAAAGGAGGTGAGGGGATTGGCAGGCATATATCCTGTATTTATAGACTGTTTCAGCATCCCATTTAACTGCTTGGGGTGTAACCCTCAGGGTAGAAACTCAGACTGTGGCTTAGCTGGAAATATCACGCAGCATGTATCATAAACACCCACTAGACCTGCGAGCTCATTCTGTGGCACCTTCCTTGGTATCCCCAATGAGCTCGTGCCCAGGTTAGATGGAAAACTGCTTTAATCCACTCTTCTCTTGGAAAGAGGTGTTGTGCAGTCAGGTCCTGCAATGAGGACGCAGCTGCTTTCTAGTGAAGGCTCCTGCTCCAGGAGGTAGATGGTTACAGGGGAAACTGCGATTTTTGACCAGCATCTTCTGCACCAGCTGCTTGTGACTAACTTTTGTCTTCTTTGCAAACCGGCTGAATATCAACAGCTCAGAGCCCAGCACCAGGTTTATCTCAGTATGTTGTGTCTGAGCCATGGTTTTTGACAGCCTAGGATGCGGATGTAGGAGATCTGGGCAACAGTTGCTCCCTGTTCTGGTTTTGCATCCGTTTCTGTAAGGGGTAACTGCGGAGCCGCCAGTGCGGGGGTTGAAAGGCAGGTACTAGGGTTTGTTAATGATGTTTGTGGGGGTTAGATGTGATACCCTGTATTTCTCAGCTGTAACATCAGAGAAGGGACTCTCATGACAATGTCTATGTATAAATACATATTTATCATTGTACTGAAAAGTACAGGGAGTTCCTGAATGATAGTGCTGTCCTTCCCAGGGGCTGTGTCAACCTCAGGACAGCTGAAATCACCCCCAAGACTTTTTGCTGCTGCCTGCTCGTAGCTCACCCGTGTCCTGCTCGGCTCACCGCCACATCCCACTGTGGTGTGGCCCCCAGCATGCATTTTTTTTGGGTTCATTCCCACCCTGCAGGTTGCTGGAAGAGACAGGCTCCAGTAGGTCTGAGCTGTGCACAGCCTCCACGGGCTCCAGTTGCCTGCATGGGCACTGTGGGGTCTGCACGCAGCTGGCCATGCCTCGGGACCCCTCCGTCTCTCTCATCCAAACGCTTTTGCCCAATGTATCAGGTGGAAGTGGCTGGACCTTGACCAATTTTTAATTACCAGCACACTGATTGAAACGGTGGCAGCGGAGGCTACCTGGAGTCAGTAGGAATTGACTCCCCGTCACGCGGTGGGTATAATCTGCTCCCACTGTGGCCCTGCTGCGGGACCAGAGCCAGGAGGCCAAGAGCACAAACCAGATTTCCAGAAGCAGCGAAACCCCACGGCTTCTGCCAGTGGAGCGCCGAGCACCGACCCCTCCATGCCGCTGTGAATACAGGGTGGCTGCCGTCCCTGGCTGGCCCTTGTGTCTGTGGGACCGCTAGTAGATAGCATCATGGCATGGCATACTGTGTTCTCAAATAAAGAGAGGAAGGAAAAGGATTTTAAGTAAACAAGAATGGAGCAGTTCACAGAGCCGGCCCCGCTGCCGGGCAGCCTCGTCAATAACTTGCATACTTGCCTCGGACTGCAGATTATTTCAATGTCAGTGCAGATGCCATTTCTGGAAACTCCCTGCAGACCAAGGACATCAGAGGAGCCATTTTATTGTACTTGATGGGTGAGCACAGGAGGCAGAGGTTAATAAGACCGGTATCATGCACAGAGTATGCGAAATAAAAGCAGCAGCGTTACAAGTTCGCGTGAAAAGCACTTCGTTTTCTCTACCCAGGCTAAAGAAAAGCACATCACTGCCTCCCATTCCTGCTTTTAAATGCACATTCATGATTTCTGCAGCTGCTGATGTGCATAAGGCAGCGCCGGGAGGCTCTCCTGAGCTTAGGGCTTCTCACCTAATATGCACATACGTAACTGCCTCTGAAACTTGCTTTATCTACACCAGCTACTTCCAGGCTCCCTGGCATAAAATAGTTTTGCACCAAAGCTGTGTTTGTATTCTTGTGAGTGACAACACCACATGAGGTGTTTTGGTGTTATTCTGTAAAGCCTTTCTGCTCCTACACACCAGCCACCTTTGCCTGTGGATGTGAGGAAGCCCTCCCACACGCTTTGGCTCCCGCCCACTTTAAGAGGGAAAGCTGAGAGAAGCAATAGTCATGTTTTGAATACCGGGTAAGATTAGAAATAGGGAATATTATTCCACTTACCCTAAAAAGTACTTGAGAGGAGAGAAAGGTTTGGGATCACAGTTTTAGATAATCTCATCAGAAGTCGTGGTGAATTTTATGGATGTAGAAGGTTTCCAAAACCCCACACATGCCCAGCCAAGGTGGCATGCTGCTCTCAGGGCACTCTGTGAGTGTCGTCACCACCCAAACACCCAAACTCCAAACCCGCCATGAGTACCAAATGACACTGACCACACTCAAGGGCTGCCAGCGTAACCCCTGTTGTAAAAGTGACCTTTATGTCATGGGGAAACCTCCTTGTGCACCAGGCTGTGGGGAGGGTGTACCTGGCATTCCTAAATAATTCCTGAATAAGTCTTCCCAAACGTTTCAGGGACCAGGAGGAGAGGAAAAGGATTTCCTGCTGCTAAGCCAGGCGCCTTTGCAATACCGCAAAAGCAAAGCTTAGGGAGACACAGGGAATGGGAGGCTCTTGGGTCACTCTCTGCTGCATGGGCCTGTAGGTCTGAGCAGGACAAAGCACAAGTGAAGGTGCAAGTCCCAGGTGATGATCTGGGGATGGGCTGGGATGGGATGGGATGGGATGCCCCCACAAACAGGTAGGTGTCCAGCTGAGAGCAGCTCTCTAAACATGAAGCATCCATTTGTCTGTGCTGCGAGTGAAGGGCAGAGGGTGCTGTGATGTCCCAGGCCTAACAACTCTTGACCACAATCGTAGCAGCCATGAGCACTTATGAAGACAAAATACTCATGTGTTGGCTGGCTGAAGGCTCAGGCTCAGTGAATACTGAGAAAGCAGAGGGGCTTCAGCTATTTCGAAGACAACGAACCCAGACAAAAGATGCAGCAAAGCCGACGGTAACAGCATATGCCACAAAAAGTTAGCTCTTCGTCCTTTGTAGCCAGGATGGGCTGCAGCTGCAACACAGGGGGGAGCGAGGGGGGCAGAGCAGGAGTGCAGCTGCTCCCCGTCACGTGGGGAGAGCCCACGCGGCACCTCCTGGGGATGGCTCAGAAAAGAAGAGGGAGAGAGGGAGGGAGGGAGGGAGGGAGGGAGGGGGTCTGGCTCCGGGATCTGCTGTGAGACTGCTACTGATGGGAAGCAGATATGTCAGATGAGAGACAGTGAGCACTGGGCTACATGTCAAGGTGCTTCTGTGCAAACTGCCCTCTGAGTGAAAAAAACTGGAAGGGCTGAAGGTGATGAAGTTGATGCTGGCTGTAAGGAGCTGTAGAAAGATGCTTGCGCTGTCCCCCAGGAGTCCTGAAGTGGGTTTTGCTCATTTGAGAAATGCAACATTTTATTAAGGCTGTTGATCGACCACCAGTTGAGCTGGAAGAATAGCAGGTGGATAAACTGGACATTTTTTTATCTCCCTGATGCTTAATAAATGTATTCCCAAACATAGCAGTGTATGTATTACAAATTCAGATGGGGCAGGCGGGTACCAGCAAGTAAATCTAGGTGGAGAACCCCCTGTATTACATCCTTGAAGCTGTTTTGCAGATTTCATAGATTATCCATCAGGATTCAACATGCAGCAGTGCTATAGGCCAGGAGTGATATTCGCCAAGAATTTAAGCACATAAAGTTAATGATGTGAGAACAGGTGTTCACTGCTGTAGTTGATGGGGAGGAGTTTGATATGGCATCTATATAAGGACAATATGAGACATTAAAATGTGGACAGGTATCGACAGCAAGAGAGAATACCAAATAGCAGGGATACCGAGTGTGAGCCACGGGGTGATTCTGAAAAGGGTTAAAAAAGGTGATGCTGCAAAGGCTAAAGCCATAACTCAAACACAGATAGAAACAGAGTGAGTTTAAAATCAATCACTGGATGCTGTCAGGTACCTAGATGCTCGCTTATCGCCAGCATGAAGGACAACACTTTCCCTCCTGAGACAGCTACAAGGCAAAGTGTGTGGTGTTGAGGCAATGGCACAGCAGACCTGGCACCATCCAGCTGAAACACTTGCTACCACAACTGTGCCCTTGCTCGGATCAAACCCCCTTCCCCCGACCCATCAGCGGGTATTGCTGAGAGCAGTGTAGCACCAAATGGTGGCTTCTTAACACTGGGATTGCGGACATAGTGGATTTGAGCACTCAAGTTAATGCAATTTCCATTACTAGGCCCTTTTCTCATTTCCCCCCAACTTTCTCAAATTAATTCTAGGTTTCCTTGCTGAAGCTTTCCTCATGCATGACTTCTTGTTCTTGTTCAAAGGGTGGGGGAGGGAAAAAGGCAGAAATGCAACCAGAAATCTGGTCTCCCTTTTGATTCTTATGAGAGAACCAAATGCAACTGTCTGACCTGAATATTCCAAAGAAAACCAAACAGACCTTGTGCAGCCAGATTTCCGTGTATCAATCCAAATTCTAAGGAAACAGAAGTCATTCTTTTTGTATAGACATGGTAAAACTGGTTTAGTAGCCTGGGGAGTAGCTAGCATACAGCTATGCACATACTCAGCTCCCAAGGACCTTTCTAATCCTTTTTTTTCCCCCTCATCTTCTCACATCTGGAGCATTTCCAAGCATGATGAACTCCACCAAAATGTGTAAGCATAAGCTCCATTGACATGTCCAGGATGCAAAACCTATTGACAGCACAGCAGAGGACACTTGGTGTGAATACAGCCAAAATACCTTGAGCCAGGTAAGGAGCACAGGCTGCCGGAGTCTTAGGTCCTTTTCTGTTACTGATGGGCTTTTCTGTTACTGATGGGTTACTGATGAGCAATGTCTAGCAAATATTGCTCTGTCATATTATTAGGAGAATTTGCTGATGCAAAAACTAGTGTTTCTAACATGCCTTTACCAGCATGGGACTGGGATAAGAATGCCAACATGAGATGATGGTTTAAAAAAAAAAAAAAAGGAAGAAAAAGAGTGGGGAAAAACATGGGGCAGAAAGGGAATCAGTGCTGCTGGAGACCAGACACACAGGGAGGAAAGGAGCTTGAACCAGCTGCCTAACAGGTCTATGGCATCCCAGAAAAGTATGTTTCTCCTCGAGGAACACTAAGGATTTTTAATGCTTTGGAGCCTACCTATAGCTCCTGCCTGCACAGCCTGGTGTCATGCAAAGCTTAGAAAAAAATACACATTGCCTGAAGCACAACAGGATGCAATGCTAGGCTTGAGAACGTGCAGAAAGCACAAAAGATCATGCCAAATCCTGCAACTCGCTGTTCATTTTAGCTGGGAGATTAAAATGCTAGCAAAAAATAAAAAGATGGAGCAGATGCAGCATCTCCATGGGGCTTCTTCTCGCAGCCGCCTTCCTGTTCCTGCCTCGTGCCTTCTCATCCTCTGGTGTGTCACGGCAGTCCCAGTTACTAAAAAGGCACACAGCAGCACCACAGCACGCAGGAGCAGGCACCCGTGGGGGGCAGCGGGAGGATGGATGCAACCTGAGGCAATTCAGAGAGGTGCTTGTGTCTTCCTTGGAGGACACAGGGCTGCCCCAATTTGGGGCAAGGAGCCATCTGCTCTTGGACCAGAAACTCTTGGATTTCTGGTGCAAGACAACCTCCTGGAGAGGTGTGCATGTGTGTGTGTGTGAGGAGGAAGAGGTCTGGTGGCTCCAGCGCCACACTCGTCCCTCTTCCATGGCACCCAACCTGCAGTTCCGCAGGGATCTCCGGCCATATCCCAATGAACAGAGCATTATTATCACTGCGTAGGCAATTACCTTCCCCAGCAATTACACCTCCTTCTGTGCTGGGCAGAGAGCTAGGCAGGCTGGAGACACCCAGCTCTCCCTTTACACAAATTCAACCCCCCCAGAAAAAAGGGTTTCAGTGAACTGGAAAAAAATGCTCAGCAGCACAAGAAATAATTACAGATGAATTTCACTCCGCCAAAGACCATTTCATTTTGGTTTACCTTCTGAAGTCCTTACTTGTAAATAATTTCCAAAGTGAAAGAAACATTTTAAAATACGGAATCGAGTATTTTCACTTTGAAAACTGTAGATATTTTCATTTGAAGACCCCAATGGTAATGCTGGAGTGGTGTTTTTAATGGTCAAAACTATTCACCAAAACCACGGTCAACTCAATCAGTTCCAACAGACCCACAGTCACTTTTTTTTTCCCCCAAATCAATTACTCCCTAAAAAAAAAACTTGTCCCACCATCAACCAAGAGCACAGCCTTGGCCCTTCAGCATGCAGAAAGCCTTTATTTCCATTCACCGCTCCCTGAGGTGCATTAAAAATTGCACATAAGATATAATTATTGAGCTGTGTAAACCGTGCATAGCGGGAAGGAGAAGAATGATGAGGTGTATCCGCCAGGCTCAGTCTGCATCAGTCACCAGCTTCCTGGGCAAATTCCTCACCCAGCTGAAATCTACAGTGAAAGTCTCAGCAGCATCAAGAGTTTTTAAGTTTCATTTGTTCTTTTTCCTCCACCCCCCAAATCTGCTTTAAAGCACCGCACCTGAAAACTTGGATCCCAGGCTGGGGGTGGGGGCGTGGGGGAAATAACACCCGCAATTAAACCCACAACACCCTAATGCTCCTTGGCTAGCAAAATGTGTTGTGGAGGCTGTGGTGCTGCATCCTGATGCTGCCGCGGTGCATGCACAGGCTTTCTGTCCACAGGTACCAGCTGCTGCGGTGCTGAGCGGCTGACGGCACTGTAAATGCACACGCATGTGCACACACGTGTGTACACCCACACACACTCACACATGCTTCTCCCAGTGCACACACAACAAAGAAACCCTGTGCCCTCTCTGGCCTCTGAAGCATCGTGCTGGCCCCGCCACACAGCTCCCGCCTGAAACTCCAATATATCTTAAAATAATTCCGCCATGGCCTTTTTTATTCCGGATCAATTCTTTGCTTTTCTGTCTATACAATGGCTATTCTCTTATCAATGCTGTTTTTCTCCCTCACCCATTTCCTCTCTTTTTCCTCTTTTTTTTTTTTTTTTTTGTTGTTGTTGTTGGGAAGGGAGGAGGAGGGGGGCACAAGGTTGGAAGCTGCTAATTAACCCTTCACATGACATGGTCCCTGGCACCCGTTTAAGGTGGGGCTGTGAAGAGGAGAAGGAGGAGGAGGAGGAGGGGGAGTGAGGAAGATGACACAACAAACACAAGGCCACGCAGCAGCCGGTTCCAGACACAACATCTGCAGAATGAGGCCATTTTTCTGTAACTCTAATCTCATAATTCATTGTTTGTGCGGTGTTGGTTACAGTAGCTGAAAGGGGGGATAACAGCAGGTCAATTTGGCACAGAAGCGCGTTTGAATCTGCAATGAGGGACTAGCCCACCTTCTGACGACCTGCTGAACCGTGGCCAGAAACAGAGGAAATAAGCAGGAAAGTGGTTTAAAAGGAAAACAACCCCCCTTAAAATTATATAAACCCACTAGAAAGACTTATTTCTTCAAATCTGCAGGGATGACCTGCATTTGGCAAGTACCGGGGCGGTCTGACAGCTTTTTCCTCACTGCTGCTACTGCTCATTTACTTTGTGGGCTCCCATGAAAGCGGGTGCTGGCTTGGCTCCTGTGACTGCTGCAGCCGGGCGCTATGGCACTATCTGGCTCCTCCGGGTTTGCCCAGCCTTTTGCCTTCTGCCTCCTTTTTTTTTGTTGTTTTTTTTTCCCCCCTGCAAGAGGGGAAAAAAGAGCACAACCTTCCTTTCTGCCTGTGCAGTGAAAGGACACCCGAGCACGGCGCGGTTGGCTGTGTGAGAGGTGTGTTGGTTAATGTTAGCAGCTGATTACTAAACTTCTCGTTTCGAACCGCAGAAACCTAACATGTCAGCCTAAATTAGCTAACAGCAAGGGAGTGTCCTTCTCGGTTTGCAGGCCACAGCACATCTGCTCTTTGAAGAAAGAGAATGAGCAAAATAGGGTTGGGTGGTTGGTGGTGGTTTTCTTTTTCTTTTTTTTTTTCTCTTTTTTTTTTTTTTTCTTTTCTTTCCCTCAGCCTCCCATTTGTGCGTGTGTTCATAAATATCCTGATGAGAGGCTGCCTCTGTGGCTGGCGTGTGGGAAGGGGGGGAAGGAGGGTGGATAAAGAGCGATTCTCCGCCCGCATGGGGGACACCCTTCCTCCCCTCCCCGCCACCTCCTCTTCCTCCCCCTCCCCTCGCCGTTTGACCTTGAGTTCGTTCTCTGCTCCCGCTCCTGCTCCCCTCCTCCTCCCCCTGCCCGCCTGCATCTGGCATCCGAGGCAGGCTGGTGCAGCTGGGGGGCCGAAAATCACCCTCCCTGTGCTCCTTAACCCCTGCTGCTCCAGGCTGTGGGTGTACTGTAGGTGCTTCCCTTCCGCTCCCAGCACAGCCCCATGGGACCCAGGGTCTGCTGCTCCTCAGCTCCCCAGCACGGGTGTCCCTAGCTGATGCTCAGCTACCCTAATCCGGTTGTCTCTTCCAGCAGCATACTGGGGAACAATGGGCGGCCTTGTGCTGGCCGAGGCTGCCCGTCCCTGTCCTTGCAGCTGGCGCGTCCACCGGTGCTAAGCTCCAGTGAGCAGGATCAGCTGAAACCCTCATTCCCCTTCACCCTCTTCAAGGGCTTGCCTATCCACTGGGGCCGCTATCGGTTACACGAAACATTTGGTTCGCAATGGGCTGTTTGTGCTGGAAGGCAGAGGGCTTTTCCAGCAGCGGGCAGTGATCCTCAGCAGAAAAAGCTTGCCCTGTGTTAGTTTACAACAGTTTCACCCACACAGAAAAGTACAATGGAGACAGATCATGCACAATGACAGGCTGCCGGCGGCTCCAGGGGATCCATAATTTATGATGTTTTTCTTACCGATCCGGTTTTGGATTTCACAAGCAGGCCCGTTTCCTTCCCATTTGTTGCTTCCTTCCATCCTTGTTTCGAGAAATTGAATGCCTGGCTCAAAACGAGCCAGAGTGACTGTGGCTGCCCAGCTCTCCCAGGTGGCCGTGTTTGCATGGGGCAGGTGGGGGTTCCCCAGGCTCACCTCACAGCCCAGAATTTATTACAGAGAAAGGAGAATGCCCTGACACGCACCTCACTCTGTCTCAGCTTCCTGATGAGCGTTGGCAGCAGCGGCAGCCCACGCACTGCTGCCCTGAACCTCATTTAGGTTCACCAGGTCACCCGGTAAAAGCAGGGCCACCAGGACTCCCAGCAATTGGCTGATTAAAGGTAAGGAGGTTAATAATGGCTTTTAAGGATTGTTCTTACTCAAATAAATAAGAATCAAAACTTAATCTGCTCTATCGCCCATAATCTAGATGTCGCTTCTTTGCCAGAAATAGATGTGGGCTGTCAGAAGCCACCTCCAGTGTAAGCAGGGGGGCCATCCCTCACACCCAGATATGGAGGTGTGGAGCTATGTGGCCCATTGGACATGTCAAACCCAAACCATGCATCTGGGCACCCCACAATTTTGGATCTGGAGCTGAAGTCCATCCCCGCCCCAAGCCACTGGTCCTGCCTGCTCTGTGGCCATGTTGCAAACCTACCCACACGTGACTGGGAGGCCACTTACACAGAGGCAGGAAAAGGACCTGCTCCAGGGTCCTATCATCCCCCATCCCTTCTGCAGGCTGGTCAGTGAGGGGTATGGGGCGGCATTCCCCTGGCCCCATGCTGTGGCTGCCCACCCTGCTGCAGATGGCTGGGTCATCCGGGTGGTTTGCAGATGACCAAGTAAGGTTAAAACCACAGTCACTGTGGTTACCAGTGGCTGTGATTAGTCACACAGTAAGTGATCCAATTATAGCAACCCCCACACACACCCTGCATCAACCCCCACTTCATCTGTTTAAAAGGAAAAGCCCAGGCCTCCCTTAACTCAATTTCAGCATGGGTTTATATCTGAAAGAAAAAGGAGACTGAAGTTAAAAAGGGAGAAGTGAGGGGGGGCACCGGTGAGGTTTTGGTTTCCAACCCTGCCATGGTTTGCTGCGCCGGAAGCCCGGCTTGCCCCTGCACCAGTGCCTTCAAACGGGCATGGGCTGAAGCGAGCAGCTTTTGGGGAGGTGGAGGTTTTACAGCAGCAGTGGGGTGGCAGAGGGTATGAACTGCTGCTGTGCTGTCCAGCCCATCCCCTGCCACCACCATTTACTAACCCCAAGGCTGCTCTCCTGCTGCTTCCCACCTGGACCTCTGCGCAGCTCAGTTCCCCTTTTTAAAAAAATAAAAAAAATGAAAGGTTTTCAAGCCCTTTCAAGCACTCCACTTGATTCACCTGGCAAATGGCTGTGGTTTTTAGAAATGCATTTCCCCTCTTGCTGAGCCCAGTCCCTCCCACAGGCAAGCAGGCAAGCAGACAGGCAGGCAGGCAAGGGAAGGGGATGAGGGGGATGAGGCTGCTTTCCCCATCCTCCTCTCGCCCAGCTGGTGCTGGGAGCAGGTGACAGGCACCTGTGTCCCCACACCACCGGGTGTGCCCTCGGGGCCCCCTCCCCGGTGGCCTCTGAGGTGGTGCGAGGGGCGGGTGGGAAGCAGCGAGGGGGAGCAAGGGAGGCATTAATTTTCTGCCATGGCAGGCGGTAGGGCCTGACTGCAGAGCGTGGAGCTGGGCACCACCTCGGCACCCTAAACACTGTCCTGCCTGCAGCAGCCTGCACTCTGTGACTCCTGCTGGCATTCTCCAGAAGAGCCCTCTGCGGCAGAGCTCGCTGCTACCACCATCAGTCACTGTTATTTATTGTTATTTTATTTGGAGCATCGAGCAATCCTGGGGCACACGAAGGTTTGGTAACACAGATCCCTTACCAGATCCTTCTCCACCTCTCCTTGCCTGCATGGATTTTTGGGCCATGAAGTGCCCAACCATAATCACCCCGGCTGAGAGCACACGTGCTCTTCTTCAGCAGGATGAGGGCTGAGAAACAGCTAAGGCCAATCTGCAGATGAACAATAATGCCACAACTTTGTTCCCACGCTGCCAGCTTTCACCCCAGCATAGTTTTTCAGCTGAGCTGTAAATCCTTGGGAAACAATCTTGAGGAGACCCAAATTCTTTGGTGTGGTTTTTGTGATGGCATTTGTGGGGTGAGTTGTTACAGCCCCAGTCCTCCTTCCTCTTGTGAATGCAGCTGCTTTGCTCCCAGCAGTGGGCTTCACAGCTCCATCTCATGTGTGCTTTGGGGTTTATCTGCTCAGGGCTGTGTGCTGTGGGGTGGCTTGTGGGGCTTGTCAAGAAAATCTCCCCTCATGGATTAGGGAGGAGTCCCTGGCTCCTGTTATGGCCATTCACTGTCCACAGGCTGACAAGTCGCTCCCAAGGGCACTGCTGTCCTGGGGATCCTACAGCAATGTCAGGGCAACTGTTGTGAGACAAGATCCAAAGTATTTCTGAGAGCAAAATAGAAGCAGGCATCTCACTCTCTGCCCACCAGATTTATTTCGTAATACACTTTGACTCAACACATACTTGACTCCCTAAATAACTGAGAACTTCTCCTGGAGCTTTTCCAGCAGGTGCCCTCCATTATGCTGCTCACCTGCTGATGTTGCCTTCCTGCTTGAACTTTCCTGCTTTCCCTAGCTTCTCCCTCCCCTGCCCACCTTCCTGACGGTCCAGGAGGGTTTCTTCCCACTCCTGCCTCCAGCCCTCCCCAGGCAAGCTGAGGAAAATGACCTCCCTTCCCATCTATGGCAATGTTTTCCCCTCATGCAGTCACCAAGCGAAGTGCCTGGTGCTTCGACTGCAGCACCTGCTGGAGTGTGAGCCCTCCCATGCCACTGAGATGTGGAGGATCAGGTCCATCTACCTCTTCCCTGTCGGCCCATCCTTCTGGCCTCTGGGGCAGAGTTTGGCAAAACAGCACTGGCACAATAAAACACTGTAGTCCCTTCTTGAACTGCTGCCAGCTCTGATACCAGCATCGCAGCATGGGTAAGCAGCAGCAGATGTCTGAGGCCTCAGAGAGCCATTTCCCAGCGGAGGAGAAATGAATGACATGAAGTCTAGATCAAGACAGTTCAGCCCCAGCCACCATGGTGCCCAGAGACTGGGCTAAACAACAGCCTTCCTGATGCTGTGAGCACAAGGGTGCAGGGGCTAAGGGCCAAGGGAGGGCTGGGGGTTCCACCTGCCTCTCCCAGGTCCCCTCAGCTCAGGGCATTTGTTCCCAAGGGTACCACTTTTCCTACAGAGAGTGATGTTCTCATGAGGGTTGGGACCAGTTATGGCCAGACCCCAGAACTGACCCCCAAGCAGATGAAAACATGCTGGGTTAAACATATTCGGAGCATTAGTTATTTTCTAGCTGCCAATGTGCACCAGTCTGTCAGTGAGGCTCACCAGGCTGTGTGAGCTGTTTTTGCTATCACGGCTGTCCCCTCCCCCAGGAACTCCTTGTAATTGGGATAGGGAGCAGCTGAAAAACTCCTCTGGACCTTTGCATGGCATCCTTTTCAAGTTGTATTGCCTCTGCACTGAGCACTGCTCACCAGAAATGCCTGGTGCACCTTCCCAAGACTGAGTATAATTGCACATGAAGCAACAGGGGGATGGCAACCTACAGTGGGCACCTGGCCTAAGTCCTGCCCAGCAGGCTACAAGGATTTTCAGAAACATGACCATTGTTAATGTTGTTTATTGTTTGCACACCAATGTGATTTAGAAGGACTCACCAAGGATAAGGATTACATTTTCTCCACATTTTGGTAGAGCTGTTTCCTGCCAATGAGTGGCTGGAATTTTAAAGTCAGATCCAAAACCCACCAAGTCCTGCAAACCTCGATAGGCTGCAGTTCAAGTCCTTTGTGAGTGAAGAAGGGGAAAGAGAAACAAAATAATTTCCTTTAATGAATGGAAGAGGGGGAAGAGATTCCCAAAGAATTATAAGTATGTTTACTGTGACTCCCACTGTTTTATGCCTGTGACCCTGGGTCAGATGTGGGGTTTTGTATAGACCCATCCATAAGTACATAATACACTTGTCATAGATGAGATCAGCTCTGATGTATTTTTCTGGCAGCTTCAGAGCCATCATATTTTCAATGTTTTGTCCAGTCAATCATATCTCAAATGGTGGGGTTTCCATCACATCCCTCCACCATCCCACAGGAGTTCTTTGTTAGGATAGCTTCTCGATGTTGGCAGTCACTTTGTAGGCAGAGAAAGACGAGCCCTGTTTGCAATTCACACATTTTATTTGTATTAACTGGATGCAAAATGCGATCCCTTGCACTTCTCGCACAGATCAAGGAGCACATACCTACATTGCTGAGCACAATGCTGTGCAGAGCTGCCCTGGGCAGGCATGATCAGCCATCCCTGCCCACTGGAGGCAATAAACCTCTGCTTGCTCACCAGCCCTGCTGGGAGCATCAGTCTGGGATGAGCAAGACATCTATGCTACACCCAGCACCAGAGGTAGCTCCCTGAGAGCTGCCTGATTTATCTCAGCCATCAGACACCCACTCAACAGTGCTGTGAATGTGGTGTCAAGCTCAGCCAACAGTCCCCCAAAGCGCTGAGGGGCAGGCGGCACAGCTGTGAGAAGCGTGTAGCCCTGAGGTCTCGCTAATGGGCAGCTACGGGCTCACTAGTTGCTTGCTTTCTTTGCAGGAAATCTGCAGGGGTATGCCTGGGCTTGGGAACATCTGCTTTCACTGTGTCATCGCTGGACACGCTCAGGATCTGCCCCATGGTTTGCACACTTGCCGGCTCCCTGCATCCCGTGTGGATGCTGCAGGTAGGATGTGGTGTTCCTGCAGCTTCGACCTCATTACAGGACTCAAATACACAATGTGTATCTGCCGTAGGATCCTCTCCCAGTGTAAATTCACCAAGACTGGCATAGACACTTCTCTGATGAGTTGCTTCTGTGGGACACCAGACTCAACTGTGGGGTGCCTGAGGAGCCATATCATGTGAACTTGAGATATTTTGGCATTTGACCTTATGGCTTATAAGGTGTGCATGACCACCACATCTTGAAAAGAGGAGTGTGTGTGTCCCAGCATCTTTCCTTGAGATCCCACATTTCATAAAGCAGCTGCAATGGAGAGGGGAGCCCTCCCTTTCCACCTCCCCCCACCAAGTCATCTTCCAAGGCAAGGTAAGGCAGGGCAAGGCAGGGCAGGGCAAGACATGCAGGGCAAAGCAGGGCAGGGCAGGGCAGGGCTGGAGGACACAACTATCCCCGCTCTCTCCCTGTGATAGTTTTGACAAGGAGACATAGCAATGCTCCTGCTCACGCAGCTCTGTCTGTGAGCTCTCACGTATTTTCTCTCACACACACATTCCCACCATGGCCTCGGCAGCTGCTCTTATTTATTCCCTCTATTTTTGGCTACTCAGTGGTGCCCATCATGACTGTCTGTGGAGGAAGCTTTCAGAGGTATTTCCCTGCACACTGACGCCTGCGGGTGCTGAGTAGGGCTTTCAAAAGCATCTTATCCCTCACGACTTAGGATAGAAGCACCCTGGCACCTTTTCTACCCTGATATGCATCTTTTGTGCTGAACACTGTATTTAGTCAGGATTATTTTGGTGTCCTCACCCTGCTTGTCTTCTGAATCACAGATGTGCAAGCCAGCTCCTATCTGTGGTAAAGCCACACAATGGTGTCAGCAGTTAACACCAAGCCTGGGTAAATAATACCCAGCTCTTGAGCTAGGCTGGCTTGCTTGGTTTGGCTCTGGGCTGACCACGACTGCCTGGTCTCTGGTGAGGTTGGAGTGTGAGCAGGGCAGGCTCGTATCTGCTGTTAATACCTTTCTGGAACTCCAACAGTTTATATTAGCCTAAGATAGGTGCTCGTCCTTCTCCGTGGCATGAGCACTACAGAGCACCTCTTTGTTCGGTGATTCATGATTTGGGAAAGTGCAAAGGGTTTGCTCAAATAAAGTTCCCCCTCCCATTAGCTCCCCTGTCTCTTTTTTTTTTTTTTTTCCATCTCTTTATTATTTTTTGAGTGGTTTCAAGTTTATTAAGAGCCTCATAATATCTGGGGTTATGATTTAAAGCCTCAGGTCCTGGAGTCTTGCAAATGCACAGGAACCAATACTTTCAATGCAAGAATAAACAAAGCAAGAACGACTTTCTATAGCCACAAAGACGTGCCAGGGCACTAACACCCTGCCGCCACCCAAAATGTCAGCGAAGGGAAAGGTAGTCTGTTACACTGAGGTGGATTTAAAAATGCATCTCCTGGTTTTCACTTGACTTGAAGGAGGCTGGCAATCCATGGGTTATCCACCCACGGTGCACGGCATTTGCCCCATTTTTGGAGTGGGATGAGGAAATGGCCATGAGCAACAAGGAGGTGGCCATGGAACAGGGAGGTGGTGACCCTGGAATAGGGAGGAGGTGGCCGTGATGCAGTAAGGAGGTGTCCTTGGAGCAGTGAGGAGATGTCCCTGGAACAGGGAGGAGGAAGCCATGGAGCTGTGAGATGTCCCTGGAGCAGTGCAGAGGCAGGAGCTGCTCCTTGGGCATGGAAGAAGGAAAGGACTCCCTGCTCCTAATGGATTCCTTCAGATAAAAGAGCCCCAACTACCTTTCTTCCCTCTAATGGCCCCTGAGGCTAATGTCTTAAAGAGGAAACAAAGGGATTGCTTTACATCACACAAGTGGAGCAGGAGCTCAGTGGGGAAAGAAGCACTTGAGTGATGCAGCACTGCCAGGGCTTCTGCAGCAGGATGGATGGAGGCCGGGGGAGGGGTGCAGCTGGCCCTAACTTGGGCTTTGCTGTGTGGCCTCTTCTTATTAAACTCTTTATTAACCCCTTCTCCGCTGCTCTGGTGTCCATCTGCTGTGGGGGGGCTCTTCTGTCCTGGGACATTCAAACAAGTGGGGGCATCGAGGCAGGCCACGTGTCCGCGTTTCATCGGCACAGCCAGAGATGAAGATGCATGACCTACGGTGCTTAAAGCAGCCAGAAGCAGTGCTAATAATATTAAAAACACCCAAAGGAATGCTGCAGTAATGCCTGAAAAATGATGGCAAACGATAAACACAAGGGAGCCTGAAGAGCCAAACTCACAGGGCGGCAGTAAAGGCGCTTCCTATGGAAGAGGAGCATTTGGTGAGCGGAAAAACAATCCTGGGTAGTAGCGTGGAGCTTCCAGCAGCTCCAGCTGTGCTGCTCTTCCTTTGTCTGCTCTCTCCTCTGGCAGCTTTCCGAGGGGTGGGCAGAGCAGGTGTGACAGCCACCGAGGGAGACGGAGCAGCGAGCAGCAAAACCAGGCGGTCAGTCGGCAGCTGGGGACTGCAGGCAGCGCCTGGATGCAGGAGGTATGCTCTTCCAAGGAGGATGCTGCTGCTTGCGCTGCCCATCGTGACCGGCTCTGTCACGAGAGCCATTGTGTCCCTCTGACTTGACGTGGCTGTCGACATGATACACCACCCGCTCTGGCAGCGCCAATTTTCCACGCTTGGTCCTTGCACAGCACCTTCTGTTTTTGTTGGGGGTTGTATAGGAGAAATTGCTATAGGGAGAATGAACTGCCAAACAAAGTAAAAGAGACACCTTTGATTAGCCTCTAATAGAAGAAAATCGACTCTTTTGGCCTATCATCGTCCTTGCCACATTGGATCAGAATGACACTCTGTCAGTGCCCCTGTTTTGACCCTGCCCTATTCCCGTATCTTTGCAGGAAGATACAGGGAAGTGGGCTAATCAGCATCTCCTCCAAGAGCATCCTGCTCACCCTTAGGATCTTTGCTCAGTTACATCCCTGAAGCATGACCTCCTTAAGCCTGTCCCAAATTCACTTTGCAAGGCACATGAGTCTTTTGTCTTTGAATTTAGTGTGTTTAAAGAAAAACAGGTGATGTTTGAAATTTGTCCAGATATGGTTCCTATTGACGATAAATGTTGTGCTTGGTTTATTATGAAGCAGCTGAACAAAAGCCTTTGTGGCTGGCTGATGTTGTCTGCAGGTCTGTCCCCTCTGTGACATTATGGAGTGCTCCTTCAGGCCTGAGAGCCACAGTGGCTGCTCTCAGGAAAGCTTACCAAAGGAGGATCTCATCCTGCTGTTGAAAACTAAACGAATCACAGATTAAGTGAAAAATTATTAAAAAATAATAAAGAAAACAAATAAGCCCCTATCGTATTTTAACAGTAGGGCCAAGGGAGAATATTGGGTGCTGAAAATGGCATCTCCCCTAGGAACAAGCCCCATCTTTTCAAAGGTGCAGTTCTCCCAGAAGCAATAGTAAAAGCATCTGTGCATATAGCTTTTGAGTTTGTAATTTGTCTGTAATTTCTCTGCAATCACCAATATTCTGCGGGGATTCTAAGGTGCTTTTTTTTTTTTAATGTGTGTTTTCTTTTTCATTGCAAAGGCCCAACTCCCTCTCTGAAAGCCCATATGCTCCTGTCCTGTTTGACTTTAGCATGCAGGAAATGGCCTCTGTCCAATTAGCAGCATGGGAATTAGCGCTGCTCGAAATATGCTGCTCCCCACAGTATTCCCCTCTGCGAGTGCTGAACTTCAGTGCTCAATTTTCTCTTTCTTTCTCTCTCTCTCTCTCTTTTTGAACAGCACCATGAAGACTGAGGGCACAGGAAGCTGTTTGAAAAGCTCTGTTAATACACCAGTCAGGAGATACAACTGCTAAATTCCTAGTGCTACAAGCTCAGAGGTATTTCAGGTGAGTTGTGGTTTCAAGTTGAATTTTTTTTCCCCTGGACTAATATGTATCATTTATCTTGTAAGATGTTAATAACATTGGCAGTTCTTCCAGTTCATTGCTAACTCCTAACATTTGATACTTTACTTAAGCCTGAGCCTTTGGAGTCCTGTGAATAACAGGAAAAAAAATCTCAATTTTAGCACATTGGTGAAAAGCACGCTGAGCATCACGGAAGTGCAAAAGGAAAACATAAAGAAACAATCTCAACTCCATACATACATCTATATACATAAATGTACATATTTATACCTAAATCATAATTTTTTTAAAGCTAGCTCTATGATGTTTTCCTGGGGTGGGGAGAAAGCAACACACGCTCTTTTGTATGCTTGGGATTGACATTTCTGCATGAGCACCGTGAGTCATAAAAAGGAGGAATTCATCTGAGATAACATAATTACAATACCTCATTTTTAAGGTCCTGTGCTTGAGCTTTTACCAGGGTGACTTTAACGCCACACGTTTGTGACGGTGCATATTTGCTCTATAAAAGCCATAGCTAGCACTCCTTTGTGATGAATGCAGAGCATGCAAAGGAAACTTTTTATTTAGGCTGCTGGACACAGACCAAAGCTGTGGTTTTTCCTAGCTGTCTAGCTCCCAGACTGACTCTCACAGTGGGTGCCTAGTGTCACTGTAATGGGTTTCTCAAAGTCCTGGCCTGGATTAGGCAGCTACAGATCAGAGTGAAATGCCGACTACATTACATGTACCTTACCTGTTTTTCTCAGCAATTTTGATAAAAAAATGTCTTCAAAGCACACTTTACAAAAGTTGCAGTGGAAAGCCTGCCTCATGTGCCAGGCAGGAAGTCCCTGCTATGTCTTTTGCTACTTGCCCACAATCACAGACAAGATTAAACATCGTTACTGCCTTTATTTAATTACCTTGTGCCAAGCAATGTCTACTAAGGCCAGGCTCCAGTTGTACTGGATATTCTACAAAACTGTGTTCAGCCACTGGGCCTAGTCAGCCATCGGGCCTAGTCACCATCCCTGGAGATGCTGAAAACACATGTAGATGTGGTGCTCAGGGACATAGTTTAGGGGTGGACTTGGCAGTGCTAGGTTAACAGTTGGACCTGATGCTCTCAAGGGTCTTTTCCAACCAAAGCAGTTCTATGTTTCTATGATTATAAACCATGGTAACTGGGAGAAACTGGTGGAAAGGCAAAAAAGCATTTGTTTTTCCTGAGGACAAACTGGGTAGGAGGACTGAACTTCCCTCTCCTCTGTCAAGAAGCTGTAAAAGATGCACGGATATATCAGAAGATGTTTAGGGAATCAAACTTCTTTCCTGTATTCCCTGGGCCAGAAAATGTAATGTTCCGTGCATTCATGTTACCAAACACTGATCACTGGTTCTCTCTTACCTCCAGATGGAAAGCTGGGCAGGGCTTCCATGGACACAAAACAAGGGAGGAACACCTGGACGCTGCAATAGAAGTCAAGATTTCCAAGTGTCTTTTCATTCTGAGCTGGAAGAAACTGGAATAATTTTGCCAAAACAGGGGAGAGAGCACTGGCAAGAAAACTCATGCTGAACCACCTTGCAGGAGGTTCGCATAGCACTCTTGAAAGCACCCTCAGCAAGGTGAAAATGGTGGTGAACTGGGGAGAACACAAGGTAGTGTTGGTGGGAGATAGGAGTTGGATGGCAAAATTAAATGGATGACATCAATCTGGAGGCAGCCTGGAGGCCCATCTTCCATGACAAGGAACTCTTGATCTATCATTCAGTGGTGGGCAATGAAATGAGAGTCCTAGGAAAGGATCTGGACAGAAGTGGATCTGTAAAGGATCTGTAACACAGGACTGAGAGACACCAGTAGCCTTTGGAGTAATGTTTTCCCTTGATTTTCAAGAAAGATGAATTCTAGTTTTATTTTAGGAAGAAACTGACTTTTATTGTTTAGCCAAACTAAGGCCATGGGCAGGTACTATCCAAAAAGTCTGTTAAATAGGAAAAACAAAAAAAAATATTTATAGGAGTCCCTGGCAGTATGTGGCTTCACCTCAGTGTTTGACACCAAAATAATTCTTTGGTCAGTGTAACTGCATCCCACCTGTGTTGGGGTTTAAGCCACTAATTTATATAAGTAGCATGGACCCATTCCCATGGTGCCCTTTCCTGAGAAGTCCTCGACATGTTTGTTAAGCCCTGCAGAGTGCCAGCCTCATACTTTTCCAGGAATTAGCTGTTGTAACACCATGGTTGTATTTAGGCATTTTTGTAAAAGGAATTTCTTCAAATCTAAAGCCCACTTCTGGGTCATTTTCCCTCAAACGTGCACCTGATTGCGTTGTAAAGTGCCTGTTGTCATCTGTCCTTCCTCTTTCAAGGGCCCATGACCTAGCTGGACACAAGGGCCGTCCCCAGGTGCCGGGGATGCTATTGTGCCTCTCATGAGCTGTGTGACAGGAGGTGATGCTGTTGCTCTGGTGTGACAGCAGCAAAGGCGGTGGGTGGCCTGACGTGCTGGGAGCGGGTATGTCCTCCCCACGTGCAAGGGGGCTGGGGGCAGGATTGCTCTGCCAGCTCGCCTTAGGGTGGGTGGCTCAGCATCAGCCCTGATTACCCACCCGCGCGGGGGTGTTGGGTCCTCCCTTAATTAGCCGTGGCCTGTGGTCATTGACAGGCTCTCGGCCATTTTAATGAAAAGATGTGTTCTAACAGTGACCTTGATCTAACCGGGAGATGCCAATCACAGTGAGAATGACTGTCATAACAATCATCGCCAGCACATCGGGGACCTCAGGACCAGCTGAAAGGCAGGCAGCACTGTGCACAGCCTCTGCAGCTTCACCCTGCAGCAGGTTAGAGGGAGAACTCTTAGCCCAGAGCAAGGGAATTTAGTTTTTCCTTCCCACCATGTGCTCGGGTCCTGGACTGAGGAATTATGTTTTCCGTGGGGTCTTACCGAGCTTTATCCTTAGTAACTGCTCAAATGTCCCCTCTGTCCCTCCCTCCTGACCCTGTCCTTCAGCAGTCTTGGCTGGCTGTGCCTGAGCTCCTGTGCAGCCTTGCCCACTGCCACAGCACTCCAGGGCACAGTGCCAGGACAGTCCACCTCTGGGGATCCCACATAGGGGCTCCTGCTCCCTCTCCCCAAAACCCCTTCTTTGTTCTACGCCTTCATTCCCTATTCATGTGATCACCTCAGTTCGATGCTGTCTCTCTCCTTCCCTGACTCTGCAGGAATCAGCGGTAGCTTCCCTCTCCATCTGCCGCTGCAGAAGGCTCCTGGGCTGTGCTTGCCCTTCCCCCAGTATTTGTAGGTCTCCCCTCCCTCCTTGCCTTCTCTCCCCCCACCCAACTCCCTGTGAAAGTCCTCAAGAGTCAGCTGTCACTTGTTTTTATTTACTCCTGGCTCCCGTAGCACGGTCACATCTGACTTGCCTGTGCTATTCCTCCGTGGTTGGGGGAAAACGTGGCCAACTTTTGCCTGGTGTCAGTTTAGCAGCCTGGGCCTCCTCCTCCTCCTCCCTTGGGGTCATGGAAGCTGTTGCTGCACTGTCTCCCCTCCTTTCTCATCATGGCTGGGCTGCAGCTGGCGTGACTGGTTTGAGCAAATCTGGGGCCCCCCGCAAAGCTGCTCAATTGAGTTTGCTTCCCCCTCCCCTCCCCCTGGCCCTGCAAGGCTCTGGAGGGTCTGTGTGACTTTTCCCCCTTCCCCCTCCCCTCAGCGGGGAAGAAGGCCAGTCCGAGCTGGAGATGCAGACAGGAATGCTGGTGGTGGTGGAAAGGGAACTCATAGCAATTGTGGGGGGCATGCAGTGTCTCTAAAGCGAGGCTTTTCCAAGGTCTCCTTGCTGCAGCCAAGGAGGTGCCTGCTGCCTTTTGGGGCTTGGCCAGACCCAAGATCCAGTGGCTCCACCAGTGTGCCAAGGGCGAGCAGACATCCCTGCCTGCTGGGCTCCATCCCACCCCAGTCCTGTACTGCCTGTCTGGGGACCATTGGGGTTCCCCCAGTCCTTAATGAATTGACCCTTTCCTGCTTTCCTGCTTGTGCTTTTACGATTGCCCTGGGCATGGTTCATTTTACTCCCTCCTTTAATGAGCCAAAGGGGTCCAGTTGGAGGCTTTCCAAGACTAAGCTTCCTGCGTTTCTTTACCCTTTCTACAAGCTTAATGAATATGCCACCAAAAAGCTCATTAGATGTAATGTCAGTTCTATTTCTGGTGCTCCCTCTTGGAGAAACCGCGTCCTGCGCTGGCAGGGAGATGAACCCAATGAGAGCCACAAATAAATACCAACCCTCTCCCATCCCTTCTTTTCTGTCCTTCCCTTTCCCATGCGCAAAAAGGAATGGGGGAAGATTCACAACCCCCCTAACTTCTCCTTTCATTGGTCATTTACCCAAGACTGTCTTCCCTGTCAGTCTCTTGGACTAAAACCGGTAAGCCTGGACTTTTTGCTCCTGGTTGCTGCCCTAGCTGCTGCTGTGGCAGGGGGGCAGTGGTTGTGGTGTGTGACGGGGAGTTGAGAAGCGCCAGGCTGCATGGAGGAAGTGAAGCCTTTAAAGAGTGATGCAAACCACTGTGCTTCTGGGAAGCAATCAGCCCTGTTTAATGCAGGTGAATCAGAGCTCCATGACTGGTGAATCACTGGAGTATTTGACATGTCAGAGCGGTGGGGAAATGATTCACCGAAGGTTTGATCTCTGGAGAACAGGTTGTTTTTTTCCCCGCACCGAGGAAATCTGGAGTTGCTTCAGGGTTTGTTTGGGTCCTGTCCACCCTTTCCAGGGAACAGGCATTCACAGGCAGAATGGGGAGGGGGAAAAAAAGAAACTTAAAGATGCACTTAGTTGGTTGGGAACGGTACACTTACGCAGGCTATCCATGTGTCCTGGTTTCAGTCAGGATAGAGTTAATTTCATTTGTAGTAGCTGATGGAATGCTGTGTTTGGGAGTTAAAATGAAAGCAGTGCTGATAACACCCTGATGTTCTTAGTTGCAGTCAGACAGTCAAGGACTTTCTTAGCTTCTTCTATTTCTCTATTCTTGAGAAAGGAGGGGCGAAGCCAGGACAGGTGACCCAGATGGGCCAAAGAGAGTATTCCATGCCAATTACGTCCTGCCTAGGGCGCCCAACGTGGGGCTCGAACCCACGAACTAGGAAAACGGGGGGGCTGTTGGGAAGAAGAAGCGGGGCGGTTTCGGGACGCGTGCTTCCTCTCGGGACGCATGCTTCTTGGGGGGACGGTCGGGTTCCGGGACAGCTCTGGGTGGTACGGCCTGAGTTGTGTGGTTCGGTGAGAAACTGCATTGTGTATCAATAGTTTCATATTCTTTTGCTATAAAGTCCTATTAACATTGTTATATTTTATCTTTCTGTTATCTTAGTAAACTGTCCTTATCCCAACCCACGGGCCTCTTAGTTTCTTGGCTTTGGAGTTATTTGCCCTTCCTTTTCCCTTCCCTTGTTTCACCCCCCCCCCTTTTTCCCTCTTCCCCTGCTCTTTTACTTTAAGAAGCAGGCAACTGCGTGGATCTCGGCCCACAGCCGGGGTGAAACCACGACACCATGGCTATCACTTGTCACAGGTACATGAGTTGTAACTAGTCGCCAGCAAGGGAGAAGCAGCTGAAGGGAGAGGATGTGGTTACATTGCAAAGCACTGTATCTCCGCTAGAAAGTTGCAAAATGCATCCTACTTACCTTGTGAGCCCCTTGAACCCTCCCAAAAGGTGTAGGAGAAAAAGTTCTGCTTTTGTGTTTCACTATCTACAGATGTATTTTTCAATGTAACGTTATTTTGTCATCTGCGTTACAATCATCTGGCGAGGAGGCCTTCTATTTTGGGAACGAATGTTCTCAGCTCTAGGAATCATAAAATGTAATATGGCTTTTGATGCAGCAGGAGCACTAACGCCCTCATAAAAAATCCTATTTATGTTTGAATTTGAACAAGGCATTACAATGATTTAAAGGGTACAAGTCAGAAGTATGCCAAGATTAGTGGCCTCCTATCGGTCTTAATCTTGTTCCCTTACCATTTTCAAAGATATATTAATAGCTTCAATTTTTAATTTGAATTTTCCTTCCCTGTAAGGTATCATTAAGTTGAAAGGTGTAAATGAATGACACTGGTAATTTGGTCTGCTTCAGTGTCTGCGCCTGGTATTGGAGGGTCAGATGTTTCCAAGTGGCTTCCCCATGCAGGTATCAGTTATGGAGTAGATTGTGTCCTGTACCTCACGGGGCATGGAGAAGGTGACAGTGGCTGTAAGTCACCTTTAACTTTCTAGGCTTTCATTTTCTAGGCTGTTTCAGGGTCAGAACAGCCCCCTATTACTTTCTTCTCTTCTGCTTTCTTCAATGCGTATCTCAGGAGACATCAACTTGCTGGGAATGGCCCCACGGAGGGAGTGCGGGTGGCAGGACCAGCCCTCAGTTTGCAGAATGAGGCTGCCCATCACGAGCACGTGCAGACAGAAGTGTTGCCTGTACTCTGCTTTTGCAGAGTACCTGCTCTAAAAATGATGCTACCTAGATACTAATAACTGTTTCTTTTTATATTTTGCATTATTATTATTTTATTCTAATTAATACTGTGATGCATAAAAGCTTCTTGCACAATTAAAATTATGAAGTAATAATATAGAAGATGGGAATCTCTAGAGCTAAGGGACAAAGGGAAGCAGCAATTAGTGGAGCTATCTTTAGCTCTTTGGCCCTTTGCAAGGCCAATGGAGAGCTATTTAATATGGGGGTTGGGAAAGTGCTTTTTAAAAAAAAAAAAACGGACTAGGAGAATAGTCATGCACTATGTTCCTTAGTTCTCCGTTGTTCTCCCTAGCATCTATTCTCTTCTAAAATCAACCTGCAGTTCTTAGTTTTTTAAAGATGAAGCTGTTTATATCCTTTAACCTTGTCTCCTCTGAGGGAGATAGAAATTCTACCAGGAAGCCCCTCAAGAGATTAGCTTTACTGATACACTCACCACCTTAGCTACCACCTCCTTATTTGTCTAGGAGCATGCTGTGCCTGGCAGCTGGTAAGAAAATAAATAAATAAACCCCAGGAATCAAATTCCTGAGGAATCTGGTCATTTCAAGGTTCCTCTATACATTCACAGGTTTTAAAGGCCAGAAGGGACAATTATATTCTGACCTCTGGTGCAACATAATCCATTGAATTTCTCCTAGTATTGCCGACACTCAGCCACACGAAATGAGTTTGTGCTCTCTAAAATCCTCTCCTTAGCTCTAGTCTCTTCCCTCAGACAATTCCCTCTTACCCCTCATGCTTTCCTGTTCAGTACTACATGGCGTGGGTGTTTTCAGGTCTTCTAACAGTAGCAGCCCCAGAGCAGGGTGTATTTTATGTTAAAGCAGCACGAGCCCAGTTACTTTAACCTGTACTTGCTGCTTCAACACCAAGCATCCACATGGTGTTTCAGCCTGGCTCCCTGACATGTGGATGGCCTTCACAGATGTACACAAATATCTCCTGTGTGGGTCCCCTCCACGGAGAGGTTTTAGGGCAATGTTTTCTCCCCAGCAGGGAAGAGGGGTGGTACCTCTGCCAAATGGCTGGAGAGTAGTAGCGCCACAGCTGGAGGCTGGCTGGGCTACCCTGGTGCGTTTCAGTACAGCCTTGGAGGAGAAAAGTTTGTGACTTTTCCCTTTATTTATCCCTGTGATGGCTACAGTCCAGGGCTGGCTTGCCTCTCACCGGGACAGTGGCAGCCAGTGGCCCTCCTGACTCATGGATCCACTCTGTGCAGGGTTGGGAGCACATCAGTGTTGGGAGAACAGGAAACCTTCTCCGGGCATAGGGTGGGCAGAACTGAAACCCTGCAACAAACAGAGAACAGTTTATGAGCAGTTTGAAAGTCTGGGAAGGGGACTTGGGCCAAAATCACTGGCTGGGTAGAGCAAGGGCAGGCTGCCCTTGGCCCTGAGTCAGAGCAGCCCTCCTGGTACACCTGGGCGGAAGCGATGACTGATTCCTGTAAAGGGGCTGAGTAACTTGTTTGTTTAGTCACAGGATTATTATCACCTCCCCAGGAGGGTGGGTGGTCAAAGCTGGGCAGCTGCCTGCAGCCTGGCAGCCAGCAGTTAGCAAAAGGAGGCCTGAAGCCCCAGCATGTCTCAGAGGTGGGCAACCAGCTGCTGCTGCTCCCTGCTTGTGCTCTGGCACTTGCCACAGCAGCAGTGTTGCATTTACCTCAGTGCAAGCGAGGGCTGTGCCTGACTGCACCCACAAATGTTAAACCAGTTCTTTCCTTTTCAGTTCTCTTACGATGAATCCCACTTCCACACGGGCTTCACAGGTTTAGATGGAAAGTCTGAACTGAAATTCTCCCTTGAACACTAACAGGGGTTGAACATGCATTCTGCACACTGAATCAGCAAGAGTGACTCTTTGGTCATGCTTTACATCTGCCCTAAATTGTGAACTGTTTTGGAAAGCTGCATAGCTAGGTGACCATCGAGTGAAGATTTGCCCTTCTACCATTCTGAGTGTGTCAGAGATCCTACAACTTTACCTGACGACTTCAAATACATGTTGCCTCTGAGTTGAAGCCTCACCTCTTAGACCTGAGTGATCACAGTGCTCTTCCTTCTTACTTCTTTTTTTTTTTTTTTTTTTCTGTTTATTTACTTACCTATCCATTCAGGGCAGATGTCTAGCTATTCTAGCTGGGCAGCAAAGCTTGAAGGCTCAGGTCAGGGAGCAAATAAAAAGAACCCCAACTGTATTATTTAAAAATATAAAAAAAAAAAAATCTCATGATCTGTTAAGCGTGTCTCCCTGTCTGCTGAGGACCCGGCTGGTGCTTTTGGACTGATTGGTTGGCAGGACTGCCATTTGCAACAGTTTTCCAGCCTTCCCACAGGAGCGGTGATGTGGTTTATGTATTTCAGCCTGCACTTCAGCCTGCTGCTGTCTTTAAAATGGCTGAAAGTCCTCGGCATAGGGAGTAGGTGTGCCGAAAAAAATCCCTTCGTGTGGTGCCCTCTTTTCCACAGCTGTGATTCACTTACCATTATAAACAACGCGATAACTTAATTCTGATGAGCTGTTTTAATGTGCTATAAAATATAAATTTAGGCAGCACGTAAAATAAGCTTTTCCTGCCATATGACAGAAACCACAACTGTCTGGCATGGACACACAAGCCAGAACCTGAAAGGAAGCAAAGCACAAAGCCAGACATGATCTTTGATCATATGTTGTTTAAAATTAACAGCACAGATCATAACCACACTTAAATAACACATCTGTCTGGGGGTTAGATTGTAACACACAATATGCTTTTTAATTCATTATGCATTTGAATCTCTCCCAAGTAACAGGTGGTTTTCTGACAACGCAGCCTGCCAAAAAAGCGCTTGAGAAAGGACTGGCTGATGGTTATCCTGGGAGGTGAGGTAGCCTGGGTTCCTGGATAGCAACAAACCCTGGCTCTCTTAACTCTTTTCCTGCTGGGCCTCCATCAGCTCCTGCCGTAATTAATGCCCTACCTCGGTTACAGCACCTGTACTCAAGCTGTCAGAGGGGAAGTTGCGTCCCAAGGCAGGGCAGCAGAGGTTTGGGGTCTACACCTCAGGGCTGAGGACTTGTGTCACCCAGGCAGTGCTGTGGGGTGCTGACCTGGCTGTTGAGTGGGTTCAAAGGGGGAGACTGGCCTGCCTGAACACATGCTTCTTCAGAGGATGTGTCCAAGCTAATGATCTTAGAGAGCCCTTATGGCCACCGGAGAGAAAATGGCACCTTCGGAGCACTATTTGCCCTGGGCTGTAATTATCTCAAACAGATGAAGCGGCTGTGCCCCCAGAATGCCTGCTTGTCCCCCCAAACTGTGAAGGGGGTGTGACAAGCTTGGATGATGATGTTTACATCACAGGCGGGGTTTGGAGAGGTGACTCCCACCCGAGCTGCTTGCATGCTGCTTAGGGAGGGCTCCAGCCACCCAGAATACAATGCTGTGGTCATGTGTTGCCCTCTACTCAGGGTATGTCCTAATGTTGCCGGCAGCATGTGGACAAGAGTATGGGGTCTCCTGGCCCTGCCCACCATGTCAGGCATACCCCAGGCCTCTGCTAGCTGCTGGTCACAGACGCCTTCAAGGTAGAAGGAGGTTGTTGTTCTGCCAGGCTTGGTGTCCCACCAAAGAGTGACCAGCACCCAGTCCAAGAGAGGGAAGTGTAAAACCCAATGCACCTCGCTTTTCCCTGCAAGAGAGGTTGCACAGATGATGCAGCTACAGCATGAGGCAGGGATATGATTAACTGTACCTCATTACGCAAGACAGCAACCGCTAAAGCTTATAAAATTAACCACATCTTTTAAAAAACTAGCTGTGATGTCTGGAGTCCAACAGATGTCCTGCTGCATGGCTCCCCGGGGCCCTGTCGTGGGGTTTCTGGTGCGGAGCCTGCTGGTTCTGCAAGCCCGTGGAGAGGAAGAGGAATGTGACATGGCCCCACTTCTCCCCTTGCTGCTTTGAATCCCCTCTGGTCAGACTTTAGGAGATCTGTCTGTCTCTCTGGAAGACATGTGAGTTCACAGGAGGGAGAAGAGTTCTGGCCTCAGCCCAGGCAAGTAGTGAGGTGAGATCAACTCCAGCAGTAATGGATTTGTTTCCCTTCATATGCTCCAATTATAATGGTAATTTGTTTTGACCTGTTCCTTGTATAAGCAGCTGCTCTGGGAAACAGGGGAAGGAGAAACATGACTTCCTCCAGGGTTCGCTCATAGTAATTCTCATTTTTGACCTCTCTCCCTCTCTCCGGGAGCTCTTTGATCCTTGTACACACATGGCTGAGGGGAATGGCTTCCTTCAGGTGCTTGATACAGGCATGCCTTACTTATCACCAATGCTTGGTTAGACCTTCTCCAGACTGGTCAGGCCTGGGGACCTGAGCAGAAGACATTCAGCCTAGTCGCTTTCCCACATCTCATGACACACTATAGCTCTTGGGATCCTCCTGGGTCACTTGCCACATGTTGTTTGAGTTGAGATCTGCCCAGAACAGATTTCCAGATCAGTGGTCACCGCTACTGAAGTTAGGTTTGTTAAATCAGACTTATCAAACACGTTTTGCAAGGTTACATAGAGTTGGAGCCGTAGTATAATTTGATCCCGACCACTGTTAGTCAGAAGGAGGCTTTCAAAAAAACCCTGGCACTGAGCAGACTCAGAGAGTTGACAAGACTGTGTCCTTTCTTTTTTGTGGTGAATTCCTCCTCCTCCTCCTCCTTCTCACACATATGTCACACTGGTGTGTTTTGCCCAGCACTTGGGTAGAGGTCAGCACAGGGATTACCCAGCACAGCAGATCTAGGGCTCTTAGACTATGCGGTACTGTAAATGGCAGCGATACAAGACCCTGCAGTCAGGGTGTTTGGGTTTTGGGGCTTTGGTTTGTAAGTTCTGCCTGCTGGGCAAGTGGAGGCTTGCAGATCCTCTGCTGCAGATGGTTATAGACAGGAGAGGGGTGCAGTCATCGGCACTACCTAACCGCAAAAGTCACTTTTCTTGCTGCTTGCAAATTAGGGGACTTTCTAGGAACGGCACCTGCGCAAAGCGCACACACAGAAAACGGAGCTACCGAACCGGTGCGGATTGCCTGGGCAGCTCCCCGGGCCGTTGCCCTGCACACCCTCCCTGCCCGTCCTCTCCCCTGCACCCCCTGAGCAGGGGAAGGAGGGATTTCCCCCAGGTCTAACGCCTGCAACCGCAGGAGGAAGTTGTTCCCCAGCGCTTGCGGAAGAGATGAACCACCTTGTCTGGGCGTGAGAAGGCACGTGCGTTAAGAAACCTCAGTGTGGGGAAAGGAAGAGATGTCCGAGCCATGAACCTGGCTGCAGGGGTACTGGTAAAACAGTGTCCCTTGTTACCTGGGTCGAAAGCTGAGCATTGCCTTGCACATTTGTGCATGGTGTGTGGCACACGTGTGGCAGGTTCCCAGCTGCTTTCAGAGAGGCGTGAAGCCCCCACAGGCCGGGGGCTCCCCGGGGCTGCTGCCGCCCACCAGCCTGGTGCCGTGGCGTGTCGGCAGAGCACAGCTGTCAGCCGACTGTCCAGGGGGACCGGGCTGCATGTTTACATGAGCGATCATATGGTAACCTCTTCCAGCTCGTGGGCAACTCGCAGAGTTACCTCATCTGCAGTCGAATTACCTCATTGATGTGAAATGTAATGAGTGCAAGTCAAGAGCAAGGCAGGCTTCTCTCCGGGGCACAGCTCCCTCGGCAGCAGGCTGCGGAGGAGCGGTCCTCTGCCTGGCCGCTCAGGAAATAAACTTGAAATCTGTTAGTTTTGCAATTATCTCAATTCAAGAGGTCCCTCATAAATCGGCTGGGTTGGCTTCACAGCATGAGAGCACCATGCAGGGATGTTTGTGTGTGCACCCGTCGGATCCCCGAGTGAGGAGTCGGCTGTTCTGGCCCGCAGCCCTGCTCTTTGCAATGCCTGGCTGCCATGCAAAATCCCTGCAGCAGCACGGGGAGCAGCAACCAGGCTGTTATTCTCCACCATAGGCTAAGAGTAGGAGAGCAGAGCTCTCCGAGTGCTTGGTCTTAAGCATATATTTTGACCCAGATAGCCCCGCTTCACCTCTTTAAAAACAAACCAACAACCTATACATGTATAAATAAAAAATTGCCTGTGATGCCTAGGAATATATAATAAATTACCGGTGCTATAGGCAGGGGAGTTTATTAGCCCCTGTCAAGCTATTCACAATGTAAAGGACATACTGACCTAGAATGATCTCTTCCTTCCAATCAGCATTTAAACTGTAACAGGAGGAGAGCCAGTATTTGTGCATTGGTAAGGTTAACCCTTCGGGCTACCCTTGCAGATATTTACTCTAGGATTTCAGGAACAATCCCAACCCTGGCAGGCCATATTTTTTCCTAATCAAGCCTTTTATTAGTCAAGGAAGCTGTGAGCTGGAGGCCGCCACTTCTGAAAACAAACTTGTTTTAAATTCCCTAGAGCACACATGCACGTATGTGTTGGTGTGTGGATGTATATATTCTTCTTTTCTCTCTGGCTATTTATCATGTCCAGTTGGACACACTGTGTGAGCACAGCTGCTCTTATCTGGCATGGAGTAGCATATTAAAGGGAAGACTAAGATTACCGTTTCGCTTTATTTCATTTCTCAAAGCTTGATATACGTGTGTGTGTGTGTGTGTGTGTGAGTGCAGAGTAACAGTTGTAAGCAGTGTTCACACGCGATGTCTCCAGGCACTAGGTAAGGCACATCTGGAGTTCACAGCGTCCTGGAGATAGTTGCTGGAATCCCAGGAGCACGGGTTGGACTGGGAATGGGGCGCCGGTATCCATGGTGAGGCTCCCTATCTCACAGCGCCAGGTGTGTGTGTATGTGTGTGTGTGTGCTATTTCTTGGAAAAGCTGTCCTCAGGGGGGAAAGAGAGAAACCAGGAGAGAGGTAATTAGGAGCTACCTTGCACAACTGAGCCAGCTCATCAGGGATGGGTTCAGGAAGGATGGTGCTGGGAGCTGGGGAGATGTAGAGGTTTCACACAGCAAGCGAATGGCCATGCTGGCTCTTGCTGGCTCTTTTTTAATCTTTCCCTCTCCTCTCCTCTCCTCTCCTCTCCTCTCCTCTCCTCTCCTCTCCTCTCCTCTCCTTCTTCTTCCCCTTCCCCTTCCCCTTCTCCCTTCCCCTTTTCCCCTTCTCCCTTCCCTCCCCTTCCCTTTCCCTTCCCTTCCCTTCCCTTCCCTTCCCTTCCCTTCCCTTCCCTTCCCTTCCCTTCCCTTCCCTTCCCTTCCCTTCCCTTCCCTTCCCTTCCCTTCCCTTCCCTTCCCTTCCCTTCCCTTCCCTTCCCTTCCCTTCCCTTCCCTTCCCTTCCCTTCCCTTCCTTTCCCCTCCCCTCCCCCCTCCTCCCCCCTTCCCCTTCCCCTTCCCCTTCCCCTTCCCTTTCCCCTTCCCCTTCCCTTTCCCCTTCCCCTTCCCTTTCCCCTTCCCTTTCCCTTTCCTTTTTCTATTCTTTTTCTCTGCCCCCCCCCCAAACCTTTCTCTCTCTCTCTGTACTAGCATGAAGGGAAAGAGGCATAAGGGTAGAAAGCAGAGCTTCTGAAATAATTCCAGAAGGCTCTGTTTGACAGCATCAGTGTTAGTTGTTCTCTATCTTGAAACAAGATCCATATTCGGATCAATAGAGATTTGTGTGGGGGGAAGTGTTCCCTTTTATTTCTTTGTCAACTCAATGTGGCAGAGCTGCTGAAAAACACATGCTCTGAAAGCTGCTAGCATCAGAGTAGTTATTAAAACAAACCCTTTCTGCCTGTGCTGTGCACACTTCATCTATTTCTGTACATAGACCTAGAGCGTGGCTGCACACAGACCTACGCTGTTCCAGCCCCACATGTGGAAGAACACAACTGTTTTGCTTGGGGAGGTTTGGAGGCTCCTGAATCCTGCCTCAGCTTCCCAGCACCCCACAACCCAATGGCAGCATGGTGCTGCCTTAAGCTCCCAGCAAAAATTGGGTGAATATGGCTCATAATCCAAGCTTAAGTGGATTTATGGGGTGAAGAGGCAATCCTCCTTCTGTGCTCTGTGCTTCACAGTGCTGCTTGGAATGAAAATTGATGCATGATTGTTTCAAACCTTCCCTCTGCTCCAAGCCCTGCATCATACTGGGAAACAGTATGTCAAGCACTGGTCCTTGTGAAGCACTAGGCACCATATAACATCAAAATCTGATACAGGATCAGACTGGGAAAGGCTTATCTTAACTAAACTTTAAGTAATGGACATTTAAGTAATGTACATTTAAGTAATGTTAACCAGTGGCTTTCTCTTTGAATTTTGCTGCTGCCTTTCAGGGAGGTTACAGCTCCATGGGCTGGGGTGGGCACGAGGCTTCCTTCTGAAAACACAGTTTTGAACTCGAGGAATTATGAAAGGAACCTGCAATTCTCTCATGAAGGTGAAATTAGAGAGAGAAAGATATGACTCATTGGTGGGGCAAATTGAGCCTGCCAGCTGGGCTTCATTCAGCTGAAAAATATGCCCCCGTGGCTGCAGAGAAGCCAACCAGAACTAACCAGAGGGGTGCAAATCTTCCAGTCAAACTGCAAATTGGGAACAACAAAGCAAATCATTCAGGTAGAAGGCATGCAAAATGCAATTGGTTCTCTTGCGCTTTACCTTGAATGGATTAAATCTGGCACTCAGTGCGCGAACCCACAAGCGCTTGAACGGTAGTAAGCTGGCATAAGGCTGGCTATAATTAGAAGTGATATCTGCTCAGAATTAAAGTGCCAAATGTGCCTTCAGGTGTATTCATTCTCCATCTTGCTTTTTAGTCCAGGCCTGACACATTTGGGATTCTTGCCACAGGAACTGTACCAAATGACTCACTCACAGTGGTAGCCGTGTGCTGAAGACTGTGTCCTACAGAATCAGTGGGCCTGGAGTTCAACATGATAGGCAAAACCTCAGGAGATTGACATATGGTCACTTGGCTCAAATAAGGTCCTTCAAACTTGAAAATTTGTCTAAAATTTTCTTTTCTTTCTTTCTTTCTTTCTTTCTTTCTTTCTTTCTTTCTTTCTTTCTTTCTTTCTTTCTTTCTTTCTTTCTTTCTTTCTTTCTTTCTTTCTTTCTTTCTTCCTTTCTTCCTTTCTTCCTTTCTTCCTTTCTTCCTTTCTTCCTTTCTTCCTTTCTTCCTTTCTTCCTTCCTTTCTTTCTTCCTTCCTTTCTTTCTTTCTTTCTTTCTTTCTATTTCAACAGCTGTGGCTTTTCTTGACCAGTCCCTATGTTATTTCATTCTTTTTCCTCTCATTCTTCAATGTCATTTAATCTTGGTGTGCTTGGACTGTCCCCATTCTCAAATTCCTCTTACTACCAGGAGGCACCACAATCTCTCTGTTTTCACTTGACTCGCCAACAGCATCTGAGGTTTTATAGCCCCTCTGAAGACTCAGCTGTAAAGACTGGAATGCTCTGTGCTAATTTTCCTCTGGTTATTCTCTTGGTCTCTAGTGTAATAAGGTCTGCAAAACCACTTAGGAGCTGCAGAATTGAGCTCTGCAGAGCCTAGCTACTAGGTCTTCTGGTGGAGTCTGCAGCCCAATGGCCACAGCTAGGCAGCCATCAACAGGAGGAGATGGATGGGTGTTTGGGTTCTCCGGCTGGAGAAGGAAATGGAAGGAAGCTCAGCACCCCCTCCCTCATGGAGAGGCTAATTTTTCTTTTCCAGAAAAACCCATGGGTGTGGGGCTGGTAGGAATTGGTTGTACCTTCAACATAGTAGGAAGTGGTTGGTGCTGTGTGCACCCAGACAGGGGATTTAAAATTTTTTCCTGTTCCACCAACAGAATCCATCCAAGCAGATGTTTGCTCAGTCTGCCCTTCAAGTTGGCCAACCTGATTTTACCAGATTAGACAAAATAAGATGAGAAGTTCCAGCATTTTCTAAGCCTAGGCATCTTTTAACACCTGTTGGTCTTTTAGAAACCATTTTATGGTTTCTGTAGCAATTTGTGCTGTCATGCTTGGCATGTTGGGAACAGAAAGGAAGACCTACTCTTCACACAATTCCCCTCAGATCAGATTGATAATATGTATTGAATGATGTTGCTTGAATCGATGCAAATTGATTGAGGGCCTCAGAGCATCTTGAAGATAACAGGAGAAGAGATACCAATTTCCTGAAGGGATTTTCATGGCCATTTTTCCAGTGCTGCACATCTTCAGCCCAAAAGGAAAAACTTGCAGGTCTTTAGAGAGGATGACACATGTTGGCTTGAAATTGAGAGCTCTGTGTGAGACAGGTAACGATGTTCCCTGAGTACTGTTATCCCTCTTACTTCTTTTAACTCCTGTAACTGCTAATAAATTACGTTGACCATCAAGGAGTCAGCAGGGAGTCTTAAAAAAAGCCCCAAGTTGGTTGTCTTAATGGGGAAGTGGGGAGGGGAGAGAAGAAGGGAGGGATTTTTAATGGAGAAAACAAATAAACACCAAGACATGGAGCCATTTATTTTGCAGCCTGATTGTATGCGAAGCCAGAGAACCCAATGAGCCAAGCTGCCCTCACTGCATTTCTGTCCATCTCCTCCATCCTGCTCATAGTCAGAAGCAGCTCACATAGCTGTCTTTGTGATAAAGCTTACAAGCAAATTGGACAGGGTGTCAGGCTGGCTATGAAATATGACAAATTAACAGCCGAGGCTGCTACTGCCCTGGTTACAGACACTTCATTTAGAAGTTATCATGTTACTGGATGCTTTCTGTAATTTGTGATGATACTGATTGTGATGAATTGCAAGATTCAGGTAAAAATTTCATCCCATTCCTGAAGCTGAATATTAAGGGAGGAAACGGTTGTCAATACTGTGCCACTTAACTCCAGGCCCCAAATGAGAAAAGATCTCACAATAACAATAAAATTCTCAGTCACTGAGCAATGTAATTAAATTAAGCTAATTACATTACAATTAGCAAATCTTTAATTTATTTTTAATGCACTGATTAAACATTATGTGGTAACCATAAAGCTTTCTGAGCTGTAATCCTGTTGGGCAAGCACTGACACCAACCTGGGGTCATTGCTTGGTGCTAGAGCATTTCCTGAAGTAATAAATAATTGCTTTTTAGATCTAGCTTGAAAAGGTTTCCATACAAATATTTCAGGCACATAATTTATTCCCTTCCTTCCCTTTACCTTGATGGCCGATAATGGAAAAATGAATGCTACACATTCTAGTCCACTCCGTTTGTACTGTGGATTATTTGCATGCTTGTTGGATTGTTTATTTTTTTAAAGCTGGCAGTTATCGCAAAGGAGCCAAAGGAGTCCTTATCAGGTGATTCACTAGTGGTTTATTGGACATTCTTCCTCATTTCTGTAGGACTGCCTGTGAGAAAGGGCTGGCGAACATGTCTCCTTGCAAGCCGGGCATCCCAAGTGGGGTTGCGTCTCAGACCAGATAAAACAGGGAAATTAGGCACGTTAAATGTTACTGAAAGGAAATTAGAGATCTAAGTGTAAAGCACCCTGAAGCCCATTTTTGGCTCCCATCTGGCCTTACAGGCACTTGGATTGCGCAGGTGCTTCAGTCTTTGTTATTAAAGTTCCTGAGGCCTCTAATGCCACTTCGGCGTGCACCTAACCAGTGCTTCTGCCTCAACCAGGCTGTACAGTGGGGCATTTAAGTCGGATTAGAAACCATGAACAGTGTGTTCATTTATTTATCTTGTTGCAGGGCTCGGTCTCACAAGGACACTTTGAATCTGCCTGCTGAGCTCTGTCAGGTCTAGTCCTTCTTTGATCATTAGGCCAAATGTTTCTTCTTTCTTACCATGTTTTGTCTTTCTTATCCATCAAATATGTACATTTGTGTATACATCAAAAATATACTATTTCCTATAAAGCATGATTGCTTTGGAAAGAGCGGGGAAGTGTGGTCTTTCCACCCCAAAACCCCATATCAACAGCGTGGCCGAGAGCTCTCTGCACAAAGAAGCAAAGGGGGCAGACAGCGCGGTTTGGGTGGGACTATTTAACTGTTATAAAAGATGGAAGATTTCAGTGACATGGGTTCTCTTTTGACCACCCTGTGACCTTGCTCAGTTCTGCAAGAAAGAGGCTTCTTTCTTAAAGAGGCATCCAAAGTGGGAAAACGCACAATGCAAGATAACTCATTGCTGGGGAGAAGAGGGACTTCAATTGCACCCCTACCCAGGGTCATCCTAGAGGTAGGCTACGATGGATCCTCTCTCAGTTTGCTACTTTTAAAGTGCAACCTGCAGAGCTAAGCAGATCAGGGCCAAATGCTATGATCTTAAAAAACCCAGTGCCCCAGCAGTGGGTGCACTTCCCCCGTCTTCTGGCTGAGGCGAGGGTGAAAAGGGTGCAGGAATCAGCGCATCCCCAAACCCCGCCTGTCCTGCACCACTGTGCCCACTGAGCTGATGCCTGCCGAGCTGGAGCTGAGCTGTGCTGTGCGGTGCCATGCTGGTACCGGCTACACCCTAGTGAGTGAGAAGACAGATTTTTGTCCTGTGTCAGCTTTACTGATGTAAAGCACCTACCCAGCTCCTGGGACATGAGCTATTATCTCTGCAGGGCTCTCTGCTGCTCAGGCTAGATGTATCTACTCCCCTGCCATTAGCTCCATGCTCTCTCTATGGCAGGCACTAAGGCACAGACATAGACGAGTGTTGTGTTGTAGCTTTTTTTGTTCTGGTCCCTGATGCATAAGGACCAGATGTAATTTGTTGATGCCCCTTGAGCTCTACGGGTGACTCAGGAGTGTGGGACTGGCCTCTACCTGCTTTTGGCATCGGTGAGAGGCAGCCATTCCCTGCAGACAAATTAAAGCATTGCCGCCACGCTAAACACACGGAAAGGAAATGGCTGAGCTGGAGGAGCAGAAAATAGAGAGGACTTAAAACTGTGGACATTTGGGGCCTTTTTGCCTGTTTGCAATTTTACAAAATTGCTCTGTTGGCACTGAATATTATTTAAAAAAAAATAATTGAAAAATGTGGGTTTTTTACATCTTACAGATAAACAGCAATGGTTCAGGGCTCGGTACGGAGTGGCCTGCAGTCCTTGTTTTGTTTGTGTGGGACCTCAAACAACTGCTGTGTTTATTTTTTCCTGATAATCTCTCTAATAGCACAGAAAAAGAAGGCACAGATTGTGCTTTTTTTTTCTTTTCTTTTTTTTTTTTTAGATTTGAAATAACTCATGTTTCTCTTCTGTGGAATGAATTTCCCAACCATAATACCGCACGTTGAGTGTATCTGGAAAGGATGCTGCCTTGTTCGATGAACTGAATTGTGCACACAGTTGGAGACTCTGACAGTGCCAGCACCAGTGAATGCAAGTTGCATAAAAAAGAGGCAGCATCATTCATGACACTAATGAACAGTCCTTCCTCGTCTATCAGAGAAATCTTTCCCAGGGATAGTGATTCTCCTAGCATTTTCTTAGCCATAAAAGAAGAGATTGTGTTGGGTGTTTGTGTATGAAACTTTCAGGAGGATTCTTAGGCTGGGAACAGAAATCAATGTTTCTGTGATACTGTATTGGCTAAATACTTAGACCAGAGAAAAAAGATTTTGTTCTGACTGCACAGTGAACTTCTTGTTTCGCTTTGCTGCTACAAGATTGTGAAAATAGTGTGAAATTTAAGGGGACATATTTGATTCTGAGCAAGTCTGCCAGCAAGTTCTAGTCATTTATTGCAACATGATGTACCTGGTTCACTTGTATAATCCTACAGCTTTAAGTAACTGTAACTTCATTGATTTCACTGGAATCTCAAGAGTAAAAGGGGAAAATTGGTGTGGCACAGCAGTGATTCAGCTTTAATGTATTTCCTCATTCTTCTCCAGGTATTTATTATCCTTTAAGAGACATCCACTTTAAATCTTTCTTATTACTTGAAAAAAGTCCCCTAAGATATGAACATCCCCAATGCACATAGCAGAAGGGTCTCCGGGGATCTATTCTACAACGTGGCAATTAGACAAGATCTAAACCAGGGGCTTGATCACAACAGCGATTAAGGGAACGATTCTTTCTTTAAACTACTGAAATAAAAGCTAAAGCATAGGTGCAGTTTTCTCAGAAAGGTATGATTTGCCTTGCATAGCTTTATTAGAATTGTTGAATAAATACGGCCTGTACCTACTTATTTACCAGCATAAATTACATCAGCCCTTGTCAGTGTAACCCTACTACTGTAGACGAGACCTCAAGCCACAGTTCCAGCTATTTAATTTATTTTACTCTGCCCCTTAAATATTTTGCACCTTGACTTTTTTTATATTTTTTTTTTTCCTTTTTTTCTTTTTTTTTTTTAAAGGCACATGCCCTTTGCATGCATTTCTGTGCAAGCCCAAATAACACTTACTAGGCTTTTCCTTCTTTCACTCTGTAATTCTCTAATTTCCCAGTACTTTGTGAGTGGCTCCAGTCCCGCAAAGTTAGATCCCAATCCACACTCATTTGTGGGTCATCACACCAGTTTTAATGGCCTACGAGCTTGTTCTAAGCTTTAAATGCGTGCATGAAGCATTTACAGGAAACTCATGCAGATAGGTTTCTGTTGGAGATTGTGCTAGCACCATAATGATTTGTATTATAGCAGAAAAAGAGTTTGAAGCTTGCCTTTTGGTTAGAGAGGAAAAGTCAGGCCTTTTACCATTGACAGCACCCGTCACCTGGCTTTCTCCATTTCCTCAAGACATGCTAGAATCTTCGCAGAGATGGATTTAAATTAGAAATAAATAATAAAAAAGAGGTCTATATCATAAATGAATGGTTTGATATGCCTTATTTAAAGAAGCATATTTTAGGACTGACTATGATTAGGTTATAGGCTACTTTTCTTTAAAGTAAATTTGCTACATACTGTGCATTAGTATCAGGCATGAGGCTTTTATCACTGGAGGAAATCTCTTTAAAGGACCAGAGCAAATCCCTCACATTGGTGAAGTATCTATAATTCTTGATCTCCCACGCATGACTGATTTCCACCGGAGTGAAGCTTTTGTGATCCATGCATTAGCAATAGCCAACTACAGCTACAGTAATTAAGTGGTTTAAATCCACCATCCTATATAGATCCACTTTGATTGCTTTCTCCACTTACCGTTCTTGTTAGTAGACTCCAGAAATTAACACTTTGGTAGACACTGGAAAAAGCCAGGTTGTGCTTTCCCAAATTTCTGCTGTAATATGGACCCTGTTAGAAAACAAGCTGTTGATTGGCATCGAGTTTGCATTAATACAGTAATAATATTTATGCTCTCAATAACTGCAAATTACAAAGTGTGATGCCAATTCAAGCAGAGATACTATTTGGTGCTATTTTGTTGGCAAGTTTTTGTTAGTTCATTGGGTTTAACGGAATCAAAGGGCTGCTCTGAGAAAAAAGGATGAAGCAGCTTTCGGTGGGTAATACACACAGGTAGGCTAGCAGGTTGTTTCAAGTTGTGCCCTCATTCTCTGACCAGTAAAGGCAATTGCTATGACTGGAAGCATATTGTCTTGCGACATGGGACATCTTTGTTGAAACTGGCCCTTGAGATTTTGTCTCTCTGCTCTGTCGTGTCACAAGCCAAATAAGTGAAAATTGCTGTTGTTTCTCTACAGATCCCACAGTCTTGCAGATCAGCTTCATGTCTAGAGGAAAATAATGTTTTCGGTCTCCAATATGTTTGTTTACAAAAGACGGTAAGTCTTATCTTTCTCAGTCTTTCACAGGAATGTGAAAGCTTAAAACCCACTTCTTTTTTTCTTTTCCCCTCCTTTGTTCCCCAAACCCTGAGCTTTTCACCTGGGAAACCCTTCTAGGTCAAAGCTCCTCCTCTGAGACCGTATGACCTTTAAAGGTGGGCTTGAACCTTTTTTATGCAGCTGCTCTGCAATACAAATGAACCTCAAAGCTTCAGCAGCCAGACAAAGAAGAGGTCTTTAACCCACACAGTCTCTGTAAGGGGGTCATTTATGCTTAAATGACCCCTAATGGGCAAGTGATGAGTACTGTTCAGCACAATATTAATGGGCAGGCAGGAGCACAGAGGAAGGGGTAGGATGGATGCTTGCATGTTTCCATACCTTACAAAGCAAAAAGGGGTGGGCAAACTTACCTACTCCTTTCCAAAACGAGAGCCAATAGCATCTGAGTGCTTCAAAAACGCTGTTGCTTTTGTCGATTTATTTCAATGAAATGAAGTCTAAATTCACATTTAATTAGATAAGTTTAGATTTATTTGGATTGCGTACCCCAGCTGATATGAAGGTGAGGAGAAGTAGAAAATTTACTTTATTTCCAATGATCTGATGGCCATTTCCATGGAAACAGAAATGGAAGCAGGAACCAAACATAAGCAGCCACAGCCCTGGTTAATTGCCCATGGCTGCTTTCTGTTTCCACTTCTATAGTGCTGAACTCTATGTTTTCTACTGACCCTATTACTATAAAATGGTGTGTGTGGGAGACTGGACTGTTGAGGGGAGACTGGACATGGGAAGGTGGAGAGGGAAAGATCTGAGAGGCAGCGTGTAGGTTCTCCCGACTGACCAGTGAAGAAATCGCCTCTAAGGTTTGTTTTACTTGATTGGGAAAAAAAATCGAGGAGTAGCATCAGCAAAACTAATTTTAATTAAGTTATTGCTATGAGCCTGGTGGTAAAACAACTCTTAATGATGATCGATGTAAATCTGGAATTGCTCCATGGAAGTCAATAGCAGTCTAACAGGTATTAAGAACAGGCTCTGGCCTTTAATGAGAAATGCAAAAAAATATTAGCAGAAGGTATGTTTCTGCAGCTGCTAGGGTTGTGACCAGAGTAGTGTAAGGAGACAGATTTTCTTGACTGGGCACACTTTGAAAGGCCTACTGTGCAGCACAGGTCTAGAGGCAGGCCATCGTATTCAATGCTAAAATGAAAGTTGAGCATGGGAAACAAACCACAAACAAAACTACTTCCAGGCAGCGAAACTGTTGTGTTTGTTCATTAAAGTAATCAAGCACCTCTACACTCTCAAATTTGGCCGAAAACCAGCAGCAGAAAACAACATTACAAACAATAGTCCCTGTTCTTGTTGTTTCCAAAACTAGACTAACAGGAAGCAATGATCCCCAGAGGTTCAGCTGCATGGAAACCAAACCAGATCTCAGGCCTTTTGAGGTTTACCCATCTCTCGTAATCATGTTGGCGACCGTCCTGTAACAGATTTCGTGCTGATACAGAGCAGCTCATTCTAACGTAAGCAAGCTATAAAACAAAAGACTGCTGTTCAGAAGAGTGTGAAATGGCTGGTGTAACAAAAGAGGTGTTTGAGGTTTTGTCCTTTTGTTTTGTTTTGTTTTAAATGCTTTGTGGAATACCCCAAATAATTCAGCATTGCTTTTCAAAAAGGGAAAATACAGAAAAACAGGAGGGGAAAAAAAATAAAGGTCTGTGTTATAAGATGGATGTCCTTAAGCTTTGGGAAAAGGTAGGCTCGAATCATAGCAACTTCTTCCTCCTGGTCTCACACCCCACCACTATTCCGTGAGAGTCTGCGAATGCTCAGTGTCTGCCACGTGAGGACTCCTCATGCTACTCTCCCTTTCCACAATGCCCTTTGGCGTAGTCACTACCTTCCTTTGCATGTTAGACTGAGATCCACCAACTGGTAGGAGGTGATGATGGAGTTATTCATCAAAATATTCCACCAGCAAGCATCGAAAGGAGAACTGCCAAAGGCGTACAAACCTTCACAAGCACTATTCCATCAGGATGCACTGTGGTTTTGAAATGCACTTAACTTGAATTTTCTTCCTCAAATAAATCTTTTCACTCCATTTTAACACTGCCTGGGATATCATGGAAAAGGAATGGTGATTTTAACCCGGGCAATTTGTTCATAGCTTTTGGAAGAGCTTTCCCGATTGACTCATTTTATATTGCTTGATAGATTGAGCGAGAATTGTTTCAGGTGCGCAGAGTCAAAAGATCAGATGTAAGTGGTGAGGGACGTCTGACTGCAGCTGGAGTGTGGACAGGCCAGATGGCTGTTGAGGAAGGAGGTGGAAACCTGGGGAATTCTAATGATGAGAAGCTCTGAAAGAGTCCTGGGACTCAGAAAAGCTAAGGTTTCTGGGAGGTTTAGCAGTCAGCCTCCATGCAGCCAGTGCAGGACATTCTCACACATTCAGTTGCATTTTATGGTAGGGCATAAACTTACAATCCGTGGCACATGCAGGGAATTAAAGGCAGAGCAAAAAGTCAGCTCGAACACAGTGCTCATATTTTGAAATGGCACTAAGCCTAAGGAGGAGAAAGGAACATCAGTTTTACCGATTTCCACAACTTCCAAGATGTCCAGCTTAAAATCATAAGTAGCTCTGACTAAAAGTCTGTATTTACAGATGTCCTGGTTTCAGTCAGGATAGAGTTAACTTCATTTGTAGCAACTGATGGAATGCTGTGTTTGGGAGTTAAAATGAAAGCAGTGCTGATAACACCCTGATGTTCTCAGTTGCAGTCAGACAGTCAAGGACTTTCTCAGCTTCTTCGTATTTCTCTATTCATAAGAAAGGAGGGGCGAAGCCAGGACAGGTGACCCAGATGGGCCAAAGAGAGTATTCCATGCCAATTACGTCCTGCCCAGGATAACGGGGGGCTGAGGGGAGGAAGAAGAGGGGAGGTGGCGGGACACGTGCTTCTTGGGGGGACGGTCGGGTTCTGGGACAGCTCTGGGTGGTACGGCCTGAGTTGTGTGGTTCGGTGAGAAACTGCATTGTGTATCAATAGTTTCATATTCTTTTGCTCTAAAGTCCTGTTAGCATTGTTATATTTTATCTTTCTGTTATCTTAGTAAACTATCCTTATCCCAACCCACGGGCCTCTTAATTTCTTGGTTTTGGAGTTATTTGCCCCTTCCTTTCCTTTCCCTTGTTTCCCCCTCCCCCTTTTTCCCTCTTCCCCTGCTCTTTTACTTTAAGAGCAGGCAGCTGCGTGGATCTCGGCCCACAGCCGGGGTGAAACCACGACAACAGAAGATAAAATCACACAGAAAAACCTAGACCTCTGTGTGCCAGAAAGCTCATTCTCCAATTTCTCACACCTTGCATTACCATGCTGACATGGTGGTGGCCTGCCATCCTTTTGCACAAAGGTAAAAGAGTCTTTGTGGCATAGGGGAAAATCAGGCTCTGTGTGCAGATACCTTAGTTCTGTGCTATACTTTGCAGCAGAGAACTATCGTTTGCAGTATGGTTTTCTGCAGATTTTGATTACCCACATACCAGTGGTGACCCTAAGCAGGGTGCAGTGAAGATGGGCTCTGACAAGTTATGGCAGTCACATTCCTAAGTGAGATGGAGATATGGGTTGCGCTCTCTGCGGCACATGCCCCCTGCGTCTGACACTTTTTGTCAGATGCCTCCCACCCCTGTTTTGCCCATGGCTTTGCTCAGCAGACACATACACAGATCAGCATTCCAAAGTAAAGGCGGGGGATGACTTCACTGTGTTCTAATGTCTGTTGCACTTCAAGTGTCAAGCACCACGGTTGTAGCTTTGGGGTTGTATTGAGCCCAGAAACAGATTCAGCTTTGGTCCTTCCTCACATATTCAATGGCCATTTTCCGTGGTTCCTGCAGGTAAGAACACTGCTTCACTCTCACGTGCTTCAACTTCTGCTGATAAATATAGAAATTCCTCATTTTTTCTACTCCAGCACTAATCCTGGAAGAAAACAAAACAAAATAAACAAACAAAAAAACAAAAAGGGGAAAAGAAAAAGGACTACAAAAGTTAGAGCTTTCCATGGGAACCTGCCTGTAGCATCTGGTGCCTAACATGGAAAGCCCAGCAAGTTCTGTCATCTGGTTCAGTTTCTGGGAATAAGAATGGTACAAGGAAAAGGAAAAGGTCTAATCCATGGATTTCATGCAAGTGGGAAGGTACAACTTAAAGACTTACTTGACTTCCTACATACTTATCAAATATTAGAGTCGTAAAATACCTTGTCTCTTAGTGGCCAAGCAGTTAAGATATTATTGAACTTTAGACTGTAATACTCAAACATATCGTAAGAGGCCATATTGAATGAGTCTGGGTTTTTTTTCCCCATCTTTTCACAGTAGCTGCTTCTGCTTTGTTCTATCATATTAAAGGACAGGAAGACTTTCAGAGCATAGAGCTCCCAAAACAGGAGAGAGACTTGATTTCAAAGTGAAGAGCAGGTAACTGCCAGTACAGGAGCCTGCAGGTTAATTGGGTACCCTGACCCAGACAAAACTCAAAAGAGAGAGCAGTTCAATTCTTTCATTTTGTACATGAAAAATTGCTGTTTGTGTTGCACGGAGTTCAGTTTAATCAGCCCTGTGAGCTACTGTGGTATCATGAAGTGGATCACCCCTTCCCAGGAAGGAGGAGGAGAGCTATGGAGGAGACCCATGAGAATTAAAAGATGGTAACGTAAAAAAAAAAAAAGAAAAAAAGAAGTGAAGTTAGTGATTTGAAAGGCACCAGATTAGCAGCACAGGAAATGGCCTCCTTTATTTAATCATACCTAAGTGCTTTGAGATAGATGCTTACTCCTTTTATCTTGATGTGTAGCACAGCTCCATGATGGGCACAGCATCTGCTGGGGCAGCTGTGTAGGAGAGATAGGGGTCAAGCTTTAGGTAAACCCAGCCGGGCCTGTCAGCAGCACGAAGCGGATAAGCACAACGTTGTTCCTCTGCCACCGTGTCCCTTATCTACACATCTCGAGGTCAGCTTAGGAAAAAAAACTGCAAAGGAAAAAGGTGTTTTAAGTGGTGTGCTGTAGCAGATTTGCAGCTGAAGAGCTAAAATAAACTGAGACTTAGTGCTACCTAAACACTTTGAGATGAAAGTTGATGACCTTCCTTGGACTACGTAGTTTCAGAGGACTGTAAAAACCAGGTATCTGGGATGCCATGAACACGGCCTGTGCTGTGGTCTATCCATCTGCTCTCCCCTTAGCTGTCTCATGGACAGTCTGCTAAGACCAACTGCCTACCTGGTATCTGAATCTCAGCATCCTCTGGAGGGTACAATCCAGCCATGGCCACCCATGTGTCTACAGACTTGTAGTCTGAGGATAGGGTAAGGACTTGAGCTGACACTCAGAATTACTCTGTAGGATCACCAGTAACAGCCTGTGGTCAGAGCCCTTAATTTCTGGTAGATTTAGGTGGTATGAGTTCACCCTGAGCAAGGATATTACCACTTGGTCAAACAACATTGTTAATTCACAAAGACTAGCTCAGAAGTGGTGCCAGAGTGATGTCTGACCGCTGTGACACCCAGACTAAGGATGAAGGCCTGCACGATGAGATAGAGAGACTTAGATGGGTGCAAGACAGCTGTGGACGGTCTGGAGCTGAATTCAGGGACAGTGTGTGTTTCTTGGCTCCACTGGAGTGAAGAGGCTTTCCGCTAATGGGGTGTTTTGTGTGTTTTCCCCACAGGTGGGTGAACATGAGGAAGGGGGTGTAATACTGGAGGATAATAAGACAGCTTGACTCCCAGGCATGCGTTACGAAATCAGGTATATAGGAACACGTTTTTACGTAGAGTAACAATATAAAGTCTTTATCTTCAAGGAGTGGTTAATGGTTCTTACCTACATATCTTCTTCAAAGGATCTTGCTGACAGATTTGCTTTTGGCAGAATCTGCTCTGCATTTGGAAGCGCACCTACTTCTTCCCTTCCCCCTTTCCACTTTGCCTTGTCAATCTCTTTGTGAACTGCTTCCAGATCCTGTCCCTGGAGCAGGTCAGAACTTGTTGCCTCTCACCTCTCCTCCCCCGAGGAGCCTGAGAAGCATTTGTAAGCATGCTGTTGCTCTTCAGGTCTGTATGAGAGTGGATCTCACTCAAGGTACATATATCCAAGCGTGGATTTTTCAGAACAGCAGCAGCTTTTAGCTGTCTGCTTCTCTGCTTAGTTAGTCAAGGATAAGAAAAGGGCAGGTGTGATGTTGCTCTTCTTTGATTTCCTCACCTTCAATGGCTATCGGTGGCATGAAAATAAAAGCTAGAAATTGTCCCATGTGCTGTTTGTAATGAACTTTGTTTTTGTCAATTCTTGACCAAAAGGCAAGAAACCCCCCTCCAAAGAGCACAGTAGGCTGGAGGCAGTCTGTTCCAGGATCAAACAATTGTATGAAAAAAATCCTGCCATTTGGCCCCCTCATAAACAAGAATATCTTTATAAGATGCCCAGCAGTGGCAGTTACCCATCTAAGAATGCATGGCATTCAGATCACATAAATATGCACATCTCTATGCATCCCATTAGTTGTTGCTAATTCTTTCTCAGCCTATGGGGCTAATGACTAACTCCAGATCAGTAAAATCTTGGTTCCCTGTTGGCAGATTTCCTCTATTGCAAATGCTTCTATTCCTGTGGGCATCATAATGATTCCAACACCCCATAATTAGATCTCATGCCAGCCTAATGTATGTGAATTTGCCTTATGGATTTAGTCTGCAACCTCATTAGCTCTGAGTCAAGTCAGTCTGTTCTCAGATAAGACAGATAGACAGGAAACTCTTGGTGCCACATCTTGTTGCAGAACTGGCTTGGCGGCTTGAACATAAAAATACATGGGAAAGCTTCTCCATGATAAGGGCCTTAATCACAGCCGCGGCACTAACACATCAGAGCTAATTTTTTTACCACCTTTGTAGTCAGAGATCTTGGGCCCAGGAACTATGTTATGAAATTGCATACAAATTCCCTGGAGGCGGGCGGTACGGAAGTGGCCTGAACAGCATTCTGATCTCAAACCTCTGCAGGATGACTCTTCACAGAGTCCCGACAGATGTATATTGAGAAAGACCCTATCTCCTTGAAGGCTTCACTCTCAGACTTGAATGACATCTGCCTGGGTAATCCAAATGGTCCTTCATCTTCAGGAGCCTAAAAAAAAAGCAGCAGCCTCCTGAGGGGGCAGTCCATAAGTAGTAAATATGGACTCTGAATTTGAAGGCAACAGTGGGAAGACTCCAGAACAGAGTTGTTCACCTCCAAGAGTAAGAGCTTCTGCTTCAAAGCGGCCCAGGTCCAGCACTGTTATTGGATTGTTTTTCTCCTGCTGAGCCCTGTATTATTCCTTTCCAGTAGCTCCCCTGATTCCCAGGGTAATTTGAAAGATCAAAAAGAGACAAAGACATGATCATTCTCCAGCTCTGTACTGGCCAAGACAGTTTTGGCTGACAGACTTAGTACAGATGGTCATCAGCCTCTGATCCAGCTCCTGGACTGCCTGGACCTGATCTCACAGCCCTGCAGCCAGACACTCTGTCCAGACTCAGAGTCACTGCACCTGACGACACTGCTGTTGCTTGGCTGAGTAGCACCGAGAGACACAGATCCCGACATCTGTAGGGATCCTGACACAGTGTAGAAAAAACATGGGAGGAAATATATTTGTCCAAGTGGAGAAAGTTTTCTTTATAGGCAGTCCAAAAGTGACTGATCTGACCTTGCTACCAAAGGCATTTCTCTGTATTTAGAACAAGCTGTCTTTGTTCATCTTGGTTTGAACTGATCTGCACATGCCACCTGCTTATTTAATTATTCTTGGTCTTTTCTGAGAGCTCTTGCCCAGCATCCAGAGACAAACCTTTGGCTTTATATCTAGAATTAACATCCCCAAGACTCCTAAAATATCTCGTGGAATATTTCTTACATGGCTTGCATATTACCTCATTTTCAAGACACCTTTCTAGCAGCTATCATCTAAACTACGCTGCTGATCCCAACTCTCTCTTCTAAAGTTTTCCCTCTAAATTCTGTCATCTAAACTATTCCTGAAGCCAGGTTTGATACCAGAAGATAAGACCCCTGTAAAAAAGTGACAACATCACACTGGTGTCAGCTGACTGGTGATATTCTTTCTTCCAAGACTACCTCAACTTTCTTTATCTACTTTAGAAATGAACCTAAATCCAAGATTTGGCCAGAAGACTACTGAGTACCACTCCCAAACAAAATTTTTGTGACTTCAGTCCATGTTCTCTGACTGAAGCTGAAGCAGAGTCTAGTTATTTTGGTCTTCTGTCCAACATTTTAGTGTCATCTGTGTTATTTGGGTATTTTGGTAAAGGTGGTGCACCTTTAGGAGCATCCCAAGATTGTGTGTGATTTCTGCAGCTTGAATGCTAGGAATAGTGTCCCAAATCTGGAGTTTCCAGCTTTGCTCTCAACTAGTATGATTGTATTTTCCTAGTATTTATGGAAGACCTGCAACACCTTCTGAAAATGCTATTTCTTAATTTTTTCTCAGTTCTATTAAAAAAGGTCTAGGCCTTATCCTGGAATAGAAGCTACATTGAGTTGTTAAACACTCAGGGGCTGTGAATCAGCTCAGCCTCTGTGTGACTTCTGCTGCTTTGATTTCCATGGAGCCACACCAGAATCAACCCAGGCAGAGGTTTTGGCCCTGACTATGTCTTCAGGGTGATGTTCAGTTCTTACACTGGTGTCTCACAGGAAAAGACATTTCAGTTACACCACCTCCCCCTTTTTTTTTAAATGTTTGCAGCTTTCTCGCTCTTTAATCTGCAAAATTTGGCTTAGTGCGTTGAGAATGATGTCACCAAACAGGAGCCTGAGCTCCAGCTGATCCTTTTGTAAGAACAGTTTCTGCTTTGGTTTAATTTATGGCAGTCGCTGAATAGCTACTTTGGTTTACCAGCTATGCACTGACAGCTACTAATAAAGGTGAATTTCATGAAGGGTATCTTTTCCTTTCTGGCAAAGGGACTTACTTTGCTCAGTATAAATGAAATCCTTTTGTTCACCGACACGATTTCCATCGAATCATTTTCCCACTGAACGCTAAATACTGGAATGGGTGAAAGTTGGACAGGGTGACTCCTTTCATTGCCTGCAAGTGAGCCATTATTCAGCCCGTGTCACTTGTCAGCGCTCCCAAACAGTAGGAGCAGTTGGTCACTGAGGGTGGGTCTCGTTGCAGGGTTTAAAAGAGTAGGTGATAGAGCTGCCCCTACCGCAGCGGTGAATTCTTCCTCAGACCTCGGTTTCCTAAGTGGGATCTGCACCGCATCCTCTGGGCTGAGCTGTGCTGTCAACTGAGCTCCATCTCTTGAGCAAAGATGGCAGAAGCTCACAAAGAGGGAAACAAGGAGGAGGCCAGGGCAATTTTATTGAACATTATGACATGTAAGTGCCAGAATACCAAAGAGCTTGTTACAGCATAGAAAATCCCCTCTGCTAGCGACTCCATTTGCGCTCCAGCGCTATTCCGTTGCAGGGCCTATAAAGCAGATTGCTAACAAAAAGGTTATTCAGAGGGTTTCTTTCAATAAACCCAAAGGTAACAAGTATCCACTGAGCAGATGTCATGAGACTGAGCTGCGCTCTGGAAAACTGCCGAGATATTTAAAAATAACGCTTTCTTATTAACCTAAGTACAATACTAAAAGTCTTTTAAAATAAAACTTTCCAGATGCCACCTGCATCTGAGATGTTAATAGGATGAATGCCAGTAAGCCCACTAATACTAGAAATGCTCTTAAGGAGCAGCTACAACTGATTGTACTGGCACAAACAAATCAAAAACTAATTTATGTATTCCTGCAGCTGCATCTCCAGCCAAAGCAGAGGCAGGAGTCAGGACCAATTCACAGCTGACTAATGTTGCCTCGTTCTTTGCAGATTTCTGGCATTTAAATGTAATTAAGATTTATTGTTTGCTAACTCGCAGGTCAGAACAAGGACTGCAATATGGGTAACTTTTTGTCTACTAGTAAAATGCCTGTTAGGAGGAATCATCAAACCTTCCAAGCAGAACATGACAGAAATAAATAACACAGTTATCCTCATTTCTTCCAACTCTTGTGATCCCAGCAAGATCAGGAAGGGCCAAGTATAATAGCACTGGGCAGTCGGTCAGGGAAACAAACTGCCCGCAGTGGTGTGGAGTACACATAGCTGAGTGCATGGCAGCACAGTGTATGTATGGTAGGCATACTGTAAAAGCTGACTGGCCTTGCTCCAAGCCAGGCTCACCTACCACCATCAGTGCTATGCCCTTGTCTTTTCTGGCCCCTGATGCCTTACAGAGGGATGCAGGAGGCAATGCAGGGCTCCCTTGCCCTCTGCTAGTCCTGCCAGGTAAATAGAGGAAGCTACCGCCACAGCTTGCCATCCTAGAAAGGAGGTCAGAAAGGGATCAGCTATTACTATAACCTGGCTGCAGAGATGGTAAGGTGAGGCAGAAGGACATGAATTAGAGACCACCGGCCTGTGGCTTCTATCATCAGCAGGTTTAGTTCATTCGTTTCCATTACCTTGGCAGAACTATACACTAGCTGACGACCAGGCCCTAAACATGCTCAGAGCCAGAATCAGCATCAGGGATGGCGAATATCTGCTTCGCGACTTGCATGGAACTGGGGTTACTACAGGTAGCATGAATTTGAAGCTGAAGGTCCCGCTGATAAGGAAAAGCCACCTAATATACAAAATCAGACTCTCATTCTTAGAACAATAGTTGATGTTTCTGTGTTCCTTACAGCTAAGAATCTCCAACCACTTCTTTTGGCGTTAATAACTGAACCTTCCCGATGCCACTGATAGTTCACCTGTACCTACAGGTAAACATGCCATGTGACTGTCACTGCTTGACAGAGGGTTAGATGGAAGCACAGGAGATACTGGATTAATTTTCCTTTTTTTTTTTTTCCTTGTACATTTCAACCAGTTGTTACTCTCTATGCAAAGACGAGACACATGTTATCCCCCTGGGTTTTCAGGCAGCCTAATGCTTGGGCTTGGAGATGTAACAAAGGAGGTTTGGTGCAGGGAATGGAGCTGGTTTGTCTCAGGTATCATAGGAACAGCGGAGTAAAGCTGCAAGCAAAGCCTAGATTTCTTTTGCTGCTACTGCCAAGCCTGATTGCTAGGGCTAGGTCTGCCCTGAATCTCTCGCAGTAAATGACTGTGAGAGATTCAGGGCAGACCTAGCCCTTGCCAAGAAACCTCTACCAAATCAGGCGTTGTGTTTCTCCACCTCCATTCTCTTAATCTTGCTCATTCTTTCTTTCACCTCAAATCTGTTCATAAGCCGAGTCCAAGATGCCAAGGAGGGACACAGGGCAGGAATCAGGAAAGCTGTACAGATCCAGTTCGTTTACCCAGCAGTGCCAGCACTGTAAACAAAACGGGCTGTCATACATCCTGGCACCAAAGGATGGAGCAGGAACATATCTGAATGTAATCACTTTCAGGAACTTCAGCAAATAACGAAGGGCTGACTAATACCAGGAGCCTCTCCCACAGTTCATTTACTGTGTAGCTCTGAGACACGCTTGGCAGACGAGAACGCACATCAAATGTTTTGATCTATGGAAGAACATTTTTCTGAATATTTTTCCAAAGATTTTTTTTCCCCTCAACTTTGTAATGTGACTCTGAAGATGGTCATGCTGTATTTTTAAAGGAGATGCTCTGTGTGTGTTTTTTAAGACCTTTTTGGAAAGGGAACGGAGGGTTGCATATTTTTTAACTCCAAAACCCAGATGTTCTTGAACAGAGAAAAATAGAATAACATACATTAATAGCTTGGAAAACAATGGCAATATTTAATTAACCTTTAGAAATGCCTAATCTGTGAATCTGCACGTGTCAGCTCATCTTTAGAACAGAGTGACTGTGTGTGCCTTTGCCAAAATCAACATGCTTGTTCGGTGGATTTCTTCCACTGGGGATTCACATGAAGAACAAAAAAAGGGGGGAAAAAAAAGAAAAAAAAAAAAAAAAATTAAAATTTTTTTCCAGTTGTTTGTCTTGAAGCTTTCATGTGATCCAGATGACCTCGTCCGGGTTGATGTAGCCTGGTGCGCCACAGATCCGAGATCTGCATGTTCAAGGCTTGGCTCTTAGCCCTTAGTCGTTGGACCAGACAGTCTGCAGGTCTTGTGGGACCATTAAAAGCTTCAGTTTAGCAAGGGGGCCGTTACCTCTTCATCGCTGATTTTCTCTCTATATATCCCTTTAGCTTGGCTGCCATCAGCAGACCCCCTCTACCTGCCAAATCCTCTCCTTTTTCAATCCTTGAAGTAGGAACACAGACTGCAACAGGGAAGAAGGGTCAGTGAATGTTTGGCTCCTTTTGGAGCGCCCCGTTTCCCATCTGATAGGAGTCCCCCGCTAAAATGGGTTGGGCTATATCCCTTCTCCAGCTGGCTCCCAGGTCTGCAAAGTGCAGGCGGATCGCAGAGTTTCTCAGCATGCAGGAGAGGTATCTGAAGCATAAGGCTCATGGTGCATACGGGAGGAGTGGCAAGTACACCAGAAGGTGAAGAGATGGCTGGAAGCAACACTAATGCCCCTCCATCTGGAAAGATGAGTGCTGTTTAGTACGTCTGGAAAGCATTATTTCTGCAAATAGCTCAACCTCTTTCAGCTTAGAGGCAGGGATCCCAGCCTGCTGCCAAGTTTAGATCTCCCTGATGGCAATGTGGTAGGGGAGATGGTGAACAAGTGTACTAATGGCATAAAGCAGGAAAAAACAGCATCCAATACATCAGCTTAAGGTACATCAGGCATCTGCCCTTCTCCCAGAAGGCTGCCTGCGACTTCAAATTGCATTAAGACACACTTGTGTTTTATATCACGGGATCAACCCATATGATAAAAGTTTAATTGGGTGGGTGTGAAGGGGAATTTAGAAGTCGCTCAATTGATTGTTCCCAGTGATTTAGCTTCACAGGGGAGATACGGGAAAGGATCAGCTCTGATCTACTAGTGTCCCTGGATTTTGGTTGGAATTGTAGCCTTTCAAAGATCCAGCTTTAGGTGAAGCTCATGTGAAAACACTGAGAGGCGCTAGTTCGTGTTGTTTCAGAAACAAATGCCTGACTCAAGCTTGTTCACAACCTTGATTCAAATTTGTAGACCAGAGGGGATCACTTAGCAAACCTCATCAGTCCTTCAGCTTTGCAGCAAAATCAAAATCAGTCTGTAGGGCTTCTCTCTAAATATCTTTGAATGGATAGAGATGTAGGTGCAAGTGCCTTTCTTCATCTTTTAACCACATTAAGGCAACGGTCTAAAAAATCTATCAATCAGAAGCGCACTCCTCATGTGAATTGCAAGTAGGACAATTTCCAAACTCTTTCTCATCAGTGTACAGCCTGTTTTCTAATGATATATATTCATGATCAATGTGGGATGCTGTGCGTGGTAATGAACAAGTTGTAATGCAGCTGATGTGTGAGGGTCGTGTGTGTATTCTCATGGGTCACTGTTGACCAGCCATCTGATATGTGCCAAGTTTGGATGAGACACGTGGTATGCAAAGCTCATGAAGGATTTCTGAAAAAAAAAAAAAAAAAAAAGTTGCTTTGGTTTATTTACAGCAGATTTGCACCTTGCAAAAAAACCCAAAACAAAACACCAAACCCCATGAAATACAATAGATGTTCTCCTTTAGAAACATGGGTTCAAAATGTGTTTTAGAGGATTGAACTCCAGACCCTGAAATACATTTCTGGAAAAGCAGTCTGTTCTCAGACTTGGAAATAAGGGCACAAACTCCACTTTCTCAACAGTTCCAGGAGATTTTTGTCACAGTTGTGATGGGTTTGTGTATCTTTGCATGGGTTTGTGGATGTTTACCTAAATAATGTCTTTAAGATGTTTCTTTCCACATCCGTCTTCTGTATTGAATGTGAGCCTGTTCGAAAATATCTGTTGAATTTTGTGTGACTCAAAGGACTACCCATAGCTCATGAGCTGAAGTGTATGGAGGACTTCACAGGTCAAGACTGACATTTGTGTCCTTTTTTGGAGTGAGTTTAAAAATCAACTGTGGTGATTTAAAGTAACTGTATATGCAAATGTGTGCATTCACTGGTAATATATTGTAGCTTTTAATGGAAGAAATCAAAATGCAAGGAATGAGTTTGAAACGATAGCAACAACGAAATCTTTAAGTGTTCGTTTTCCTTACTTAAAAAAAACAGGGGACTTTTTCTTTTTACATTCCCTAGGCATTTTCCATAGTTTCACCAACACTATTACAAAAGTATTTGTCTTTTTCTTTTTTCCTTAGTGAAGAGTAAAAATCTCCATAAGGGTTTGTGGATTTCTTTTCAGGACATCTTTGTTTGGAGGCTTGTTTCGGGTTTGAGTTGCATTTGGGGGTTTGGGGCTTGGGGTTTTTTTTTTGTTCTTGTGTTGTTGTTTGGGTTTTTTTTTAATATCTGTACAAAGCAAAAAGTCTGCGAGCATTCTGGTAAAATATGATAGAAAATTTCCAATAATAAAGAAAAATGACTGACGTATTTTGTGAAGAATTGTTTCTGGATAAAAAGGGTTCTTTTCAAGTGAAAAGGCATGTCGTGCAAAAAATTCAATTAGTTCTAGTTTCAAGATCCCTATGGGCCATATCCTGAATAGTTATTGAGACAAAGCTCCCATTGAAGTCACTGGGCATACTTCCTGATTAAAGCCTTCAGGACTAGGTCAACTGGGAGTTTTGCCTGAGTAAGCACTTCAGGATTTGAGTGTAAACACAGCCATTGGGGAATAAATGGGTTAATACAGCAGCCTAATACATTCTCTGCATTCATAAGCTCTGCTTTATATAAGGGACGTGGAACCCTCTTCCTCCTAGTGAGGATGGCAGACATTTTATTTGCTGTAACCCACGGTGCTGGTGCCCTTTCATTCACATCACCAAAGCGAAGTTGTCTGGTCTGAGTCTTTCCCTGTTCCCCTCCACCTCTCCCCTCCGAGAGTGAACCCGCCATGCCGGTGTAAAGGCCAAACCACTTTTTTTTAATACAGTACCAAGGCAGGAATCCCCCTGCCCCCTCCCAGCCAAGCCCATTCCCCCATCCAGGCTGAGTTAGTCATGTCTGACTTCTCCTATTCACATTATGGCTACCCTTGTTGCTTTTTGGGTTTTGTTTTGCTTCCTTACTGTTGTTGTTTTTCAGCCAAAGCTGTCATTTATCATGAGAACAAGAGCAGCCATGTGTTGATTTTTCTGGATTCCTTTTGGACAGTGTCCCAGTGCTAATGAAGGCCCTTCCAAAGTGCTAAAGAGCTGGTGCCAAAATCAGTTACAGTGAAAACAATAGGGGAGTGGTGCACAGACAGCACATCTAGTGTGTGTGTGCGTGCATGCGTGTGTGAGTGGAGGGAGCACTTACAATTGTGATTTCGGTCCTCCTCCCTTAAGGATAATAAATTCGACTGAACTAAGGGGCTCCAATTCACATTTGGTCAGAGTCTGAGGCACATTAGAAATAAAAGCCGGTGGAAAAATAGATGGTAGATGTTCACACATTATGTCCTGTCTGGTCTGGATAATAACACAAAAATCAATGTTGTACGTAAGCTGTGACAATGATGATGAAGCTTCTGCAAGAGTTATAGGACCTTGAAATTCAGGGCTTTATCTCTGCTCATGGGTCATTTATCTAAAAGCCTTTTTTTAAGGACTCCTGAAAATAGGGTTTTTTAAAAAAATAATTTAAAATGTAACTCTTTAATTTGAACTACCCCCTTCTTCTCAGACTTTCTGAGCTGCTACATGTGCAATGTGTGCTAAGCCTTAAAATACCCAGCAGCGGTCATTTCACGCTGTACCGTTTACGGTAGACACACTTTTCCTGGGACCACGAAGGTGGGAGAAACCAGGCCCGGGACAGCCGGCGCAGCAGCCGCCTGTGGGCCTGCCGCCCAAACCTCAGCCAAGGCCCAAACTCCAGTGGTCACAGCACGGCTGCTGGGGCTCCTGAGCGTTTTCTCCTCATAGGAAGCGCACGGTCACCGCGCTTTCCTGTTATTATTCGTCTTGGAGGATTTATGGGTTTTATGAATCAAAACCAGCTCGGCGGCTCTGCCGCCCGGCCAGCGCTTTCCCCAGACCCAGTTTCTAGCGTTGTGCTCCATCTACCGGCTACCGGCCCCGCGCAGCCACCACGGTGCTGCCGCCGGCGGTCCTCCCCACTCAAGCGGGGTTTGGGGCGCGGGGACCGAGGGGGAAACCTTCCCGTCATCCCTCTTCCTCCTCCTCCGGGACTTCAGAGGGGTCCCACTGCCGCTGTCCCCTCGGCCGCCGCTGCTCCGCGGGCTCTGAAGTCCCTGCCCGACCCCGGCGCTGCGCGGAGGGTTCCGCGGCTCCGCTAAGCCCATGGCAGCCAAACACATTCACAGGAGTCGGTATATATGCACCTACACACACACATACGTGTCTGTATTTATATATCTTGCTGCTGGCTGGGTCCAGCCACTTTTGTTGTGTTTCTGCGGCACCCGTTCTTCTTTATTAAACCCCAAATGATTTAATCAAAAGGATGTTTACCCAACATAGCCGGGAAGGAATACTTTCATTACCAGATGCCAATCTTTCTTGCTTGCATTTCAGTTGTGAGCAAGCCAGTTTGTGTTTAGAGGCAGATACTGGTGATTTGAAAAGGCCTTTCTATAACAGTACCCACTAACGCTGCTGTTTGTTTTGAGTATTGTTCCAAAATATACAAATACATCAGATTCTGATAGAATAATCTCCATAGTTTGGACAAATCTGGCAAATGATTGAATCTACAGATCAGTTTAATTTGTAGCTCACACACACACACACACACACACACACATATATATTTTTTGCAGTAAATAAAAAATAACCTCTGACTAATTTACAGTGTTTAGTTTTAGATCCCCATTTAACACATAGTGTTACTGTAACTGTGGATTTGATTTTCGTGTTTTGTTGTCTGCATAAACATTACCTTCTGCAAGACTAGTAGACTCCATAGAGTCTTAGGCCAGAAGGGCCATTATGTTCATCTGGTCCGACCTCCTGCATAGCACCAGGCGTATGATTTCACACTGTGATTTCTTCATCTACGCAAGCAATTTGCAGCTGAGCTAAGTCGTAGGTTATAGAAAGATAGTCAGATAACACAGCCCTACGTAGCGCTCCTGACCACCTATCTGGGCTTTAAATTTCCTTCGACACATAGCACTCCAGTAGAAATTTCCCCCCATCAGAAGGTTTCTTTATGCCCCCTTGACAGCACTAAGCTATTTTAGATGTAACATTTATGCACATAAATGTTTCAGGAGAGCACTAATTTATCAGCTATCTCCTCTTCTTTCACCCTCTTATTCAAGCATTTAAACAGAACAACAGATGGTCCTTGCGGGCCATTTGCTGTGATTGGAATTGCAGTGTCCCAAAGAAGGGCGGCTTTCTTATAGCTAAAAGTGAGTGGAGGTTTCCTTACCCAAGAAGAATTTCAAATGATGCCACAATTTGCCTTGCTACAAAAGAAAGCATGTTTCCCGAAAGTTGAAGGGTGAAATCTGGAAACTTTAAAAACATCTCTCACCATATGGGCTATCATACCCTTATCATTAAAGGGGACTGAGATTTTGAAGACATGGCATAGAAAAATCCTTAATTTTATCTTGGTACATTTGAATCCTTGATTTGGAATGACTGAAATAATAATTTATTTGAAAGTAACCCCTCTTACCATTATTTCTTGCTCTCACTTGCACATTTAAACATTTCAAGGGACTGGTTTCACTTGCGTACTCTACTGATGCACCCTAGAAGCACAGGCACTACACGACCTGCAAGCTTTGTTTTCATACAAAAAAAAGGTGAGAATACAAATGTTTTCTAAAAGATTTTGTTTTAATGATCTCCTTGAATCATGCAAACAGATCTGTTGCATAGGCTAAACCGAAGTATTTCTAAAGGTCTAAATAAAGTTTATAATTGTACATGAGATTCTTTGAACCAGCTCTTGTAGATGGGATGTAGTTCTTCATGGCTGCAGAGTACTGTTACAGGCCTGTAGACCTGAAGCTTTGTGGCTTGTTTTGCTTGCATCTGCTTCCAGGGACGTCCGTGCCCAAAGGTACTTTGTGGTGTAGGCCTTAGTCACATTGTGGGCATTCATAAATCTCAGGGGGAAGCAAGTTGGGCACCTTGATCCTTCATGGTACTGGTTTCCTATTTTTTTCACTAGCTGACCAGCTAAAGTGAATTCCAGGGTATGGGCATCTTCTTAGGGGACACTTTGGCTAGATGAGGTGGTTTGGATGCACAGTAAAGTTTTGAGCTTGATGCATGGAAGGTGGTTGCGTCACCATCCCTGGATGTATTTAAAAGACATCTTAGATGAAGTGCTCAGGGATATGGTTTAGTAGAGGACAGGTATGGTTGGACTTGATGATCTCAAAGGTCTTTTCCAACCCAGTGATTCTGTGTTTCTGTGTGTGACATTCAGGACTGTTAAGGCTCCTTGTACAGCACATGAGGTCTTCTGCTGGGTTTATTTTATTCCTGTTTTATGTAAAACACATTGCAAATTCATGGTAAAAGGGAATGTAATAGAGATCTTCCTTCCTCCCTGCCTTCCTCCCCTTTAATGCCCTGGTGGCTAAGTATTCAGGGCACATTGTATTGGTATGCAAAATACAAATCTGACCCCTGTATGGTCATACAGGACTCTGAATCACATCCACAGTTCCAGTCCTCAGCTGGGTCTGTAAAGAAATTTTATTCACTGCTTTTTTAGGTGTTTCAGATCTTTCCTTATGTACAGCTTTACAACCTACAGACTTGAACTGATCCAGCCTCTTGAGTCTGTGGGTTGACTTTGTGCCACAGCCTGTTCACGTCTGTCTTGTCTGAGACGTTTAAGCTCACAGACCAAGCAAAGGGATGATTCAAGCCTGTGATCTGAACCCTTAGACCAGGACTTAAGTGTAAAGAGTCACATTCTGTGATGTCAGGGTCTGAAGGAGCAACAGTTTTTTCTCTCCCTCTACAAGAAAGAAGGCAAGAGAAGGAGGTTTCCATTTTCTTCCAGGTTAGAACATTAAATGTGGGTTAGTGGCATTTTCATTCTTCAGCAGATTCTGTGCAGAGTTCAGCATAGCCACGTGCATGGGTAAGGTAAACTAAACTGGGGGATTTCAGAAGGAAAAGACATTGTGGCAGGAAGGGAGGTTACGGAGGGGAATATGTTAATTTAGCCAGACAGGAAAGGCATGTGTGCTAGTTGAGATAGTCTGGATTATAGAGTTAAACCCTGTAATTTTGAACTACATTCACAAGGTGAACTCGTACAGTAAACCTTTACTCTTTTATGTCCTACTGTCTCCAGCAATTCATAACCCAGATTAGATGACAGACTCCCTTATCTAATGTAGGAGAATTAGATGCCTAAGAATAGAAAATACAGAAAGCAGCATGCTGAACAGGAAGCTGTATGGGTGATTCTATGGAAAATGCCAGTAGATTTTTGCCTCTCCTTGACCTGGAAGTTTTCTGATTTCCCCCTGTGCTCACAAGTGTTTGTTTTGTGGAGACGATCACCTTTCTGCACCATGAAGCTTCAGGCTGGGCCAGATTTAAGGCAGATGGTCTGTGAACTCCATTAAGGACTCTTTGGAGAACCCTGAAAAACTAGGTGTGCATGAGACTATAACTAGCTTTGGTGGTGCCCATCTTTTACATAATTACCTACTGCAAGGGCATGGCAAGAAAGATCTCATTGGCTTTATGAGGACTGAACTCAGGCTGAGAAGGGCATAATAAACACCAGACCACGGGGTACCTGGTGTGACAACACTTTCCAGTTTGTTTTTTTCTTTCTTTCAAAGTTGAGCCACTGCACAGCTGAGTATGCAGCGATAGTGAGACCAAAAACCACACAGTGGTTACAGCACTAAGCTGGGTTGGACAGTTGGGCTCAGAAGGTAGAGGCTAATGGATTGTACTTTACCTGGAGGCTGGTAACATGTGAAGAACTTTATGGGACTTGTCTTGTTTAACATCATTTTCAATGACCTGGAGGAGATGACAGAGTGCACTTGCCACCTTTGTAAATTACACCAAGATGGGGGGCAGGGGAGGGAACAGGGACCCACTGATATGCTTGAGGGAAGGCTCACCATCTAGAGGGACATGGGCTGGAGGAATGGACCAACAGGAGCGTTAAGGACGACCTTTAAGTCCTGCACCTGGGATGACCTGACAGTGATACAGGCTGGGAATGCTCCAGCTGGGGAGCAGCTCTGCTGAGAAGGACCTGAGGGCTGAGACAGACAGACAAGCTGAACATGAGCCTGCAGTGTGCACCAGTAGCAAAGGCGGCCAACGTATCCTGTATGAACAGCAGTATGGCCAGTGCAGGGAGGGGAGGGATTGTCCCCCTTTGCTCAGCACTTCTTAGATGGCACCTAGAATACCCTATCCAGTTTCAGGCCCCCCAGTACAAGGTTGGGGCCTGGAGCCCAGAGCCCTTACCTTGTGGAGATGGACTGAAGGATCTGGGGCTGCTTTGGAGAAACCTGACTGCTGCGGACTATATCTGAATTTAAGGAGTAAAACCTTGTCTTTGTAGCAGCCAATACTGTTAAGGACATTTTTGAGAAGATAGCCAGCCTCTTCACAGAGATGCATGTCAGGACCATGGGAGATGATGGGTGTATGTTGAAGTAAGAGAGGTTCAGGGGAGTGTAAGGAAACTTTTTTTCCCCATGAAGAAGCAGTGAGACAGGTCACTCCAGCTTTGAAGATTTTCAAAACCAGACTGGACAAGGCCCTAGCCAACCTATTCTGATCTCGTAGCTGAGCTGAGCAGATTTCCTGAGATGCCTTCCTGAGTTATCCTCTTACCTTGTGAATACAAACCTGGGATTTCTCTGGAAAAATAACACCTGTCTGGCTGCAAGGAGAAAAAAAAAAACACCATTCCTATGCTGTAGACTTGAGATAGACTTTGTGCCTTCTAACATCTTCATGGTTAGGGCTCTCTCCTGGGACGTGGGTTTAATTTCTTTAAGGATGAAAAGAGCCTAAACCCAAGTCTCTTACTCCCTAAGTGGTGTAAATACTTGTCAAAAGGCAGGTGACAGTCCTGATGCTTTCTTGTATACTTACATATACTATAAATGTAATATGTTGTGAGATAGGTCCACCTTTGTTCTTTGAGCAGATCCTAAATAGCTACTGACTGTGCTCACATGGGGAGCAGCCACCTCTCACTACCCAGAACTCAGGGCCTCAGATCCTCTACAACATTTGGGCCTGCCCTTTTCTCACAAAAACTGAAACTGATGTCTTGGAGCACCTCAGAGGTCATGGCTGGAAATGGTCATTCAGCCTAAAGGTATGCCAGAAGGATTATGTAGCAGCTAGTCAGGATGTAGCCCTGACTCCCATCTGAATGTAAAAGTGAAATGCAAAGTGTTAGTGTCTTTGACAGGGCTGGCTGCAGTGGTGAGGGATTATAATTTAGGGCTTCATTTGGGGCTTCAAAACAGGGTGAAAAAATATTTTTACTTTCCTGAATGATGATTAGGGTACTAGATGTGAAGCATGGAGATGGCAAGGAACTGGGCTGTTTTCTCTTCTACCTTTGCTGCACAAAGTCCTCCTGTGATCACTTTCTCGGTCTTGCAGACCTTCTTAGGGAGCCAGGGCAGAGGCTTTTCCCATGACTGTACCGTACAGCTCCATTGGAAGAAAGGGTGTACCTTGTCTCTAAATTAATTAGGTTGGAAACTTGTAAATGTGAAGGCCACATAGCCAATGGGCTTCAGTGCAGAGCTAGGTCACTGTGTCCTCCGAGCAAATCTGGGCTCATGCTCTTTTTTATTCAAAACAATTGCCCAGTGGAGTCAAATTGCTGAAAGTCAATACAGTGGAATACACGGATATAGCTACCTCATTTCCCTTCTTTCAATGCCTTTATATGTGCTGCTTGAGTGATATGGGAGGGATTAAACATTTTTCCAGGCAAAGAGATCTATAGAACAAAGAAGGTTGATGGGGAGGGAAGGATAGTAATATAATTTATAAAAAGCTCTTAGAAGAAGCAACAGCCTTTCTACAATCATGGAGTATGGCTGAAAATAGCAGGTAATGGGACCGGTGTCCCTTTAAGAATTCTTGAGGTTACTAATGGATATAGGTCATGGTGACAGCCTTAAATAAACCTTCAGTAATAAACAAATCATTTTGAGTTTTCATAAGATTACCATCACTCTAAGGCTGCTCCAGTAGGGCTAAGAATGCGTGAAGGAAATGAGCATGATAGATCATATACATCATACTGTCATACCCCAAGAAAAGGACAAAAAAATCTTTCAAGGAGGCTCACACTGTATTCCTGATAAAAGCTGTTAAGAATGTGCATTAATATTAATCCTCTATTTTACAATAAGCTATTCACTACCTCTACACAAAATGCAACATTGCATCAGAGGAAAATGAAAACAAAACTTAGGAAAAAAAGATCTGAGCAGGCATAAGTATCCTGTTCCCAGGGTTTGGAAATTGAAAGTACCAAGAGGGCTACAAGGAATAATCATGTATCCAAAATCGTTGTACAGCTAATATGGAAGTCTATACATAACAGAAATTCCATATCTCATTTTTCCCTTCAGTACATCCCTTACATACTGCAGCTTTACTTTGGCTTTAGTTATTTACATTTAATTGAAATAGAGTTCATACTTCTTACCTATTCTAAAAGTGCTTCCATTTTGATACCTTTGTGCTCTCTTATGGTGAAGGACGAGGTGCATTTAAACAGAAATACTGCTTGTTCTTACTTGATGCTTCTGTATATCTTGCCATAATTAATGTTTGCATTTGGTGTTCTTACTACAGCATGGAGAAAACTGAACTGGAGTTCAACTGAATTGAGATGTGTGATTAAAATAAGATTTCCTTCTTCATTAATAGCGCCTTCTCTAAATTGAGTGTCACTTCATTATTTACATAAGTCCCATTCTGGAATACAAATGTCTCATGGATAGTATTTAAACCTTTGATAACTCCTTATAAATTCCTCTGCCCCCAAAAACAAAGCATAAGGGAGTGAAAAGAGATTATGGTATACAGTGGGAAAGTAATAGGATTCATTGCTGAAGAAAAAAAATGAGTTGAGATATCTTTATGGATAATGACCTGCCAATGATTGTAAATACAAGGTGACATCTTTAAAGATAAGGACATTCACAAATCGATTAGACAAATCAGTTAAGCAAGGCCACGCAGATATATAGCTACATTGGGACTAAAATATCCTACTGTATGGAACACATAGATGATTGCAAATATTGTAATGTCTTCTTCTTTGTGTCCATAAATAATAATAATCATAATAAACGTGCTCCTGCCGACAGCCTAAGCATCCCAGTAATGTGAATTGATTGCTAGCATTTTGCTTTAGAGATAGATTAATTAAGGCTGAATCATATGGCAATCCTTAAAAAAGTACTACTGTACACATGACATCTAAATTAATACCAAATTAATTCATCACAAGCAGGGTAATTACAATGAATATCTAATGAATTAATAATGATAGATAATTTATGATTCATGCATATATATACATATATACACACACACACACACAGAGGGTAGCAAATTTGCTGCTGCCACATGGAAGAGCGAGATCTGTAATTTTTAGCTCTGCGTGAGAATTCCTACTGGTTTTCAGCGAGCTCAGCACTGAACTGTGCCTACTGTTGGGCAAAATGAACCTGGCTGAAATCGCATTCAGGTATGGGTGGTGAATCACTATGGTAAAACTGTGATCCTTCATTCCCATATAACAAAAGATAACAGGTACAGGGATGTAACTTTCATGCAGTTTCAAAGTTGCTGTGGCTGGAATTTGGATACTTTTTTCAAGCTGTGCAGATGAGATGCGGGCACCTAAATGGTACTTGTGGCCTGGCAGCAGAGGTCTGCTGTGATTAGGTGGTTGTGCCAGGAACCTCCTTTCAGCCCTGGGTTTTCCTGTCATTCACCAGCATCTACAGATTGTCACTACTTAGAGTGAGGAGGTTTTCAGTTTTAGAATTGCTAATAGATAGCGCACATAGGCAAGAACAAAGACCTCAAAGTGTTGGGCTCATCCCTGTCCTCCAGCTCACAGGTACTTTACTTTCCCACCATTTAAATTTCTTTTCCCTCTGTCATCTGACCCACTTTTCATCTCCTCTAGACTTTTCCTTTATCAGCAACTTCTCTCTATCTTTGACTTCAAACTTTGTGAGCGAGCCTCTTGCTGCCACCACTTGACTTCCATTGAATCTCCCATCCATTACTCTTCTATGGGGCTGAAATAAGGCACCTTCATCCACTAACAAGGCCAACATGACCTTTTGTGGCTGCTGCCAAGGCTTCTTGCTATTTTCATCTTCCCTGATCTGTTTGTGACTACCAAGTTACCAATGATAACTCAGATAATCAATTTCTCATTGATTATTCTCTCCTCAAGCATCTTTGACTGTGCTTCTCCCCTTCTCAGCCTTCCCTTTATGATCAGTCCTTCAGTGTTTTGTTGTTTTTATATTTTGGCTCTGACTTCAGCCTGTTCTCATTTTCATCATCTGATAATTCCTCGGCAACCCATTCCCCTGTCCATGATGATAGCTCACTTGGTCATTCCCTTGTCCCTGATTCACTGTCTGGCTGTTCTGTCTCTAGTCTTCTTCTGGTTCTGACACTGATATAATGTCCTCATCAACTCAAACTCTGCTTTGTATCAACTGGCTTCTATTTTTATCTTTTATTTTCTTTCCTTTCCCATTACCTGTATGAATTCCCCGGGTTCCTTGTGTCCAAATTAACACTCTCACTAGATGGTCATGATAGTGTCCAGACCCTGGAGGCTGTATGTCCTTATCTTACTGGGACTGAGAACAGGCTAAACCCTGTTCTTGGCTTTAAGCATCTACCTTGCATTCCAGGAGCTAACCTCATGCCTGGCACCAGGAAGGATTCCTCAGTCTAATAGCCTAGCTCTAGAACTGGTAACTTATCTGCCCAGTCCTTCCCAGCAGTTGTTATGTCTCCTTGTATTCCACTGAAGGGATATCAGTCTTCATCTGGTTTACAGTTTATTTCTTCAAGGGCACAAGATAGATGAAAGTAAAAAAAAATAATCTCTGCAGATACACACACATACAAACACAGAGCGTTTGCTTAAGAGTCTAAGACTTGACTGATCATTTCTAAATAATGCAAGAAGCATGTGAATCTAGGGGAGGTTAATAAAGCCATAAGGCCTTCATGCATTTCTACTACTCCTTGTTCTGGATACAGTCTTTGGACTCCATTCAGAGCCATTTAAGAACATAGAAAGTATTTTCTCTGCAACACTGAATTGTCTTTTAAACCAAAAGTTTCATTCAGCTCACTTTAGTACAGTTGGTCTGGTCAATAAAGAGGGTCTTCCTATTACAAAAGCATATCTTTTTGTTCCCGTCTCTTACTTTAAACTCTCTCTTGCTGCCATCTCAGTGAGTGTCTTCTCTGTGTGTGTTCCAATACCCGATTCCTTTGTTTTGCCGCTGTCTCCTCTTTCCTTTCCACTTCACCTGCAGACTAGCTGGAGTAAAGTGCTTCTCCTTGCTTCTGCTGACCCCCTTGGCATTGTCTGTTTAGAGTAGAGACATGAAGATCTCTATTATAGTTAGTCTGGGAAAGACATACTTATGGCCTTGTGAGTGAATACACCGTGGCATTCAACGATACAATAGTTTTCATAGGAACGATTTCATCATATCGAACACAAATGTGAATTTACACTTGCAATCTTTGACCCAGTTTTCATCTCCTCTTTCTCTTATTCCCCTCCCATCCACACACTCAGCATCTGACGCTCAGCAGAAAAGACAGTGCTGTAACCTAATTCTTTCTCCTCCTTTCCAGCTTTCATGTGATACCTTCGCATAGTTTTGCAGCCTGGGACCTCCTCCGCCCCTGGAATCAGTAGTCCTTATTCAGCTTCAATCTGGGCAAAAATGTGTTTACCATCTGGCAAATTATCTTCCTGGCCTACCACACCCACATAGAAAACGGGAAGGGAGCTCAAAAGGTCATCGGGCCTATTGCTTGCCCCAGGGCAGGATCAGCCACATCTACAACATTCCCAACAGATGTTTATCTAACTTGTTCTTAAAAACCTTCAAATGCAGGATTTTCCAAACTCCTCATGCAGTGCTCAATTCTCCTTGCAAATTCTTAATGATCCTTGGTGTCCTGAGCTCTTCAATTACAACCTCTCACATTCCCCCATTAAATTCAACCTGCTTATCTGCTCCTTCAAAGGCTCTGCACAGCCCTGGCTCCATCTGTCCCTGGTTCTTTATGAGAGCGTCTTCACAGGGTGTCTGGGTGCCTTTGCCCTCTTACTGATTAGCTATTTAAGCTGCATATCTCTCTTCACTTACATTCTGCACCCACCCATCTCCCTATCTCCATCTGTCTGGCATCCCTTTGGCCAAAAATCGCTTCATCAGGCTTTCGTTTTCACTTTCAGGAACTTTCCTCTTCAACTCTCTTCTTTTGTGAATAACCAGACTCTGGTCCACTCAAAAAATATGCTTTTTAAAGGACAGCCTCTCCTCACTAGCCCAGAAGCTCCCATTCAGTCTGCCACCCTCTGTACCCAGCCAAGTGCAGCGTTTGGTTTGCCTGCCTTAGCCTGTAAACTCATTTTGGGTGGGGCTGTTTTCTGCCCTTTGTTCTCCACTGTGTTGAATGTGCTGACAGCGTGGAACTCCCGATAATTAATAGCACAAACAAAGCTTGAAAAGGGATGGATCAAAGGAAGGAGAAAGGAAAGGCAGAGGGAATACGAGGTTTCATTTAAAAACCTCCTTATGAGGAGAGGCTGAAGGAGATGGGCCTGTTTACCTTGGACAAGAGGAGACTGAGGGGTGACCTTAGTAATGTTTATAAATATGTAAAGGGTGAGAGTCAGGAGAACAGAGCCAGGCTCTTCTCAGTGATGGCCAGCAATAGAACAAGGGGCAATGGGTGCAAGCTGGGGCATAGGAAGTTCCATGTGAATGTAAGGAGGAACTTTTACACTGTGAGGGTGACGGAGCACTGGAACAGGCTGCCCAGAAAGGTTGTGGAGTCTCCTTCTCTGGAGACATTCAAAACCCACCTGGATGTGTTCCTGTGTCATTTGGTCTAGGTGATCCTGCTCTGGCAGGGGGTTGGACTAGAAGATCTTTTGAGGTCCCTTCCAACTCCTAATATTCTGTGATTCCGTAAAGCAGTAAGAAAGCTTCAGGATGAATGTATCCTGTTGGGATGTGCTGAACACCTGTTAGGAAGACGTTATGTCGGGAAGAGGTTATGGATAAGATTGCTGAACAGCCTGAATGAAGGTGGTATCTGCATATCCCTAAAATGTTCAGGAAAAGATCCATTACACTCGGTGTAAATGAGTTTGAAGTGAGGGAGACATCCAATAAATGAGTGAAACTTGGAAAGCAGGCAGGTGGCAAACAAAAGGCAGGAAAAGAAAGAATGACACTCTTCTGGACATTCAAGTCCACTGCCATGTGTCCGCTAGGCTTCTCTTGAGCCACAGCCATCTAGTGATGGCCACATTGTTGCAGTAGTAAGACTTGTGCAAAGCTGAAGCAGAACGTTGAAGTGTTTCCTGCTGTGGTCTTATCAATGACTGCCTCAGTGTGAAACTGCTGAGCAAATGCAGGCAGTGATGACTGTACAGGTGGGAAACCTTGTCCTGTTGCTCTGCCTTCAGCAGACCCAAGGTAGTATGAGACCAGATGGAAGCTGGGACATAGCATAGAGCTTTTTGGTGGTGGTCAGAGGTGGTCACTAGAGTCACTCTAGTGAGTGGATCATGTGGATCACCTGGAGACATCTAACTGTATCCATGGAGGGTTTTGGAGTCCTTGTGCACTGACCACTGACCATAGAGAAGGAGCACAAGGACAAAAAGGCACATCCTACAGATCTGGGAGGGCCAGGATCTCCAAGGAACTGTGCAAGGAGTTTCATTCACTTCTTCAGCCCTGGGACACTTTAGATCTGACACCCTCACAAACATGAGAGGCAGATTTCCATTATCCTCTGTCAGCAGTTAACTCCATACCACTGCAAATCTGTCGCTGACTGGACTATCGTTGGCAAGCCAGATGTCAGTCCTGTAGTGACAGAAGGACATGAAGTCTATAATTACTTCTTCCTCCACCAAAATCATTGTTTCCTCTGAGGAAATGAAACACCCAAATTATGCTGGCAACAGTAGTGGCAGAAATATAATTGTCTGTCTGCTTGTGTGAGTTGAAACCTAAGAAAATACTGCTTTGTTACTATCCAGTTTGTGGACAATCATCAACATCAGTGCAGGATGTGCCAATTAGTTACAGAAGGCAAGGTGGTAAGGACTTCTGGAATTAACCTGTCTGTGTTATCTATTGTGAAGAACTGTGTTATCTCACAGTAACACAAATGTCAATGGAGTGTCTGCCTTCCTGCCGCTCAAGTGACCAGGGCCACCTTATTTTATGTTGGCTCCTGAAGGTGGACCTGGATGAAAGAGCACCTGGGAAAAGGTGGCTGCACTCACTTCGGTGTCCAGGGAGTGTGCACCTGGCTGACTGCAGGCGAGATGTGCTGCCTGCACACCTAACTTCCACCCTAGTCTCTAATGCTATTTGTACTCTCAGGGCATAGAATACATGGTGACACATGGATCGAGAAGGGATGGGGGGCTTTTACCAGGAATAGGAGGATTTCAGTGTTTCACAGGTCTGATAGGGGCAATCAGAGAGTGTACCTGTCATCACAGGAGCTGTGTCAGGAAAGCGAGGGGAAAAAAAGCTTTGTAAGGGAAAAAGCAATCTGGGGAAGTGCTGTAGTACACATATCAATCTGCCTATTTACTATTATTAGTGTGATGAGAATTTACTAAAAGTTTTCGTTTAAACTTCCTCCCTCTCTATATTTGTAAAGAATCGCATGATCAGTAGATTGTGTAACTGGGTGTGTTCTACAAACACAGACAGCCCTGCCGTTGTGATACAAGGACCACAAATGTTAATACAAGCCGAAGGTTCAATGGGCAAGGACAAGTGGCAGACAGTGCTGGAGATCCCAGTGCCAGCCACTGCTCTGGCATCTGGAGAGCATGAGGCAGGGGTGAGCAGGGCTACCTGGCTGCCCTTGCTTCCTCCCTCAGGACTTCACTGACCCACCAGTCCAGGCAAGACCTCCAGTCCATGCTTTGGCTACAGCTCACAGCACAAACAACCCAGAGCTGATGGACTGTTTTCCCTCTAGCTCTTCAGGAGACAATTTTGAAGGTTTTTATTTTTTTTCCCCAATAGTATCTGCCTTTTGGGGTTAACTAAAATTGCATTTCAGATAAAGATTTTGTCCGAATTTTCTTTTCAGTATTTTCCAGGAAAAAAAGCCCTCATTTTTCTTGCTTGAAAAGAATTTGCTTTGAAGTTAGCTTCAGTTTGGTAGCTAAAAAATGCATTAAGAAATTATTTTCAATTTGTAACGATTCACATGACTCAAAATGAGTTACAAAAAAGTTTTGTTTTAGTAGAAAAAAATGTCAATTTATTTAAAATAATAACATGATAATAACATAATAACCCCTCCAGTCAGAACTGAGCAAGGCTTTACTTACACCCACACTGCCAAGTGGATATCTTACTCTTAATGTTAACGTGAAGCCCAGGTTTTATTTACATCACCATTTGAGTAACCAAGCCCATACTCGGGGCACAGATACATCTGAGTAAAAGATTTCTGTGCCTAGATAAGAAGAGTTTAAAGACAATCTGGCTCACAGGTTCGCTGAAGAGATGATGTGTTCCCAAAAGGCTGGGGAGGGGGAAGTGCACAGTAGAGGGGAATTGGAAGAGAGAGAGGGAGAGAGAGAGGGAGAGAGAGAGGGAGGGGGAGGATGTGTGCATTAGGGAAATTGCCAATAGGGTGGTTGAAAAAAGATTAATTACAGCAGTAGCAGCATAGCAAAGACAAAAGAACAGACTACGCCTGATGGCCTTCTAAGGTGGATTCTTGAGAAAGAATGAGATCAAATATCATGTTCTTCTTCAAAACACAGTGGTGGCAATCTGGGCTACTCATCAGTGCTATTACTCCAGATTTACACCACTTCCAGTGAGAGGAATTTACCTCTACTTCTCTGACTTGCACCTAATATATCACACTTTCAGTCAGATATCCAGCTGGGTCTGAGGTGTCTCTTTGGAGGATGGTGGAATTCTCCCAGTCAATATCAGCTGAGGATCAACTTCTGAAAAGGGTGAGATTGCTTTAGTGGTATTTGGCTCTGTATTTAATTTCATCCCATTGAAAGACGGATGTGTCTCCAGTTCTACTGAATTATCTTTGTGGCTTTGTCCATATCTGCTAAACACTGCCCTGTTGTTTCCCCAGACATGTTCCTGGAGGACATCCGTGGAAATGTTAAGGGCTCCCAATCAGTGAGCCACATGCCAAGTGGGCTTCATAAAGTTAAATGAAAAAGGAGCTCGGAGTTCAAAGGATGGCTGCTATTCTAATTAACGGTATCTGTGATGTTGCACTGCACCTTCAAATTACATGTATGCCTTCAGTTCACCAGAGCATCCATCCTTCCTTTACACAGCTGATTAATGATTCTTTTGCACACACATTTGAAGCTTGAGGAATTTCATTTCCTGATGATAATATGCTTTATCTCTGCTGTCAGTGAGGGAGTGCCTCTTTGTCCAGGGCAGAACCTGGCAAGACAGGAGGCAGGGGTGCGGGCCACTGCTTACACCACCCACGTGTGTTAGAGAAGTCCTGAGGGTCACCTTATCTGGTACTGCAGCAGTTTGTGAGGCCAGCTTTAAGCAAGGCCCAGTGCCCTCACCTGGAGACATGCTGGGTGGAGGCTGTGTGGACAGGGACTACAAAGATGGTGATGTTGGCTCTGGGTTTCTGCACACTGGAGGAGTTAAGGGTTGCTGTGCTGCCATCTGAGGTCAATGGATGAGTGTAGAGCAGTCACAGCATGGTCTGAGCACTCACCACATCTCTGCATTTACAGCTTGAACCTTCCAAAAGAGACCAGATACTTAAGCACAAAGACATTTCCCTGAATGCCATCCTACCTTCAGAGACCAAGTATTCAGGCAACATCTTCTCCAGGGTGTACACAGTGTTTTCAGACCACTCTGTTCTCCCTAGGGTTTAAGATTTTGTCCAAATCTGCGTTTTTTCTGCAAGCACATAACTTCGCTTGAAGTCCAAGAGAGGCCAAACCCCAGCTCTCAGACAGCCTCAGGCATGTCCATGGGCATCAGTAGAAGTTCAGAGTGAGGATCCATTTCTGCCTGAAGGGGCTGATGACAAGTCAGAGACTGAAAGATGAGGTCTTTTCTCTTTTATTCCTTAGGACACAAAGACTTATTTATTTAAAAGACTAGCTTAGCATTATTGTAATTAGCTTCACAATGTGTGCCTGGACGTTCCAGCCCAGACCAGGGACCTCTTGTACTAACTAGGCACAAATCTTGCCACTGTGACCTTTGGTTTATTTAATACCTGGGTGTATTGGTCTGATGTTCTTTTTTTTTTTTTATAAGATAAATTTACATTTCAGAGTCCATTCACATGTACTAACCTAGTTATGAGCCAGTTTCACTCTTCATGAACTTCCTGCCTACAGGCAGTTTTTGTAAATTGCTGTAATATGATAACTGGAAATCCTTTTTACTATCTAAAAACAGGAAATAAACATCCTGTTGTGAGAAGAGAATTAGAATTATGCATTATGCCTCTTTTGTAATTTAGTCAATCTTGATAACATATATTATGTAGGAGAGATTTCTAGGGCATTAAAGAAAAGATGACCAGCCATAAATCAACCTCAAGGAGAGAGGATGCTGAATCCCTGTTGAATAGCACTTAGATTGTTCTTGTTCAGCTTGAGTGTTGGTAATCTTTTGCCTTTGAGACTGATGAGGAATTAGTGAGACTAGAAAATATTTAGAAATTCAACAGATTCTGGGTTTGCAATTTGTTGAGTTTCAGATGAAGGCTCAAATAATTTGTACTTTCTGTCACCTGCTGCTTTATATTTGGAAGGTGTTTCCGTAAATGTCAGGGAGATATCTGCCTGCAGAAGGTACAAGGGTAGTCTCTTGTGAGCTGGAGATTGCCTTTCAGCAGTGGGCAGCAAACTCTTTGGTATCTGAGGTCTTGAGGTATGTATTCTGCTTCTCATCCTTTTGTTCCCCCAGCAGTATAAAGTTCCTCTTCTCAGTCTTCCTAAATCTGCATTTGTTTTTCTCTGTTGGAATTATTGATAAATCTTTTCCTCAATAGAATATTTCCCCTTTGCTTTTCGCTTAATTAAGCTTTGGTCCTTTTCCCCCTCTTTTTAATTGCATATATTAGCACAAGATATTGCTAGAGGTCTTATAAAGACTTTTTTTTTTAGGTATCAATAAGAATTTTAAAGAATTGCTTCTCATTTTACACATCTTATGTGTCAAGTCCATGATGAATTTCATTTAAAAAATGCATGAGGCAGCCACATTACTGTAATTGCTGAAAAGTGTCTTGATGATGATTTTTGACAGAGGAATGTTACAATATCTCTAAGTTACATAACATCAGAGAAGTTACACTAATGTCAATGTTTGGATTTCTACTGTCTTTATTGAGATAACTTTGGACCAAAACATTAGGGCAAGTTTTCCCCCTGTATGATATTCCTTTCTGAGCAATGCTACACAATTACTTACAAATTTGGATTCCTTTGCTACACTAATCATAATATTATGAGAGAAATAATTCCAGTTTGGCATACATTTATAAACACTGTTGAAATGTTTAAGTGCTTGCAACAGCCATAGAACTGCTTTTTGGATGCTTTGTTTCTATGCATGTGTCATGTTTTTATATTTTGGGTAGCTTAATAGTAGTAGCTTTCAGAAGAATGAGAAACAAGTACAATACAGCGTGCTTACACAAGGTAATATTTGAGCCTGGCAAAGGGATTATTGGTCTGCCATTATTCAGATTCTGCTGGCCAAACTGGATTAGAGCTGTTTAAATCTGGGGCTTTTGAGTCTTGCTAGGGTACTTCAGCTGAGCACTGAGGTTTCCCTTTAAAATAGACTCTTCTTTTTTATTTTTTCCCCCTCCCCCATTCCAAGAATGCAGGTTAAGTACTTTACCTAGGCACATTTTCTGAAAAGTGGCTGGTGGTTAAAGGATAAGTCTGTGAGTCAGACAGAAGGGGTTCTAATCCAGTATCTCCTTTTGAGTCATTATCTTTGTCTAGCCTGATGGGCACAGGCAATCACACCTCTCCTTTACCCACATCCCAAGCTGGCCACATGTGGGCCAGCACTGGAGCAGCTGCATTATTGTGGTGCGAAACCCAAACAACTATATCCTGCCTCTTAGCATGGTGTATTACAGGCTTGTAACCAAAGCTCTGATTACACAAGCCACACGCTGAAATGTTCATCTCTCCAAAACCTGCAAGACACATCCCACATACCTCAGGGAGAAGGAGCTCTGGGAGTGCTTCACAGGAGGGAGTCAGTGATGACTTATCTCCCCACTCTGTTACCAAAGGGAACTGGTCTGGGCATTTGTCTGGTTCCCAAGGCAACCGAGCAATGTTGACTTTATCGTCCTTTGATGATTTGCTTATTGCCACAGCTGGGAACTCAGATTACTCGGAAGTCCCTATGGCTGTAGGGTCTTTCTGCTGATCATGAGGCAAAACGCACTTGAACTGATCAAGAACCACAGCTGGGCCACTTTGAGATTATTACCTTGGACCTGTGCCTACAGAGCTCCTGGACTGGAGCTGGTTCCTGTCCATCAGAAGACAAGCAAAGCAGATGTACAACTGTCAGCACCTGTAGGTCCCTCAGCTCTGAAATCAGGCAAGCTACCAACCTCTTCCTGCTGGCACTCACTTGAAAAGAGATTTCTTACACGTTATGAAGCTGTGAATCTTAGCCCTTAGTTGCTTAATCCGTGCTTTAACATATTCTTCATTTTCAGAAATGACTGCAACTGCAACGTGCTTTAAAAGCAGTGAAAGAAGAAATATCTTTGCCTTGAACAGTTTCCTGATGAGGCCCCGGTTCTGCATCTTGATGCAAGGGGGGACATGTCTTAACACTTCTCTGGAACGTCAGACTTGTTCTTCCTTGTGTATGTTTGTCATTTTAAACAACAAAGTATTGTCAGCAGAGGTTGGCTTTGGTCTCTGTGTAAGCGCACAGATGAACATTCCCTTCGAGTTCAGCAGGGTTGAGGTTTCGTTTGTATAGTGATGATCTGCCAAGGAGTTTCTGCAGCTTAGTTAGCATGCATAATGCCACTCTAAAAGTGTAAGTTAGTTTTGGTATTTTATTGACTTATTAAACAGTGCTGCCTTGCTTCGGTTTTATTACTGTTGCTTACACAGCGACTGTATTCATCTCCACAATCAGCCTGCTCTGGGACTAAGCTCTGCAGTGTGGAGGGTGGTGAGATCAGTCACGGTTTGGAAATCCCTGTAGCTTCTGCATACATCTGGATAGGCCAAGGGCAGAGCTTTCTCTCTTACTCGGAACTTCTCTGAATTACTGCTATTTCATTTTCACTTCTGCGTCCTTTTTGCCATTGTTGGAACCTTGTCATCTTCAGCTCTCACACCCGTTGCTAGTGGGATGTACTCATACATTCCACCTCAGCTTTTGTAGCTTTAACACTGAGAAAGAAATGACATCCTCCATCATCACTGTAGGTACTCGCAGGAGGAAGTGCTGGTTTCTTTCCACGGGAGGGTAAAAGCCATCCCAGCCATTTGGCGAGGTGATTATGCAAAGAATCAGCCTCATTTCTTAAAAACAGTTAGTGCTACATTTCAGTGATGTGAGTGAGTGCAGTAATGTTGACTTCAAGGGAGAAATATGGTTTGATTCCCTCTTAGCATCTGGTTCATATACACTGTAGGTAAAAGCTATTAAAATACTCACACAGTACTGACATTAAGGGATCTACACAAAGTCCAATACAGAATTTGTTACATTCCCCTAGAAAGTCTCATTTTCCTTCTAGCTCATAACTAATTTTGCCTCAAATTCTGTAATGAGAAGAAAAAAAAAGCAATTTCTCCTTTTCCTGTGAAGTGCTTAAAAAGACATGTCTACTTAAGAGTCTCTGCTCACTGTTGCATGAGATCAAAGCTGCTCAGCTGCATGGCACATGTCCTGCATCGTAGGAAGTTGTTGGAGGTTCATCGCTCACTTAGTAGAAGAGTCCTGAGATTTTGCAAGAGGAGGGTGTGAGTCTCCTCAGTGGAAACTGAAAGAGGATCTGCTGCTGCTGGTTCCAAAAGATTATTACATGCGTCAGCAGTACGTGTCTCAAGTTTTAGGAAGAACCCCATTTCACTCGATTTCTTCCTGTAATGTCAGAATAGTATTTGTCAGCCAAAATTTTGGGTTAAATACTGATTTATTCACTTAACAAAATGTTTGTTAATTCAAAGAATACAAGGGAATGCCGATTTGGATACAATGGACTCGTGTATGAGGTCAGGGTTTAAAGGACTTCTTTAGGTCCCTAATCCTAATTTCAGTTTAATGGACTCGCATACATTTTGGCTTCTAAAAAGGTCCATTTCATAAAGCAGAGAACTGCCATGAGTCCCTAAACCAGGGGAATAAATGTGTAGGCAGGAAAACGAGAAAGGGAGCATATAGCAAGCACCAGAAGTTCAAAGGAAAAATAGTGGAAAATTCAGTAGAGAAGCAAAAGGATACGAGTAGAAAAGCATAAACAGAAAAATAAGGAAGTTTACAGGATTTCAGGTATAAAGCTTGTCCTAGATATGGCGTTAATCTATTTATTAGCTGGCAGAATTCTCAATAATACGGAAAATGTGGAAGTGCTCAATCAATACTTCTGTTTGGTATTTGAGGAAAAGCCAGATGATTCAGGACAGAATGATGATTAAATGCTTTCCATTCTAACAGTAACTAAGGGAATGTGTTAAACAGCAGATACTAAAGTTAGATACATTAAAATTAGTGGGTCTGGATAATTTGCATCCAAGATTTTAAGATCGATAGTCAAGGAGCACTACAGACCATTAATTTTGATTTTTAACAAGCCATGGAGCATTGGGGACATTCCAGAGGACTACAAGAAAGCTAATGTTGTGCCAATATTTAAAAAAGGTAAATGCAGTGACCCGAGTAATTATAGGCCTGTCAGCCTGCCTTCGATCCCAGGCAAAATAATGGAATGGCTGATATGGTGCTTGAGTAATAAGGAATTAAAAGGTGGTAGAATTAATGGCAATCAGGATGGTTCTTGTCAAACTAACTTGATATCATTTTAAATCAGATTTCAAATGGGGTGATTTAATTTACAGTTTTGATGCAATAGGTTTAGCCTTCTATAAGACATTTGTGCAGGTCATCATTTTGATTATTCAAATAGAGGCCAGCTCCGCAAACCTTGGTTAAAGAGAGAAGTTTAGAGGAGTTTAGGCTTCTGAATCTGAAATGGCAATCCTGAAAGCTCAGCTCAGTGGCTGCCCAGAACTGCCTTAATCTCCTCAGTTTTCAGCTGGAGAAGTTTCCAAGGCAACTGAGGTTCTGCTTTGTGCACTCCCAGAAGACACCTCCATCCTGACAGGGTTGAGCGGTTCAGTATCAATGTCATAACTATACATTTGTCTGCCTGTTTCCCGTATAGAGCTTGGTCCAGGGAGTGTGCTCGTGGCACACTTGAAGGATCAGCCTGTGCACAAAATGCAAAAGCAGATGCAGCCTTCCTTTAACACATGAACACAGGAAAAGGTCTTTTATTCAATTACTTGGTGATTAGAGTGCTCATTTGCCCAGGTTAGAAAAACTCAAGGTTGAATTCTTTTCTCTTTTGAAAATATTTCAAATCCACTTACCTCACTGGGTCTTACCAATTATTGGAGTATGGTGATGATGGAGAAAGGAGGGACTGAATACACATTAACAGGAGCAACAGTCCTGGCCGACATCGAATTACAGTCACATTCGTTGCTCTCACCGTGATGTGCAACGAATCTCAAATATAAATACTGTAAAGAAAAGCTCTGTCAAAAAGAAAAGTGGAGAACATAATGTGACTGCTCCAGAATTATTCTACAGGTGCAAATAAGGATAATAAGCTTATTCAAGGCCCATGCATAGTCAATACAGACCCCTCCAGATGCCATTTTGTCCTATCCCAAGACAGGAATCCAAGATATTTAGGATGAATTCCTCTATTCATGTTCTTCCATCACCGGACTGGTAGGTTAGATTACATGCATAGGTTAAGTGAGTAAAATGAAGTCCCACCATAAATGCATACAAATCGATATGAAGGGGTTCTTGAGATCAGGAAGGATAACAGCCAGTTGTGGAATGGACCCGATGATCTCTCTAGGTCCCTTCCAACCCCTATGGTTCTGTGATTCTATGAATTATCATTCTACCAGTGGGAAAAGAATTTAGGCAAAATCAAGGAATGAAGCACCAGCTTTTATCAGTGAAGGTTACTGATCAGTTGTTTACCAAAATCTCCATTTAATTTAGGGATTTTTTTTTTTAATATTCAATATATATTTCTTCTAAAATCTATTCTTTTGTTTACTACAGCTGCTGAAACTGGCATTAATTCTGGGAGATCCCAGGACTTGCCTTGTATAAGGGGTCATGACCAGATGATCGCTGAGGTTCCCTCTGGTCTTAAAAGATCCAGCAAAAAAACACCGAGGACAAACAAACCAAAAACCCAAGCCCATGCAGTAAGAAGCTTTCCCTGCCCAGGAAAGCAGATAATCTGAATAGACAAGACAGACTGGGGTGAGAAAAAGGATGTGTTATCTCTGTTTCACAGATGGGAAACAGAGGCACAGAGAGATTAAGTGATTTACACAAGGTTTGTGTCAGAGCCAGGAATGGGAGCCAGATCTCCTGAATTCTGTGTCACTACCTTAACAACATGACCATCTTTTCTCTTTCTTGCCATAGCTTTGAGAGGGTAAGGCCTGTACTGTCTTATACATAAAATTGCACCACTTCTTACAGAGTATTCTATTAAATGCTATACAAGTAACATACATCTAGCGCTCTGATTTCTCCTCTTATGCCTGACTCTTCTTTCCTTCATCTTTCCTCTTATCCTCCCTTTCCTTTGTTTTCATTGTGTCTTGCAAAGGACATCAGTGTCAATTATACTAGAAGAAAGCACCAATGTCTTAGTAGCAGTGTACTGAGACGGTCTAACCTGTCAGTGTACAATCAGAAATGTACCAGACATACCTGGGCATGTATCTGCTAAGAGTGTGCTTGCAAATATAAGAGAAAAAAAATAGTTAGGAAAATGCATTTGAGATTTGCCTGTCTTGTTATCTCCAAATCTGAGTACATTTTCAACGGAATCAGGAATCACCTCAGTGGGATCTGTGTAGCTGTGCTGGCCAGGTTCAATTGTGTCAAATCTCCCTTTTGTATCTTCTCATTTCACACATGGCTCTGGCCTCACTTTTCTAAGCCCCTTTGGATAAAAACATTCAATTTTTGATAGCAGTACCAGGATCCTGGGGCAAAACCTATGAATACCTGGCCTGTTTCTTCAGTGGTTCTGTGAGTGCCAGTTCCTGTCCTGTTCTATGAAATTCTTGGAATAAGGTCTTCTTCCAGTGCCTTAAAATCTTGCAATTTTGCAGGACACAGAAAGAAAAAATATAGTAGTGTTGTTCATATGCAGAACAGAAGGATATCTGAGAGGGTGTCAAAACACTTTCAGTATGGCTACGGATAGAGGATGGTCAGCCATGGTTGGCTACAGGAGGACAGTTTGCCCAGGGCCCTGTGTTTTGAGAGGTTAGAAAGGGCCCCAGCTAATTGCCTAATGATACACAAGAGGTCATAACCTCCACCTTTGCCCCAGCCCCCCTGGAGCTGCTGCTATTGCTCAGCCCTGCACCATGGCCACCTCCATGGCATGAAGGACAATGGCTGGCTATCAATGGTGGTCAAAATTTTATTTTGGGCCAGCAAGCAAAAGCCATGTGTGGCAGCCAAAATTTGCATCGAGTGGGATGCAGGTAGCAGGGCAGAGCCTTATGTGCAGGTACGGCAAAGGTGACCCCATGGAAAGATGTAGCTTAGGGCTCTGCTGCATCATAAAAAGTCCTGGTCAAAACTCAGAGAACTTGAACCTCTTTGCAGCTAGATGTGTGCTGGGAATAGGTTCCCAGAATCAGGTTACTTTCCTATTAAAGGAGGCATAAAGGATAGTGCTGTGAGAATTACAATGCCTTTTTATGGAAAGATCAATGGCACGTCCTCAGCTAGAATGCTGTCTTTAGATAAGGGTAGTTTCACCTCATAAAAGATTATATGGCTGATGTATTTTTAAGTCCAGGGAAGAGTAACAAAACCTGTGATGAAGAGGTATGGAAACGCTTTGAGATGAAGATATGGACGATTGAGTAGTAGAAGGTGGCAAGTAAGAGATGTCACTGCAGTATATAAAATAATAGATGGTACCGAGGGGTCAGGTGGTCACTCCTGCATACCCTCTCTTGTAATAAATGTCAGACAGACACTCGGAAATAAAAGCAACAGGTTTAAATCTAAACCAGCAAATGCTTTTTTAACACAGTGTCTCTGATGTGGCCTTGAGAACATACTGAGCTAAGGAGCTTAGCAGGATTAACAATGTTAGATATTGCAATCGATGCCACCTACATCTGCAGTTAAACTATCCAGGGTAAAAGTTAATCTATTAACTCACATTTTAACGTAATATTATTTTAATAACTCAAGTCTCTGCTTCAGGGCTTGTGACAGCGAATACTTCCCACTCGCAGTGAAACTTGACTGCTGGGCATGTTTTTGCATGGGCATTTGTCCTTTGTGGGGGGCAGGTTTCAGCATGTGTTCCTGGTGAGCGGGAGGGGCAGGATTTCAGGCTAGCTGGACCTCTGATCTGATCCGCTCTGGCACCTGATGCTGGCTCGGGCTGCTGAGAGGCGGCCGGCCGAGCTCCCCTGCCGACGGCTGATGCTGAGCTCCCAGAGCCCTTCCCGGGGCTGGCCCCGCTGGCATTGCTGCCTGCCAAACTTGGACTTGCAAAACGCGGGCTCAGCTTGGCAGCAGCAGCGAGCACATGGGCATGTTCAGGCAGCTTTGAGGTTTCACCCAAATCGCCCGCTCTGCCCTGGAAGGCACCACCTGTGCTAAACTCACCCTAGGCAGGAAATAGAAGAACAAATTGGGCCTAATTCAATTAAAAAAAAAAAAAAAAAAAAAAAAATATATCCTTAAACCAAACTGCACGTAGAGTTCTCTGCACGCCATCTGCATAGGAGCGGGGGGATGTGCTCGATGCGTACTGTGATTTGAATGGAAGTGAGAGTAAATTGAAGGCTGATATATATCAATGTTGAGGGCAGATTTAGACAAGTGAACAGTTGTTCCTACAACAAAAACAGATAATGTTGTCAGGTTTGTTCCCTAACCCGGGATTCAGTCAAACACTCACCAGACTCAAGCTAAATCTCCACAACCTTTATTGCTTCCTGTACACTCACTTAAATCTTGCCTAACTCCTTCCTGTCCCAGCACTGGTTTCCTTCTTCCTCCCAAGGGTGGTATTAGTGTCTGCCCACTAAACCATGTCAGCAGGTGAAATTTATAGATGGGCTACGGCAACCTATTTATCATGATTTTTTGTAATTTCCATCCCCATTCCCCATTAAATGCAATAACCTTCTGAGCACTCTAAACATGATGTCCATTGCCATATCCAAAAGATTGTTTACTCTTCTAGCATGTGAACGTGGCAAATTCACTGTCCTATGGCACTGCTGCAGGCCCTTAAAGGTGTTTTGAATTCTTTTTAAAATTTTTTTTAAGAGGAAAAAACAACACACAGATGAATTAGGACTTTTACAGACTTTGCAACTAGGTAATTCCCCTTAATGTATCTTTGTGTTAAACAAAGCAGCCACAGTCACAAGGGGAAATAGTAATGAGAATTTTTTCTCAGCATTTGGAGACTGTAGAGAGCTTGTGCCATACATGACCAAGTGTAGAAGTGACACCTGGAAGTGACACCCAGGCTATGAGGCTTCTTTGAGCTTGGCCTCCGCACCCTCACATCTTCTACATGCATTTTGCTATTTTTCTCTTCTTTCTGGGTAGAACAGATAGCTATTTCAGAAAAAAGATTTCTTAGGAAGGGAAGTAAATGTGTATTCAGAAAGAAGTTGCTTCGTGCTCTCATTAGCAAAGCAAAATTGACTGTTCGGAGGGTACATTTTCCCTGCTCCCCAGCTTCCCAGAACCCTGTGTGGGGAAGGGAGCAGGAGCACTGCTGCTGGGAGCTGCTTGGTGGGGCGACCCTTGAGCTGCTGGGCAAAGTCACCCTTGGGAAGCTGATGGCTTAGAAAGTCCTCTTCCTCCATATAGCTCCGTTTCCTCCCCTGACTCTGCTGCTCTCTTCTGGAGCGGATAGTATGAGCTGACTCCTGGGGCGTGACAGGAAGGTTGGTTCATTTTTGTATATATTACTCACTGATAAACAGATTTGGGAAAAAAAAACCAACAACACTCTGAGAATAATAGAAGGAATTTGTTGAGGAATTATGTGGGAGGTACATTTAGCTCAACAGGTGGCAACAATAATTTCTCTCTATTTTTTACCTTTCACTGTTAGCATCTCACTGGCAGAGAGGGAGAGAAACAGGAAACATCCCAAGTGTTACATGCAGAAGAGGCACAGTTTCAGAGAGACTTCACTCCTGCTTTCATTGACATCGCAGACTAGAGAAAAATGCCCCAGGGATTGTGCAAGAGATAAATACGTTGGGTAAGTTTTACTTCAAAGATGCCTTCAGCCAAACACTATTTCAGCTGAGGAATCTGAGAGTGAAAAGCATAAATGTGTTGATATAAACACATGACAGGGTGTGCCCTTAGACATGAAGCAATGCTGGCGTGCTGGTTCGCTACGCAGGCATCAGAAAAATCAAGCAGCAGCACTCTGGTTCTTCAGCATAGCCAGATTGTTATCTTTGGATGCTCTTTCCCTTTGATAAATCCAGGGTGGCTTGAACCCTCAGTGCCAGTTTATGTCCTCTGTCTCAGAGCAGGCCCTGTGCTACTGAAGTGAGTAGAGCTTTCAGTCTGAGCTAGACCTATTCTGCCTGCTTATGCCACTGGCACACAGGCTGCTTGGAGGTGCCACGGGAGCGCGCGCACACACACTCATTGACTGTCTTCAGAGCACCAAGGGAGGGGATTGCAAGGAAGCTGGACAAACTTGTCCAAAGAGCCAGCTGCTGACTGTCCTCTAAACATGGAAGTTAAAAGATTTCAACAATCAAACTATTCTGGGCTTTAAACCTGACTCAACTTTTGATTCATTTCCTTCTTTGCTTCAGTCACTTCCAAACCCTCTGTTCTCCGGCCTCAAAGTCAAATGGTGCTGCAGAGCACAGGAACTGTAAAATTTATCCCCACAGTAACTGCTTAAATCTCATCTCTAATCCTCTAAACTCCTTGGTTCAGGGTAGTTTAAATTGTTGTAAATATCTTTGAGGTGGATTATACTGCTTAATTGCTACTAAGGGAATAATAATATTATGTGTATGTGCATACGTAATATAATGTACATAGAGAGACACAGACACAGACAGAAAATCTTCCTGGCAAAGAAGATATTTAATAATAGTTTAAACCATTCAGGATTTGGGAAAGCCTGTTAAAAGGATTAGAAACTAAATCCAAAACTGGACAAGGGGTACTGGCAATAATTTCTCCAGACAAGAATGGTAGCAACACACTGTGTCCTCTCTTTCTATATGTATGCTTTCTATATACATGGTCTATACCATTTCAAGAGAGAACACCATCTTTTCTACTCAGTTAACCTAAATTAAGTAAAAGATACTTGTGTTTGAGGAAGCACAGATACTAGTCTCACACGAAGATGGAGGCAGAATGTCCATCAGTAACATTTCTTTCTTTGTTGGAAATAGTTTCCCATCATCCAAACACCAGAGTTGCAAGTTTAGCTGTTCTAAATAAAAGAATTTAAACACTGTGCACACAAATAGCTAAATATAACTTCCTACTTGTGAGTAGTACCACCGAGTCGCTTGTGACCAATGCACATGTGCCGATGCCTGAGAGTGGGAGAGAAGGAATATCCTGAGAAGATTTTAATTTTTAAAACATTAATAAGAAGAAATGTTATGATAGGTATCCCTAAAAAATTTGGTTCCTGTGAACATGTATGTCACTGTAAATGTCTGCACTTCATCTTTGCTCTTCTGCTCTGTCCTGCTCACAAAATCCTGCAATTTAGTTCTTTCGGAAGCAGTCTTGGTTGCCTGTGTCAACCCCAGACATGAGCTGGGAATTTACCAGAGTTCAGAAAATAAATCCAAAGCAAGGAACTGATTTTAAAAGCAGTTTACTGACAAGGTTAATTACTGAAGCCAAAACACCTAGTGAATAAAAAAAGTAAATACTATGTTCACATGGACGTAATAGAAAGAAAGTAATCCTGGTGCTGAGTTTCAAAATGGTAAGACAATGCAACAGTGGTCGGGCTGTGAAAGCTAGCTCCTGCTCAGACTTCATCCACTAAATATTACCAAGGGGCACGTTGCACCTGTAAGTTTGAACCTGAGCATGAGCACGGATTCAGTTCCAGAGCACCATTCGGTGCCTTGGGGCACCACCGGTCTTTTATCACCTGAAATAAAGCTACTTTATTACAAATACAGTAATTGGGTGTTAAATTAATACCCTATTTCTGGGCACACTATACCTGCTTTTTATCTTAGTGTTTATATTCTATGATCAAACCAGTTTGATCTTGTTCTGTGGTAAGAAGAGGAATCTCCTCTCTGGAATGTAAAATAGATGTTCCTCTTACCACCCCTTTCCCATTCTTTGGTTCATCTTCACTTGATACCTCTTTTGATTCAAGGCTGGCTAAAAGTCTTAATTTATAAAACATCGTGCAGCAAGGTCTAAGGAACACAATCTTTAGCATTCTTCACATTCTTTTCCTTTTTATTCTTTAGGCTCAAGTCACTCTTTCTTGCCAGTGTTTGTACAGAATGGTTTTGGTCCGTGATTTGTTCTCTGTGGATCTGGTCACAGATTCATACCTGTGTGTATGGAGCCATGTCTGGCCGTGAGTGTGCTAAGGCCAAGGCTGGATGTGGTCTTGAGTGATCCATGAGTGCAGCAGTGTGCCCTGTGGTCCCACTGCTCCTCGTGTACAGGCATGGGGCGGAAAGGAGCAATTTTGAATGTGGTACATGGGGTTAGTTTTTAGACAGCTGGAGATAGAAGCAAGCACATCTTTGTAGACCCAAAAGTTTACGTTGTACAGTAAAATCTGTTTAGACTGCTAAATATATTTGGGTTTATGTTCCTTTCTATATAGTTATAGTTCTTAATGTCCTATGCCTTAATTCATCAAAGTATGCTTAAACACAGCTGGGAAGTACTTAAGTAGCTTGCTAAATAGAGATATACATGCAGTTGGGACTAGTTCCAATAAAGGATGTGGTGACCAATAAGTAAGGGGAGGTGGTTGCCCACCCCCAGATGGAGTCCAGGCCAGGGTCTTGGGTTCAATGTCTTGGTTGTCCCTGTACAAGAGCTTTACACTCCCTAGTAAGGACACAGAGGAGGTAAGGTTTACAGTACAGGAACTGCACCCGTTTCTCTGTCATGTCATTGCATTTCTTACTGGTAAGATGTAAATGGATTGAATGCTTTGTAGTTTTTATGGTAAGAAGATTTTTTTTCCTTTGGTTTCTCCTGTTCTCCAGCCTTGGCTGTGCATGAGGCATTTGGAGGAATAGCCATTTAGTTTAGCTCTTTCATCATTACAATCTGTTCTGTTGATCCCTTCTCACTACTGTGTTTGCTAATTTCCTGGCATACATAAAAGGGTGTTCCATTCTTTGTAACAAAAGTTAGGAACTCTTCCCTTTCCAGAGACAGAGAAACTGAGGCATGGGATTGGGAATGGGCCAGGAGTTTGTTGGCAGAATGGGAAGATGAGTCCAGCAGTCGCTATGTGCCATCTTCTGGCCTACTGTTGGTTTTGGCAGACATTGAAACAATGTCCCAGGTTTAGTCACCTACAATTGCTAGCAGCTTTTCGGTTGCTGGCAAGCAAACTGGGTCCTCAGCAGAGCTGCTGGCGGCAATCCACAGTTCTTCCATTTTCCTTTTTCCAGGTCATTTTTGCTCGTTAGGCCTTTTCATCTCCTTTCCGTGGAGAGCATGATTTCAGAGGTGATCTGCTTCCTCTGCCTGTGTAATCAGAAGCAAAGGCTGTGATCATGCTTATTTACAAGGAAAAGGAATAGGAAGGAGGGGAGAAGAACAAGAATGGTATCCAAGATTCCCATCTTTGGGAGGATGGGCATGAAAGGGGATGAATTTAGCAGCTGGATGCTTTTTGGATCACAGTGGGAAAATGGGATGAAAAGAGGGTGAAATAAAACACAGCAAATCAATAGCAACCACGCCAGCAGCAGTCACAGACACACTGCAGTGGCTTTCAGGCACATCAGGAGGACTCACATAAGATCTAGAAAAAAAATCACAACACTTTCCTACACTTTCTCTCTCCTAAATAGAATACAAGTAGAGAATCTCCTCAAAGAGTGTGACTGAACTTAAGGCGAGCATGGATCAGAATATTTTCGCCAAAGAAAATGGCTGACTCCTTTGCTACAAAAATTGTATATTTAAAAAAAAATTAATCTATGCTTGAAAGAAGCAATAGCTTCTGTGTGGCTGCTTGAAGAGTCCACCCTGGTGTTGAGAGATATCTATGCAGAAAGTAAGTGCGCACCAATTCATGGCCACAGAGTAGATGGAGAGCTGCTCTAGTTTGTGGTTTTGGGGTGAAAGGAGGGAAAAAAGGAGAAGCACTGCTGTTTGTGCAAGAAGCCAAGTTAAAAAGGGAAGAAATGATCTCTAGAGCAAGATAGCAGGTAGAAAAAAAATGATTAAGAGAAAATAACCTGTGCATGAAGCCAGGTGCAATAGCTGTGGTGAGAACCACACAGGCAAAGCAGAAAAACTGGTCATGAAGAGTTAGAGCAGGCTCTGCGTTGCTTCTGTAGCTTCTGCTGCTGAAAGGTTATCAAGATATTTTCGAAGGACTGGGATATCTTCCAGGCATGTTTCACCTTGAAATAGAGACAGTGTTTCAGCCAGGCTGGCACCTGTGTAACCACTGCACCAAGGGCGAAGAAGAAGAGGCAGCCAACACAGCGAATGGCGAGAGAAGGCATCAGTGCTGCAGTTGCTGCATGCCTGGTCAGGAGCGTGGCCTGGGAGCCAACCTCCACACGGGCAGGTACGTTGTCCACTTAAGCCCGAGCGACCTCGTCAAAGTACGACAAACTACTCATTACCAAGTGCCTGCAACAAAAGACGTGTTACCTGACTTGGCAGAAGCAAAAATAGCCTCAGCGCTTGGTGCCAAAGATAAATATTGGCAAATGCTATTGGATAAAGAAAGCAACCACCTCGCTACATCTTGGACACCAGCAGGTAGCTGCAGATGGTGGAATATGCTGTTTTGGATCAAACCTGCAGTGGAAGAATACTGCTGCTGCCAACAAGATGCGCTAACAGGACTCACAGGGATCAGAGATGTGGATGATGGCATTCTGCAGCAGAGCTGCAGAGACACTGAAATGGCAACAGCCATAGATCACGATCTCATTTGTTTGCTATGAAGAGCAGAGAAAATAAAGCCATAACTGCATACTGCAAATAATATAGTAATAATACAATAATGATAACATTGCAGCAGACTGTAGTATCAGACCCAGGACACTTAGAGCACGTCAACATTCAGTGCAAGTGCAGGAGCTGTGAAGTGCAAGCTAAAGACCCCAGTGGAGGCTGGTGAGCAGCCGAGGGGCTTGGGGCAATAGGAATCGATGCCATGGGGCAGTCAGGATGCATTATATTCCCTAGGGCCTGGAGCAGGGTTGGAAGGGACTTTCCACGCAGCCTTCCTAAACAGCCCAGTTCTGGGAATCATTAGATGGAGGACACACTGAACTACTTGGTGCCATGAAAAATAAACAACAGCTCATCTCACAGCAGCTGTATGTGTAGTTTCAAATCCAGAATCCCCATTTCCTTTCAGGGAGTTTTTTAAATTTTACCTGGGAGTGAGGGTGCAGAGTCATACCAGGCCTTCAATCACATTGGGTCTTCCCCCATCACAGACAGGCAGCTGGGAAAGCTATTAAAATTCCCAGCTGTGGCTTTAAGAAGGTTCAGGAAGCAAACAAAACACGCAGCAAACCAGCCTTGAACTCTGAAGGAACTCTGATATCAGCCCCTATAACACTCAATGTCAAGATGCATCTCTATAGCATTGCCTATGGCTAGCAGGAGTGGATGGAGGAAAGGAGAAGAAAGAAAAGATGTGCAGGAGAGGTACAGCATGTCACACCAAAGACCTTCCCCATTGGTGTTCAGAGATGCAGTTACAGGTAAAACTGTTTCCTTGAGACACATGAAGCACGTGAAGGCAAGTGGTACCAATCAGGCTGCAAACTCCCAGTTTGGGGAAGATGGTGATGAATGGGCTTCTTTATTGCTGACATCAAAAATTTGTCAAGTTTTGCAGAGACAGGTTGGATACAGCTCTATGTGCACTCTGCTGAAATTTGATGAGCCAGGTGCTGAAAGCACACAGGCTTTTGAGTGACAGACTGCAGAACCAAGGCATTGAATTGCCCTGTCTCCTCACAAGAAAATCCTAATTTTAGGTGCAGTTATTAGGCGCTGTTCTCATGTGTGGAGTTCAGAGGGATATACAGGTAAACTAAATCTAAAAGCAAGTCTAGGCAATGATGTTTAATTTTCCATTGGAATTTCGGAGATCAGTGATGCACTAGGTGGCCAAAGCAAAGTCTTTTTTCCCCCTAAGCCTTCATTTCCCCATCTGGAGAAGAACTTCTGCAATATTTGCTGATGTAAAACCCGCTACTTGCAACAGGGAATGATCATCATCTGAAATTAGTGATGAACGGAATGCTGTGATAAACAGCCTTCTTGTCCCCGAGTTGGGAGCACAAGGGTGGGATTGTGTGGGAGCTGTGAGAACGCAGCACATGACCAGAATCTGGTATAGGTGGCTACAGTATAGGCAGGGGGAAGGAGAAAACTGAATGTTGCCCTCTCTTGGAGTTCTCTTTCCTTCTGCTTGAACACCGAATAATAAGGTCAGCTGTGATTTTAACCAACTCAAAGAGCAATTCCTAATCTCTTTCCATCTGGACTTTCATTTCCTGGCTATCTCACATAGCACTACATGCTTTTTTGGGATCAAAAGTCACGTCAGGATGACTCTGTTTCCATTTCTATCAGACAATAATAGGGATAGCTCCCAGGTAGCCAAGGCTAAATTATCTGCATTTTTTGTTAATCACAGGAAGTGTGCCAGATGCTTACGTGACCGGGCAAGCTCTCCAAGGCCGTGCACACAGCGAGGCGCTGTGCCAGTTGTCTGGGTGGCTCTGCTTTTCACAAGGGAATGAGTCACTGCAGCAGTTACCGCTGCTCCACCCCTCGTATTGGTTTCTAATATCTTACCCTGGCAGGAGGCCAGGAATCCAGGAGGACCCAAGTTTGGGTCCAGGCTCCTGTTCCGTTTCCTTCCCTTTATGGCAGTAATGGATTTCCTGTGCTTCCCTCCCTTTCCTCCCCTGCTTCTTTATGGATGTGGCCATTATGTAGCTCTGAGAAAATGGATTACCAGGCAGCGCTCGGCATCACCATCGCTCTGCTGTGCATTGCGTGTCTGCAGAACCGGACTTGTTATGCAGAGGTTTTTAATTGCTGTGTTTGTTTTAGCAATGTTATGTGAGGCCGTGGCATTTCGAAGCTACATCAGGCTGAGGAGGTATTGTGTCTCTTGCCCACGTTTCCCCATATGCTGTGAATCATTGAGGGAGACTCCTGGGTGCTTCTTGCAAATTCTGGATGGGGGTGAGTCAGCATTCCCTTGAGGGCTCCATCACAGCCCATCGTCATTGCCTCCCCCTCAACATGGCGTGCGACTGGAGGCACCCACAGAGCCAGGGAAGTGGAGTTACATATGGGTGCCATGAATCAAGCATTCTGGCAAAGGCATCAACGCCAGTGCCGCCCACAGGGTGCAGTCAGCAGGGCAGGGAGCGATGGAGGGCCTCATTAAACAGGCTGGTACTTGCTGCTGATGTACACTAGTGCAAGAGTGTCACCATGTTCCTCTTGAGCCTCATGCGTGCTCTGCCCATCGCTCCGCGGGAACAGCCTGTGACAGGAGCTACTGTTCAAATGGATGCATTAGAAAAGTGAATGGGAACTTAAGTGCTTTGGGGGTTGCTATTTCATTATCGCTGCTCATAAAGCCTTCTGAGAAGTGTGAACATTTCCTGCTTTTAGCCAGGCTCTTAATTCACACCACACTAGGCTTGACCCTAGCTGCCACCCGCCTCTTCCTCTCTACCACTCTCATACTCCAAACCTGATCCTGTTCTCTTCCTGGCCCTTCACACTTTGTGACACCAAATGGCTGAATCCTGGACCAACCCTCCAAATCGGGCTGTTGATGTCACGCAGTGATATCACCCCTACACACGTGTTAGTAGATGCCCCACATCTGTTGCTATAGCGGAAACACAAGTAGCTGTCTCGCATGGAGGGGTGGGAGGTGTTTATGGCTCCTCAGCCTCTCAGCCAAGACATGCTCCAGCACAGACATCCTCTTCTTCAGATTTATATAGGTTGAACCCATTCCTACTGCTCCTGCTTATCCCTGTTTCAATGAGCATGGCCACAGTTCCTCACAGATAAACTCCACCAAACTGCTTTAGTTACTATTCTTTATTTTCTGTTTTGCAGTATGTTTCCTAAATCCTTTACAATACTCAGGAAGGGAGTGATAAATTTTAAGAGTGATAAATTTCTCAGAAAACACATTCCTGAAAGGCTATTGTTAACATATATTGGCTATTATTAAAATATATTCATAGAATCATAAAATCATAGAATTGTAGGGGTTGGAAGGGACCTCGAGAGATCATTGGGTCCAACCCCCTGCCAAAGCAGGCTCCCTAGGACATTTGTCCCTAGGACAAATATATTGCTAATTTGATTTTAAAAAAACCCACAAAAAATATCAATAGAAAAGTATTTTTAGGTTAAAAAAAACCTTATTTCTATTTACAATTAAGGAAATAGTTTTCTTTAAAAATCTAAGTATTATTTGCAGCAGCTGGTTCAGCTTACAAAGCTGCTAGGAGTAGAGAGCAGTCTCTGAGACAGTGATTTTATATTTCAGGGCACTAGTAATCTGTTTGTCCTTGCTTAACTTCTTCTGTGCCATGCCCTGGTTCACATTTGGAGCTATATTTTATCTCCAAGTTCCTATTATTTCTTACAGGTTAGCACAACATATGACCTATGACATTGCAGCCGTAAAGAAAGTAGGCACATGCGATTTTTCTCTTCAGTTTTCATATCTCAGCGCTCTGGCCATTCAATTTAGTTTCCCAGGTGCTGACAGCTGGCAATGCTCTTAACTGCTCTCCCCTGTTGGTAAGTTATGGATATTTCCTAACTGAAGTTTAATTGTATAACTTTACTTCAATCAAAATGCCAAAGGTCCCAGGAACCCATTCCTCCTCCAGGCTGATTACGGCACTGAAGATAATACTGTTTGCGGATGGTGAACCTAAGCCCCTACTGAGTGTCTTCTAAGACAAACTGACATTTATTGCATTCCTCATTACAACGTGACTGTCCAGAGCTGGCCCGGAGAAACGCAAAACCGCGATTTTTAGGTTATGTCTTCCATATATTTAAAAGCAGGCATAAAAAAAGTCATTTGAGTTTATTACTGAGGCTGAAAGATAGTAAGAATATGAGATTGAAAGGAAGAGCAGCTCTGTAGGTACCAAAGGCAGGAGCAGGAGACCACCTGTCTCAGGACCTCACAAGTGGGTATTGCACCAGCACAGTGAAGAAGGACCTGGTCCAACATGTGGTGTCTCATGTCATACATTCTGTGTTTCTCCCCTTTTTCCCAGGAATGACAGCAAGTGGGCACTGGTGTGATGCTGTCTTGGTGGCCTTGATGCTGTATTAGGCTGCTGAGGGTGACCTGACCTTGGGGCTTATCCTGTGGGCCCATTGCTCCCCTTCCTTCAGCTTCTGTTGGTGTTGGTTGCCCTGGCTGCCCTGCTCCTCAAGTGGGGAGAGTAACGCTGGTGGCACCATAACTCCCTGAGCTCCTGGGCTCTGAAGAAATATGGCAAATGGACCCTAGGGCCCTGCAGCCCCTCTGTGAAAAGGTACCATGTCTCTGTACACATCTGTAGGACCACAGGCACCTCAGATAGGCTATGCACCAGTATTAGTCAGCAACAGCCCTCCAGGCACTCTTTGGGAATTATGGACCCAAATGCCTGTTGAGGCTTCCATAAAGTCTGCCCATAGCTTTGCTCAATAGGTGAAATACGCCTTCAGTTTATCCTCAGGGGTAAACCGAGGTTAAACAGTGACGGTAATAAACCCACAGTAATGAGCAGTAAAATAATGGTGAAATGTTCTGATACTGTTGCAACAGAGAGGCTAAGGTGGGGAGGGCAGGATTGTCCCCGTTGCCAAAGGGTGAACTTGCTTTTCCCCATTCCATGACTATAGACTGCTTCTGCAGTCATGGCAAGCTGCAGTCACATGGAGAGGGAGACAACCCACTAAAAACTGAATACAGCATCCCTTTTGTTCTGCCTCTGGTCTGTATATTCATACCTCTGCCTACCTGGGAATATCCTACCTGTGCATGGCGATCCTTGCTTTGGTGGGTACAGCTGCTTCTCCCTAGGAGGGAGTGGAGGGAAGTTTGCTATGGGAACCACTCTGAGTTGAGTCCACCAGTTACAACATGAAAGAAAAAAAATGTTTGTCAAAGCTTCACCCTGGTTTTATAAATTCTCATCAAGTTGGCTGGGGTTCAACTTCTTTATTATTTTTACTTCTTAGCCTTCACAAGGCTCCTTAGTGCCCCGCAGCTGCCAACTGCCTATTCAGCAGCTGATGGAGAAGGATTTGTCCAGTGGGAGAAGGTGTTTCATGTGTCCTGGAGCAGCTGGCCCAGCTTTGCTTCTTTCTAGAGAAGCCTGGAGGGGAAAGGGACAGACTTCTCCCTCCCAAGGACATGAACATTCTTACAGGAGGCATAGTAAGGGTGGTGAGGTAAAAGCTGTGTTGCGATGGAGGACTTGCTGATACACTGCAACAGAGGAGAGGACCCCATCCAGAGGGGGACCTGCATCTCTTGCATGCCCCATGTTTCCTGTCTTTTTCCAGACAGCCTACCCGACTTCATGATGACAAATCATGGCTAGTCTAAAGCAGATCAAGTGACGAGGAGCTAGGAAGAAGCAGGTATTTTGGTCCACTTACCATAGATGTCTGGCTGCCAGTCACCAATAGCGTTTTTGTGGGCAGAAAGCAGTTTGAAGAGATCTTTGTCCTTCCCAGTGCATTCCCTCTCTCCTCCTTTCCCTACAGCAGCCAGCTGTCCCCTCCCCCAGTCACATTAAAGCAGCTGTTTCTGGTGTCGCGGTCTAAAACAGATCAGCGGGGTTTTTCTGGTTTTGCTAATACTGGCCATTTCAGTAATTTAGTTTAAAGGGTATCAGCACATTTAGGAGTGATAAATGGGAGGGAGGAGGGAGAGTAACAAATAGCTGTGGGTGAGAAAAGGCAGGGTCCTCCTTTGGCAGCTTTGCCATTAGATAATTGTGGTATGGAGCAGCACCTTCAGATGTCCACTGAAAAATGCATCCATATTTGGGCCCCAATTCCAAAAAGCATGTCAGAGCATGCTTCACCACTGCTCTGTTGCTTCATTTTCAGTAAACTGTCAAGCAAGCACATGTCCAGCACCCACTGACTAGTGATGCGCTGCCAAATTGGGGCTTAGAGAGAGAAGAAAAATAAATATTGCTAGCTCTATCCTGATGAAACCTACAGATAATAGACAATGCCATACATTCAACAGAACCAAAATAGGCATCCTGTGCAGCAGTTCCACAGGTACTGGAGTGGTGAAGGGTTTTGCTAAATTTCCCACATTTTTTTCTGTAGCACTCGTCTCTGTATCTTTAGGCTCACACATGTATTTAGGATTCTTGGTTCTGTTTAGGTGCCAGACTTCCACACTTGCAAGAGCTGTGTAGGCCTGTTTCTGATTTATTCCAGTGAGCTGTTTCATTTTTTTGAGTGAGATTTCTCTTGATTTCTGCTGGTGAAGTGGAACTGAACTCCAGGTCTGAGTACACAGCAAAGGCATACTGGGAATTGCTGCGGTGACTACACAGTGCTCATGTACTTTACCTGATCATCCTGATTGCCTGAGGATTAAACTTAAGATTTTAATACTGTGTATCTTGATAGACAAGGTCACAGTTATGTAGCCTGAAGTGCCACCTAGAGTCTTACTACATGTATCTTTTATAACTTTGCTCCCAAGACCGTGTTTGAAGGTCAGGAGCTGGATGGTGGGACCAAGATTAGCAAGTGATCTTCAGTGGTCTAAGAAATGATGATAGTGAAAATTAAGTCATTGGGATGAGCAGATCATCTTCATTGGAAAACCCTTGTTTTCTGTTCCCTCTATCTCCCTCACACACACAGAGGTACAGGCAATGGGGTCAAATGGGGCACAACCACTGCAGAGGCTCCTTTGGGTGCTCGGGTCAGCAGACAGGAGCCAGAGGTGTGTTAGTCAGGTGTCTGTAACCAGGTCCTCTGGGACAGTTGGTGTCCCCAGCCCCTCCGTTGCACTCATCAGCCTTCTCTGAAGGCCCTGTGCCTTGGGGCAAGGTGAGTCAACTAAGGAAGCTGAAGGGACATTTCAATCCTTCTGGAGACACGTTGTGCAGCTCAAGCTGTTCCACCCATGACACCTCCTCCCTGCCAGGTCCCACCCACTGGATGCAAACAGGAGGTCTGCTCCCTTCTCTTCCCTCTGAAAAGCCTGGCTAGGTCTCTGTGCCTGCTCAGGAACACACACAGGCCTAGTGAGATGGGGTTTCTTATTTGACTCATTTCCCTCCCAGTGTACGCAGTTTTCCCCTGCATGCTTCTGGAGGGCAGGCTTTTCTTTTCTCCCAGGTCTCCTGAGCTCACACATTAAATTGGAAAGACCTTTCTGAGACCCACATGTTCTGCTACAGAAAGTGAGCCCCTGCGGTTCTTGGAAGGGAAACTGCCCCCTATTTTTAGGGTTTTCCTGGGATATCTCTGCCTGGGAATGCCTGAAATCACAGGAGGAATGAAGGTGTTCAGAGCTGTGTGAAAAAAAGGACACAGCTATACCAAGAGATCCTAATGTTTCCCATATATAATATCCCATAGCATTCTGAATCTGATTTCATTTGCAGCTGTACTGAGAAAAAAAGCTTTTCCTTCACCTAACAATCAATCAGCCCATAGTGGGTCTTTATTCCCATTCAAATTAAGAGCTATTCCATACCAAAAAATGCACTAATGTAACTAAATTGATTTCTAACTTGATTTTAGTTAAATGGGTGTAGTTCCCTGTGGGGATACACTTAAATAAGTCGAAGAGTGGGCAAATTATGCATCTTTTTATATTTCTCCATGATTTATCTTAATTAGGTGTAAAGGGATCTCGCAGCATCCAAGGTACTTACCACAGGTAACAACCCACATGCAGAAACCTGCATCTTCTGATTTCTGGGGATGCTTAGCAACTCTCCTAAAGTGTCGAAGGCTCTTAACTCCTGCTGTGGAGCGCTGGAGGTGTTCACTACCTCACAAGTGTTCAGCACTTCAAGAGATCAGGCCCTGCATTGTCGTTATGTGTGTTGTGTCCCCCTCCTTCTTCCATATTTCACGGTGCATAATTGCCTCCCCCACCAGCCAGGAGCAGCCTTGGCTCTGAAGCACCCTCATTGCTCTGAGAGCTGAGGCTAAGTGCAGCCCTCAGCATGCCCAGGATCCCGGTGGATTCAGAGGGAAGCTTTTTTCTTATTGGACTGTGCAGTCCTCGCAGGGGAGCTTGTCTTCCCGCTGAGAGAGAGAGAGAGAGAGAGAGAGAGAGGAGGAAAAAAAAAGACCCTAGCAAAAGAAAATGAAAGAAGTGATTTATAACCTAAGGCACAGCCGATGCTGGGAGATGCCTCCCAGCTCAGCTCGGCCTCAGTTGGGATTAGCCACGTCTCTGAGCGGTTGGGGCATGGTGTTTGACTTTGCAGTGTTTCATTGCTCCCACACAGAAACCCATTGCCTGTTCCCATTCCTGGCGACTGCTGCTGGAAAACAGTGCATGCCCTCAAACAGACGCTGCTGGGCTCTGCCCTTGGTAGCTGCAGTCATCACCCCGGGAGGGTATGACACGCTACCTTGTGTGGGAAGGAGCCGTTCACACTTGGCACTCCCACAAGATACAGTGCTTAAAACAAAATAATAAAATCAATGTATATTGTCTTAACTGTTTTTAAAATGGATGGGTAGTAAAGCTACACAGGCCAAACTGCATGTAACCCCCTGAAAAGAAGAAGAAAGGGGGGAATGACATGCCCCATCACTCAGGAATATAGATTTTGAAATTTATCTGTCTAATTTATGGGAGAATATATGCCAATATCTAAGTTTGGGAGACTTCTGATCTTTTACCATTGACAAAGGCTGTGCATAGGTCTGACGTACAGTGGGGTAATGGAAATATAAGCAATGGGTTCCAGGGTAGAGGCCAGAAGTGTAAAGGCTGTGGTCGTTCTTCCAGGAACGATGTGCGGGCTTGATTGACCAGAAACGTCTCTGAGAAAGTGAGAGACCCAAAAAGGTCAATTCCCTCTCTTCAGTGGCTCTGGCTATTTTCTTTGAATTAAAAAGAAAAATGGGACACTCTAGTCCTTTGTGTAATTTTATAGCCTAAGGAGCATTTCTTAGGCTTACTCTGCTGTGTGTGCTGTAAAGCAGAATGGGGTATTTAGACCCTGAATTTTCACTCAGGTGTTTTTTATTCCTGTTCACATTCAACTACTACGCAATATCAACTTCTATGTCTTCTGTGTGGCTTTGGTTTTTTTCTTTTAAATTGAGGATTTTATATTAATAAACCTTGGAATCTTAAAGTCAATGTTTGCTAGCACCATAGGCACATGCAATATTACACAGACGTATTTTCTCACTTTCCTCCTTTCCTTCTCTCCCTCCTTCCTCCCTTAGACAGTTACAAGGTTTTGTATAATTTTTTCCATGTTTTCTTTAAACCTTTGAACACAGGGAGATACCCTGTGTACATTTTAAAACACACAGAACAAAATGTCAAATGTCAGCACCAGAATGGTCTGCTGGACTCTGGGTGAGGAGATCACCCATCACTTTTATTCATATGATGGCTGTGTTCTCCTCTCCTCTCCTCTCCTCTCCTCTCCTCTCCTCTCCTCTCCTCTCCTCTCCTCTCCTCTCCTCTTATGAGGCCAAAGTTTTGGTGGCAAAGAGGATTTCAGCAGCCCTGCCTCCCTCAGGCTCTGAGCATTTTTTCCATCTCTGCACCACAGTTCCTTCATGTCAGTAAATCACTGAATTCGCATGGATTAAAATGTTCTTTTATGTGGGGGGTAGACCATGAGGTGGGGTGGGCAGGAGTGCTGTGGGCCAAACTCCTTCAGTTGGTCTTTTCACCAAAGCCTTCGTATCACAAAACTGCATCCTACTGGGAACTTCACTGCTTAGAAATACTTAGGTATTGATGTTTGTAAGTATCTGTGTCTGTAAGTGTATCTATGACACATGTATGCTTATGCTATGTAAACTGAAGCTTGTTCACAGTTTTAAAACTAAAGAAAATGATGCAAATCTTCATTAAAGTTTACACGAGATGGGACCATCGCAACTTTTCTTTCCTCTGTGTCAGGTTATGCTGTTGGGGGACATAGAGTCTCATGGTGCATGGGTAAGTGCTGTGGTGTGTACCTACAACTATCAAGCTCACTTTCTACAAAAAAAATTTGGGCAAGGAACTGTGTTAAGTGACATATGCCCAGAGCTGCAGCCTCTGTCCTGAGCAGGGAGGACTGCTTTCTGTGCAAAGATGAGGGTGTCCCAGTTGTGAGTGCTTCCACCTTCAGGGCTCATCGTTGAAGTGTTGTTACAGCCGATGCAGCGTCCCTGACCTTGTGGTGTCCTGCACATCCATCTCATGGAAGTTTGTGGGATGGAGCTACAGCTACAGTCTCCCTAAAGGCAGTCCCTCACAGGGAGCTCATGTTGTCACCGTACAGGCAAAGGTAAAAGACAGCTCTGACTCCCATTCGGTATTTTCCTGAATGGTGATGAAAATGTGCTTCATCATGATCTGCTCAGCAATAAAAGAAAATATTTTTATGTCATTCAGCAGAAATGTATGGCAAATGAGATTCAAAGGATTAATGTACAAAGGAAATGTCAATAGTAATGTATAGACTGTCCCTTTAGTCCTGCTTGTCATAAATTCAGAAGGAGAGAGATTGCAGACTGGCCTGTGAAGGGTAAAATCAAAGGATTAAACAAACCATAACTCAATCTTTGTACCTTGAATTCTTACTTTTGGGGTATTTTCCTCTGCATTTTTTATTAAAAGAACATATATCTTCAATGGGTGAGAGAGGAATTACGAACAGTGGTCCATGAAAGTTGGGCTTTCTTGTAGTCATGCTTCCACAGGCGGGCCCTAGCTCAAAGCAGCTGTGCTGGTTTAAGGCCGTGCTAGTAGCCTTTATTGCTAACGCTAAGCTACATGAGTTACTCACTGTTGTGCCTTCTATGGGAATATAGGAAGAGACAGGCTGGCTTTGTCTCCCTTCTGACAGGGAGGCTCTGTATCTACTCATCCTCAGCAATCAGATCATAAAATTAGAGCTGCATGCTTGTTGTTTGCAGTCTTTTTTATTCCAGCTCAGCCTGGAAGGAGGGTGTGAGTCTTCGGATAATGTAAAGGACAGCTTAGGTCTGATTTTTCTCCAGATCGAAGCCCTTGATCTTGCACTGGGATTCACAAGGGCAGTACTTTCTGCTCATTCATTCAGACTGCAGTCTGCCTGGTGTCAGGCCCTGCCCAACTTCTTAGCGTAGAAAATCTGCATTCAATTGCATGTCTAATTTGTTCACAAATTTTCCACGATTGTTGAACCAAATCACACTGCAAACACTATGCCTAGTTATGTGCCAAACTCAGCATTTGCACACAGAATTGCCTAATGAGCATGTGCAATTATGGCAATTAGACATGTGAATTAAGCATGTAAACACCCTAGCATTTGGGTTAGAGAGTCATAGCCTGTATCTAGTGAAATAACAGTGGCTATTTTAGATGCTATGGGAAAGCAGATCTACCTTCTCCAGTGTGGCCACACTGGTGAAAAGAGCATTGTAAGACCTTTGGCTGGGGAAGGAGAGACTACAGCTCTGGGCAGAGACCACAAGGAATCTGAAAATGAAATCAGGCTTTAGGTGCTTCTGCTTCTCTGTCCCATGTGCCTCTTGCTCATAATGAAATACCCACACATTCTCACTGAGCGTACCGTGGCTTAACAGCGTTAGCTGTTCTGCGTGCAAGGCAGCCTCCATCAGCAGGGATTGCCATAAAAAAGTTAACAACTTTCCTTCTATTAGTCCTTCCTTCTATATTCCCAAATGCAGTACAATGCAGAACTCCCCCACGTCCACACGAGCGTCTCTTGAAGGCTCTATAAACTGCTGAACTTGTGGGGTTTTTTAGCAGAGATAGGTTCCCATCCTCCTGAGGGAAGGCACTGCTGGCTGGCTGCGGTACAGATCCCAGCGTTGAGGTGTGAATTTGGTTGGCAGATGCCAAGACTGAGAGTTTTGCATCAGTTATCGCTGTTTTAGTGAAATAAGGTTAACAAGCGCAGAGGTGAGCAGGTGGTCAGAGATAAACAGGTGAGGGAGCACATTTCTGTAATAAAGGAAAGTCTTGGGAGGGAAACCACCTTCCCTCTCATATTTCTGCTTCATTAAGGTGATTTCAAACTCACTGTGAAATCAAGGACTCGGTAGCTGATCAGCGCAAACAAAAATAATCCAGGTGGCAAGCCTGATGAGATATGACCTTGTTCAAAATCAATAGACTGTTCCCCTTCCACCGAGCACAACCGACTCTCGAATGAGTTTACTTCAACGGAGGCATTTCCCTCACAACATTAACATTTTAATTGCTTGTGCAGGATTTTCTGGAAAATTAACCCAGCGATGGTTGAGCACAGGCAGAGGATGCTCGGCGGCGGGGCTGGGAGCCCGGCGGTGCTGCGGGGAGCCGTAAACACATGCTGCCACCTAAAGGAAAGAAGCCTTCAGAAAGAAGAACCGGGGAGCTGCTGCCTTTGCTCCTGTCAGGGCTCCTTAAAACAAAAGAGTCTTAATTTGCTTTTTGCAGCCTGCCTCCCTGGTGCCTTCCGAAGGGCTGTCTCACTGGCAAAGAGGCACAGCTCCCACCAGCATCACGTACTCTGCTGCGCTGCAGGGTGAGTGACGAGATAGGGCCGAGCACCCAAGAGTGAGCACGGGGTAAATTCTGAAGTTCTGCCAACTCCTTTATGTGTGTAAAGGGTCCTGCAGCAGGCCCACGAATTAGTTGCAGAGGGGTCTTGTGCCAGGGGAGGGCTGCAGTGCTCGGGGAAGGCTCTGCCAGGGAGCGGAACCTCTGTGAAGAAGCATCACCCTGGGTTGTGGCACCTCTCCTGCTACTGCTGCTGGGTCCTGTGTGGCAGGGCCTGCTGTGAATAGGAAGAAAGCTCAGGGTGATACATCTGTAGCAGATGGAAGAGGAGGGTGGGTGGCAGTTGAGTAGGTCTTCAGATGATGTCTGATTTTACTTCATTATCTCATATGGATTGTGTAAATGCTGAGGGGACAGGACTGAGATCTGCTTCAGTATCTTAACTGCTGCTGCTAAAGAGACAGGATTCTTTTGAATAGTCTTTTTCTGTCTTCATAAATCCTGCATTCCTGGCTGCACAGAGGAGGCAGGCAGAAGAAACTTTACAGAGAATATATTCCCAGTGAGTATTGCCAATCAGTTCATGAGCGAAGCCTGTGAAAATAAAGGGGGAGGGGAAGGAAATCTTCCCCCTGGCTTCAATAAGCTTGCGGAGCATAAAGAACCTCTTCCAAACACATATACAGGCAACACCAAGCCATGGAGCCGTGTCCTTGAGGTGTGGCTAAGGTGTGAGCCGTCAGCCACTGCGCAGAAGTTGTGCCAAGCCACCAGCAATAAAAAAAGGGAGAGTTTGGGAACTTAGTGTGTTTGGGAGTGCCGGCCCGATTTCTCAGTGAGCTGCTGCCAATATCGCATTAACACTGCGACTGCCTGTAGTGTGGTGTTGCTGAAAGGCAGAGCCAGCAAGTGAGGGCGGAAGAGGTGCGGAGGGGCGTGTAGCTATGTGCTGGGAAGCAGCCTAGGTAGAATAGAAGGGAGCTGAGCTGGGGGAACCTGCATGCACAGCAGCCTTACTTTGGTGGCTTGAGGGGCAAAGCTTTGGTGTTTTGGGGAACTTCTGCAAGGCAGTAATGATTCCTGATGTGCGTGCCTGTAGACAGGGTTATACACACACAGTGCCTCCTGTCTAAGCTCTGGTCACAGTCTTTTCCCTGATGTCTGATTGTGAGTAAGTGTTTGCATTCAAGTGTTCGGCATTGCACCATCCGGAGGGATAGCATCCCAGAGAGGCAGGAGGGTATGCACTGAAAGCAGAAAGCAACCCTCGGCTGAGTGGTCATAGCCAGCACATTCCTGGAATTCCTGCAGGGCCAGGCCAAATCTCCAGCTCATGGCTCACCCAGTGAGAGGACTTCGGGTTTGGTGGGACACTGGGCCACTGTTCTCTGAGGTTAAACTCTTACCAGCTCACAGCTCCAGGAAAACTCCCCAGTCAAGCTGCAAGGTTGCAGACAGGGAGAACAGATACTGTTTTCTCTTACGGTAGTTGTTTTCTTTTAAAACTGATGATGGTCTCAGCAGCGCTCCTCAGTGTGCCCATGGAGCAGGTTTGCCTTTTGTTGTTCATGCTCTTCTACATTATAGCTTGCAGCCTTGCTGGCAGTATGGAAAGTGCTTGCTGGGGAGCAAGTTTCTCAGACTGAAAGGAAAATGAATTGACATTACTTTTCTTATGCAGAACTTTATATTTGTGATAAGTTCTCAAAAAAGATGTGTCTGGGTTTAAGATTTTTTAATACTGTCATGTTATTAGCGATGTAATTTTTTCCCTTTTGATATACAGATATGTTTGATTTTGTAACCTAATGAACATCTATGTTCATTTTCAATCCCATGCAGCATCTGCATGCATTTCCAGCAGAAGGCAGTGTCATCATCTTCTTGTGTCCAGCTCTGGGGTCTCTGGTACAAGAAAGACATGGAGCTGTTGGAGTGAGTTAAGAAAAGGGCCACAAAGACCTTATTGCAGCCTTTCAGTACCTGAAGGGGCTACAGGAAATCTGGGGAGAGACTGCTTGCAAGGGCAGGGAGTGACAGGACAAGGGGTGATGGGTTTAAACTAGAAGAGGGTAGGTTTATATTAGATAAGGAAAAAATTCTTCCCTGTGAGGGCAGTGAAAACCTGGCACTGGCTGCCCAGAGAAGCTGTGGCTGCCCCCTCCCTGGCAGTGTTCAAGGCCAGGTCGGATGGGGCTTTGGGCAGCATGGTCTAGTGGGCTGTGTCCCTGCCCATGGCAGGGCGGTTGGAACTTGATGGTCTTTGAGGTCCCTTCCAACCCAAACCAGTCTGTGGTTCTATGATTCTTTTCCATGTCTATGATATTTCTTGATGGGCTGGAGGTAAGTGGAACTGGGTAGGAATGCAAATAAATGGTGGATTCTCAAATGGGTTAGGGTATTATACAGCACTGTTTGAAAACCTGAATACAGCTTCTCATTAATTAACACTCCAGTTGTATGGATGTGGTCATACTAAGTGCTGGAAGGGCACTGTCCTGCAGGGAGAGCAGTTATCTTCTTCCAATAGTTTTCTGTGTAGCCTTGAACAAAAAGACATTTACTCCTGTGTGCCTTAATTTTTACATCTGATTAGAGTCATTATGATTAAAGCTGATGAAACATTTTCAATTCAATAACTGGGGAAGTTGGTTCTGGCTAAAAGTACTAAAGGAAATATTCTGCAGCTGTTCCTCTGATGAGATCAACCCAAGTTGCTAATTTCTATAGGACAAAAAAAGATTTATTTGAACTTCATATTTTAATTTCATGTTATACTCAGGTACAAATTATCCTACTGTACTATTCTATTGAATTATCAAATATAGGTTATATACACTGCCAGCGTTAAACCATTTTAACATCATGCCTCAACATTTTTACATCAAGTCAGTGAACTACTCTTCTGTTTGCTAATAAAATGTTTCAGCTTTCTCAGAACTAAGTGTGGCTTTAGTAAAATTGTTGGAAAGTTAATTTCTGCCCTTTACCTTCTGATTCGGAAACAGCTTTGGAAGTATTGGATCCCCCTTTGCTGATGATCCTGCTGCTTGAGAAGTGGCTAGAGATGAGAATTATGTACTCCAGGCTGTGACTAAGTGCTGCCAATGACTGTCCATAAGGCAGAGAGTCAGTGCCTTCCTGGCATCACCTGCAACAGTAATGGCTCAGGATGGCCCCTTTACCTATCAGTCACCATCCAGTTTTCTGGCATTGCTTCTTCCAGTACGAGTCATCAGCAAGCATAGGAATATCACTGCTATAGAAAAGGGTTATGTTATATAATTATTTAGGGTGGAAAAGACCTTTAAGGTCATTGAGTCCAAATGTAAATCTAACACTGCTGAGTCCCACTAAACCACGTCCCTATGTGCCATGTCTCCATGTCTTTTAAATACTTCCAGGGATTTTATAGTTTAGAGACTAAAGGCTCTATATGACTTGTAACTAAGGCTTCTGGCCATATCATTATGAACGTCTTACAGCTCTGCAGTGGAGCAGGACTAACGAATGCAGCTGCAGCCCTTCTCTGAGCAGGCAATACCTGCAGGGGCAGAGCCGGTATGTCTGCGGGTGCCAGATGGCATCATGTGGGTGCCATAGAGCTCCTTACCCCATGCACCTTGATGATGTTAGTCCCACCTGGTGACTTCTGTAGAGTTACTTTGATGGGCCCTGGCAGAGGGGAGAACCATCCACAACATGCATTTCCCTTTTCTTTTCTTACTATAACTAGTTCATGGCCATGACTAGATGGCCTAGAGCTGGAAGGAAGGTTTTGCCCAGAGGAAAACCTGTCTTTGAGGAATAGAAAAAATGGGCTCAAGGGATTATGTATCTGTGATTAATCTGTTCAGCCACTGGGTGCCAATGTTGGCTCATATTTGATAATCAGAGACATTTTTCTGTGGGAAGAATAATTTCTGAAATCTCAAAGAAGATGTAATTTTGGAAGGCTGCAGAGCCTGGTAAATATCTCTGAGAGTGTGTGACTTTTTATTCAGGCAGACCTGGAAATGGAGTGCCAGGAAGGTGACAGCGAGAGGTGGGGAGACAGGGGAGCCCCGAGTTAACAAAAGAAAGAGTGGGACCCTTAATGAAATGGGCTTGCTGAGAATTATGAATCTGTGAGCCTATGTCTTGTAGTGATTAATGATGAACCACTGTTTTAACTTTGGATCAAATAATGGGTTGCTGCTGAAAAGCTTCATTAATCATTGTTCGAAATAGGCCTGCCAATTCATTACTTCAGGGTAGACATGAGCTGAACAGTTCAGCAAATTTCAGGATTGAGTGAACTCTAGGCAGGGGCTGGTTAAAAAGAAAGCAGGGGTCTAATCTGTGTTTCAATGCGTTGGGATTTATGAGCGAGAAATATCCTCTCGTTGGAAGTTTCCTCTTCTTTCCCCTCCTCTCCCACAAAATCATTTTGTTAATTGTGATCTGGGCACAATGGACAGAAAAAACCCATGGCATTTGGGGCCATACCTGGGCTGGATTTTTCTCTCAGGTACCCAGATGTGGCTCCAGTCTGAACCACTAGAAATCATACTGCGTGTCTGAGGGCAGAGCCTGGCCGTCCTCATCTGCTGGTTTTCACTTTGCAGCCTTCATCTGAGACTAACGCTTTGCCTCTGTGTATATATTTAAGTGCAGGGGAACATTTGCAAGAAACTCATTTGCCCCCTTTAAAAAAAAAAACCTGCAGAAGGAAGCCTCCATGCTTTCAATGTGATACAAGCCTTTTAAGCCAGCTGGGATATATTTTAATTGCTGTTCCAGGAAGCTAAGGACTGGGATGCCCAAGAAAGTACAGCAGATGCTCCCTGCTTGGGAAGAGATCAGGTCTTTTTTTTTTTTTAAAGTAATGTCCAAATATCAGCTAAAAAGCACACCATGCCTCCACATTCTCTGCACCTAATCATACTGGACAGATGATGCTATCATTCTGTGAAATAGAAATTAGGGGCAGAATAAATTATTTTTTTTAGACAAAATGGTTTTGCTCTCAAAATACTAGTTTTGATCAACAGAAATATGCTTTGAAGATGTAGTAGGATCTGCCTGAGTTATTTAGGTTAGAAATCTTCCCTTTAATTCTGTCAAAAAGGAAACAGAAAGCTACTTGCCCTGCCATCATCTCTACTCACAAAGTCTAAAGTGCTTTGATTATTTTTTTTATAATTTGCTAAAAATTTCTCAAAGATTAAGCTCATCAATTTTTCAGTTTTTCCCACTTGAAACATTCAACCAAAATGATCGCTTAGGCAGTTTCAGTTTCCTGAAAAATATGAGTACTTTTGTTCAGGATTGACTGAACTTCCTTGAAACAAACAAAAAAGTCATTTATTCGCACAGCTGGAGACAGAGAGGGAAAAACATCTGGATCTGAGAAGGGGGAGAAAATGTGCATTGAAAGGGAAAAAAACAGTAAAAGGACAAAAGGTTATAAGTAGAAAAAGAGAAAGGATTGATATGGGGGTTGGAGAGTGTGTCCAGGGATTATGTGAGGAGGGCTATAGAAAGTGGGCCTTGAAAGAGAAATGTAAATATGGTGATGGAAAGGAGGAGGGGAAGGCTGAAATGAAACAAGAGAAAAGATAAGGAAAAAAAGGAAAACAGAATAAAATACAATAAACAAATGGAAAGCAAAAATAATGAAAAAAATCTTACATTTGAATGAAACAAAAGAGGGAATAAACATAAGAAAACACATACTCTAGGAAGAACAAAGCTAAGGAAACTGATGAGAGTAAGGGGTTTGCTGAAAAAGACCTATGTAGAAATTGAAAAATATTGCAGAAAAGGAAAACATAGTTCCCTTATTGAATCTTGACCACTTCTCACCCAGCTCCAGCCATAGTGAAAACTCTGGCACAGCAGACCCTGGCCCCTGCAACTGAGGTGTTCCCGCTGCTCAAACCCACATGTGGGACACGTGGAGGCTGAAGGAGAGCTGGAAGTAACATGTCAGCACCTGAGTGCTGCGTTAATTCAGTGCATCAGCACCTCAGCTTCTACCAGCTCATTGTTTCCAGATGGTGCCTGAGGTCTGAGCTGGTATTTAAGGCATTTAAGGTTGACTTCATTAAGTTTCCTTGAGGGCAGCAAAGGATCCACCTTTCGTGTATGCAGAAATCAGTGACAGACTCTTTGGCATGTTGCTGCACTGCCAACTGCTTTGCAAAATTGATATAGGGGTTTCCAACCCCACATGAGCAAGGTCTGAGGTCTCCACTCTCTGGGGACGAACCCAGCTTGGACCTGCAGGAACAGGCTTGGGGGTCTTCTCATTCACTCTGAGGTGCAGGTAAGACATACTCTGAGGCATACAGACAGTGGTGGGATTTCAGACCTGCCCTCTGAACTCTCAGCTGAAGTGGCAGCTGGGCAGTTTGAGATTAATTGCCCTAAGGACATTCATATGTGTCTCCTCAGGACATGGGGACACCCTATGTGAATAGTAGTTTAAACTGACCCTCTCCTCCCCCAAGTCATGGACAGACCTCAAGGCCATATGTGGCCCACAGCGCATTGCTCACAGATGCTGGTGGCTCTGGAGCAGACCAGTCTTGAGCCCGCAGACAGGTAGCACCTCAAAACCTGGCCTCTGACACTCACAGCACTGGCCTTCTGCAGTGAAGACCTGGTCTGAAGTTGCTGTTATGGCAGCAACTGTTTGAGCAGCTTTTGATATTTCTTCCTCCCTCCATCACACACATTTCTTCTGCTTGGTTGAAATTTTCAACCCTTTAAATTTTTTTTTTTCTATTTTCAGGTTTGCTTTATGAATGTTTCTAGACATAAACTTCAAACACTGAGATCCTGAATGGAAAATCAGGTGTTAAGAGTTAGGTGATGTGAAAAAAAGACTGGAAGCAATAAGCACTGCTTTTTAATGGGGTTACTTATTCCTGATGCCTTACTGTAAATAACCCAAGTGATCAGTGTTGTGATTCAGTGTTGTATCCCAGGTCTTATGAAGTTAATACCATGATGACCCTTATTCAAGGTCAGGCTTGATGGGGCTCTGAGCAATCTGATCTAGTGAAGATGTCCTTGCTTACTGCAGGGAGTTTGGACTAGATGACCTTTAAATGTCCCTTCCCACCCAGTACATTCTATGATTCTATGATGTTATCAAAACATTAGACAGAGAAATTAAACCAATTGACTTTGCCTTCTCTCACATAGAGAGCTTCACTACTAGGCACTGATTATAACCCTGTCCTCATCAAAGGCTTTTGTTGTTAATTTCAGTGTATCCCAAATAGTTCTCAGACTGTAAACGTAATACTATTTCCTTGGAATGTGTAAGTTAAGGGATAATCAGGCAGAGGTCTAACTCCTTAAAGTTATTGAGGGCTGTATGGTCTCAGAGGGAATGAAAAACCTATATTTAGCCCTTAGCATTTAAGGGTGAGTCAAACATGAGTAAAGCTTGATTTCCAGACAAAGACCGGATCACTAACACATCCCAAATGTTTGGGTTTTTTTTTCAGAGAAGAAATGAATTTAGAATCAAAGAATTTGTAAGTTCTTTGTTGCAGCTCATCTTTTAAACCATTTTGGTCATAAGCATCAATACATATGTGATCAGGTCACTCCAGTTTTAATGGTCACACTGTAAAAACCTGGTGACACATCATGAGAAGCATGTATTTATAGCATTCAGGCTTTCAACCTACACCCCATACCTTCATTGTCTTTAAGAACAGCATCTGGGAAATGTTTGCCTCACATATGTAGTGACTCATAGTAACTTGAAAGCAAACTGTGACCCTTTCTTCTGCAGAGTGTGGAGATAGTCATCTTGTGGTAACAGTCATCTACACCTCCTTTTTTTCAGTGTTACCAAAATTAAATATCTCTAGTAATACTGAAAATCTTCGTCAGATGAGGAAATCTGATTCAAAATATTGGCTGCAATTGATGTTATCAAATTTTGAAACATTAGATTGAAGCTCACATGTAAAAATTTAAAATATTTGTAATGCATTTCCATCAATGTAATGGAAACAGGCAGGTAGACAAGGAATTATTCTCTTTGCTGTTGTAAAGTTATATACATCTATCAGAAACAGACTGAAATCAATGGCCACTGAGAAGATTAGTCCTTTTAAAACCAAATCTTTCATTGTTTTCTTGACTGAAAGATAATCTGTAACATTACTGATAATGCATGAAACTTTTATCCTACGAATCATGCAATGAATTTTGGAAATATGTAATACATGATTTTCTGTCATGTTCCTATATACGCGTAACTTTGAGGAATACTAGAGCAGAGAAGCTAGAGGTTACTTAGAGATCTGGGTGTCGTCAAGCTAGAGAGCCCTGTGTGCTCCATTCTAGACTACCCACAGAACTGATTCATGGGATTTCCTGACTATGGCTCATTGAGTATTTGAGAAAATGGCTGTGATGCTGTAACACCAGAACACAGAGCTTTAAAAAATGAGAAAAGGATATCCATTAGCCTAACTTTAACTTCCTTGCAAATACTGGAACAAGTAATCAAACAAAATATTTATTATGCCTGGAATGTGAGAAGAAAACAAGGGACAATCCACATGGGTTTATCATTATCTAGTCATATCGAACTCATCTCATTTACTTTACTGTAAGCCACCAGGCCTTATAAGCAAGTGTAAACAATGGATTTCATTTGCAGTGACTTTAGGTAAGCTTTTAACTTTGATTCTCATGTAATTTTAAGGAAACAAGATTTACATGTAGAGTAGATACAACACTACTCAGAATACACACTATTTAGAGCAGAAAATACACTATTTAGAGTTTAGCTAACTGATCAATTCCCTGGCAAAATCCAAGGATACATAGAGTTCAATTCTGCAAGGTTCTGTTATTATTCAATATTTTCATTAACAGTTTGAATGATCCAATAAAGAATATCACAGGACTTTTTCAAGCTTTCAGATAATATCAAGAAGGGAAACACCAGGGGAAGAAAGAAAATCACTGGAAAAATTGTCTTAATAGATTGGGGAAAAGAAGTGAGAACAGAATAAAGGCAATAGAAGTACAAAATACTGCATTTAGATAGAAGTGATTTAAAAGATGATTGTAAGATTAACTAAAATTGATTGGTTAAGTATCAGTTCTCTAGAAAAGGGTCTAGGTTTCTGAGGTCACAATGCTTCAGCATTGAGATGTTATCACAGAAAAGGCAAACATGCACTGCAAACTAGAGAAAAGTCTGTAAGATGTAGGAACTATGCTTTTTTTCTGTGCTAAGACATCAGCTGGAGCACTGTGTTCAGGTGTTGCACTCTAGTAGAAATCTGAGCTAGTTGGAAAAAACTGAGAGAAGGGTGGTCAAAACTCTATGAAATGTGGAAGCTAAGGTGAAGTAAGACTGGTAGCCTAAAGAATGGAAGATGATGAGGAATGAAAAAAAAAAAGATGACAGGATATTGTAACAGTTTTGAAAATACAAAGCGTTGGTGCAAAAAAGAAAAGAAAAATCTGTTCTTCATCTCAAAGGTGGGTAGGGAGAAGCAGTAGTGCCTGAAGACAACAAGGGAACCTTAGGTTAGATTTTAGAGAAACTTTTGTCTTCCCCAAGCCCAAGAACAGGTTGCCTGGCTATGGAGTATGCATTACTGAAAGTCTTTTATGAACAGGTAAAATGGATGTCTGTCAGGAATGACTGAGTGCATGATCCAGCCTTGAGGCAGAAGAGTAGACAGCCACTCCTTAAGATGCTTTCCAAAATAATTTGATTTTATGGCACTTCTTTGTTTCTTACACAGCAGTCACCTTGCCACTTCCTCTGTTTTCAAATTTCTTAGAAACAACACAAGAATTATTATTCTGATTCAGTTCATTTGCTTATGGTCCTATATTTGACAATCAACCACCAGCAAACGTCTTCTCTGTGAACTGTTATAAACCTGTCAGTAATTATTACTACCTTTACTGAGCCATGAAAAATCATTTCCTCTCTAATTCCAGAAAGCAAATGAGCGTAAAGACCATTCTTGCTGTTTCTGTGTTTCATGACTTGTTGATGAACACTATTGGCTGTGTAAAAGCATGGCCTATCTAAAAACACAGAAATAATATTTACACTCAGCTTTGGACTGTGATACTGTGATCAGTCTGCGTGCTCTGTCTTCTCTGTGATTTGGGCCAATGGATTCAGGTACATAGGGTATTTAGCTCCTGATAACTATACATTAGAAAATTGAAATCAGATACCATTAAATTGAGTAGACACAATTTTTGTTGAAGTAGACTAACACAGCTCTTGAAATGCATTTTAATAACTGTATTTCAGTGGCAGCTGAAGTAATTTCCTGAAATCAGACTATAAAGAAATTAAATTTTTTTTCCCAGTTTTAAATGTAAATTGCTGTTGCTTGAGATCAAGTGCACAATCTAGGGAAGATTAAGTCCAATTAAGTTTTTAGGAAGATAGCGCAGATTTGTTCTTTTGGAAGTCTTTCTGGGAAAGGGCATACTGCTCAAGGTGTTTCTCTCAGTTACTTTCTGGTCTTTTTCTTTTTACATTTCTAGTCCTCAAGTATTGACCTCAGCGTAGTAGTCAGTGTCCCATCTTTTGATGAAGTTTTCCGCCTCATCTCTTGTCTAAAACTTATTTCCTCTAAGTCTAGGCTTAAGGAGACCCCATTTCTGCTTCTCATCCTCCCAAGTGACAACACTGCCTTCAGTTGTTTGGGAGTCTAACCGCAACATCCTCCCTTTCATTACTCATCCAAGTGAAATTTCTCAAGACTTAGTAAAGGTTCTAACTAGTAGTCCAGTAAGGGCCTGACTTGATACCATTTTCCAGATCTGGACCCTGTTACAGTACACACTAAGCCATTGTAATAAAGCGTTAGTGCACAGCTGTGACAAGGAATTGCTATTTACATAACCATTAATTAACCCTTCCAGAAGTTTTCTTCTTTCTTGCCCTTTCCTTAACCTTGCACTAAATTACAAGTACAAAAACAGAAGCCTGTGGTAGTATCATGTTGTAACAGGCAAGCCTTAGAAAGTGAGGTTACAGACTTGATTTTTACTGCACTCCTTCAGTTTGATCCAGAGTATGGGTGATGCCAAGAGAAAACTGAAAGAAAAGAAAAATGTTTTTCAGTCTCAAACTGAAAAACTGTTTTCTGTGAAAACACCTACTCTGGAATTTCTAAAGCTGAACTCTACATTGAAAGCAAGGTTTAACCAACGATTACATTGGTCGGTGTTGCTCTGCAAGCCTTTGATTAATTGATTCAGCCTTCTCCTTACTCATGTGACTCAAATGAATGAAGGGATGGCCACTTAAAACAGAGGAAGAGAGAAAGATTGTTCTTTCTGGGAAAACAGAAATGAAAGAGCAATTGTACGGTCAAAAGACAAATAAGGTTATAATTTAGGGACAGATCATTAGAGAAATCCCATTTGATAATTTTTAGTGTTTGGGTTGTAGTTCTTTTTTTTTATCCTATCATTAATGACTGAAATAAAAAAAATAATTGAGGGTTTGGTGGGGTTTTTTTTGTTTGTTTGTTTTTGTTTTTGTTAAAGAAACTGACGCAGGCCAATAGTGCTCCTCATTTCCTTCTCAAGAAAGGCCCAAAGAGAATATCCAAAAATAGAACACTCAAAGGTAACAGCAAAGGACAATGATATTAATTAGAGGTCAAATCCTGAAGCACTGAATTCATTAAAAAACGTAGGCATTACCTAATGAGTAACCACTAGATTACAAGATATTGCTTTGTTTTGCACAATGAATCCCCAATTCTTCACTGCACTGCTGAACTACCTTGGCTGAAAAGGTGCTGAGACTTGGCACCCATCTCCTCACCCAGTTGTGCTGAAGGGAGATGAGGTTTGCAGTTCCCCAAGTGAAGGAAGGAATTGAGTTTGATTTTAGAAGAGGTGATGGGCCCAAAAAATTGACTCATACCCCTTGAAACTCTTAGGGTGCCTTACTCCGAAGAGAGAGGTGGGAGACAGCACATGCTCACAGACTAAGTCCATGTAGAGGTCTTAAACCCATGAAGGACTTAATTTTGCAGCTCCCAGTTAGACTTGAACCTTTCACATGCAGAATTACTAGTGAAGTGTCGGGAGTTGCTTTTCAACAGCTGTTCGTCGTGTACTTGGAGAGAAAATGACAAGAACCGTACTGAAAGTGGGCCCTGGAAATGCCTGGTGCACTGAATGCATCTATGTAGAGCTGTGAAATCTTTCACCAGGCAGGAATTGTTAGGCAGGGATAACTCTCATTCTTTTGAACATCTGAACTCTCTTATAAGTGAAACACCCAGGTTAAGCACTATGCCTGTTCAGCTGAACAAAGCTGCTCTGGTAAGAGCAGAAGGGGTTATACTGGAGCAATTGGAGAAGCCTAGAGTCTGTGATAACACAGGCGACCAGATCACTATACAGCAAGCAGATCTCCCAAAATTAAAACTGGAGTAAAAGAGCATACTTTGAATAGGATGGGAGGTGAGTGTAAGGAGGGAGGGCCTGGCTCACAGCAGAGCCCCAGCTCACAGCAGGGCCCCAGTCCTGCTTCCCTGCCTATAGATATCAGAGCCTGTTGGTTTATGGCGCTTTTTTTGGGGAAGGAAGAGCACAAAGTTTGCTTTTGGGCCACGATGGAGGTGCAGAGCAACAAAGAAAAGCAAAGACCCGAACTTGAGGATGTGCTTCTGCCCCTCAGGGCGCTCCAGCAACAGAAACTGAGGTCATCGCTTCTTCGCATCGTGCACCAAATGGTATCGAAAACCACGAGCGGATTCGGGGGGGGGGTGGGGGGGTGGGGGGGTGGTGGTGGTGGGGAGGGGAAGAGAAAAAGGAAAAAAAGAGAAAAAGAAAAAAAAGAGAAAAGGGAAAAAAGAGCAAGAACGGGAAAATGCCGCGCCTCGGGGATGTACCAGCAGAGGTCAGCACAGCCGGGAGAATGGAGAGCTGCGTGCCCCGGTGACGGTGCTGCTGCCGCCGGGATAGCGATGCTGCCGTCGGGGCAGGGCTGGTGGCTGCTCCCTCAAGCAGAGGAATTGGAGCTATGCCCTACTAAGTGGCTAACATCAAGCATCGTCAAACTAAACGGCAGCAGGGACGGGTAGTTTTTTTTATGCTGAGCCCTTGTGTGCTTTTTGAATTCGAGAAGTGCAGTTTGACGTAGCACTTTGTGTAAGAAAAAAACCCACCAGAGTTCTTTCACAACAATAAAACTTTCTCTACAATTTATATAATACAGAAGAAATCACATTTATCACTGTCTGTTAAGAAGCCCAGCCTGATGCACCTTTTTCTTTCACAACACTTGCTCTCTCAGATCATTATATTCATAAAAGCCAGAATGTCATTCATCAGACTTAATCAGTAAAACCCTCCTTGGAGGCAGCTGTTTGTTCCAAGAAAGCTCTGTTTCATGAATCATTTTATATCTGGATTCCCTGATTTAAAGCTAGTGCAGGAAACTGGATTTCCCTAATGTAAGGTGATAAATCATGCCTGTTTCTCCTGAGAACAATGAAGAAACTTGGGTTCCTTCCAGATCAAATGATGGCAAATGCCAAAACACCCAGTAAGGAGTGAGGTATAAGGAGGCAAGATGCAGAAACATACACAGACTTTGCTCCATCTCCTTCTGAAGTAGAACAGTGCAGATAAGAGAACCTTGGTATGAAGGAGAGTTGTGTGAGCTTGAGGTTATTGAGTTATGAAATGAAAACCATAGGGATGTGCAGCTTGAAGTAATGTTGATGCTATTCTGCCAGTGATTTTCTGACTGAAGAGAACTGCAACTGATTGGCATCTTTGCATAAAGTCATGTGGATCCTTTTGGAGATCCAAAGAGGTTGGATTTCTCTAATATGCCATATTCACACTATGAATGGAAACTTAGATCTGTGTTTCCCCAAGATAAAGTGTTGGGCACAGTATGTGTTGGACACAGTTATTTTCCATAGTATATGTTGTTTGAGGCTGGAATTTTCTGAAGAAGGGATAAGAACATCCAAGTGAAATTATATTTCATCCCAGTAGACATAATTGCAGAATTAGGCAACTTTACAGTGATGAGTATCATTACTGGTATCTCATGAAAAGATAGGAAAGAGGCAAGTACCCAGCATGAATTCTGTGCAAAAACACCTGGGGTAACTTTGTGCCTGCTGCCACACCAGCATGGCATGAGGCAGCACTGGAAAGAAACACTAACATGGGCCTGGAAGCAGTATTTTAACTGTGTTTTCCATCTCATTTGATGTTAACCAGCCCTCAGCATTGTTATTTATGCATGTGATATCTACATTACTAAATCGCTTGCTACTCCAGAACTAGCTTGTACGGCACTAGCTTAGACTGTATTGTGCAGTATGGGCATCTCCCTCACCTGAGTCTTTGGAGAACAGAAATTGCCAGCATCCAAAAAAAAAAAAAAAAAAAAGTTTTCTTGTAAGGCTGAGGTAACTGCAAAATGGATATTGGCCTCTCCTTTGTGCACCATTTTTGAACTTGGAGGTTCCTCGTGGGCTAATATGAAATAGAAGACTGTCTACTATGATTTAAAATATCAGTCGACCTAAAGCACCCAGTGGAAAGAGATCTAACAGGAGAAATGTAAAGATATATGTGAAATCTGTAGTAAGAGAAGTCTGAGTGGGAATCCTATGGGAGCAGGGCTTCCACAGCTATGTAGTCAAAAGTCTGAGACAAGGTACGAAGCTGTTACCATCAGATGGTGGTGAGACCAGGCCTTGAGGGGCAGAGGGAGGTGTCAGTTTGAGTTGTAACCATAAAAATATATTCAAAAGTAATGTATCCTGTATTCTTAATGAACCCTAACGACAGCAAGTTCCTGGGTATTACCCAGGCACAGAAATGGTTCTGGACTAATTAAAATTTATTCACTTTTCCTCAGTTTTCCTATAAAAGTTCCATAGTTCAGGGTGGTTGTTGGCAGACCCAGAGTGTGGGGATTACAACAGCTGAAATGGAGTGACAATGCCCTTGTCTGTATAAAACGGATCACTCATCCCTTTATGTGAAACGAAATGCATGGAGCTGGATTTCTCTGCTGCCCAGTGATGTCTGAGGCTTTGGTTCCCTGATAGGAATCAAACATAGAAAACTACATTTTGTAGAAGTGATTTATGTCTGAGACAGGGAAAAATAATGCAGCTTATTGCATCAGTTTTCTTTTTTGCCTGAAATCAGTAATGCAAAATGCTTTTTTCCAGCGACATAAAAAGGACCAGTATTTGTCTGATAATGTAAGACATCCTAAAGGACAGAGATTTAACAGCAGCAGATGATGAATAAGACTGAGGACTGCAGAAAATAATGGCTATTCTAACCTAAGAAGAAACATATGGTATTATTTCAGGATATCCAAGAAAACTGCTGATGTGCTGTAAAACAATTAATAAAATTACTTTTCCCTCTATTATTTAGACCTGCATGAGACTGACCTTCTTGATAAAAGATGTTGCCTGTGAGCTGTTGTTACTAATGCAAATGATGGAGCAACCTCATTTTTTTGCCAATAGCTATCTGTGCATGTAGTTGGGTTTTACTGTAGTACAAACCCCCTGCAACTCCTTAGTATATAGTGATGCATGAGAATTCCCTTCTTTGAACACAGAGAAATACAACATCACTTGTGTCTGTGTATTCCCTTTATGTCCAAAAAGGAAAAACTCGGTCTTATGTTTCAGAGTCAAGGATACTCCTTGACATGGATTAGTTTATATTAAAGGAATGTAGCACTATGCATCAGAGAACATTAGCAAAACCTGACCTCATCCATCACTGGCTCTCGGGGAAGTGTAGCCATATCCATTAGTTTCATGAAAATCCAGATCTGAGTATCAGTTTATATTGGGTAATCCTTGCATCACATCATGTTACATTAAAGAGAAACTCTGTGTGATAAGTTAGAATAATTTGGTCCTGCTAAAATCCACAAAACTGTCAGTTACCGCTCCAGCAATCCAGTTATTCAAACTAATGCCAACAAAAAAACCCCAAACCTCAAAACCCACAAATAGCTGTCAGTCAAGACATTATTTATGAGTTTCAGCCTTAGATCCCACCAGTATTTATCATCTGGGAATATCACATGGACTGGTTATGTTTCTGATGGTACCAATGCAATGACACAGCTTGACAATGCCGAAGAGCTGAACTTTCTACCATTCAACATCACCTCTGGCTCAAATCCATCATTATCATTATGAGAATTTGACTCAGTTGCATTCAGACATGCATCTCTCATGCCATTTTAAATCCCCAGTCCTGGTGGGGATGGCATTGAACCCGTGGATTTGCAACCTGGTAGGACTGCAACTGGAGGATGTACAGGATATTTTAGGACCTCTAAAACTGTAAGGATGATAGAGGACTGGAACAGACTTCCCAGAGAGGTTGTGGAGTCTCCTTCTCTGGAGACATTAAAAATCTGCCTGGAAATGTTCTTCCATGACATAATCTAGGTGATCCTGCTCTGGCAGGGGGTTGGACCAGATGATCTTTCGAGGTCCCTTCCAACCCCTAATCAAAACTGGTTGTCTTGGGCAGAAAAAACAGTGATGCTGTATATAAAATGTTTCATATCAAAAACATATACCAGTCTTAGAAAAGTTCAGGGTTACACATCAAGGAGAAGACTTGGGAAATTTTATTCCACCTTTTCTCAGTTGGATTATACTTTTAGATGGCGGCGCTCACTTTCCAATTCCAGTTGTTTCACAAAAAGCTCCATTCTTACCAGGACAGGCAGGTAGGCAGAGGGTCTGCCTTGGGTTCCTGTTATGAAAGGACCTTGGTTTGTCAGCTTAAGGCTCATCCTGCCATGTAAATTGCGTGCCTCAAGTTTTGCCTTTGGGCCTTCTGAAACCTCTTTGTGTCCCTAAGTCAAGTAACTCAGCTTCAATCATCAAGGCACCTCAGAGAAAATGATAATAGGGCATCATTTTATAATTAAGAATGGAAATTCAGTCTCCCAAATGGTCATGAAATTAATCCCTTTTCATCTAGCGTCTTCAGAATGAGAAACCTCATCTAATGCATCTCTTGACAGTAGCAACAAAATCATCATCCATCACTCTGCACCAGGGAAGGCCCTTCATTTGCTTCATTTTCAGTCTGGGAATACCACCTTCTCACAAATGAATGAACACCAGAAAAACGGCCCTTCAGATAAATCGCCTCTTGGGGATATATATCTTTAGATACTGCATTGCGTTCATATATTAGTATTATATGCATTATCTTTCCCATAAGATGAATAAAGTCTCCACACAGCAGAAATCACCCTGTGTATATTCATTTTATGATCAGAATAAACCTGCTATGTTACCTTTAGTGCGGGAATTCTGATTGGTGACCAGGAAACCACTGGAGGACAGGAAAATCAACTTTATTGCACTGCAAAATAAATGTAATGGAAGAAGAGACTGACAGCCCTACATAGACAAAAAGCTATCGTAACAATCCTGCACTAACACTAAACATACAATCTATTTTAAATAACCTTGATGCTGTCTCCATATGTTGAGCACAGTAATGCAGTCATAAATGACACTGAGATTGGGAACCTTACAGAGAAACGAAATCAAATATCTTCCAGCAGAAAGATTCTTTGCTTTCATTCAGCAAAGACATTCTGCCTCATGTTTATGTTTGTAGAGGAAAAAGAGCTAACCTACTCCTTTACCTAGTGTTTGCTTTTGTAATCTAAAAAGAACATCAGTAAGGCTTTTGAAAAGGAAGTGTATTACTGGTCCCCCAAACAATAGCAGATAACAGATTACTGTAATTGTAACCGGGTGTCAGATAGTCTTGGAAATATTTTTAAGGGAAAAATGTGGATGAGACTCAAGGCAATTATGTAAATAAGGACTGGAAGCATTGCCTAATGCAATACTACCCACGAAAAACAAGTTTAGGCTTAGTTGTATCACATAATTTTAGTAAAAAGACACCAAGCTGAATCACTTAAATTAATTCAGAGACAGACTTCAGTTCAGATCAAAGGAAATTCTGTACTCAATCTTCATCCACACCAAGGGATTTGGCAAGGGATTCTCCTGCCTTGTTGTAAGAGTTAAATGATCCCCTGCTGCTAGAAAGACTGGGTCCAGTCTTACTGAACATATTCATCAATGACCTGGACAAAGGGACAGAGTGTACCCTCAGCAAGTCTGCTGCTGATGCTAAACCAGAAGGAATGGTCAATACACCTGAAAACTGCTTTTAGAGGGACCTGGACAGGCTGGAGAGCTGGACAGAGAGGAAGCAAAAGAAATGGAAGTGGAATCTGACTGGAGGCCTGTGACTAGCGGTGTTCCCCAGGGCTCGGTGTTGGGTCCAGTCCTGTTTAACATCTTCATTGACGACCTTGATGAGGGAATAGCATCGACCCTCAGCAAGTACGCCGATGACACAAAGCTGGGAGGAGTGGCTGACACGCAGGAACACTGCGCTGCCATCCAGCGAGACCTGGACAGGCTGGAGTGCTGGGCAGGGAGAAACCAGATGAGGTTCAACAAAAGCAAGTGTAAAGTCTTGCACCTGGGAAGGAACAACCATTTCTATCAGTACAGGCTGGGGGATGACCTGCTGGAGAAGACCTCAGTGGAGAAGGACCTGGGGGTCCTGGTGGATGACAGGTTGGCCATGAGCCAGCAGTGTGCCTCGGTGGCTAAGAGAGCCAATGGGATCCTGGGGTGCATCCGGAGGAGTGTAGCCAGCAGGTCAAGGGAGGTGATCCTCCCGCTCTACTCTGCCCTGGTCAGGCCCCACCTGGAGTATTGTGTCCAGTTCTGGGCTCCCTGGTATAAAAAGGACAGGGATCTCCTGGAGAGAGTCCAAAGAAGGGCTACGAAGATGATAAAGGGCCTGGAGCATCTCCCCTATGAGGAAAGGCTGAGAAGGTTGGGACTGTTCAGCCTTGAGAAGAGAAGACTAAGGGGGGACCTAATTAATGTTTACAATTATCTTAAGCAAGGGATGCAGGGGGAATCAGCCAGCCCCTTTTCAGTGGTTTGTGGAGACAGGACAAGGGGCAATGGCTGCAAGTTGGAGCACAGGAAGTCCCGCACCAACATGCGGAGAAACTTTTTCACAGTGAGGGTGACAGAGCACTGGAATAGGCTGCCCAGGGAGGTGGTGGAGTCTCCTTCTCTGGAGATATTCAAGACCGGTCTGGATGCCTATCTGAGTGAAATGTCCTAGGGAGCTGCTTCGGCAGGGGGTTGGACCCGATGATCTCTCGAGGTCCCTTCCAACCCCTACAATTCTATGATTCTATGTAATACAAGGACAAGTGTACCGTCCTGCACCTAGGGAGGAATAACACTGTCCAGCATGACATCCTTTTCTCTAAATTGGAGAGACATGGATTCAATGGATGGACCACTTGATGGATAAGGAACTGGCTAGATGGTTGCACTCAAAGAGTTGTGGTCAACTGCTCAATATCCACATGGAGGTCTGTGACAAGTGGTGTTCCTCAGGGGTCAGTACTAGGATTGGCACTGTTCAACATCTTTGTTGGTGACATGGACAGTGGGATAGAGTGCACCCTCAGCAAGTTTGCTGAGGATACCAAGCTGTGTGGTGAGGTAAACACACTGGAGGGAAGGGATGCCACCCTGAGGGACGTTGACAGGCTGGAGAGATGGGCCCATGCAAACTGCATGAAGTTCAAGAAGGCCAAGTGCAAGGTCCTGCATGTGTGTCAGAACAATCTGAAACACAACTACTGGCTGGGCAGAGAGTGGATTTAGAGCAGCCCTAAGGAGAAGAACTTGGGGGTGCTGATCAATGACAAGCTCAACATGAGCCGGCAGTGTGCGCTAGCAGCTCAGAAGGCCAGCTGTGTCCTGGGCTGCATGAAGGACAGCACTGCCAGCTCGTCAAGGGATGTGATTCTGCTCCTCTACTCTCATGAGACCCCACCTGGAGTGCTGCGTCAAGCTCTCGGGTCCCCAGTACAGAAAAGATGTAGAGCTGTTGGACCTAGTCCAGAGGAGGACCATGAAGATGATCAGAGGGCTGGAGCACCTCTCCTGTAAAGACAGGCTGAGAGAGTTGGGCTTGCTCAGCCTGGAGAAGAGAAGATCTCTGGGGAGATCTAATTATGACCTACCAATACTACCAGAACTAGATATCTTTGAGGTCCCTTCCAACCCAAAGCATTCTATGATTCTAACAACTCCAGGCACCAGTACAGGTTAGGGGTTGACCTGCTGAGAAGTGCTGTGGAGAAGATGTCCTGGGGTGCATTGAGAAAAGTGTGGCCAGCAGGTTAAAGGAGACTATCCTCCTCTACTCTGCCCTGGTGAGGCCACATCTAGAGTACTGTGTCTCCATGTCAAGAAAGACAGGAAAGTACGGCAGGGCCACAAGGATGATGAGGGGACTGAAACATCTCTGTTATAAGGAAAGGCTGAGAGAGCTGGATCTGTTTAGCGTGGAGGAGAGAAAACTGAGAGGAGATCTCATCAATGCTCAGTACCTAACGGGCAGATATCAAGAGGATAGGGCCATACTCTCTTTAATGGTGCCCTGTGACAAAACTGGAACATGAGGAGTTCCGTCTCAACATGAGAAAAAAAATTTCACTTTGAGGGACAAATTACTTGTCTCTAAAACTTCTTAGTGCTCTGTGGGAGTTTTGATGCTGGGTTCTTGTGTCTCACTGCTTTGTTAGACAGCTGTAACAAGGTCTGTCAGTCTAAGGGGTGCAATATTAGCCTCTTACACTCTCACAGCTAATCAGAATGCAAACTGGACATTTGTTTTAGCTGTGGCTTACATAGGTAGATAACAGGTTACATTTCACTTACTCAAATCATAGAACCACAGAATGTTTTAGGTTGAAAGTGACCTTAAAGACCAACTAGTTCCAACCCCCTGCCATGGGCAGGGACACTCTCCACTTGACCAGGTTGCCCAAAGCTCCATCCAACCTGGCTTTGAATACTTTCTTTACACTGAGAGAAGCTGGTTCCATATATTAGTGGGCAGTTTAGCAGAAATGAATATATCACAGTATGAAGTTGGTGGACTGGGTCCATGGGACATGCAGCTGAACTGCAGGACTGGGATGAGGTCTCTAGAGTCCAATCTCTCCATCAGCTAGTAATTTTGCACTGGAGTTAGGTACAGATTTGGTAGATTGTATTCTTTTTAAAATCAGAAATACAGGCATGAATACTGCTGTACAGAAAATTATCCTCTTGTATTGAGAAAATTACTGCTTCTTCAAGGGCTTTAAGCAAGGCATTGCAGGTACCAGCAGTAAAACTTGGCTGCATCAGACAGTTTGTGTTGTGGCAGTGATCTTTGGTCTCACCTAAACACATATAATTGAATGACAGCACCATTGATAATTTAATATTGAGGAATTTTGTCTTCAGGTTTCTCATTTTGTATGTGAGAATGGATATTAAGTATCAATGGACCTCTGAAACACACTAAATCTTAGTTCAATTTACATAAGGAAAATGTAACTCCATGCTTCACTGAGTGTTGAAAGAAATTCATGCATCACCAAGATAGGGAGAGGTCAGCAATATCTTTTTATATTTATTCTAGGGAAACATTTTTCCAAGCATCACTTTTCATTAAAGATACCTGGCCACATGCATCATTTTGCAAAATGTGGAATGGGTATAATAAATCACATTACCAGAGGGAGATGTCACCACATATTACAATAAAGAAATGTTACCTCATGATTTTGTTTAATATTGAGGAAAGGTAAATCTTTCACATCACTTAACATCATGGGAACACAGCCTGGCAGTGAGCAACCTGCACTGGGGGGAATATGAATATTTCACATCCTTAGCTGAAGAGCATAGGAATAAAAAGCATATCATTTTTCAGTTATGAATGCTAAAGAATTTATTATTGTGATACTTTCTCAATCTACACAGTTAGCTGATGATGGCGTTTTCTAATTTAACCATGCAATCTTACCATGCATCTTACCATGCTGCTAGGGCACAGGATGAAGCACTGTTGCATAGAACACAGGAACAGGGTTTGGGGTTTTTTTTCAGCTTTCCTTCCTCCCTCCCTCCCTCCCTCCCTCCCTCCCTCCCTCCCTCCCTCCCTCCCTCCCTCCCTCCCTCCCTTCCTTCCTTCCTTCCTTCCTTCCTTCCTTCCTTCCTTCCTTCCTTCCTTCCTTCCTTCCTTCCTTCCTTCCTTTAGAAATATTCTATGACCACATGACCTTCCATGGGCCTGGATGCATATGGTTGAGGTCTTCACCTCTGGTTTGCAGAACAAGAACACTGCTCTGTGTTGGTTCCTGTGAGACACGTATCTCCAGAGATCAACGAGACTTTCTCTGTAATCATAGGAGTCTGTGAGACATATTGAAATATTGGGTTGTTTATCCCAAGGGAAGAAAAAAATCACAGGGGCTAATGATAACAGTCTTACAGTACATTAAAGACTCTAGTGAAGGTGAGAACAACCTCATGGACATGTCTGTGGTGAACAAGGTATATAGCACATTGACCCTGAAGCAAGGGAAAGTCAATGTAAAACTAGGGAAAGCTTTCTAGGTGCAAAGACAGTGATATATAGAAAGAGTTTGCTGATGAGAAAATGTCTCACTTAGTCTTTTAGGAGAAAAACTGATGCTGCCCTGAGGTAGAAAGTTTAGACTACATGACCTCTCAAGTTTTATTTTCTAGTTTTATTTTTCTCTGTCTCTAAAGTAAACATCATATAATCTTCAGTAAGTTAAAATTGTTCTTGCACTATGCATTTTTTATGCCATTTGTAAACTTCTTGAAAACTTTTGAAACTGTTGTAGGACCAGCAGATTTAAAGTTACCCCATAAATTCAAGACATTTTTTGCCAGTGCATTTGGTATAACTTATGTCTGTACTCATCATCCACCTTTTTTTTTCCTTATATGCTGTTTTAAATGTGAAGCTTCCCCATGATAGCAAGGAGATTGCAAAATTATTTCAAGTGCTACCCTAGTAATGGGCTATTCTGAAAGGGGAATTTTCATTGTTGCACCAGATAAACCAGAATTATTTCCTGACATCTCTTCCAGACTTAATATAGCCAAGTGAACAACCAGATCCTAATAATTTGCAGCTAAACTGCCAGTGAGCCCATGTGAGAATAGGGCATCGGTTACTGTGCTCAGCTGTGAGATTGTGGTACTGTGGGATTTGAAATTGTTACTGTGGATTTTGCAGTTGATTTTGAGCTAGTCACCCCTCTGAATTCCCAATCCACAGAACCCTTGTATAGACACAGGCTCTGGTGTGACCATAATAGTCTTCCCATTCACACAGAGACATTTGGCTGTTGGGGTCAACCTGTCCACTGTGATGCCAATAATTCCATTCAGATAGCATGCAACAATTAACCCTTCAAGGGGTTTAGGCTTCTGTTGCAATTAGCCATCATCCTCTGGAGTCCACTGAGGTATTTGTGTCAGTAAAGTCCTGGTGTATAGTACCTATGTCCCATGGCATGAGGCTTGTGAAGATACACCAAGACAGGAGTGGTCACTTATAAGAACACTTGCCAAGACTGAAGATGCTGAAACACCTGCAGCCCATGGAAGTGGTTTTCCTTTCTGTCCACTAACACGATTGTTCTGGAGAGTTAGCAAACCCACAAATACAACTCTCAAGCAGAAGAATTTAAAAAACATTGTTAGTGTGAGTGTTGACCACATCTGTAAAAAACAGCCCTGAAATATACCATTAATGATGCAGTTTCTTTTAACTCTAAGAGTTTGCAGTACAGATATTCAGTTTGACTGCATTTAAAATCCCTTCAGGCTTTCACTCTAAATAACTACAGGAAGCCTCTTGCTCATCTGCTATTTTACACAATAAAACCTTTTATAAGAAGGAAAAGCCATAATATTGGTGCATTAATGCTTACACCACAGCAAACCATTTTCAGTAACAGCTGTCAGGCTCAGTGCTGCAACAGATCTTTTGATAGTGTTTATAATTTATTTATCTTCCAAGACATTCCCAATGAATATGGACAAGAATTTGTATCTACTGATTTTTTTCTTTTCTTTCTATTGTATATCTAAATCACCACTGACTCTTCCAGTTACAGTTCTTGCTTTGCAGAAGAACAATAACAGCAGAACTTGAACATTACTAGTTTTGATAAGAATGCATATGCCTTTCACTGCTGGATTTTAGATCAAGGCTGGATTTTGATGTCTCACCTATGTTAAATACATATTTAAAGATATGCATGCTTGTATGCAAATATTCTTCCATATTTTATGAATTTTCCACAAACAATTCAGAGGGCGGGAGCACCTCTCCTATGAAGATAGGCTGAGAGAATCGGGGTTGTTCAGTCTGGAGAAGAGGAGGCTCTGGGGAGACCTTATTGCAGCCTTCCAGTACCTAAATGGGCCTACAGGAAAGCTGGGGAGGGACGGTTTGCAAGGGAATGTAGCAGTAGGACAAGGGGAAACGGTTTTAAACTAGAGCAGGGTAGGTTTAGATTAGACATTAGGAAGAAGTTCTTTGCTGTGAGGGTGGTGAGACACTGGAACAAGTTGCCCAGAGAGGTGGTGGAGGCCCCATCCCTGGGGATATTCAAGGTCAGGCTTGATGAAGCTCTGAGCAACCTGATCTAATTAAAGGTGACCCTGCGTACTGCAGGGTGGGTGGACTCTTCCAACCTAATGCATTCTATGATAATTGTTTTCTTTCTCTTTTTCTATCCTGCTGACACAGCTTACTTTTCAAGTATTGTCCCAACATCTTGTTGAACAGAAATAAGGGATAATGCACATTACTTAGAATCCATGAAGGATTTCTACAAGGGGAACTTAGTATTGTTATAATGAATTTGCTTAGAACGTCAACATTACAAGGAAAAACACTTTCACTGCCAAGAAAAAGGACAATGGTAAGAAAGAGAGAATATACAACTGTAAGAGATCAAAGAGCCTTTTCTGGTGATCCTGGTTTATGGCTCTTGGTTGGCTTTCCATCATCAGAAGAGGCGTCAACTCTCACCTTAGTACTGCCTGTTGATAAATCTCAGCTAGTCTTTCTGAAGCCTGGAGTTATAAAGCACACTGGAAGCTGTATTCCACCACAATAAAACATGGTGTTTGCCCCTCTTGGAAGGACATATTGATCACATATCAAAAGCATTGTCTCACAGGTTAAGAGGAGTTCTAAGAGAAACCAAACTAACTGCTGTTATTACTAGGACTAGCAAGATACTGAATACCCTTCTGTTTCAGTCTGGGATCATTCTCATTGTGATGAAGCTGGTCTTTTCCAAAAGCTTTTGGACAGTACCTCAGACAGTGAATTTGCATATACCTTTGATATAAACCAGTGAATGGCATTCAGTTTTCCTTCTTCTATTAAAATATTAGCTATGGAGTTGTTTTCCAATGAGACAGCTGGTTTGTAATTTTTCTGATCAGATAACTTGTTCCTAATGTCAATATTATGTGATACAGGAGTTCTGACTTTATAGTTTTTTTCTTGATTTTGTATTGCATTTATCTATCTCTCTTCTTTTAATTTAGGTCTTCTGACTCCTATTGAAGGACACATATTATTACCAATGCCTACGTTTTGTTTCTAGATACACAACTTCAAATTGATTGACATGATGCCTGCAAATGATCCTTGGATGAAGCCTCAGGATTTATCCACGTCCAGCAAGTTTGCAAGATATTATGAGGGTCGTGTCAAGAGAAGTGCGAAGACTCTATGAAGTTGTGGTTCTTACCCTCATTGATGTCAGCAGAGTAATTCAGGTGATATATTAAGGCAATAGTGCTAAAAAACCTGTCACTATTTATCTCTGTCCTCATGAGTCGCATTTGAGAGATCTATCTTGCACATTTACAAATTTCCCCACCCCCAATCAGACAGTAAAGAAAATCTCCCCCTAACTTTCAGAGTTGCTTGGAGATACATCGTGATGTGATATGTACCCCTGTGGAACAGCTGAAAGAGTGACGTGGTGCATTCACATATTGGCTGAAAGTCTGTGACAAATGAGGGAGGATATTCTTCTGGTCTTATACCAGTTGTAGCTTGGCTTTGACTTTCAAGCAACATATAAACCCAGAGTTCAATCCATGGGTGCTTTGACTGCCCACAGGCAAGAATGTGGTCACACAAAATGCTCACTGTGGCAATTGCACCTTATGGCGAGTAATGGCCAGTTTGGCCAACACCTAAACCTCTTCCCTAGAGAGACAGACCACAAATATTTCTCAACTCTATTGTATGGCTTACACCTACTCCTTTGTATAATTTCGACTACACTATGAAGCTGCTGAGATGGAGTATTCAGGGAAGAAATATTTGTTTTCCCTATGGTACACTTCAGACCTCAACAGTTACTCAGAAATACCTGATGGCCCACATTCATGGCCACGTGGGAGTTGGTCATAGATATGTGTTAATGAGTTTATGATTTCAGATTTAGTTTCCATCTCTTACCTCTCTATCTGCTGTTCATAATAATGAGCTCTGGGACATGATTCACTGGGAGGAGGGGGAGCCCTTAACATTTTTTTGCTCATTCCCACTAACAGAAGTAGTACTGGGACATAATTCTGTGTGTAATCTCAGAGGTGTTTCTACTCCTTTCAAACCAGCAAATTTTCAAAGCAGATTTTCAAGGATATGAGGAAGTCTCTATTTGTTTTCCACTCTAAGAGAAACAGAATGGTTTGAAGTCAAAAAGTTTTTACATCATCCCTTTTGGGGACACTTAAAGTAAATCTGATACCTCTTTGAAGTTATACAAGTGTCTTTCAAAGGAGGAGGTCAAAACCAACAGAGACCATGAACACACCACCAAACTATAAATTAGACACAACTTTTGGTATGGCTATACAGGGGAAAACATGCAGGTTTTAAAATGGCCTTAATTACTTATTGCTTCAGCTGAGATCACTTGTATCCCTAGAGGGAAAAAGGCTTGATATAAAGAGGGGGCTTGTCGTATTTGTAAAGATTGCCATTGTTTGGAGTGTTTCAAAAGATGAAAGGCAGCCCAGTGTGAGAAAAACAAGAGAGATCATGCAGTCCAACACCACCGAAAAGGCTTAGGGAGGCGAAGATGTGATCTCTGGGTATCACACAATTTCTGAAATAACATCTGTTCCAATTAACCTCTTGTCCCTGAGAGTCTGAGCTCTCCATGAGGTTGAAACACAAGATAGTTTTAAGACTGTCCCCTGGCTCAGTCTGTGAGGTGCACAGCACCAGTGGCCAACTCACTGGGCCCCAGCAAGGTGAGACCCAAGGCTTGTCATCAGTGAAGACAAGAAAAATAACAGTAACATCCAAATCAACGAACCTTTCAGAAACATGAATCATCCCCAAAAATGCTCTCTTAAAAAGGGTGTGTCAGGAGACCGTATTTGAGACAAGGCAAGACTAGACTTAAAAAATGAATGAACATCCTCCACTGTAGGAGAAAAAGTAGAAAAGCAATTGCTGAAGTGAATGCTTGGATCCTGAACTGCTTTTGAAGTACCAGTTTCAAAAGTACAAAATCTAAGGATAAAGAAATAACAAGTGAAAGGTAACTAGATTATTCAGTATTTGAGACACAAAAGGCATTTAAAGGTCACTAGCAAACACGGCAAACTGCAAGCATCTGAGAATTAAAAGAGAAAAAAACCCAGTAAGCCTGGAGATTCATGTAATAGGTCATGATCAGTATTCAGGGTAACTGATTTATCAAATAGCTTCCTACAAGAAGATAGTGAAAGGACACTCAACTCTAGTACAGGATATATTCCTCTGAAAATCTTTATAGCTGCTCACATAATTACTAGGATAAGCCTTGGCCTTTAACGAATACAAACTCTTAGTGAGTACAAATGATTAATGCAAAACATAAAAAAAAATAAATATCTGCATTATCCAGGTCTATATGAAAACTTTCACATAAGTTATGAAGGTTAGGGGGAAAGAGATCTTCCAATCTGGTGTGAAAATCCTGGAGTTTATAAAATGCTACAGAAAGTCATTACTTACCTTGTGCAGCACATTCCAAAACAGAAAATATTTTGTTGCTGTTCACACTGAAGTTAATGGGAGTTAGGACCATATCTATGGGAGCAGGATTACACAACCCTACAGCACCCAATATCTGCAGAAACTGGGGCTGTGTCCAGGAGATGGGTGTTCATCAGAAGTACAAAACTTGGGAAAGCTTAAGTTACTTTGGGATATGTAACACTTTCCCATTCAGAAACATCGCATCCTCCACCCTGGGTGACCATCCCATGGATGTTTTTTTATGTTCTCCTGCATACACTTTATGCTTATATGATTTCTGGTGTTTTCTGAAGACTGAGAGAGTTTCTCTCAGATGTCCATCTCTAGTGTCTCAGGAAAGTGTTACGGGAAAGAACCTCTTGCCATTACTGGCTATGTTTTTCGCCACATTTTAGCCTCCAAACATTGGTTCCAAACAACGTGGTTTGAAAGCACTACCCCCATGATGTTGGCTCTGAATGCTAGGCAAAGCACCCCTCATGTGAGTCTACCAGTTGTATTGGAGTCCTGCTTCTTGCTGAATAACCACTTTCAGTCGTGAAATTCCTGCCCCATATGGTGATCAGCTCCGACAAGGAAAACCCCTGTTGAGTGCCCTTGTTGAGGCAGAGAGGAGCTGCAGTTCCCCTCCACTGTCACGTTAGGTGCAGGATCTCACCTCTGCTCTTACCCTGTGAAGATGACTTATGATTTCCAACAGCTCTAAATAACACCTAAGCTGGTAAATCTCCTGTCTCCTTCAGCTTTGCTGCCTGGGATATGCAGCTGAGCTGCTGGCTGGGAAAACTCCTCAGTCAGGACATATTAGAATGAGATCTGTCAAACCACACTTTTACAATGAGAATAATAACGCTTTATTGTGCCGCTGCAGGTACTACTCTTGCTTTAACTGAAATGATAACATTTGTCCTGGGCATATTCCAAGGCAGAGGATGGTTGCTCATTCAGCCTCTTCCTCCAATTCCTACACAGAGAAAAGAATTTTCCCCTGGATCACAGGGTTACATCTGTCCACAAAGAGCTACCTTCATTCAACACTCCTTTATTGCCTTCAGTTCAGTACACACACGACCTTTTACTGTTGTTTTTTTCCAGAAAGAACAGGGGTGATCTTGCTACCTTGCTTGCTGCAAGATTCCCAGGAAGAAGGGGATGCTCACTTTAAGGACAACAGTAGTTTACCACGGGGACACCTTGCAAAGTTATTTAAACAGCCATTCCAAATTCTTCCATTTCTTGTTTTTAATCACTTTAATTTGATCAGATCTCAGCATCCATTCTGCTGCTTTAGATCTACTGAATGTTTTGCACCTCATGAGTAGAAGGGCTTGGAATTTCTGTTGCAGCAATATACGCTGCTAATGAGTCACAATGAATTGTTCTTGGTGTGTTAATATACAAATCTTTCTAAAATTTACTATGTCCACTTGTAAAGATTTGATATTGATTATGTGACTCATTGCTCTGGATGAAAAATCAATTGAACTATGTTAAATTGCTATTATTGCTTATGCTGTTATTTTTACAAGTGCTACCGAACCACTGACTCGCAACAGGCAATAACTTATGCATCACACAAAGGTTTCTGGGAACTGATTAAATTCCTCAGGAAATAGTGTTTGGAGCCTGACAGAATCTAAGTGGAAAAGGTTTCTGTGCAGTGCTGACCTGTGGAAAAAAACTAAGGCAGATTTTGGCACCCTGACTGACCTCAGAAAGTGGCAAAGTAAGTAACCAGTGTATAAAAGCAGTAAAAGCCAGGTCTCTCAGCAGTTGGTAAGTACTTTGTGCTTAGCCTGAAGAGGTTAGAGTGCCTGAAGCTCAAATCCTGTCTATATCTGAGAAGACTTGAACCTGATCATCTCAAATTACTCCACCCACCTATTCTAGGTACGCAGCCAAATTGGTGAGGTGCAGTCTACCCAGAGAGTGATGCTTTCTGCTTTCTTCTCGGTGACAGTGCTGTATTTTGTGTACAATATGTAAATATTTATTGGAGAAGCAGTGCACACCTAGGACTTCTTCCCAGCTGAAAACTCTAACCCCTAGCCTGTGGAGTATTTCCATCAGCTCTGGTTCCAGCACAAAGGCCATTTATTTATGCTGTTCAGACTGGAAGGACTTCATCTGACAGACAGAGGGTCACATTCATGTATATGTTATATAGTCTGGTGATGAGACTATTTGCCTAGGAGAAAAGAGGTATCAGATTATCTGCAGACAAAAGAGGGCATTGAAAATGTGTCCTTATTCCCATGATGTCCCAGTTCCTGGCTAACCCACTATCTACTAATCTACTTGGGTGAAAAGGACTGTATCAGTTCTGGCACTTTCTTCATCATCTCTAAGACCAGATCTGAGAATTCCTATCAGTCTTGGTCTGCAAGAATTGCTATTACCTTGTGACTGCTGTGGGTTGGGTATGAGTTAGGTGAGTTAACACTGAATCCTCCTACAATCACCTTTCAGGATTTCTGGGTATGTAACTCACTCAACTCCACACGTTCTGCACCTGAGATGACTACTTAAGCATTTGGCACCTGCAGCACTAATCACCACAGTACTCAGGCTTTTTGCAGGATCTCCATAAAAATTAGGTAGTTCTCTATGTCTAGCAGCAGGAAATGTCTTTGGCAGAATAATAGGTGCTAGGCAACTGAGAGGTATTTTTCAGACTTTAGGTCTTAAAGAGGCAGTTAGATGACTATGTCCTTTGGTGGCTTTAGAGTCTACTTTTCACAACCAGGGACTGCACAGGACAAGGAAATCATTATGATTTGGGTCCCCATGATATATGTTTTTGAAAATATGTCTGATGCATCCACTCAAGGCCAGAAAGTGTGAATAACATTACAGCATCTTTTGCTAGGTGGAGAAAAGTCAATCTGGTGTGTGAGCAGTATAGAAAGCAACTATATTAGAATCTCACAGTGTGAAAATATGATTCAATGGTGTAAGGAAGAACTGGCCCTTAAAAGAAAAGACAAAAAGTAGTCAAAAGCCACAGAAGAGGACAAAGTTCCCAACTGCACCTTAAGAAAGGTATGGTTTTAAGTCTGTTGTATTTCTGCATTTGAGTCACATACTAGGATCTGGATGCCCTTGAGCTATGACGCTGATGATTATTCTTCCTGCTGCTATCAGCACATCCAAGGTCACTTGCTCTGTTTCATCTCAGCTAGGTCAGGAAGGCATTGCTGACTCACCATGCTACAAGAAAAGATGGGGGGTTGGTTAGGGACAGGTGAAGTCATAGCATTGATTACAGCAGCTAAAACAAGGCCCTTCAGTGAATGACAGGTGGGGTCTCAAGTCACTACCTAAAGCTTTGCCAGATCCTCTGGTGGATTTCTCCACTCAGTGAATGTGGACAACCACCCAGGACAGAGATGGGTGAGTGTGCTCAACCCTGCTGTTCCAGTGCTGCAGGATAGTGGTTAGAGCCATGAGGGACAGATTAGTGTGCCATTGTTTTCTGCTGGGATGAAATTATGTGGAATGAGTTCATTTTTAGGACTATAACATTGAGTATGTACTGAGGACAGATCCTACTGATTACTATAGTGTCTGTCCAATATGCTGGAAAGAGGACAGCCATTGTGGTGTGTCTTGGGTTCAATGGGGAGCTTTGTAGCTGGGGTAGCCTAGGGGGTCTATGAGGGAGGTCTGGAGCCCTGGTTTGCACTGGTCTCAGGTAACACCAGTACCAGGACAACCACCCAGGACAGAGATGGGTGAGGATGCTCAACCCATCTGGTGGTGGTGAGCTGTTTTTTCATCCCTTCCTTGCTCGATCCCTGGTTGGACACAGAGCACCAAAGACCCCTTACTGCTTTGGGTCAGTTGGGTTTCCCAGGTTATTCTATTTTCCCCCATAAAATATCAGTATAGAGCCTTGCATCAGGACCAGTGATGAGAAGCCAGAATATTTTTCACAATTATCTTCTGGTTATTTTAGCTGATACTAAAGTAAGCCTGTGAAAACAAGGGGCTTATGCAATTCATTATCTCCTGTGTGGTAGAGTGTTAGCTCTCACTGAAGCTTTCTCCATTCATATGACTTTTTTGAATCTGCTTTTAGTAGTTCTTGTTGCACATTTGCACTGCAACTTTTCTGTCACTGATGGCAAGAATTTGTCTGATTTGCCTTTCCTCAGCTTCTGATTTTCACAAACCTTGTGAGAACATAAATATATTTGAGACTTTTACCCTTTTTAAAAATTGGATTGAAACTAGTCAGAAGTTTAAACAGTCTTTAAGGAGGCCAAAAGACAGACAGATAGCACGGACTCATAACTTTCACTGCCCTATGAAAAGACAGGCTAAACAAGAGATACTTTTTTTCCTCTAGTAGGGAAAAAAATGTTCCTGGTTCCCTAGAAGGGACTTTGTGATGAAAAGACAGGCCTGGAAGGCTAAATGGTAAGGAAGGCATCATAAAGAGCAATGATATTTTTTAGAAAATAGAAGGTGAAAGAATTCCCTCTTTCAATTAACTTCCATCTGATTGGTGAGGTGTCATATTTATCCAGGGAAAAATGCCTCTGGAAAAGGCACTAGCCACACATATGAGTGATTTTTATAAACGGCTGCTTCTCTACAGACTTTGTGAGTAGGTGATTAACTCTACATACCATAATGTACCATTAACAGAAGGACATCTTGGATCTCCCAGGGAATTCCTCACAAAAAGGATGGACCTGGAGACAAGCAGAGCCTATCTGTGCAAATGGCTCCCACACTTTAAATATCAAGTTTTCATTCCTGACTGAAAGCATATGAACACAGAAGATAGGCAAATGGTTAGAACTTGGATCTACCAGGTGTTTTTGGAAGATTTTTGAACAAATGTTCTGTTTTCAGGTAATGAAGTTAAATATTACAATTTCACCTCTAGTTGTGAAGGGAAAAAACAGACTCTTTGGTTTCATTTCCACCACTAGAACTCTGGTTGGAGGGTCTTGCTTTAAAGGTTGTGTCCACAAGCTTAACTAGTGCCTCTGGTTTGGAGCTCTGCAAACAGACCAGCTGTGACATTCATTTTTGTTGAGCAGGGAAGTTAATCTCAAACACAGCAGTTTTTCATATAAAGCTTGGTGCCTCTGTGCAGAAGTGAGGATTTTTTTTTCCTGCCCATGCATGTATCTATGCCCACTTGGCAGATCAATATAGCCAGAGAGAAGAAAATAGATGTGAATGCAAACGCAATGTTCTCTCATAGTAATTCAATTTGATCTATCCTCAGCTTTCTCCTCTGGGATTTCCAACCCCATTCAGTGGCTTCAGGACTGCAGCTTTGGCTGCCACCTGCCTTTGAACCAGCGATGCTTTGTGAGTTGTGACTTTGTGACTTGAGTCTGTAGGCATACCCTGATAGCAACCATAGATTGGGCAGTGCTTGTGGGGATCCTAAACTTTTTCTAAACCAGAGGTGACATAAAATTTTCCAAGCTCCTGTATCTGGATGTAACTTGACATTAGGAGGACACTTAACAAATACCAGGCGCCTTCTTTCACTTCTAGAGGGAAGAAAAGAAGGTGGGTAAGGCCAGCAGAGTCTGTGATGTCTTCTGAATGGATCCACTGGATCCCAGGGACCAACAGGCCACTTTAAGTGCAGACAAAGGTCTGTCAGCTGTCTCAGCAGTGAATGCTGGTGATTTCACCTAATGGTGGGTCTGGCAGCTGCAATCACACCTCTGTTAGAAACCCTGCTACCTGCTGTGACTTGTATTCCATGTGACCAGTCTGCAGGATCCCTGTCTCCTCCTGAAGCACTCAGACTAATGTGATTTTCCGAAATACCTTGCTGAAAACACTTAGAAAATGCAACGGTACTTCCTGTGCTGGTATGGTTGTCATGGAGCACAGGGTTACCCACCCGCCCAAAGTTTAGCTCTGCATGCCAGTGTCAGACCTGGTAAAGAAAGTGACTGAAGCAGGATTAGGGCGACCTACCCTTCATACCAGGCCTCATACTGGGCCTTGATACAAGCAGTTTGTATAACATCTTATTTTTAGCACAGATCTTTCCAATGAATTGAACAACAGAAGAATTAGGCCAGTGCTAAGGACTTCTAAAAATCCCACCTGCAGCATTGTCAGGAGCTGACCATGCAGTATGAATTAAAGAAAAAACAGACTACTTGAAAACTTACAGCCTAAATCTTATTATGATATAGCAGTTTGCTTTTCCGGCATAGCTTGAGAAGATAAGAAAGGAAGACTGTAGATAGCAAAATATGTCTTAAAGGGTATGGTACTTCCCTTTGTCAGTGCCATTTTAATAACTGTAGAGAGAAAGGCCCAGGAAAAGCCTAAGAGGACTATCTTGTCAGAACTTCAGCTAGTAAGTCTTTTAGGCTTTATGCTTCAGTCCAGCTCTTCAGAGTTAGCCATATCTGCACAGAGGCTGGGGAATTATTCCTCTTGGTTCACATTTCCCTTTCCCTATTTAGATGTATTTGTTCTGCTCTTCTGTGTGGTTGAAACTAGTATTGCTCTCTTATCCCAAAATCCCAGCACCTTTGGCTTCCAGATTTGTTAGATTAAGGTTTACAGGCCCATACTGTTGAGTCCTGCCAGAGTTTACAGAAACCCTGGAACAGGAGTTGGTGGCCTAGAAGTAACCAGGGAGGTCAAGGGCTGAGGAGGGGTGGGGGCAGGGAAGAAAATATTGCAAGCCCTGTCTTGTGGTGGGTGTAGTTAGGGCTCAGCTGTAGGGGAGATGGAGTCTGATCTGCAGGGAGCTGAAGGCTCCTTTTTGGGGGGCTCTCTGTCACACTGAGTGCTCCACAATAAACACTCAATAATACTGTGGTGGCTGCTGAGTTGCAACCGCTGCTTGGGACACCACTCATTATCATCTCTCGCTCTTACGATCTTCTGATTTTATGGAAGCTTGCTTTTTTTGCTTTCCACTTAGGTTTGGAGTTTGGGGCCCTAATTCTTTTTTGGATCCATTCTCTCTAACACCAGCCAAGACAAAAAATATTGATAGCACTTTAGTGGAGGGGCGCTCTCTGACTTTCATGGGATCTTTGCCAGAGGACAGACATTACTATTTGACTATTCATCTTCAGATCTGACCAGGGATCTGAAAGTTAGGAAGAGTTTTGTGCAAAGCCTGACACTAACGCAAGACTCCAGGGTGACTAGTCTGGTATAGACTGCGGGTGACTGGTCTGGTATAGACTGCCCTGCCAGGATGGCTCCTTTTACCTGGCAGCTAGAAAGCTGTAGTAGCATGGCGTTTTTATATAGCGGGCATGATACAAAATGAATGTTTCTCTTAGAGCAAACGAATGAATTATAATCCTGGATGCAGAAATATTGGAGCTGGGGAGCATGCTGTGAAACTGCTCATAAAAGAATATGTTGCAAATGCAAATGGCATCGTAGCCTTTCTTTAAAAAAAAATGGATTTGGGGCTTCATCTGATTTCAGATACAGAATATATATCACAGTTTATCCTGTAAAAGCAGCTGCTAAGCCTGGCCACATGTATACACAGATGCTGATTTTACAACACATGCAGTGATAGGCACCTGAGAAAACTGAGATCAGTGAAAAACTGATAATGTGTTCTTGACACCACAGAGTGTGAAAGGAATTTACTGTGAATGGAGATAGTTAAAGTAAAAATGTAAGTGAACGCAGGACTCTGAGCTAATAGCCACAGAATCTTCAGCCCTTCATTCCTCCCAAAGTAAGTAGGCAAGGGAGCAACAATGCAATGCTTGCTGGAGAGCTCATTAGGACTAATGGCATTATGATATCAAGCAGAGCTGAAAGGTGAACTTCAAAAAAGTCAGCAGTGAAGGTGACTGGGAGGCAGCTTTATTGCCTCGAAGTAGAATGAAACCTGAAAATTCAAAACTGTTCTCAGACAAGAAAACCCTAGGTATTTCCTTTTGAGAAGACAGGAAGCTGTGGTTTCCAAAATGAAATGTGTTCTCTGGGACCTCAGCAGTTTGCCTGTATAAGTGAAATAGAGACAAGCACTCCAGAAACTGCTGACTGCAGTCTGTTTGACATCTGCCATTTCTTCAGTGTCCCACCAGCAGCACTAACGGTGAACAAAAGGTATCCTCATCTACCCCATTCTTCTGTCAACCCAGCAGGACACCAGTGGGTTTCAGTGTGGAGCTGCCAGGCCTCTGGGCCTCCCATGTCTAGGATTAGGATAGAGGATGACTGTGGAAGCAGACACCCAATCACCAAAAACATCCTTGGTGAAGGCATCCAGTCCCTTGGTGTCACAGGATCTCATGATTTAGGCTCTGAGCTTGGGCTGCTGCAAGTAGCTAGGTATCTGGGCAAAAGTAACTGGCAAGCACATTCTTTCTAGCCTGTCTGCCCTTCAAAGCTTGTCAGACGTTGGTTAAAATATTGCAGGTTGATTTTGATGAACTAGCTGATTATGATGAATAATAGGACAGAGATTTTTGCTTGCCAGTTCTGCTTTCCACCTCAGCTTTAGGTGTGGTGCTCTGGTAGCTCGGAGGAGTCAGCAAGCAATGAATATTAATGGTGCTTTTGTTTAGGTTTTATTTAGGATAGGCAAATTCAGGGTAAAAATGGAAGCTTTAATAATATTTAGGAAATCAGAAAGCTATTTAGAATAGATTCATGGATCTGTGAGTCTAGAGGTTTGCTGTGCCATGGGTTATTCCAGGTAACAACTTCGTCCTTTGCAAGTCAACACACCTATACAAAAAACAATGCAAGGATCAACTGAAGAAATACTACAGTTCCTAAAAGATAATTTAAGTAACAGAGTAGCACCGGAACGCTACTAGGTAGGTATTGAAATATCTCTAAACATCCAGGCTTGAGAATATATTGGAATTTTTAGTAGTAGGTTTTTGCTAAGAAAGGCAGCAGCAGGTATTAAAGGTGCAGCTGTGTTTTTTGTGAGGTGGCTACCTCAACTGAATTATTAAGGGAATTGGACTCCTCAGAAGAATGGAAATTACTTTGGAGTAAAGGTGTTCTAAATGGAGAGGTTTAATTTTAAAGCCTTGAACTGCAGGAGTAGATTAAGGTCATGTTTGAAAGATTAGATTCTGCTGGCTCAGTTTTGGCTTTGCTTCAAATGACAGACCCAAGAGCGGATAACTTTTAGCTCTCTGGTCTTGTAAGAAAGACAAGTGTGAGTTCAGTCCCAGGGTGACCAACCGTGGCACTCGCCAGGGAAGGGATGGACTGTCCGGCGTGCCTCCAACCCTGGTGAACAGATAATCCCTGCAGCCAGTCAGTCCTCAATACCGGGACCAACTCAGTTTTTTTAATCAGGCCATTGTTCATAAAATGTTAAATACCTCTGCTGGCACAACAAATGCTATCAGCTACAGCGTAAGCTGAAAACATGTAAACCAAGCCAAACCTGCACATGCTTAATTTACTGAAAAGAGAACAGACATCAGTCTGTGATCTCCCCCTGCAGCCTTTCTCAAGGAGATGACAGAAGGAAATTCACCTTTCCATACTTGCCTACAGCTCCAGGAAGTCAAGCATCAGAGCTTATGTTTTTATCGTCTTCCATAAATTCAGAAGATTTTTGAGATGGCTGTGTTTGTATGCATTCACTGGTATTTCCTGATGTTAGGATTTTATATCATTTTTGGGCAACAGATACTGCCATGAACTCCTCTTTCTTCTTTTAATAATTGTTGATTTTTATTCTGTTGACCAATGAACTGGCCATTTCAGGTCCTGCTTTTAATACTTCTGATCTGCTCTCCAGTGACAAGCTATCTCGAATGAAGTCTCTGGGGGGGTTACTTAGTCCCTCATTGTGAAGGAAATATTTTTAGTTCTGAGTTGCTGTTTTGGTTCAAACCCACTTTAATTTGTTTTGGTATTTTTTTTTTCACCTTGATTACCTGGGTTAATTGACATTGCTCTAACACATGACAACCCTTACTGATAAACAGCTTTCTCTGAACGATGACGAAAAACTTGTGTCTCTTTCAACTCTTTTGAATATGTGAAATAACTCACTTGATAGCAGGATTGGATTTTAGGTGCTGAGAATTTGCACGGTATACTGCATTTAAAGGGAAGCCATATAGCAACTATTCTTGTTGGGAACACAGAAGGGGGCCTTTCTTGCGGACCCCTGGAAAGCCTTGTGACAAGATCACCTATCTGAAAAAAAACAACCCCAGGAAAATCTCTTTCAAGGCTTTGTAGAGTTTTAAGGCAATTTAAGAAAATATAACAAGCATTAAGCACACAGTAACAAGCTCCAAATGCCACTAGGGAGTATGTTCAAGGGTTAAATGTGTCTTTCCCCTTACCTTTGAGGTCCTTTGGCAGAACAGGGTAAGGAAGGAGCTGTGTAAAGGGAAAAGCTTTTCTCTGCTACAGCGATGCTCCATGGGAGAGCTCTGCAGTCATCACCTGCTGGACTGAAATGAAAGAGGTCTCCAGCTTGGGAGGAGGAGACAAGGGGGCACTTTCCTTCTCAACACATAGCAATCTGTGGGGAAGTACACACTTCCCCACATAGCAATCTGTGGGGAAGTTGAATTTCCTCTGACAATGAGAAGAGGACAGTCACATAGTCAAGAGGATATGATTGGGGTGTGGGAGAACTGCCTGTCTTTTTTTTTTTTTTTTTTTGAACTCTTCAGCTGAAATCCTCTGTGCCTCACTGGTCTGAATTTAAGAGGGTCTTGAATCTAAGGCAAACATTTCTTTTCAAGAAACAGGGGACAAATAGAGCAAGATTACATGGGAAAGAAAAGGAAATTCCCAAGCACTCTATGCTCATGCTTCTTTGATCCCTAGCATGCCTCTGCAGCACATCCCAGTGCAGCCACACTTCTCTGTTCATCCACAAAGTTACTCTGTGTCCTTCCCACAGTCTCCTCCTTCACACTTCGCTTGCTGGAGATGCTGATGCAACACAGCAGGCATCAGCATGGGTACCTCTGTGCCCAGCTCTGAATTTAGGAGGTGGTAATAAGGATATACAGGTCCTGTAGCATCCTTAATCAAGCCAGGATTTAGCCAAAAGCCAAGCAAATTGCAGCACTCTCCAGTCACACATGAGGATACACCTGTGCAGCCAAGTGTGGACAGACTCCTCAGCAGCATGCTGAGTGAGCTAGGTCAGAGCTGTGTCTGAACAATGTGCTCACTTGCTTCAATGAGAAATGCCTCTTACTTGGCCTTGTCAGCGAAGGGTAGAGCAAACTCTGTTGTATGAACCTTGAACTAATCACAAGTCGGGCTCCTTCTGCTGTAGGTTCTGGGGCTCCTGTTCTAGCAGATGCTGTTTTTTGTGAGGCCAGACATTCAGCCCAAGGAATTCTGTACAACTTTGTAATTCATGGGTAGACAGAAATCTTACATCATAATTTCTAAAAATCAGATGCCACATGCTGTATTCAAAACTATAAATATTTCAATGGGCTCTATATGTAACAGTCTCATGGGATCCTTTCCTTGTGGTATGTAATACACAAGTCCTTCTTTCTTCAGAACCCAAGGTGATATTTTTGATGCACTATCTCTCAGGATATATGAGATAATGTAACATCATTCAGCCTGTTCAGTAAGAATCAGCTGGTGAAATACTATTGAAATAAATATTGAACCTAGTTCCTAAATTGCCCATGCCCTAAATAAATCAATAATAAAGGAGATATGCTGGACTTCAGGCAAGTGAATTGATTTTTGTCTTAAGAATGACAAGTAGTTTGACTTGTGTCTTCTTAATACAGTTTGGAAATCAAATAATATTCCATGATCAATATCATACACTGTCCTGGGTTTGCGTGTCCTATGAAACATTTTTTACCTCAATCTCTTCCCCATCCTGTGGGGGGAGAGTGACCAAGTGACTGCTTCATGCTTAGTTGTTGGCTGGGGCTGAACCACAACATACACATAAATGATGGGGTTTCTTTTGCATTTGAATGTGTTGAGTAAACATTATATCTATTTATAGTATAGATCTACTGTTGGGGTTAGTAATTGTCTCCAGGTAAGAGTCTCTACAGATACAATAAAGACAGAAGCTCTGTGCACAAATGTAAGAATGATTGAAACCTTGATTATATGTAACTATTCATGTTCAGCTGGAGAGCTAAGTTCTGACAATTGCCATTAGCTGTGGGACATAGATAAATTCTGATATATGAAAGCCAGATATAATTATCAAAGTGCCAACACCATTTTTCCAGTGGAGAGGATATAAGAAAGAAGAACATGCATTATGTAATGTGGGTTTCTATCATTCTTCGTGACCTGTATCCTCATACAGTTCTGGAAAGAAAGAAAGGTGACTGTATTTCTTTTCCCCTACAAGATAAACAGCATTGAAAAGTATTGGTAAAAAAGCAGGCTATACATATGCTAACAGGCTGAATTGTAAGGCAAAATCCAACTTAAATGCATTGAGCATCCCTGCTAAGAGAACACCAGCAGCCAGCCTGAACCCAGCATCTTTGCCCAGTCTGGACTGAGGAGGCCGAAGCTTGTTTGGCAGCGCCTGCTACGTCGAACCTTGATACATCTTGTCCACTTTCTACAGTCTAAGAGAAAAGCTATTTCAGCAGTAGCAGCTCTGAAACCTTGTGCTCCTGACACTGGTTCTTTTTTCTACTTCTACTGTAATTAGGGAGAAGACAAAGCAGACTTGTTCTTCCCAGGACTGCTGGAGGATCAAAGAACCCAGTGGAGACACCTGTAGGGCATGCTGACAGGTGACACATGCCCGATGGCATCCAGAACCAGCTTTGCATTTTTCCCCAGCTCTTTCTTATGATTCTAAGAAGATCACAAAAAGAATGGCAGACCAAAGGCTCTTGAATCAGAGTTTAAAACAACCTTATGCTTCACGATGAATATGAGGACACATTCAAATGCTCCCTACAGGTTCCTCTAAAGACAAAGACCTCACAGACACTTCTGTGGAAGCAGATGAACGTTTCCCTGTTGGAAACAGGATGCTGTGCTAGATGGACCATGTGTCTCATCCACCATGGCAGTTTTTCTGTTCTTGTCTCCTCTGGGGATACTTCAGTAAACTGCATCAGGAATCTGGGGCCAAAATATGACAATGACTCCTAAAAAAACAATGTTCTGCATAGATATGCTACAGAATTTGCCTGTGGCCAGCAACACTGACCATGTTTCCTAACTTGAAAAAGATGAATACACAAATGTTCTGCTGGCAGAGTTGCAGAGAAAGAGGCTGATAGGGCTTGCAGAAGAAACATCCTGAATAGAAGCAGCATGTGTAACACCTAAAGAGAAGAAAAAAGGAGAATGAGTCCGAGTAGAGTTGAATTAGTAGTGGCAGAAGTTAAAATCTCTATTTTTAAAAAGATGTTAAAATGTCCGAGTGCTTCATGCATTTCAGATCTCTTTGATCTGTTTCCTTAGTTGGATTTGAATATGTTTGAGTTAAGTTCTGTTGCCTCTGTTAATAGGGAGATGGTGAAGTCCTATGTTCAAATCAAATTTTAAATGATTTCTTAAATGGTAGCTGACTGCGAATATAGACTTTGCTTTTCATAGCAACTAATAGTATTTACCCTTTGCAAACAGCCTAGCCTGATGCTATCTTGGGCTTTATAAAATGGAATCTTTCTACAGGAAAATGAACTCTTTTCACCTCTAAATTTCCCATGTTGTATTTAAAGTCTGCCCTTTCACTTTTTGGATATAGACTGGTGCAAGTAATGGAAATCTCTGCTCTTACCCCTCCAGCACTGTTCTGCAATTGAGATAAGTATTTAGGTTCCCTATACAGTAGCCTATATGTTGTTGACTCACCATTTTTGGCAAATGTCACACTACCTGGTGTTATAGGAACAGCCCCAACTCCTGGATCCACATGGTTGTGGTTTAGCTACCATTTAAACCACAGAGAAAACATTCTCTCTCTCCTAGTTAGAAAGCAAAGTTTCAAATTAAGAAAAAATGTGTTTGGAAATGAGGAGGCTTCAATAAACATAATAAGCATGAAGGGTAAACCTCCTGGTGTTTGAAACAATCTCATGTTTATACATAATAAATACCGGATGCTTTTGTGTTCTAGTCTGGCAATGATACACATCCAAAGGTCATGGGCAGTTTGTTTCCTTTGCTCCTTTTTCTGCACAACACCACAGAATATGTTACATACAGGATCTTGGTGTCTCTGAGCACACTTCTCTGGGTTTTGTACCCTGATTGATGGCTGTTTTGGGTTTGTGTGACAAGTTCTTAGTAGTGGGGGGCTGCAGGGGTGGTTTCTGTGAGAAGCTGCTAGAAGCTTCCCCTAAGTCTGACAGAGCCAATGCCAGCCAGCTCCGAGGCAGACCCACTGCTTGCCAAGGTCAAGCCAATCAGCGATGGTGGTAGTGCTTCTGAAATAATATATTTAAGAAGAAAAAAAAAAAGAGCAGCAGTTTTTGGCACCAGAGGGAGGAGTGAGAAGACATGAAAAATTTTGCAGACACTGAGGTCAGTGAAGAAGGAGGGGAGGAAGTGCTCCCGTTATCTGGGCAAAGAGTCTCCTGCAGCCCTGGAGAAGACCATGGTGAAGCAGTTTGTTTCCCTGTAACCCGCATAAATGACGGGGAGTAGAGATTCCACCTGCAGTCTATGGAGGACCCCACACTGGAGGAGAGAGGAGCCCATGCTGGAGCAGGTTTGCTGCAAGGGGAACTTGTGACTCGTGGGGGGAAACCATGCTGGAGCATTCTGGCCTTGCAGGTCTGCACCCCATGGGAGAGACACACACTGGAGCAGTTCATGAAGAACTTAAATCCCTGTGGGAAGGACTCACATTATAGAAGTTTGTGGAAGACTGCGTCCGTGGGAAGGACCCCACACTGGAGCAGAAGAAGTGTGAGGAGTCCTCCACCTGAGGAGGAAGGAGCAACCAAGAATGTGTGATGAACTGACCACAACCTCCATTCCCTATATCCCCTGTGCTGCTCAGAGGGAAGGAGGAGAGAATTTGGGAGTGAAGTTGAACCCAGGAAGAAGGGAGGGGTGGGGGAAGGTGCTTTAAGATTTGGTTTTATTTCTCATTATTTTAATTTGCTTGGTAATAAATTAGATTATTTTTTCCCCCAGGTTTAGTCTGTATTGCCCATGATGGTAATTGATCCAGAGATCTCTCAGTCCTTATCTCAACTCATGAGCCTTTTGTTATATTTTCTTTACCTGGTCCAGGTGAGGAGGAGAGTGACAGAGCAGCTTTGGTGGGCACCTGGCCTCCAGCAAGGGTCAGCCCACCACAGTGGTACATGGAATAGTGACTGGGTTATCCAAACCTCTTCTCATATGTGAGCATCATGTGGGGAAAAAAAGTATATAAGACCTAATTTGTCAATAATGGGGCTCAATGTGAGACAGTTCTGGAAAGCTGGATGTGCCCACAGCAGTAGCTGCTGGTGATGCTGCCATGCAGGAGGCATCAGCTTATTTGCAGAATAAGCCTCTTGGCAGAATTAACATGTTCAAAATTTTACTTGGTAACAGGGTGCGACAGCAAACACATCCCTCAATTACATTTATTTTTAGTGAACCCAGTCACACAACTACACAGTGGTCGCCTAGAATGTACAGTATTTTGAATATTAGTAGAGGAAATAAAGCCCTTTTTCACCACTTACTTTAACATTTCCATGATCTTTTGGTATCCCATCTCAGTCATCTGAGATTCTCTCCTTGTGCGTGATGAGGTGGCACCATGCCCAGAAAGGCAATAGCTCCTGTTTAGTCTTTTCCTTGCATGTTTTGGAATGACGCCACTAATGAAGCCTGCTAATTTGCATTTTGATGCTTTTCCTTCCCCCATCCCCTTTTTTATCCCACTCTTTTCCCCTTCTACTTGTCTTCCTCAGCCCTAGAATTTCAAGATAGCTTTTCAGGGGGGATGGTTTTCCATGCTTTCATCTCTACCTCCCTCAGCTGCGCTATTGTAAATGGCTTTGTTTTTCTTTAATGGATTTTCTTGTAGTGGTGAATAATTGTTTGGTTCACTGCTTCGTTTTTCATGCTTCATTTGCCTCATGTTCAAACTTTTGCTTTCCCTTGAGCAATTCACTTTTGTTGCTTCTGCTTTGCTCTGCAGCCTGTGGCTAAGATGAGCGCTCAGCCTGGAGTTCAGGCTGGGGCTTCTCGAGGCAGCAGCTGTGCCTTCCTTTACTTCTTGTTTGCTGGTTTCTGTAGAATGAAAGCATCATTTTCCCAGTGGTGTTTTGTACATCTAGCTGGTGAGAAGGAACATGGAGCAGGTGGATTAGCCTGAAGCAGCTTGGGGGATTGGCAGCTGGCAGCAGCAGAACAGGCAGAAATTTCCTCTCTTTTTGATGAAAGAATCAAATTTGAAATCAAAAGGCAGGTGAGACCTATCTGCTGATTGGATCCATCTTCAACTTGTCTTTAGAACATACTTCTTTCAAGTGTTACTCAATACTTATGAGTCCTTTCTAACATAAATGAGCATAAGGAGTATGTCCTCATAGGCATGACCATACGTGTAGTGATTTCTACTTTAAAATATGCTAAAACAGGAAAAAAAACCCCTAAACTTATGCACTAATGTGAATCCTGTCTTCCTAGATGAATTGAAAGGTTGCATCTAGATGAAGTGGTGGGAACACATTGTGATTCTGGCCTCTTCAAAGTGACCACATCACAGTCCTGGATGGAGGGAGTTTGCATCTCCAGTCCCTTTGAGACCATGTGCTGGGCACTCCTTCATAGGAAAACCTGGGCATAGGAGAAGGGAAGGGTTTCTTAGGCACTTTGGTCTGATTCAGAGGTAGGGCTGGACCATGGTCTTTTGTGCCTTGGAATATGGTAACATTTCTCTGCCCCAAAATCAAACAGAGCTAAAGACTCCATATTGAAATGGATTTGATGGTATTAGAAAATGAATGTTTGCTCACTTGCCGTTAAATCCGGACTGGTATATGCAGTAAGCCCCAAACTGTTACAAGTTTCTCCTATAGCCAAAAAGCAGAGGAGAATCAGTGTACATTTGCACCAACCGCATTACCAAGCACAAACATGCTGAGAAGCTCAGTGAAAACACCCTTTGCCGAACTATTTGCAGTGGTAGAGGACCAAAAGCTCTGTTGAGTATCAGGGATTTCTCATTATTTTTAACATATCCCTTCATTTTGTAGAATAATGTAGAAACCACTCTGTTCCATGCTAAATGGTATCAGGCAAGGAACAAGAGCAAAACTAGCACATCAGGAACAGTATTTGTGCAGCTTATTTGGTGCTCTCTTTATTTTTCTCCAAATATATATGTATTTGGTGATTGTTCATATAATACAGAAAAGAACCCTAAATTATTCCATCAGGTGAAGTGGAATTAAAACCATTCATGTTCATAACACCAGCAGGACAATGGTGAGGAGTTGGAACCTGGCCAGTCCATTTTTGAAGGCTGTGCATTTTAGGTTTCATTTCACTAAGGGTAAGCAGAGTTGACCAAGCACAGGATGTGATGCCTTCTCTAAAATACAGTATTTTTCTGTGAGGGACACTGGCTACCTCAAGGATTTGGTCAGGTACTACAAAAATGGTTACAGAGTAATGACCACCTACTTTTGTCCATTCCTCCACAGTGTTTCTTGTAGCAGATTCCAGCTCCAGGTAAGGCACATGGATGTCAAAATTGCAGGCACGTTGTGTATTTCTTCTTTTCCAGATATCATAGCCTAAATCAGGTGGTTTAATCACTCTGAAGGGAAATGAAGTAAGACCAACAAGATTCCAGATAGATTTAAGCAAAACATACCATCTACCCGATTATGATAAAGCACACCAGGTGCCTACTACTTCCCCCTGCTGCATTAGCATAAATGTGACCCCATCAGTTTACTGCATTCTTGTATCTGATCACTGTGCAGCATGGAGTTCCATATTTTTCATTTGGTGAGAAATACCTTTAATTGAACATTTGAATTAAATAGTAGCATGTATACAACTGAAAAATCCAATATAATGGCATTTGGAAAAGAAGAGATTTCTAATAAACTGAACAGTTGTTGTGATTTAGACTTTCAGATGGTAATGTCTACATTTCAAAGTGATGCTTTGGTTGGTTTTACTGCAGATAAAATGTCAAATGAGCTCCCTATGGTAGTATTGTCCTCAGCAAAACACTGTGTTTTAAATCTTCCAGGAACAGATGCCTGCAGCCTGGGTCCCACTGAGCTGGTAGAGACAGCAGAGAGGTACATACAGATGATGATGGGATCCCTGTGTATGTTACAGGACTGTAAACTACTGGTGACTTCAGGATGCTAGAAGGTAGATGGAAAGAGGAAAGACTAAGTAACTCTCCAGTGCCATTTGTGAAATACACAGTGACTAGAGAATGGTATGCTCACTTTTTTCCCAACCCTATCCCCAGACAAGGTCCATATTAAATCGAACAGGTCCAAGGGCCATTTTCAGACACTGAGAGCAAGTGCACAGGTCACATGTCTGTAGCTTGCCCTCCGTCTTCCATCTCAAAACTGAAACAAGGGAACTACAGGGGATCTTCATCTTTATATAAATATGGAGTATCCCATGGTCCGTGGCACCTTGCAAAGCACTTCAGTGTTGTATAGAGACTGCATTTCTAGTGAGACAGAGACTTATGTGGTGGGGGGCATGTAATTAAACTTTACATAGATGGAGTCCATGCCCTGGTGTAGACAAACCTGTATCTCCCTGGCACATTTAAGAGGGTGCTTTAAGTCAGGACAAAGGAAACACTGCGAGACCCAACTCCGCCAGTATCTTGTGTCTGTTAGGGCCTTGGTGAAAGGCATAACCTTCAGGGAAGTCCTCAGAGATGGCAGTGAGACAGGAGGCTTTGTGTGGAGCTGGAGGAAGTCTGACTGATGGAAGGTTGACTTTGTTTTGAGGTCACTACATATTTATGCCAGAAGGATGAGTATATAATATAAAAACTATGAAAAGCCAAGAAATGAGTCAGTTAAACATAATGACTACAATCCTCCAAAATGCTCAAGAGGATTTGTTATTCATATGAAGGTGGCTATTTATTTCTAATGTAGCATTTTTTGGGAAAAGGGAAGTAGATTAGTAGGGTATTTCATGTTATGGGAAGTTAGCAGTAAACAGAGGAGCCAGCCATAACTTTATTACTGTTTTTGTAATAACGGCTTCTTCTGTTAACAAAATTTGTTTGTACTTTTTCATTAAAAACTTAGTCAAGGCATTAATAATAAGTAACCTTTTATTAAAGAAAAATAGGACTGCTTACAGAAAAACTGATTATCTTCCATAAAATAAAGAGAGAAGGAGGCTGAGGGAACAGATAAGGAATAAGGCAAAAATAAACAAATCTCCTTTAAAAAAACCCAACAGGTAAATGCATTATATATATATATTGTTCTGGAGAATCCCTATGTAATAATGGCAATACAACATTAGGCTGGAAAAGGGAAATGATGTGGTGCTCTTCATTGCTGCATATCGACAGAGTGATCCTATGTTTCCAAGGGAGGCACAGACATACTGTCTCAGATCTTGTCTCTTTCGGCAAACCAATTGATTTAATTTCAGGCCAGACTGTACATCAGTTTAGCTAAACAAGAGTGAAGGTTTGCATCAGCACCCCTTTGTTCTGTTTATCACTAGGTTTTGGAGACACAGCCTAAGTTGATATATAAGCCATTTAAGCAAAAACTAAAAAAAAAAAAGAAAAAACCTAAGTTGAGACTGAAACAAATACCCACACAAGATTTAAATACTGCATTAAATCAGGACTGAAACACATGATTGACTTACAATTCTGTAACAACTTACTGCCTGTTCAGTAACTTACTGCCCACCTCAACAGCCACTATAGCTCTGCCAGTGCACGCTCCTGCTGTAACATAGAAAACTATGTACCTGAACTCTGAAACTGAGTTGGCAGAAACAAGCACCCATGTATAAGACCATCTATCTTCAGGGCTTCAGCTCTTTGGGATGATCTTTATTTCTCCCAGGGTATAATGCATAGAATTTAAGGCTAGTGAAAGATTTCCTTTCCTGTTATTTTGTTTGTTGTTTTTTTGGTTTTGGTTTTTTTTCAAATCCTGCTGTTGAAAGTGGAAGGTGAAGGGGAAAAGACAGATGGAAGCAGGAAGAGGGAAGGAAGCCACTCCTGTGTTTCCCAAAATGAAGCAGCTACAAGCCTTTTTGACCTTCATGGGGATTGTACAAAAGAAAGACAAAATTGCCAAGCCCCCCTCCCTGCCTGTTCAATATTGTCAAGGTGGTGGGCCAATTAGTGCTGTATGCTACGTACACAGAATGGCAGGGTTTTATTTAGTCACAAACAGCTCTGCTTCACCTCTGTCGAATGAACAGCAATTCAGACTTCTTCAGACTGCACAACCAGCTCTTATTAACAGTAATTAGATTGAAGTATGTGCATTGAGGGGAAAAAAGCTGTAAATGATAAAGAGATGGCCAGCCAGCTCTCAATCTCTCCCAAATAGCCATCCTCATGTTACAGTTTGAAGCATCTGTCTGCAAAGTGTCTTCAGAAGGGCTTGGAACTTGCCTTTAAAGGGTAAAAACTTAAAAGAAGTGATACATCTGCTGTTGCAAGACATTTGAACTGACTGGCTGTACTAGATCCAACTGAATCTTCAGAATATGTCATCATAAATAAATAAAAAAAAGTTAAAAGTCCTTGCGAAACAGAAAAATACATTTTTGGAAGCCACAATGTAGGATCACAAAGTTGATTTAAGTACTGAGATTTCATGACTTCAGAAGTAGTCAGAAACAGGATGAGGACTTAATTGTTTCAGGGACTTCAAGAAGTCACACTGTGAAGCTGCTTTTCAAATTCTTGATCACCTCTGTAAATGCAGGGTGCATATTTAGGAGTCACATTTCTCTGAAGAGTGGTAGGGATTTCTTTGCTCAGAAGTATTTGAAAGTGAGGCACATTTGAAATTTGTATATAGGAATTTTATTATGACTTTATAATAGGCATGTTTTTTGATTGTCGATGAAAAATTATGTCCTCTGTAAGAAAAAGTCTCCTTGTTTCTCACTTGGAAGCAGCCCAAGTCCACAAAATTTGACAAGAAGGAAATATGAGATAAAGCATAGAATGATAGATTGGATAGGGCTGGAAGGAACCTTAAAAATTATCAAGTTCCAATCCCCCTACTGTGGCCAGGGACACCTCTTACTAGATCAGGCTTCTCAAGGCCCCATCCAACTCTACCTTGAACACTACCAGTGAGGGGGCATTCACTACTTCCCTTGGGCAACATATGCCAGTGCCTCACCACCCTTGTAGTAAAGAATTTCTTTCTCATATCCTGTCTAAATCTAACCCCTTCCAATTTAAAACCATCCCCCCTCGTCCTATCACTATATGCCCTATCCAAAGTATGTTTTATTTTTGGCAACTGTAGTTTCAGTTCTGAGAAAACTCTTGTTCAGTAACTCTTTTTAAAAACACCTGCAGTTAAACACTACTAACCTTTCTATTTTTGCCATTACAACTAGTCAATATTAGCCATATAATAAAAAGATTGAAGATTCTTTACTAACTTTATAATATTTATGACCCATGGTATGACAGAAAACACAGTATTTTCCTTTTTCTCTTTTTAGGGTACTGAAAAATTGCCTTATTCTATGACTCCAAACCCAAGGAAAATTTTCTACTGCTCCAAGTAAAAATTTCTATTCAAGGTCAGCATGTGGTTTGGAAGATATTTAGGAAGAGGAAATAAACTGGAGGCTCCACTGAAGGATCCTCAGTATGCTTTCTTGTCCTCTCCACACTCCCATCCTCTTCTCAATCCACAGTTTTTCTCCACTTAAAATAAAAGTATTAGAAAAGAGATGATACTTACATGATGGAGAATACTTAGCACATAGCAAAGTTCTATCTTTTTCATCCTACTACATGGTCATACCATGTTGTCTTACACGTCTTAAAGTAGGGGAAAAATATTTTTATACAAAACATCCAAGACATCTGCACAAATACAAATTTTAAAGAAGATCCCAGTAAATATTTTTTCCCAAATTACTGCTTTTGTAATTTGGGAAATTACAAAAATTTTCCTTAATTTATTACCAAAATCATTATATAAAAAAAGGTAGTGTAAGAAAAACTTCCTACCTTCCTACAGCAGGATTATCTTATTTCAAAAAGTCCCTCTAAAAAGCTATAGAAATTGAACTCAAAAGTCAGATGAACATTAACTAGCTTAAGAGATTTAGTTTCATTTCAGCATAAGTTCTGATGCATATGAGGACAAGGCATATGAGGACATAGGTTAAAATTAATCCCACAGGGTAAAGATGAAAGGATAAATCAAACCCTGGACATGGTAACTCAGAATTCATGCTTAGCTTTTAGTTGCTACCATTGCTTCTGCAGTGGTATCACCCTGGCTGGAGGCCAGATGCCCACCAAAGTCATTCTATCACTCCCCTTTTCAGCTGAACAGGGGAGAAAATATATATTGAGAGGCTTACAAGTTGAGATAAGGACAGGTGATTCTGCAATCGGCATCATAGGCAACACCAACTCAACACAGACTAAAAAAACTCCACACATAATTTATTACACTACACACACAGAGTGAAACCAGAGTTGGATAATGAGAAGTAAACCCAGTTCTTAAAACACCTCTCCCCACCCCTCCCTTCTTCACAGACTTGACTTTATTCACTATTTCTCTCCCTTCCTCACCCCCAGATGTCACTGGGGGTGATGGGAATGGGGCTTTAGGTCAGTTCCTCACAAGTTGTTTTCCTTCCTAGCCAGGGCGGGGGACATTCCTCACACTCTTCCCCTGCTCCAAAGTGTGGTCCCACTTCAGGTTTTCACCAGCACTTCTATGGGGTGCAGCCATAAAATCATAGAATGTCTCCCAGTCTCTCAGGCCCAGACTGCTCCAGCCTGGTCCCTCACGGAGTCACAAGCTGCCCTCACCCCAGCAAACCTGCTCTGGTGTGGGGATGTCTCTCCATAGGCTGCAGGTCCTACCAGAGGCTTGCTCCAGTGTGGGTCACAGTGTCTTCCATATGTAGCCACCTGCTCCAGCTTGGGGTCTTTCCAAAAGCTGACAGTGGGATCTCTGCTCCCAATCATCTTCCATGGGCTACAGGGGGCACCCGCTCCACCAGGGTCTTCTCCATGGACTGCAGGGGCATCTTTCTCTCCGGTACCTGGGGCACCTCCTCCCCCCTTCCCTGGCCTTGGTGTCTGCAGAGTTTCTTACATCTCACTCCCTTCTCTGGTGGCAAAAAGTGGCTTCTTGCAATTTTTTTTTTCTCCTAAATGTGATTCCCAGAGCTGCTATGATCATCACTGGTTGGCTTGGCCTTGGTAAGAGGTGTGTCTGTCCTTGAGTGCAGCTGGTGTTTACTCTGTCAGGCCCAGGGGAAGCTTCTGGCTGCTTCTTGCAGAAGGCACCCTTGCAGCCCCCACTCCTGCACCAGAACCCAGCCACACAAAACCACATTTTGGAAGTGGTATCAAAGCATACACAGATGTTTGTTTTTACCCTTGAAGTGCATTTCAATTTGATCTTGGTTAGCCCTTCTCTATGTTCTTTGGATGACAGGGACTCCGTGTGCTCACCCACCTTGGAGTCCACTAAGAAAGCAATCTGACCTAAAAGTAGATGTATGTTACCAGTGGGATTCTTGTCCTGTTGAAGTAAATGATCGTGTCCATTAACATCAACAAGGCCAAGATTTCACCCTAGAACTGTACAATGCTGCACCTTTTTAGTGCTAGCTGCTTCTTGAAACAGAGGAGCCATATGGTTCAGAGCCCGTTTCCTGAGTGTCTCAAATGGAAGGGAACATAAGCAGCTGCGCTGGACAACTGCAGCTAAAGCTCATGAACAGGTTTGAAGGGCACCTTCTTAACTTCAGTAATCATGTAAAGTACTAGGATGTCCTGAAGTAAGCGAACAAGAAAGTGTTTCATTGACATCCATTTTTACCCCACTAATGGAGGAGGTAATTTATAGTCAAAATTCATGTTCACTGTACACCTGAATAAAAGCACACTGTTACACGACAAAATAAGACTTGGGCCTGTTTTTTGTAAAAGCCTGGGCTTGTTCTTTGCTATTGCTCTCTTCTCCCAAGTACCATAATTGAACAATCTTTATTTTTACAGAAGTGCTGTTTCACACTATCTCTTAGTGCTCAAGGATCAATGAGAGATGCTGGAAGGTGAAATTTAGACTGACAGAGGAAAAAAGGGCTTTTGCGGCACATTCCATTATTTTTAAATAAATGACCTTAATGCATGCGTTAAGCAGGAGCTGGCCTTGAAGAATGGCAATGGTAAAAGCACTGCCAGCTGGACTGGAACATGAGGCCTTTGTTCCAAATATTACGTATTTATTCTGGATCTAAATGAATGTAGGATTTTTCTTCCACGCGTCTAATAATGAAATGAATGCCTGCCCTCCCCCAGGGAACCGACACTGACCAAGAGACAAGCGGTTGTCAGACACTGCCTGCAGCAAAGCTTACAGCTGCTCCAGATCAAGCCGCACTGAAGAAAAGACTATTAGGTCTCTGGGGACGCAGATAATAGACAAAAATGATAATGTATGTGGACAAAAGTAGAGGACAGTAGTGCTTTCTGGGATTAAGAAGCAGGAAAAAAAATGGTTTTGTTATACCCTGCAAAATGATTGCTGACTCTCGTTTTAGGATGACCCTTGACCTGAAGGAAAATAATGGATGGCCCATCTGCTTGATACACAGGAATCCTCAGGCACCATTTTGTCCTATTATGTCAAAACCGGTGCTAGAATTATGAATGTGTTACCATTTGTCTTTCCTTTGTTACATGAAACAAAAGTACCAGATACTTAACAAAACTCTCCCCCTCCACCAAATATCATTCCCCCTGAGTAGGGATGAAACAGAAACAGGTCTTCCTCCTGCACTCTTACTTTTCACTCTGTTTTCATTACAGAGGAAGCCATCCATCTCAGCTCAGAGCAGACATTTCTTCAATGAACTATGGATGGCCTGAGAACTGCTAATAGGATATGGAGACTTTCATTACTGTGCTGGTCATCTGAACCTGGGCCAGCTGGGGAGAGAGTGAAGGGCATTATTGTTGGTCAGCTGTGTGAAATAGATGAGGGAATCTATTCTGCCGTCCACTCTGTAACACCAACAACATTTCCAGCTCTCTCAGCATCTGAGTGAATAATTTATGAGAATCTGAACTATTTTTCCCCAGTAGCAGTATTGTTCAGGCTGAAGTTGAACCATGTTGAACAGAGAGGCTGTACTGGGGTTCTTGTGTTATGACTAGTGTGCTAGAAAGAAAACATGCAATTCCATGCCCATCAATCCTAGAGCTTGCATGAGAATCAGAGAATCACTGAATCAAGTTGGAATGGATGTCAAGGATCATCTGGTACAACCTTTCTTGGCAAAAGCTCTGTCTAAACAAAAGCACGGTCTGGACAAGGCAGCCCAGCTCCCTGCACAGCTGAATCTTAAAAGTGTCCAATTTTGGAGAATCCACCACTTTCTTGGGGAGATTATTCCAATGGTGGATTGTTCTCATTGTAAAAAAGTTTCTACTCATGTCTGGAACCAAAATTGCAGAACTGAAACTTACATCTGGCATCTGTTCCATAAATTGGAGTAGGGTGTGTACCTACTACATTGCCAGTGACTTCACTGATGCTTGAGAGAGTTGTTTAGTTTATCTTTATAGACATGAAAAGAGGGATCTAGAAATAAAATAACACTACTCCTTGGATCATACCATTCACCACAAGGAGGAAGTGATTCTTGCATCTCTGTGGTTTTCAGTGTGTTTTGTTATTCCTTTCACCTATTGTGTGACATGTCTTTCTCCTGGGCCTGATCCAGGACACAAGGAGGTGGCATTGCTCACAGAGAATAGCACAGCAATCTGCAGTTGCAGCCATAATGTCACCATGTACATTGCCTGAAGTGTCCCTGTGCTTGTAGTTTCTACACAATCTGTTCCCGTTGGTACTGTTGCTGGAAGCATTTATTCTAATGATGTCCTGCATGCAACCTTCATCCTGTCCTCTACCCTGCAGCAAGCCTGGGCAGGGTAAATTGTCTCCCAGCTGTAATCCCAAGCCTTGTGAGTCTCCTCCTGATTGCCCAAAAGCACCCTCCAGCATCATCCAGCACCTGTGAGGAAGCAGTCAAAGATTTTTCCCTAAGGAGAAAAAGCAACAGCATGGATTCAAAAAGCACAGCAGCAAGGCATAATCAAATCTGCTGAGTAACACAGAGGGTTATTATTTCAATTCCCTTTTTTGTATTTGGGAGCAGATACTTTGCAGAACACCTTTGTGTGATGAACACTGCTAAAATCATCAGCACTGAAGAATGTCCCTCACTATGAAGGAACCACTGTTGATGGAGAAGGAAAGATGGGGTAGGAGTGCAGCTCTAGGAGCGTGGTGCTGCTTTGTGCAATGTGAAAATGTCATGAATGGCTCAGTGATCATGGAGAACTGTTTGTAGATGACCTGAGAGAGGGATTGAGAGAGAGAGGGAGAGAGAAACCCAACCAACTAACCAACCAACCAACCAAATGGAGAACTTAATGCAACATTCCACAATTCCCACTACAAACCTGAGTGGGTATGCCAAGCTGTATGTGGTATACCAGGTGACAATTGTCTAGGAGAATTTTACTCGGATAAATGTCCCTAGCTGTGACGTGGCTATATAATTACATTTATTTGATGTGGAGTTACATAGAAACCTGTCTCATTTGTAGGAACTTCAGAACAAAGCTCAGTAGTAACACCTTGCATTTATGTAATATTTTTTCATGTCTGGAACACCAAATGCACTCAATTATTTATCTGCATCTTCAGGCAGACCCATTTTGCAGGTGTGGGGAGGTTTAGATGCATAGAATTTAAATAACTTGTTTGAATTCATGCAGGAGTTCTGATTCAGAGCTGAGAATATAATTTAGAGCAAGCAAGGCCTTGTTTTCTTTTTAACCACTAACCTACAACCTGGTTTAAAATACTTTTTGCTTTTGGATTAAAAGATACAAACTCCATTTAACTTATGATACATAGCTAACTTGATTTCAATACAAAATCCTCAGTGCCTTTCAGTTTTTCATCTGCCTGAGATAAATAAAAAGCTAAAAATATTCCTGTCTTTCTAGTGATTTATAGGAATATGAATCACAAGCACTAAGAAGGCGTGACATGCATGCTGATATTTTAATACAACATTTCCCAGTAAATACCAAATCCTGTCCTCCAGATTTGTAAAACCAAAGACAATAGCCATGATACCATTACAAAGCAGCAGTTCTTCTGTTGTAACATCTGCCCTTCGACCGTAGTGCTTCTGCTCCCTTCTCTATTGGGCCACAAAAGGAGAGCTTTTCCCTGAGACCCAGACGGCCCTGTCTTGATACCTCAAAGTACGAGAATTTGTATTTCTTACCATGCTCTCATCTCAGGTTGAGCTGCAGATTATGCTCTTTTCTGGAATTTATGAGGCTACTTCCTTCAGGAGTATCCTGTGGCAATGAACGGCACATGTTGATTCTAAATTGTAGAAAACAGACTACTTATACAATTTTATGTCTGTTGCCTTTCAGCATGGATACTTCTTGTCTTTGTGGTAATTTAAAGGACAATCCAGGACCAAACATATGTTTTTCATGACATCTTTTGTTATTTTACATGCTCATCACATTGCCTCTTTTCAGTTGTACCTTTCTTTTTTGAATGTTCCTAGTCCTCCTCATAGCTTTAACCTTTGCATTATGCCACTGTAGACCTTTTCAGTATTTGCTAGGTCCTTTCTTAGACAAAGTGATCAACAGGGATAATCATATTTACCAACTGCATGCAATACTGTTCTAAAACCTGCCATTGACCTCAGCAGGCCTTTGACACAGGCAACTCTGTACTCCTTGGAACTTAATTTCTCTGCTTCCATCTTATCTGGTTATTTAATCTATATTTGCTTTTCTAGCGATTTCATAATCCCCTGTAACTGTCCTTGCTAATTTAAATAACAACTGATATTTGTTAAATTTCTCTTTCCACATTTATTGATCCCTATTCTCCAGGTGTTTAGCAGTGAACTCATAGAACTAATCTACAGAGCATCACAAATGACCTCTGGATCAAACCCAGTTATCGATTCTTACTCAAATGATTTTCAACCTTTAAGCAAAACATATATTTTGACTTTCTAAAATGGTGGCAAATTTTGAATTTAACATGTCAGTGCCTTAAACATCAGCTAGTACTCAGCCAGCTTTATCCAACAGTACATACATATGAAAACAAGAAAAAATGTCACTGTCTTTATGTGACAGCACACATCTATTCTTTGATGTGTTCAAGGTGCAACATCACTTGCCCAAAAGTGAAAACTTTACTCATGTCTTTTAAAATACGATAATTGCATTAATGATCTTGGCATGTGGTACTTCTCAGGGATAAGTGGCTGACCGGGATTAAGTGGCCTTTGCCTCAAGTATCAAGTCTTCCCACTTCTCCATCAATTTACTGAGCCTATCCAGCACCTTCTCTGTTACTGGTAAGTAGTAATGGTTATTTAAAATGTTAATATATATATATAACTACTCATTTACAACATGCTAAATTTATGTCATGAAGCATGCTCCGATTACTGTTACTGATAACCTCACCATAAAAGTGATCTTTCCATAATAATTAATGACTGAATAATTTCTATGATGAGAGAGAAACGTTAGTGCGGTAACACAAAGAAATATGCCTCCTTTCTCTTTTAACATATAGACTCTGCAAACAACCAGTATGAGAAAATGGAACAGACTTCCTTATCTTTGTTGCCATTTGCTCCAGATTTGTGATCAAATCAGTCAGCCACAAGTGTAAAACTGTAACAATGCAGAAAAGGATCAACCTGAAGTATGCTTCAGGTTCCTCTTATTTGTTTGTGTTTTTTGGTTTTAGATTATTTATATTATCCCAAAGAGCTTGCATAATGAAACCAGATTGATTTCATGCTCTCAAGAAATCAAGATTTTGTAAGCAGTCTTATCATATCTAAGAAGAAAACTGATCTTTCTCAACATAATCAGGTTAATGAATACAAAGAGAAGCTGTCTGTTAAACATCACTTTTATATCCAGTTCTTCTTGTACCTTTGGTAGAAGATACTGTGACCCAATGGTTTGTGCCCTGTGTCCTGTGAAACTCAGTGTTCATAGCAGCCACTCTGAAACCCAGGGAGCAGAGGGTGTTCGCTGCTCTAACAAGCAATTAGGCCATTCTTTGGAGCACCCTGTGGTAAGTCATTTCTTTTCCCGCCTGAGCCTAGCAGTGAGGCCACCAGTAATAACACACTGTGTTCAAAACAGCCCAGCACAATTATATTTTAGCACAACATACCAGAACATCTTTTATTGTAGCTGTTGAAAAAATGATAGTACTGTCTCTTTGGTTATCACTCAGGGCGACTGAGGACTGATAAGCAGCATTCAGAGGGCTGTAATTTATTTCAACTTAAATGTGTATGTAGTTTTCAGTGTCTCAGCTGATGCATGGGTTTGCGTGATCTGCTATGCATATCCCTGCTCATTGCTCTTATGGGGGCTGTGCATGTTTGCGCCATGATGAATGAGTAGCACCTCTGCATGATACATGCCATACTGGCTGGGTATTTGACTAGTATGAAATAGCCATAACCATATTGATACACTTTTGGTTATTTCTTACAGTCACTTGGGTGTTAACCCAAAGTGGCAGCGAGCTGCTCATACTGGGATTTACCAACAATGTTTAGCATGGAAGAAAACTGAGAAGAATGGGCCTGGAGCAGTTAGTAGGATGCTATCATGCTTATATGTTTAATATAAGATAGAAATTTCTAGTCTGCTTCCTGTCAGACTTAACTTGAGCAAGCTGTCAGAACTCATTACATTTTATTTTCCTGTATTTAAGACAGAGGTACGGGCACACAGAATTTCATAGATGTGTTTCATCTAAACATCATTCAAGCTGTTTATTTCTGTAGCTAGTGTGCAGTCCTTGCCTTCTACTAAGGTGTATATGCTTAAATATTCTGAATTGCACATCAATTATGACCTCATGCTGACAGCTAGGTTTGGTCAGCCCAGTATTTGCCAACACAGTCGTGTGAAATCCTTTCAACAAAGATACACTGCAGATACAGGCAGATGCAGCTGCTCTTTAGCTGCTGTGAATAAGGATGTTGGACAGGCATCAGGTGGGGAACGGCACATTAACATGTGGTGTTTTCTGTCTGTAACAAAGAAAAGTCTTTTGTGGCAGACAGGAAGGGAACAAAATATTTCTTCTTTGTCCAATCTATTTCCCCGTTGGGCTGTGACAATGTCAGGAAAGTAGTGGGAGGAAGCACATATTTTTGTAGCAGAAGGAAGCAATCGTAGGCAGGCTTGTTATCTGATCCATTTTTTTGCTCTGTCCATGTCCTACAGTTCATTTGATCAGATTACACCACACTAACTGGTGCTGTAGCAGTTTTTAATGGTACCATTTCACAGGAAGTTTTTGATTTGCTGAGCTAGAAGCTTATCACCTACTTTAATTTCAGAACCTGCTGTTCCTTTTGTGAACACACTGTCAAATTCTCTTCACATGTTTTTACATGGTCTTAAAAAAAACCTATGTGGAGTTCTGTTCTTCCAGGAATAGATCTAGAGACCATATCAACAATCCCTGCTTGTCCTTCTCTACACTTAAGAGGCCTTAAAGGGTCTTAATCAAATGATTCCCCAGACATTTGAGAAATGCAGGACTTGGCCACTGTTTTAAAAGTGAGTTTTGGTTTTAAATGCCTATATTTGGGGGTGCTTTGCTGTGAATTCACATTCTACTTTCATTCAGGCTTTCAAAAAAAGGCAGTGTCTCCAGAGTGACCACCCATCTTTCAAAAACATTACCAGCTCTTAAAAGCCCGTAAATTGGCTTCTGGTCTCCACTTTGGATGTCCTGTTACAAAATCAGCTGTATTGTTTGCATGATTTTATAATCTCTACGAATCTTGCATTTCTGCCATTTCTAAGCATGTTGTCAACCTTAAACAATTGCCTGCCATTAATCTGATTTGAAGATTTCTCAGTTCTAGCAAAAAATTTTCCTGGAGTTCAGCAGTCAGGTTGGGAGGAAAAGCAATCCAACAAGAGCATCTGAGCTGGACCTGATTATGGGCTATATTTAGTCGCTGTACCAGGTCTTATAGCAATAAAGAAAAATAATCCTGAGGCAAGATTCCAGCTCTACTGAAACAAAAACCAAAAGGCTTGTTTGATAAATACAGATAGGAGATTCAAATACACAGAATTGCAAGCAGAGTGTTGTCAGTGCAGAGACACTGGTGCATTGAGCTGTGCTGAGCAGCAGTTTTCTGTGATAACCTGCATAGATCTTCCCTAATATTTCATCTCCTTTCCTGTGTAGAATAGTAAGGTGTATGTGATTGTTAAAGGCGATTTTATTCAGCTCTGTACTTTCCTCAAGGCCACACACACACAGAAAGTACAGATCCATTCAAAGAGATGTCTCCTAGAGACATGAACAGGTAACAAAGCATCACATCACAAGAGGGAGCCTCATTCTCAAGGTGTAAAGTTTTAGTCAAGGTGTAGCGTAGCATTAAATCGGTGCCCCTAGTTACTCTACATGAAGCCTTTAGCAATCAATGAACTTCTGGGGTTTTTTTTTCTTTTTTTTTTTCTCCTAGAAAAAAAAAAGGAAAATGAGAAACTTCAAGGGGTTTTTACTGGGTCTTTTAAAAGGTGTTTTTTTAAAAAGATTTTTATAAGATATTGCAGTTCCTTGCTTCAAATGAACTCCATTGTTCTGCATGCTGCTAATGTTAGCTTTATCAGATTATAGATGCTGAAGTCTTCAAACCACGTTTAAATATGAGGAGTCAACTAATGAAACTTTAATCTTTGTAGGTCTATGTTATTTGAGTTGTTTAACCATTAGTATGCTCAGTAAGATCCTCACCCACTTTCTCTTTAATTTACATTAGCTGGGCTTCTTTAGCAGATTTCTCATCCTTCTTTGTCACATGCACATCCTTTATCCAGCAAATCATATGGGATGGAAACATGCTCCTGCTTTTTTTCCAAATGCAGAAGAGAAACAGCTATCAAGCATTTTCCATCTCTCTGAGTCAGTATTTATGATTCATTGAGTGCAAGAGATAAGGCAGAAACTGAATGTGCTTGCCTGAAAGGAACACAGCCTACATTTGGGAAATCCAATGATAATATTAGTTGTAAATATCTATTATATAAGATTTTTAGCAGTTTCTCACTCTTACCAACAGTCTGACTGTCCAGTCATAGGCTGAAGTGTCCATTATGATGCTGTCTTTATGCAGTAGCACTTTTTTTTGTTTTCTTCCACAGCTGCATCATTTGCTGTTTGGTATTTAGTGTTTGTGTGATATTCAGTTCTGCCAAAACCCAAAGTTTGAGAAGGATTGTCACTAGCCCCTCAGAGCGGCTTTGCCTGGCATTCTCCAAAGCAGTGCTGTTTCTCCCTGAAAGAGCAGTTATTAGCTTGAATACTGACTTGAACCTTGTCAGGTTCTCCAGTTTTTCAGCTATATTGATGAGGTCCTACAGCTTCAGCAAAAGCCATCTCTGCATTATTAAAATCTGTCTCGAGGTTTTCAGAAAGAAAGTGTCGTGGTGTGTTCTACCCAGAATTTTTACATGAGAAACACTCTATGGGAAAACTTCTGCTTTTTTTTCTTCTATTTTTCCCATGCTCAGCCGTACCAGACTGCAGTAAGCCCTCGTCGTCAGAAAACTCTGTAGCTCCATTTGACCCCAAAAGAATAAGCAGCATTATGTTATTTCTTTTACTTAACACTTAATGGAGCATTTGAGCAAAATACAGCAACAGCAAATTGGCAAAGTATGCCTTAAGTGTCCCATGACAGAAATACAAGTGACACTTGGCCAATGCAGTCTTTTCTCTTTACTCACCAAGAGATGTCAATCAAGATGTCTTGCTCCCTGACAGAATTTCCATCTACTGGAAATACTTAAGAAGATTTGGATCACTCTTTTCCTTGTGTTAACAGCATCAACAATGAGCTCTTTATCTGAGGGTCAACAGGTCACTGGCCCGTCAGCTTGGATTACTCATTGTTTCACTCCAGGGTCCCTTTTTCCTGACCAGCAGCACAACATGCAGGCTAGATTTGTCCTGGGATCTGTTCTGGAAGGGAACTACTGGGTACCTCTCAAAGAAAACCCCCAAGTGTTTTTGATGCTTAGATCAATCAAAAGCAGTTCCAGTAGGTGTTATGGCCAAGGCTATGCCTGTCCTTCTTCCTAGCTCAGGCCTCCAGCGGTACCCTGTATTATGGGCCTTCTCATGTGTTGTGATAATGTAGTCTGCTATATGCAGCCCAAGCTCTCAGCAGTCTCCTGGAAAGGTATACAGCATAGCTTTAGGGTAAGAGGTCTGAGGCTCAAACCAAAATTAAAAAGCCTAAGTGACTGATAATGAAAACCAACTCAAAGCAAACAAGTAGTGTTTGTGGTTTAGAACAGTCTGTGAGCGACTAGACACAGATATGTGAGCACAAATGCCTGTGGGACACTAACCTAGGCAGGAAACGGTGGAGAAGGGATTAAACATAGATAGCCATGTAAGTGAGCAACTGTAGGACAGTGGACCAGGAGAATAAAATTACTTTCTGTAGCTTGTCACTTGGCATTTTCTTGCTAGGTAGATGAGTGGAGAACATTTCATTAAGAGTTCTGGCAACATCTCCCACAGCATATATCTTTGGAAGATGAAACAGTATGAGCTGGAAAGAAGGGATTGTTGGATGGACTGTTAGGTGTGTTAAAAATTGGCCGGATTACCAGATTCAAAGAGTAGTGCTCAAAAGCTCGAGGTCAAGATGAAGACCAAAAAATAGAGTAACCTAGGATCTGAAACTGAGGCCCATATGGTCATCTGCATCCAATGCTTGGAAGATTACATAAAGTATACTCTCAGCCAATCTGTGGATGACATTTAATTAGGTACAGTGGCTGACATTTTATATAGCAGTGTTTGGTCCATGGGGACCTGAAAAATTGGAGTACGCTGCCAACCACAACCATAAATGACTGCAAATTTCAGCTTAGGAAGTTAAGGTTAAGGGAAGAAAGTCACTAGGAGGGTAGTGCACTGCTGAAACAAGTTGTATGGAGACTCTTCATTAGAGGCTTTGAAAACTGACTGGACATGATCTTAGCAATAGTCTCTCTTTGAACAGGAAGCTGGACTAGACATCTCTAGAAGTCCTTCCCAAACTGCTTTTGTGAATCTGTGATGTTCTGCTGCATTGCTGTGCTCATGAATCAGCCCTAGAGCCTTAGCTAATGACATCTGGAGTGCTTTGGGATATGTTTAGACCCATTAAATGTCTTTTAGCCACCTATTCACTGTAAAAAGGAAAGTGCATTTACACTTTCCAGATGTCAAAGAGCAGCAAGGGCAAGCTGCTGTGCAAGGGAAGGGGAGTTAGGAGCAGAGAGTAATGGCAAGGTAGGCAGGGTCTATGACCTCCCCAAGAAGAAGTCAGGAAGTTAAAGAGCCAGGTCAGGATCAGGTCAAGGGACAGTGGTCGGGGTCAGCTTTAGTCCAGTGACAGCTCTTCAAGTCCATCATGATCAGGCTCATCCAGGGTCAAGCCAGGAAGTCAAGTCAGTCAGTCAGCATCAGGGTCAGGTCTGAGGAGATATTTGGACTGGACACGCAGCTCCCAAGGGAAGGCTTGGAGGGCAGAACATTGCTTCTAGCTTCATTCACAATGGTTCTTATTAATGAGGGAGCTGACTTTGGACTCTGTCAGTTAGACTCCTTAACTCAAATAGACTTCTACAAATGGAGGTGAGGCAGTGTACTCAGGACCCTGATATCAACGGGTTCCTAAACAGAGATCAACAGCCCAGAGCCAGAAGCTGGAAGGAGAGCTTCTCTGGCCCATGGGTCCCCAACCACGTCTGCTCTACAAGGCAAACACTGATTCAAGCTAACAGATATATGCCTTTTCAATACATGTTTGAGCAGATTTAATACCTAAAATCCCTTAGACATACTCCACACAGAAGAAGTGTCAGATCTACCCCACCCAGCCAGACTCTGTCATCTGTGGTTGTTTCATCTTTCTGACAGATCAGCTGGCTTGAATACCTCCTTGTTTCACAATAAATGTGGCAGTAGCCAACGCTTAGCTAAAGGGTAGTTATCTCTGATGTCGAAAACGCTTCCTGAACTCAATCTTTATTTCCTTCTCATCTTGGCAGGAAGCAGGTTTTGTGTGCTGGGTGCAGCTAACCTCCTTCTGTACAGGTGTGAAGCCTTTCTTCTGGCTTTGCAATGCATTGTGTATTATTATTTAAAACACGTATTATTATTTAATAGATACTTGGCTTTCTATACATGCTTAACACAACGAAGAAATGGGTAGCAGGCTGCTTTAATGAAATGTCTTTCCCCCCATATTTTTAAAGGTTTTTTTAGGATGTCCTTTAGGAGCATCACAATATCCAGAGACTGGCATCCACGGAGGTGCGATCCTGCAGTTCTCCAAGCAGAGTGGGTAAAGACAACAAGAGGGAGCTGAAACACAGTGGCATACAGCTGTTGCACTGCACTTTTACTGAAAGGGACTGGTGACATCTGGAAGAAAGGCTGTGTCTGGTAGCACATGGAATATGAGTAATGCCTCAAAACTGAAAGTAGGGAATAAAACCCTGCATCCTTGTCGTACCCACAGCAAAAAACTCCACACAAAAAGAAGGCAATCCAAAAGCAGTGATTTTCTAAGGAACCCATGCTGTCGGTTCTTTTAAGAGCATTCAGACTCCCAATTAACACATGTTCAGTTGGCCAGTGATTGCTAGCTGTGTATATTTGTGGTCATGGATTATTACTCTATGTGATGAACTAAAATATTCCCACAGAGTAGAACTGTATTGATCCACAATCTACTTCTAAGCATCATGAAAATATCTTTCAAGGGGCATCAATGAGCAGACTTGTTCTGAAGGAAATTTGGTTTGATTTGGCAGCATTAAGCATGTTTAAACATCACTCAATGAGCAATTACAGTGTCGGCTGTGCTCATCATTTTGAGGTTGAAATTTGTTCACCTAAGGAATGATACTCTGAGCCTGCGTGCATAACTTGAGGTTAGTCATGGGGCATAGGGGTATATACGTCAAAGGATGATTGCTTTCTTGCAGAATTATTATTATTTTCTCAGAACCATATTCCTCCTACTAGAGGTACTGCCTGCCAGGGCTGGTAATTCAAGGAAACAAACTCCTTATGGGTATGTGGGCTGGTGAGGAAAAGCTAATTTAGGAAAGATCACTGTTTTGTCAAGAAACAACCTCATCTTGACGATGTAAAGAACTAGACTGTATGCAATGGAGCCTTTCATTTTAGTTTCTAATTCTTGCTGGTTTGTATATCTGGCCTTTATCCATTGCTCTCCCAACATAAGCTCAATAGATCTAAACTAGCATTCATCACTGCTCTCAGTGGAGCTTTATCTTGACAGCATTAGTGTGAGACACCTTCTTCTGTGCTGCCAGGTGAGCCAGGATGATGTAAGGCAGCAGAAACTTGTCAGATCCCATAGCTAAGTACAACTCAGATTTCAAAGCCAGAAAAAGAAACTCCTGAATGGCTGTCATGCTTCAAGGCTGAGAAATTGTCATTCCAGTTAAAGCATTAAAAAAGATCTTGGCTCTGTCTCAAACCTTGTTTTGTGGTGTCACTTTTGAGTATGATAAGGCACAACAGCGTTTGCTTTACAAAAATGGTTATTTAATGATTAAAACACTGGCCTTCAAATAAAAATGACATATAATTGAATTCTCAAGGATTTTTAGCCTATTTGCTATAGTAATATTCTGGTATTCTTTTACACCTTCTTTTCATGATGCAAAAATCACACTGCCCATATTAAAGAATAAGGACATATAGCATGGTCTATACTGGTATTACTATCTTCAGTTTATGAAGCAGGAAGTTTAGGGCAGAGTAATGATTTTCTTTACTGTCATTTAGCAGATATGTGAGATAGATGTGAACAAGATACAGATCCCCTCAGTCCCAGGGCTCGGGTGTCAGTACTGCAGGATTTTCCTTTTACAATTAGTAACAACAAAACAAAAATACACTGAGGACTGAGGCACTTCATCAGGCAAGGTACCATCAATTATTTGTACTTTCTCAAAGAGTTTAATCTGTGAAGTGTTGCTCTTCCATTGAGCTTTAAAGTTAGAGGAAACAAGTTAAATTAGTAGCTAGTATATTCATATCCCGTATGTTAGGCTTTCTCTGCTGAGAGGTGGCAACTTTATATGTTCATGGCATATGTTCAGCCATCCCTCTGAGCCCTGAATATAAACCAGGGATTTAATTTCATTGCTTCCAATGTGTCACATCAGTGGGTTCCCCCAGCAGTTTCCAAATACGTATGTAATAGTTGCTGTACATAACATGTTCTCATGCCCTGTGGTGATATGCCTGTGCTAAGTATCTTAATACCAAGAACAGCAGAGAGAAAAATCTTGATACTGGGATAAACTTCACAAACCTCAAGATGTGTCAGTGCGTGTTTGGAAAGGTTTTGACTGATTTTAATGAGACCACACTTCATGTCATCCCATCCTTGTCCAGAAATGCTTGCTTGCTCTGCCACCCTCTGGAAGCCACAGTATGACACATGGGGAACCGAGGAGTCTGCAGTTCCCTCCTCCTGTTGTGCCAAGGCAGCTACAACTCTTTCCGAGATGAGGCAGATTTTCATATTCCTTGATAGTTCCAAAAGCACAAACAAGGTGCCACAGACCACTGATCTCACTGACGGTGATGAAAAAAAGTGATGGAGAAAGTGCAATAAAACTAACATTGAAGTACTCCATGCTGTTTGGAGCTGGCAAAGGGGTGTGATCCATGTTTTTTTGAGGAAGGAAGGAAGGAAGGAAGGAAGGAAGGAAGGAAGGAAGGAAGGAAGGAAGGAAGGAAGGAAGGAAGGAAGGAAAGAAGGAAGGAAGGAAGGAAGGAAGGAAGGAAGGAAGGAAGGAAGGGAGGAAGGAAGGAAGGGAGGAAGGAAGGGAGGGATAAAAAAAAAAGGTTGGATGTTGTAAATAAAATTAAAATAAATAGTGAAAAATCGCTTTTCATACGACAATGAAATAAACCCACTGTGTAGCGAGGATGGGCTAAACATGGAACATAAGACTCAAGATCCAAGCTAAAACTTTGCCTCATTTTTCAGTAAGAAAGGTCATGATGAGGTGGAAGCAATGGCTAAATGGCTAATAGAAATGAACGCACAGAGACAGAAATGACCCCACCGGGTATGTAAAAAAGCCTCTTGAGAAACAAGGTGATTTACACACTACAATCCAAAAAATATTCTGAGTTTTTAAAGAAGCATTGAGTAGTACCATTTGACCAGTAAACAGCAAGCACTCTACCCATCTATAAGAAAGGGGGTGGAAGATAATCCATAATCAAGAATTTAATTTGAATTGGAAGTAGGAATAGTACATTTTGAAATGGTGAATATTTAAAAGCAGGAAATTAAATAAAAATCAGGATAAAATACAGCATGCACTTAGTGGTGTTAGATTGGTCAGATGATTACTATACATTATGACTAGTGGCTTTGTAAAATACAGAAAAAAACCCACCAAACCCAAAGCTAAATCTCATCTGTCTGTATGGTACATAACTACTGACACTTTATAGCAAATTATTATTTATTGAGATTGTACAAAAAAAGTAGTAAGGAATGTGAGTTCAGAATCATCGAAAGAAGAAAAACAATAATTGGTCTGGAAAGAACTGTCATTAGTGGAAACCCTTAAACATTTGGGATTGATTTTTTAATGTCTTCATTAATGACTCTGGGATAAGAAGTTGGAGTGTACTAATGAAGTTTGGTGATGACACAAAGCTCAACAGAGGGGCAGACTGTAATATTGTACAGGAAAAACTAAATGACCTTGAGTATAGAGCATTAGAAATGGGATGAAATTTAATTGCATAATGTGCAAAGTCATGCACTTAACGAGCTTATAACATGAACTTCTGCAAATTGGGAGTTTCAGATGAAAATGACAGGGAAGGAGGGAGACCTGGGGGCACCTGCTGATTACAGGGGGATTGTGAGCCACGATTATAGTGTGGTCATGGAAAAGGCAAGTCTCACAACTGGAAAATACCTTTTCTGGTATAGCCAGTAAAGCTAGGTATGTATTTGTGTCGCTGTGTGAGGCACTAATCAGAAATCATGTGAAATATCACCTATTTCCTTTATTTGAAAAGATCACTTTTGGGCAGGAACAGATGTCAAACCAGCTACTGGGATTTTCATACAGCTGGAGACAGGAATTTTCTTCTGCAAGAATGCAAAAGCAATACAGCCACCTTATCATCCCTATCCTGCCCGTGGGCCTGGACCCATGCCCTGTACAGTGCTGTGCTCTACCTGATGGATTCATCCTCCCCAGACAGTACGAGCCCATCATGCCACACAAAGGTGTCCTCCCAGACTTAGTTTGCTTGGCCTAAAGAAGTAAAATTATTTAGAAACTTGATTGCTCCCTGTAAATAAACACTGGTGGGTGTAGCTGTCCTGTCCACCAGAAGGACAATGTTAATGAAAATTAAATAAATGAGGAGAAAATCAAATAAACTTGGGATGAAAATAGAGAGAGCTTTGTAACCAACAGAAAAGAGAGACTTAGCTGTGAAAATATGGAGGAAAATAAACTTACTTTAAAATGGAGCTCGAATTTTTTAGCATCCTCGATTCACATTTTTTCCCAAAATGGACACAGAAAAAGCCCTTCATGTCTGGTTTGTTCTGTAACAGCAAAGTGCCAACTTCATTTAAATCTACCACTTGTTAGGGAATATGCTAATTTATAACAAGTTATCTCATAATTACTTTATAGAAAACTACATATTTAATTCAAGTTTTGGGTATCAGTGTTGTTTTAAAGAAGTCTTGGCACAAAACACTGTTGAAAGTAAAATGAAATTATTGGAATATTTTAGTAGTTTCTGCATCTTTTACAGTGAGCTGCTATTGTATTTGGTGACCTTTTGCCTGATTGCAGACCAGGGTGCAGTAGGAAAAAAGTCAGCAATGTAAACTGGGCATTCATAAATACAGAGCTAATTTCTGGTGTGTGAGAATATTTTCTCCAAAAATAGACGTGTCTTTTCACATGAAAGGTGGTGCAAAAAAGGCAATATAATATTTCCACTAACTGCTCTCAGCTATTGATGCTTTCATCACTAAGACACAGATTATACTGGCAAATGTTCTCTTTTGGGCACATACATTTCACTAGTTGTCTCCCTCTCCGTGGCTTAGAGAGGAATAATTTCTTTGGAGATCCAAAGTACTAACTTCATCCTGATCCTCACAGAGACAGGTTGCTGGCTGGCAATTTGTAACTCTTTGCTATCTACAGTTCCTGAGCACTTCTTTTTGAAGGTATTTAATTTCTTTTTATTCTTTTTTAATGTTTTCCAGCTCTCACAGTCATATGTGATTATGGAGATTAGTTTGGAATTCAAGGAGGCTTGGCTTTTTTTTTTAATATATTTTGAGTCCTACATATTCTGCTGTTTTTCCCATAATTTTGCATTTGTCTATAGCTTTTCAGAGATACTGAGAAGCACACAAGTTTCAACATCGTCTAGGACAAGTAGGCACTTGTCACCTCTTCACATTGTACTGCATTTTCATAGGAGAAAAAAATACAGGCAAGGGGAGAGAGACTGCAACTCTGTTGCACACAAGTGCCCATGTTGAGCCACTCCATCATCTGGTTATTCACCCACGCAGAGTACTTGACATCTCCCAAAGGGTGCTGCAGGTCTGTGGCACTTAATGCTTGCTCAACAGCAGGACTTGGCCAGCCTCTGTTCTGCAACAAAATATTCAACATACAGAGAGAGCCAATTCAATTTAATGAGAGTTTCTAGACTTTTCTCCAGTGTAGACAACAGTGTGCAGCACTTCATAGGAAAAATGACAGATTGATATGCTTAACTTTAGAGCAAACCACCACACACTTTCATGATGCTGATTGCAACTCCTTAATCAGGAGCAGCCAGACACAGGAATGACAGTCTAGGAAATCACAGCCCAAAGTTAAATCTTGAATTTTTACTATAGAAGCAGCAAGGCATTTTTACTAAATTTACATTTTTTTAAAAGGTTGCCTTAGTTTTTTTACTAAGTATTGACCTTTTACTAAATGGGAAACTATTTAGGAAATAACTGTGCTTCAACAGCTGGTGAAAGGGTTTCTGGGACTTTGGGCCTCTCCAGAGATGATCTAGCAGCTGGGATACAACAGCAACAATACCTGACAGAGAGGGCTTGCCACCACAATCAGTTCTCTTTTCTGGAGCTTTTGCAGTTCCTGAAACCACCTTTCCTGTGTCCACATAGGAAAAAGCAGTCTATGTGGGACATGGAAGAGTAAGGAGGGAATACGTTTTCTCCCCATCATACACACGCACGCACACACACATACACAGAGACACAGGGACATATGTCCCAAAGCCATTAAAATCTCAGCCAAAGGGGGAAGGTTTCTCAGGATGCTGAAGTGACAGTCCTTGGCACTTCTCCAGCCAGCCCTCCTGCAGGTTCCTGCTGCATGAGAACAAGCTGATTAACAGTTTTCCATACCCTGAAGCTAGGGCCACTGAAGGGAAGGAAGGGGCTTTATCCTGCAGCGGCAGAGAGGGTATCTGCGCAGACAAGGTAATGAGAATTTCCCAATAGTCTCACCTTCCCTTTCCCAACTGCTTTTCTCACTCTTCCTCTGCCTTTCCTCCTTCCATCTTCAGTGTACTTGCTCATTAATGATAGATATAAAAAAAAAAAACCAAACCAAAAAACCCTAGCTGGTACGTGGAGAAGTGGAAAGCTGCTGCTGAACAGACCCCGTTTGCCTCAGGATCGGCTGCTGCATCTGCTTGTGAGGCTGCCAGTCAGGGCTGCAGATGATTTAAGAGGTTTTCTTATTGGCAATTTAGTTAAACCTGCTGTGCACAGCTAGGTCTTGGGAGAAGGAAGATGAATGCACATTTTAATGACTGAATCAGCATATATTGGGAATCAGAATGGCAGCAGCCTCACCTCCCTAGGGACTCACCAGCTATGACAAGTGAAAAGCCTCCCACCTGTTAAAAAGTACATGATTGCTGTATGTCCCTCTGCTTGATATATACTCCAGATGGATTGTGCCGGGGCTCCCCGATGACATTAAAGCCTACCCAGTGTTTGCAAGATGATGTTGATGCTGTTTAGACCCTGATTCCAGCGCTGCATCCCAGGAGGGATAAAACCATACCGCAGAGTGACTTCAGCAGACTGTTGCATCCTTTATGCTCCTGTATGAAGTGGTAATGTGAAACGTCAGACTGCTGACAGGTGTAATAGTTGTTTTATATACACACACTTACCCCCGTGCTGGCTAGTGTATATTAGCACACCTCCACCACAGTCAGTGGAGTTATGTTGATTTATATCTGCGGAGGATTGCAGCCTTGGTGCTTGCCTCTATTTCTGTATATGTATGTATATACATTTGTGTACTTCAGTTTGCAGCAGACAGACTTTGGCCACCCAGAGTAAGACTGTGTCCTCCATCTGCTTTTATTTTCAACAAAACTCTCTGCAGTTATTCAGTCACAAATGTGAACTTATTTTATATCCTCGGTGACATTGAGATAATTGAATTTATATTGCACATATGCTTGTTTACACATACAAGAGCTCACAGTCATTATTACTGTTGCTGATTTATGTTATTTCCATACAAAGCTGCACACATTTATGTGCATCATTCATTTAAAAATATTTCAGAAATAAATCATCACATAACAAACTTAGCAATCAGATGAGTATTCCATTATCCCCCTCATCTCTACCTATTCCAGTCAAACTACCAACCTTCAAATCCTTTTTTATTACTTCAGAAGTTATATTCTTGCAGTTTGAGCTCAGCAGTTAAAGCCATTTTGGACAGATGCATAGGAGAAAGTTGCAGTTGGAAAGTACACAACAGACATTGGAAAGATAAGGAACCGTGAATTTGACACACTGGAGAATTAGCAGCAAAGAGCATTTATATTTCAAGCTTTTAACAAATTGTATCTGAGATCAGTAATATGTTAGAATTCAGACTGAAGTGTTGCTTATGTGCAAACTGATCCAAATGTAGTAGGGTACTAGAAAGCATTCAGATTTTTCCCAAGAGGATTTTTCTGAATTAATTCTCTATCATCCATCCTAAACCTTTGACCTCATTCTCACCAGGCCAGAGTCAACCTCCTTAAGCAGCCAACACAGGTGAGCTGAGTCAGCAGAGGTGAGCTGAGTTAGCCCAGGCTGTTTCCCACACCACCTGACATCACTCCCCCTTAAAAGGGGCTAGTCTGGGAGGGGTACTCCTGGGTCCTTCCAGGGAAGTCTGAGTGTGGTTGGGGTATTGGGTTGGTTCTTGTGTTGTTCAGCACTTTGTGTTGTTGTTGGGTCAGTAAGGTACTCTGTTATCACTGGGTGTGAGTGAAATTTGTTGTGGGCTGTTATTGTTCCCCTTTCATGGTGCTTTTGTCAGCAAGCTGTCCTTATCCCAACCCATGGAGGCTCTCTTTTCTCTTAAGAGAGTGAGCAAGTGGTGTGCGGTGCTCAGCCACTGGTTGGGGCTGAACCACCACAGTCCTTTTTGGGGTATCTGGACTGATGTATTTTCTGCCTCACTTATCTCCCTGTGGGCATTTTTAGTCATGCCTGCCCACCTTAGATTGTCTTACTGCTGGATCAGGAAGAACACTGGCTCTAATCTTTACTTTCTTAGGCAGGAAGGCTGAGTTTGACTATGCTGTTCTTTAAAGGTTCTATCATTTAGGTACCTGCTATGCAAAACATGACATGATATAATTTATTTCCCTCTGCAAAAGGACACTGCATTTGCAAGGCCAAAACTTTGCTTATGTCCCAGTTACATGCTATTCTGAGAATGGCAGAAGTGTGTGAATTCAGCAAAAGAATTGTTTTGGTTTTGTGTGACAAAGTTTTGGTAGTGGAGGTGGCTAGAGAGGTGAATTCTGCTAGAAGCTCCCCCTGGGTCCAAAAAGACCCAATACTAGATAGCTCCAAAATGGACTTGCTGCTGAGCACATTAGCAGTGCTGGCAGTGCTTCTGGGATAGCAATTAAGAAGGAAGAAACCCCACCCTAGCAGCAGTTTTTTTTGCAGCCTGAGGGAAGAGTGAGAAGATGTGAGAAACTCTGTGAAGAAGGAGTGGGAGGAGGTGCTCCAGGTGCTGGAGCAGAGATAACCCTGTAGTCCATGGAGGAGGCCATGGAGAAGACCATGGTGAAGCAGGCTGTCCCCCTGTAGCATTTGGAAGATGATGGTGGAGCAGGGATTCCACTTGCAGCCCGTGGAGGACCTCATGCTGGACAAGGGCGAGACACCTGAAGGAGGCTGTGACCCCATGCCAGGGAGGGTCTGGGTCTCCACTGAAAGAGGAGCCCAGGCTGGAGCAGGTTTGCTGGCAGGACTGGTGACCCTGTGGAGGACCCACACTGGAGCAGTCTGGTCCTGAAGGTCTGCACCATCTGAAAGATACCTATGCTGGAGCAGTTCATAAAGAACTGAAACCCATGGGAAGGATGCACATTGAAGAAGTTGGTGGAGGACTGTCTCCTGTGGGAGGTACCCCAAGCTGGAACAGAGGAAGAATGTGAGGAGTTGTCCCCATGAGGAGGAAGGAGGAACAGAGACATGTGATGAACCAACCAAAACTCCCATTCCCTGTCCTCCTGGGCCGCTCTGGGAGAAGGAGAGAATTTAGGAGTAAAGTTGAGCCCAGGAACAACTGAGCAGTGAGAGGAGGCGTTTTCAGATTTGGTTTTGTTTCTCATTAGTCTGCTCTGATTTGAATGGTAATAAATTAGGTATTTTTTTTTCTAGTTGAGTCTGTTTTGCCCATGACAGTAATTACTGAGTGATCTCCCTGCCCTTATCTTGACCCATCAACCTTTCATTGTATTTTCTCTCCCCTATCCAGGTCAGGACAGGAGTGACAGAGAGAGTTTGATGGGCACCTGGCCTCCAGCCAGGGTCAACCCACTGCAAGAGTGAATTGTTTTCATCAGGAGTAAAAATGCCAAAAACTGGACCCTTCTCATTGAATAAATCATGTGAACAATGCATTTGCATATGCTCTGCATTCTTGGGTATAAGCTTTTAAATATTGTAAAGGTTTGGGAAACCTGGGAGGATTTATAACATGCATCCCTCTGAACTGTGATCTAAGAGTTACTTCTCCCTTAAGAATTATGATTTATGGGGTCTAAGCAGTTTTAGGATTATTTTTTAATCTACTGGGACTTTCAATGCAGTTACTTTCAAAGGAAATAAAACCAGATGGTAATTGTAGATTAGGGAAAAAGAATGAGCTCCCAATTAATTATTAAAATTGACTGTTAATTTTAGAAACTTACAGCAAATTTTTCATAAAAGAAAATTTAAAGATACAGGGACATCCTGCACTATATTATTTCTTAAATTCTATTTTCACAATCTGTAAATAACTTTTAAAGTATTGGAGAACTTATATTGAAAATGTAAATAACACTAGATATATACTGAATTACATCAAAGATCTGTTCCCTTCCTGTACACCATTCAGAAACGCTAACCCTGTAAGATGCTGCATATCAGTATGATTTTGTGCAATGTAGATATGTATCTGTCTTTCAGTTTGAAAGCAGAGTGAGAACAATTTTATAGTTCTTTGGATTTTTGGGGAGGGCAGGGGGGAATAAAAAAGAAACCCAGTTCCTTACTGTGACGAATTAAAATATTTCAATGGTATGGGGCTTTGTGGGAATGAGACTTGTAGTACCAGAGCTGCAAAAATGTGCAAACTAGCTTCATGGCACTGTTTGGGAGTGAAAAATACCGCAAGAGGCGGTGTTTTTAATGCCACAGAGTGAAGATAAAATGTTTCACTGCAAACAGGGTAGATCCACTAGAAACTATCATATGTAGGCTACAAACTGTTCTGCCCTTCCATGGCTTCCTTGTTCAGATATGTGGATCCTTTCCACTAATGCTGAAAAAGCACATTCATTTTCAAGTTTGTGTCTTTGCTCTCCATTAAAATGGAAAGTCAAAATGTGCGATGACAGGGATGGCCAGGTTAGAATAAATTTAATATTGAATTTCTGCTTTATTTTTGGAAAAGGCTGCATAAAATATCCTCCTCCTTCCAAACTGATCCGTTCCCTCTGCATGTTCAGAAACAAACTGTGATTACTGGCATATTTTTCTCCCCTTAGCTCTGCATATTCAGCACTGCAAATGAGAAAAGGATGCAGAACCAGCCTGTGAACATCAGCAAGGGAGTTCCTTATGTCCCAGACGTATCCTTATGAAACTGAAGTTTTTACACCTTCAGCGCTGGTGTTTCTGAGGTCATAAGTTCAGTTGAGCTGTAATGAGTGGAGCAATGCAAAGAAAGAGAAGACCTGAAGCGTGCTCTCAGACTTTACAGAAAGAAAATGAGGACGTGATGAAGTGTTGATGAGAAAGAGACCTGAGAAGATTTGCAGTGGGATCAATATAAGGCCCTGCTGTGATATATTTTGAGACTTGTTTCTACCGTAGCACTGTGCTACATTTCAGTCATCTGGTGGATCAGCAGGCAGTGGTCACCTAACAGCAGCACTAAGAGGGAGAAAAACAACCTCAGTAAACAAAGCAAATAAAAATATTAAATCTCAAATTTTAAACATGCATCAAATTTGGCAACTCATTTGTCTGCCTGCGGCAGTTGGTTTGTAGAGTCACGTTCATTCCACTTAATATTATTAACAATTCCCAAGGAAGTACTGCATAGTTACAGTAGCTACTACATTAGTCTTTATCATATGTGCAAGAGTGGAAGCTCGCAACAGGATTATGAAAATAGAGTGCTTATTGTTTTATTTCCAAGTTGATCTCTATGTAGAAAATTATGATCTAATGAGACTACTTACTAACTGACTACTAACTTCCCTGGGGCTAGAAATGCTCTCCCATCTAGTTGCTGGGACAAATGCTCTTGTGAGAGTTTGAGCTCTCTCCCTTTGAACTGTCTCTTCATCTCTTTCAGTCAATGAGATTGGGTCACAGGATGCAAATACCTCATATTCCAGTTTTAAAGATGCCGTGGGTTAAGATAATGGTGGTTCATGGAAATAATTCTAAAAGTACAAGGCATCTTCCCCACAGATTCCTTTTGCCTTTTGTCATGACTATTGTGGGGCTTCCTCTGAAAAAGCAAGTGACTGTGTCTGGATGTATGCTCTTTCAAAGAGAACAAAACCACTGGCTCTTTCCCTTTCAAGGGAAAGCAAAGCTGAAAGTGCTCCTGTTGTGTTCACATTCTCAAAGTCTACTTTGTATATAAGAATATAAGAACAGCCAGTACTGGGTCACATCAAAGGTCCATCTAGCCCAGTACCTATCTCCAGCAGTGACCAGTGGTGAATGGCTAAGGGTAAAGAATAAAAGCAGGACAAGTATGCCATCATTCTTCCTCAAATATCACCCCAGCCTTCAGCAATTTGTGGAACAGGGACCTCCTGAACCAGAGATCATGACTTCATGTTCAAAAGCCTTTAACGGATTTTTCTTCTGTGTATATGTCCCACATGTTCTGAAGCCTAAATTCCTGTGGAAAAGAGTTCTACAGCTTCACTAAATATTTTGTGAAGAAGAACGTTCTTTGGTTTGAATCAAAGCTAGCTCCTAGTGGGTTTGATGTCTCCTAGTCCTTGAACTGGAAATGATATTTACATACTGTTCCAATTTGTCTTCCTCGTGCTGTTCATTATTATGAAATAGTATAAATTATGAAAATGATATACCACAGTTTATCTATGCTTAGTCATCTATTTTTCCCCCCCATGCTGTGGAATCCTACTCTGTTCAGTCATTTCTTGGGCAGTTGTTCCCTATCTTTATCATCAATCACTCAGTTTTTTGGTGTACAAGATCCTTCAATAACTGGCACAAGAGAGATGTCCAAAGCAAAGAGACCAAGACAACGACCTCACTTTAATCCACTGCTTCCCAGGAATTATGCTCCATAGTGTACGGGGGTCGCAGAAAAAGAAATGAGCTTTGCTGATGCATTTAGATGGGCTTACTCTGTTGATAAAAGCAGTTGAGTGTGAATTCAGTTGCCGAGGCCATTAGGTCAGCCTAAGTCTGAAGTACAGTGTAGCACAGGTCCTGTGAGGTTGATACGGAGTGTGATTTTCAGGATCTAATTTAATGAGAGAAGTTCCCCTCTCCTGTCACTTCTATGATGCTAGCAGCTAGGGTTTACAGCTCCCTATAATGCAAGAGAGGTGACTGTGAAGTAGGTAGGTGGTCTGTGGAACTCCTTGTCAAAGGACATTATGCAAGGATATTCCAGACATTTATACATGTTCTAGGAGACACCGGGAATGTTCAAGGAGGAAAAATACATCCTAAAAACACAGACACCATATTTCTGGAGAAATCCCTGAATTTAAAATTCTTGGAAAAAGGTCTGAGAAAGTACAGGGGTGAAGCTTGTCCTGTTCGTATATAATACTTGTTTTATACTTCATTTGCTGTGGCTGCTGGTGGTGACAGCGCCCTGAGCTCGGTGTACCTGTGGTCGGACCCAGACGAACTTCTGTTACAAACCCAGGCTGCCATGTTCACTGAGGCAGCCCATGCACAACGCAAGATTTCCCTTTCTGTGGCTGCTGCAAACGCCGCAGGAGGTTGCGCTCTCCCCGAGTTTCGCTGGGGAAAGGGTGTGACGCGAGGAAAAAAACAAAAAGAAGCCGGTGAAGCCCCATGCCACCAGGTGAAAGACCCGCACCGCTAAACCCGCGGCGACCGGCTGTGCTGTTGCTCTCCCGGCTGTCAGCAGCCCGCAGCTCCTTTGTCACCACTCCCTCGGCGGCGGCGGAGCGCCGAACCCGCAGCCGGGGAGCGCCGGGAGAGGCCGGGCGGGCGGCAGGAGGGCTTAGGACCCAGGGGGACGGCAGGCGCCGAGTGGAAGGACCCAGGCTTTGGTGCACACGCCTCCTACTAAAAAAAAAAAAAAAAAAAAAAAAAATCCTCAAAAGCCCCGTGGAGCTCGCGCTCGCTCATTCACAGTTTTCTAGAGAGATCTGAGCCTGAACCTGGGAGCCGGGAGATCTCTCTCGCCCACCCACCCGCCCACCCGCCCAGCTCAACAGCAAGGACACCTACGGGGGGGGAAAGAAATCACCCCACGCAGCCCCCCGCCAACCCACGGCAGGCTGCCTGGCGCTGTGCAGGTATTTGGATTTGTCTTTTCTGGGTTTGCAGCAGGGAGGCTCTCCGCGCTCCCCGTCCCCCGCCACCCCCGCGCCTCGCCGGGCCCGGGCTGAGGCGTTTCAGCACCGCCGGGCGGACAGCTCCGGCCGCAGCCGCGCCGCGCTGCGGGCAGGGGCCGCTCCCTGCCCGGCCTCCTGCCTGCCCTGCCTCCCGCTCGCTGCCTCTCCCGCCGGTCCTGCCTCCGTTTCACTCTCTCCTGCCTGTCTTGCTTGCTCTGCCTGCCTCCTTCCCCTGCTCGCTTGCCTTGCCTGTCTCCCATGTCCGCTGCCTCCGCTGCTTGCCTCCCTTGCTTGCCCTGACTCCCTGCTCCCTGCCCTGCTCCCTGCCTCCTCAGTCTCTTACTTGGCCTGCTCCCTCTCTGCCTCCTTATCCTGCTCCCTGCCTCCCCTGGCTGCCTATCCTACCTGCCCTACCTCGTTGCTCCCTGTCTACCCTGCCTCTCTTCCTTGCCCTGATCTCTGCCTGTCCTACTTCCCCGCCTGCCCTGCTTTTTCTCCATGCCCTGCCTGTCCTACTTCCCTTACCTCCCCTTCCTCCTCTGCTTCCCCCTGCCTCCTCTGCCCTGCTTCCTGCTTCCTGCCTCCTACTTACCCTACCTGTTCTGCATCCAGTCCTCCTTGCCCTGCTTCTCTGCCTCCTGCTTTCCTGTTTTCTGCCTTTTGTATCTACTCTCCTTCCTTCCCTCCTCCCTTGCTTCCTTTTCTCCCTGCCCCTGTTTGTCCCCCAGTCCTCACTTTCCTCTGCCTTCTTTCCCTCCTGTCTTCCTTCTCCATGACCAGCCTCATTCCTTCCTGAAAGAGGGTATGGGGGCTGGAAAAATCAGTTCAGCAGCCCAGGAGCTGGGCAAGAAGGGTAGAGAGCACAAGTTGTAAGGGAAAGTCAAGATCCGGTTTGAGAGCATGGGGGAGGTGAAAGAGTTAAAACTAGGAGTTAAGGGACCAAGTAAGGACTTCAGCCAAGTGCAGAGAGATAGGAGCTCACTGAACAGCAGCAGATATCTATTTGTTCCTCAGCAAATTCATGGCTGTTTTGACCTGGTGTATTTAACCCAAAAAAGAATAAGGGGTTAAAGGGATGAAGGAAAGTGCCAGGTCAGTCAAACGCTCTGCTTTCCTGGTGGCAAACAGTGATGAATAATGGGTGCAGGGAATAAGTGGAGTGAATCACTCCTACCCTGTGGAGCCTTTGCTGCAGGAAGTTAAGAATTAAGTTGAGGTCTCTGCAAGCAGTCAGTATGTTCAGGGAAGGCTTCATACAGAAAATAAACATAAAGCAAATAATGTCTGGAGAAACCCCATGCGTGCTACTGGCCTGACTTTAATTCTATTTGCAATGGTTTGATCCTCAGAGGGTGGGGAAGGTCATAGGAAAAAGGGAGTTTTCCCTTTTCAAAATGCTGATTCCTCAATCTAAACAAGCTCCAGGAATAATGAAGTTAAGGAGCAGATGGCTACTCGTTGTCCATCGCTAAACAGTGGCTGGATCATATTTGGAAGAAAAAATTAAATTACAGAAAGGCTGCTTTCATGTGCTTTCCGAGTAATCAGATGATAACACAGATTCTCTCCAGTACTAAAAGTTAATGCAATGCCAACATCTAAATGACATATTATGTAATAGTGTTATGCCTTTCACTGCATTGCTAAGGTAAGGGTTATCTTTTGCCTGAAATGATAAGTCAGATAGCCTGATAGAGCTTTCCCTGGTTGCAGTCTGTAGCCCAGCATGAAGTTTACAGGGGCAGCTTGTCTTGCCAGCATAATCAGTCTGATATGTATCTGTTATAAAATGCTGCCGATTAAGAATTGTGTTGACTCATCCAGCTTTGAAAGCTATTGAGCATTTTCTAAAAATTGTTTAGGCATACACAAAACAATGAAAGATATTATTATTTTCCACCCCCCTTCCCATTCTTCCTTTGTTATTTCAGAATTTCTAACTTAAAATCTAATGCAGAGACCAGATGCTCTTACACTGAGTGCTGCTGAGTAGCAGTGTAAGCAGTGTGACTGATTTCAGCAATGGAGAAACTGCAGAATGCACCCTGTAGTACTGGGTCATAATTCCTTACACTCTGTGTGCTTTGAACACAGGGAATGTCTCACTGGAACCTGCAACAGCAGCCTCCACTTCTTCCAAAAGAGAACCGTGTCAGTTAAAATACAAATGATCACTTCCATAAAAGCCTGGTGAATATTACCTTCAAGATAAGGTTGTAAAGTAATGCAATTGTTAATTTAAGTGTGCAGTTACTAAAGCAGTTGTGCTATTGTTTGGCAAGTGAGCATTATTTTCTCTCACAGCCCATTGCTGTGGTGTCTGGCACATACACCAACAGGATATGACAATCAGGTGCTACTAGTAAAATAAAAGAAGCAACATCAGTCTTTTATGTAGTGGGAAGTTCAGTGATCAGAAGTTCATGTAGCTTTTGGCAGATGAGTTGTAAGTTGTTTCCTTCTTGATACTAACAGTGCACTGAGGATTTAGTTGGAGAATTTCCAAACAGTTTGGGTTTTCTGTGGTGGTTTGTTTGGGGTTTTTTTCTTCAAAAAATATTCTAGAAATAGATTTCTAGAAATAAACTTCTTAAAGTCTGATATGTTCCTCCACTAAGAAAGCATACCTACAAGGTAATATTACATTATAATAAAATTAATTTCTACAATTTGGGGGAGAAATCGTCTGTGTGCAGATGTTCGTGCTCAGGCTTCAATAAGGGTTAAAGAAAAAAACCAGGAGAATTACATGAATTCCTGACTGCAGAATTCCTTCTCTCTTTCTTCTCTTCCTCACTTGTTCCCTCAATCCTTTCTTTTCTATCTTGCCTCCTTTTTCCCCTTGTGCCTCCCTGCCTTTCTTCCCTCCTTCCTCCCTTTCTGCCCTGCCTTTCCCTCCTTCCTTTCCTCCCCCCACTGCCACCCCACAGGATGATGGATGCCTTTCTCTGGCATAATGGATAAAGCAGAACTAAGTCAGCCACTAATAGAGTAATAATACATCACCATTGCATTTCATAATTTTCAAGGAAGTTAATTTTTAAAATGTGGAGCAAAAGAACTGCAAAATTAGATAAACTTAATCTCATTAAAGATGTAGGCCTAAATTTTGTGGTAATATTTTTGTTCCTTTTTCTGTATATTTTTCTGCTGACATTGTAACACAAATTCTACAGTGCATTTAGGGATTTGCAGGCACCAATATTGTTATCCTGTGCTATCAGATTTCTACACATAGCTTAATTATCAGACTTGGGGGTCAGAATTTATGTTTTCCACACTGATGGTAATTTTTGCTGCAAGAAGTTTCTGTATTGTCAGAGAAAGTGTGCACTTTGTCCAACAGTGGCCAGGATGATTTTTGCATAGTGACACTTGGAGTAGCTTATGATTGACATAAAAGTCCCTCGTAGCTTGCTGCTTCTTTGACATGCCACAGGTCAGGCCTCACATTGCCATGGGGATTTGCAGTTCATCTGTGGTTGCTGAGTATTTAAGACTTTAAAACTATGATTTGGAGAAAAACTGAAGCAATTTAAAGAAATTCACAGGTGTCTTCTCTAAATTTTTTATTTACAAGTTGTCTAAGTTCCCCTCCTTGTCTTGTTGTCTTACCCACAGAATCATAGAACCACAGAATACTTTGGGTTGGCAGACGTGCCTGCCTTACGTGCTGTACAGCGAGCTGCAAAGATCAGTCAAGTAAATGCCATGGTTTGTACTGTGCCATGGCTAAATTGCCAGTGCTGGGATGCTAAATGTGGCCTGCGGGTAACCTGTAACTGACTCAAGCGGACAAGAAGACTCTAATAGGAGGGGGATAGGAGTCTGTGATGTATTTGGTTTTACCAAATGAAAAAAAATGTTAAATTTTGTACCTGAGGAGATCACATGCTGGAAAAGTGTAAGAAATCATCAAATTCCCCATGCAGCGGTTGAAGTCACAAACTTAATCCTTCATATTCATAGAACCATTAAATGGTTTGGGTCAGAAGGGACCTCAAAGACCCAACCCCCTTGCCATGGACAGGGACACCTCCCACTAGACCAGGTTGCCCAAAGCCACATCCAACCTGGCCTTGAACACTGCCAGGGAGGGGGCAGCCACAACATCTCTGGGAAGCCTGTGCCAGAGCCTCACTGCCCTTACAGGGAATATTTTCCTAATGTCTAATCTAAATCTACCTTCTTTTAGTTTAAACCCACTAGCCGTTTTGTCTAGGACAGAGTTAATTTTCACAAGGAGCCAGCACAGGTGAGCTGAGCTGAGCTGGCCAAGGGTGTTTTTCATAACATGTGACATCATGCTCCACATAAAAGGGGGCCAGGCAGTGAGGCATGGGTCCATGTGGCTGTGGGCTGTCTGGTCAGTCATCCGTTTGGTAAAGAGATTTGTGTTATCATCATTTGTGTACTCTGTCACAAATCCTGTTGTTATTGTTCCTTTCTCCCTGTCCTGTGCAGTGTCAGTGAACTGTCCTTATCCCAACCCCATGGTTTGTCTTCTCCCACTTCTCCCTGTTCTGTTGGGGGAGGGGTGAGCAAGCAGCACGTGGTGCTCAGCTGCTGGCTGGGGCTGAACCACAATTCTTGTCCTGTCACTACACTCCCTGACAAAACAGCTTTCCTGTAGGACCTCTCAGGTACTGGAAGACTGCAATAGGTCTCCCTAGAGCCTTCTCTTCTCCAGGTGGAAAAGCCTAACTCTCTCAGCCTGTCTTTAAAGGAGAGGTACTCCAGCCCTCTGACTATCTTTGTGGCCCTCCTCTGAACTTGCTCCAACAACTCAATATCTTTTTTTTTACTGGGGACCCAGAACTGGATACAGTACTCCAGGTGGGATCTCACAAGAGCAGAGTAGAGGGCCAGAATCACCTCCCTCAACCTGCTGGTCATATTTCTTTGATGCAGCACTGCTTGGCTTTCTGGACTGCAAGTGTACATTGCCAATTCATGTTGAGCTGTACATCAATCAACACCTCCAAGTCCTTCTCCTCAGGGCTGCTCTCAATTCATTCTCCACCCAGCCTGTAGTTGTGCTTGGGGTTGCCCTGACCCATGTGCAGGACCTTGAACTTGGCCTTGTTGAACTTCATGAAGTTCACACAGGCCCATCTCTGAAGCCTGTCAAGATCAGTCTGGACAGCATCCCTTGCCTCCAGCACGTTGACTGCACCATAAATCTTGGTGTCATTGATATAGAATCTTCATACTGAAAAGAAGCAACAATTCCCTAATGAAGGTTTATAGGAGCACCACAACTTGAAGAAGAAAGGATTGTCATATTTAACTTGTGTTAAGTACACTAGGAAGATCTATTACCTTAGGGAAGAACTACAGGAAAGCAGGAGATTTGAAAATAGTCAGGACTGTGGAGGCCACATCTTGAGTACTGTGTCCAGTTCTGGTCTCCTCAGTACAAGTGAGATGGACATACTAGAGAAAATCCAATGAAGGGCCACAAGGATGACTAAGAGACTGGAGCTTCTCTCCTCTGAGTTAAGGCTGAGAGAGCTGGGACTGTTCAGCCTGGAGAAGGGAAGGCTCAGAGTCCCAAATATCAATGTATATAAATACCTACAGGGAGTGTGTAAGCTCTTGTCAGCAGTGCCCAGTGACAGGACCAGAGGCAATGGACACCAACAGGAGCTTCCCTCTGAATGTTGGGAAAGTCTTCTTCTCTGTGAGGTTGACTGAGCATTGGCACAGGTCAGGGAGGCTGTGGAGTCTACCTTCCTGCAGAGATTCAAAAGCTGCCTGGCTACAGTCCTGAGCAACCTGCTTGTGCCGGAGGTTTGAATAAGGTGATGTCCAGAGGTCCTTTCCTTTTTAGCCATTCTTGATAATCTGCAAGGCAGTCAGGTTATTGGACTTGAGCTGTGAGATAGATGTGTCAGGATCCCCCAAAGAGGAGTTGCTCTTGACCAAAACATTAAAAAAAAAAAAAAAAAAGGTACACTTTCAAGGTCCTGATTATTCCATTGACACCTAGGGAGATTACACAGGGGACACTGGGAACATTGCAGTCTACCTCCAGGTTTCCTTGTGTGCAGCATGACTTCACATTTTTCTCATGATGCAGAGAATTATGCACGGGTGGGAAAGATTGCCCAGATGTGAATGGGTAAGCTTGCAGCTCAGGAGACATATGGTCTGTTCCCAGCTCTGTGAAATGTGTCCTCCGTGACCTCAGGAAAATCACTCAGGGCTGTACTTCTCACTGTCTGTGTAGGAAGCCAGTGCTCTGCAGCCAAGGACAAGAGAGGGTCAGTTTTTCTCATTGCTCTCTTGAAATTAGCTCACAGAGCCAGGGTGTGTCCCTTTCTATGTCTGAAAGCTCCATTTCCAGTGCAGGTTACTACTGAAGTACCACAGAAGTGCCACAGGAACCAGTCCTGTAAGTACAGCTATGTACTCTTCCTCCCCTGCCCTTATGGAGCAATTCCTGCTAAACAGTGCACAGCCCCAAGGTATTTTCCACAGTTACCATCACAATATTTTTTAAAAAGCAATTTAATGACACGACACCCACACTCTGAGATGAAATCATTCCAGATTACCATTTTCCCTCCCTCCCTGCCCACTCCCTGCTTTTCTGGCATGATTTTAACAGCTAATATCTCTATGAATGCTAGGAGTTAGGAATTATATGATGAGACAAATCATAGCAGTGATGACTCTTAGTACCAGGTGAAGATTCAACCCTAATGCCTTCCCCATTTGAAAGACGTGGTAGTGAAGTTTTACATGCCATAAAGCTTTCAACTGAAAGGAAAACAGGGAGTAGACAGAGAAAATGAAAATCTTTCTGGATCTGGAGTGGTTGGTGAAGGGCCGAATGGACATGAGGACGGTGCTTCAAGAGGCAAATGATGTTACAGGGACAGCTATGTGGACAGGGACAAAATGATCCACTCAAGTGTCATCGTCACTAAGAGCAGGTTTTGGCAAATTTTCCAGGGGCTGTAGAACAACTGAGGGTTGAATGCTAATCCAGAAGCTGTCGTTGACAAGTAAAGCGTATCAAGATATTTAGATGGAAAGTGCTATATGTACTTCCTTAAAATACTGGTTTTATTTCAGTTAATTATTACTTAATATATTAAGTAAGTTAACTATTATTAACAAAATTTTAATTTTTAGGATCAGGAAAATTGTAAGCTATTTGTCTGAAAACTATCCCATTTTAATAATTTTACCCATCCTAAACTCACTCCCTGTTCCTTGTATTTTTCTTGTTGGAAATGAAGATGGCGTGTCGTACCTCAATTTTGGAGGAAATTTCCCTTCGTTTTCTGCATTAATATGTTGTGTTTCCAACATCTGTTAATTATTTTTCCTTGTTTAAAGCTGGGTTTTGTTCCTTTGGAAGGTTGATTTATTGTAAGTGACTGTGAAAAGACATTAGGAGAGCAAATAGTCCTTTGGGAATAAAGAGTCACAACATAGATAAACAGCTGCTGAGACTATAACAAAGAGTCTAGTGTGCCAACATGCAGCAACAATATTCAAGATAGGGAAAAAAAAAAGACCAACATCTTCATTTGGGAGAAAGAGATGGGGGAGAAAAGCAGAGCAAAGTTGTAAACATCTGAGGAATTGATAAATGGATCAGAGCTGTACACAACACAAGAAACCACCATGTGTGGGAGGGGTTGAGAATGGAGAAGGTGCTTCTGTTATACCTTTGGGAGTGGAAATAAATCAGTGTGATTTGAGAAAGCACAATGACAATTGAACTGGGTAGCTATGGAGCATTAAATTTGTTGGCAAGGTAAGCAGCGAGAGAACCAAGTCATCCACTGATGTAAATCAGACTCCTTGAAGTCAATGGTGTTAGAGTGGATTACTAACCCCATGATTTGTGTTATGATTCAGATAGTGACTACCTTATTCATACATATTTTGGATTATTTTACAACGTACAATGTAATGCCAATACAGTATTTTAGTGCAAAGTCTGTTCTGGCTGATAATCAGGCTAATATATAGAGGGTCTGCTGTAGGCTGTAAGCCATAGCTATAGCTCAGTTCACTATCAGAGAGTTCTGAAATACATTTAAAAAGTATCTTTTTGTAAGTTGCTTTTTGGCAACAGTTTCTGACAGGAGAGGAACACATCTTCCTCACCTTGGGATCATCCTGGGCATGAAAAGTGCTAACCCATTTAAATGAGGTAAAAACAGTTGGAGACTTTAATAAATAGCATATTTTTTGGACACTGAATGCTGAGATGAATCCAGTGGGATCACAGTGAATTGGCACGAGTCCTTGGACCTGTTAGAGGCAGTCCAGAGGAGGGCCACAAAAGTGATCAGAGGGCTGGAGCACCTCTCCTATGAAGACAAGCTGAGAGTTGGGCTTGTTCAGCCTGGAGGAGAGAAGGCTCTGGGGAGACCTTATAGCACCTTCCAGTACCTAACGGGGGCTTATAAGAAAGGTATCAAGAAAGTTTTTACCAGGGCCTATAGGGATAGGAGAAGGGCTTATGGTTTTAAAACAATAGATGATAGATTTTGATTTGATATAAAGAATGAATTCTTCCCTGTGAGGGTGGTGAGGCCCTGGTACAAGGTGCCCAGGGAAGCTGTGGATGCCCCCTCCCTGGCAGTGTTCAAGACCAGGTTGGAACAACCTGATCAGGTGAAAGATGTCCCTGCTCACAGGAGGGGGTTGGCCTAGATGATCTTTCAAGGTCCCTTCCAACCCAAACCAACCTGTCTTTCTGTGACTTTGTAATTCTAAGTCACAGGAGCTCCAAAGATGTTCCAACTCATACTGAGCCCTGAGCCAGAGCTGGCACAGACCCCAAATAAGCTCCTTGCTTCCACCCCTCTACCAACCACTCTTGAGCACAAACAGCCTCCTTAGGGTACAGCTGGCTATTAAAACTAGGGAAAGAATGAATCCTTACACTACAGTCCCCAATGACAGTGCCGCACTTAAACACACCAAAGTCCCCTATCTAGGTCATTGAGGCAATTGTAACTAAACCCATGATTTATGCAAGAAAATGCTAATGTCACCATTAATTTCAGATCTTAGAGCACAAAATATTGGCCTGATTTTCCCATGGCCTCAATCAATTTTACATCAGTGGAATTCAGTTGATACCATCAGAGTTATCCTAATGTATTACAAAGGTGAGAGCAAAACAATTAACTGTTGCTTTATTTTTCTGTGTGCCATCAACCTTCAACACATCTCATATTTCTTTAAGAACTGAATAAACTGCATCCATAGATTAGCCCCTCAAAACTTCACGGCTTGCTTTTCTCGAGTTACTTGCACTATGTAGTGACTTGTCAGAGGCAGCCAGCTTGCTTTCCTCCCAGCTCTGCCTTTTCCCATGTTTTCCCAGGCTGATGAATCGCCAGTTAGGTTGCCCCGCAGGTAGCTCTTCTTAACTCCAGCTTCACAGTAAATACAGAAAGAGGCTGCTTAACAAACCCTCCTTTGTATCACCCACAGACAAGTCTAACGCGCATCATCGCTGTTGAATGAAAAGCTTATCTTCCACCACAAATGTCCTTTAAAGCAAATATGCAGAAACTCTTGTGTATTCAAATTTCAGGATCTCATCCTGGGGCTGCAACTGTGGCATCTAAAATGTAGCTTTTAGCAATGACATGCAAGCTCACAAAGCAAGGAACTCAGGCATGCCTTGTGCTGATTGACTTCCAGGTCGTGCAATGTAACTTTGAGCAGAAGAAATGCTCTGGCTATTGCTGTCCCCTTTGTTTGAGATGAGAACGCTGTACCCAGGGGAGTAGTTGAGTGAAATGGTTGTTTTGCCATAAATAATTCATAACTTTCTGAACAGCTTTCTTCAAATATAATAAAATATGTCTGTCATTGAGGGATTCCCTTTTATTTTCGAAAAGAAATTATTTCTTTTTCAGAAATTAGAAAAGAGAGAAAAATCAGTTAAGCAGTGGGGAGTTTTGTTTGCTTGTCTGTTTTTGTGACGGCTGAAAAATTGGATAGATCTTGATCTTTCTTCACACACACACTTCACACTGGAACAGACCTTGATCTTATTTCACACAAGTGTAACTACACAGACTTCAGTGACAGCCTCTTGCTAATTATGTCACTGAAATGTAAGAGATTCACTGTACCGTTTTGCTCATACATAACAGCTTAAGCAGCTTTTCTTCTAACACTTGTGAAAAAGAATTCTAGGTACAGTACAGAAATGAAAGTGAAATTCTGAACTAGGTAGTCAGGAAAGCTACAAGATACTAAGAAAAAAAAAAAGAATTTGGAATAAAGTGCATCTCTTCAACCCTGTTGGATTAGATTCATCAAACACTTATTCATAGGAAGTTTCCTGTGAAGATACATTAAGACTCAATGGGAAATATTTTCAGTGGGTTTTTATCTAGTAGAAAATACTTGGTAAAACTTGTTGGTTTGTTTGTTGTTTATTTTTTAAAATCAGGTTTACAATCAGGGAGGCATTAATTCAAGGAAAGCTACAAGCTGATAGTCTGGCTGATAAAACCAAATCACACAGTAGCTATATGTATCATGATAAGTGAAAATCTGCATTCTTTGGAAGCTGAAATATAGCTCCCGTTAGGAGTGGAAAAATATGACTATTATTTTAGATTTTTGTCATCCTGGGCTTGAAGTTACTTGGTACTGGAACTCCCACACTTCTTTAAGACAACTTTGCAAATTCTGATAGTAATTTGGTACAGCTTAGTATTAATTGTCAATCAGAAAGCTTTACTGGAAGCTGGAATACATACATTCAAGATGTCAGTGACTGCCTTATCTTAAATGTACCCATTCTGAAATTATCTGACTGCTATCCTCTTACATATGAAGCACACAGAACAATTTTATTCTTATATAAATTTCAGAAATGCATTCATGTAAGCTTTACATGAGTATCTAATCTTTCTTTCCTGTATTTGCTTTTTCTTTTATTAAGTGATGGAATAAACACCACTTCCCTGCGGATGGATTATACTACATGTGAACTGCCTGTTACTCTTTCTGAAAGAGGAAGAAAAGCCCTACGCTTTCACTCGTGAAATGCCAGCTTGATAGCAAAAAGCTTCTGAATGGCTCACGCTCAGGGCAGGCCATCAATTGAATGGGATCAGCACTTCTCCTACTAAAACATCTGAAGTTAAGGATTTGGAAAAGAGGTTCTTGCAGAGATGACCCATTTACAAGCTGGACTTAGTCCAGAGACTATAGAGAAAGCCCGCCTGGAACTGAATGAAAACCCAGACATACTGCATCAGGATATCCAGCAAGTCAGGGACATGATCATCACGAGACCTGACATTGGGTTTTTACGTACAGATGATGCCTTCATCTTGAGATTTCTCCGAGCCAGAAAGTTTCACCAAACTGAGGCCTTCAGACTGCTGGCTCAGTACTTCCAGTACCGCCAATTAAACCTGGATATGTTCAAAAACTTCAAGGCTGATGATCCAGGAATCAAACGGGCTCTGACAGACGGGTTCCCGGGAGTACTGGAAAATCGTGACCACTGTGGCAGGAAGATTCTTCTGCTTTTTGCAGCCAACTGGGATCAGAGTAGGTAAATGTAGATAGAATTCTCTTTTTACATACACTCACACTCAGCTTGTAGGGGAGTACTTGTGGCTGTACTCAAAGTGGCATTTTCAGTAAAACTTTTTGCAACCATCAGTCCATTTCACTAAAATTTTCATCTGATCCAATCACGTCACGTTCTTCAGGCATAACACCATTGGGAGCTAAGGCTATATTGGTGTGTCAGATAAGTAACTCTTTTTTTCCCCATAAATATTTTTCTTTTTTTAGTCATATAGTGTCTGTTTGCTATAAATACATTGATGCCTATTGTATAATTGCTTCAGTAATATCACAGACTAGCTGAGCAGGTTGACAGAAAGCAAATGTCTCAAAAGCATATGGGGGTTCTCTTCTGGTGCAGAAGGAACTGGCCATATATACTTTGTCTCCAGACTGCTTAAGAGAGGGGTCTTTTTTGGTGTTTTAACCATTTCAGGAATTATACCCTGAGTTATGAGATTTCCACAAACTGCATTGTAATTTCTACACACTTTGGTTAGTGTATACTTGTTAGGCTGATAAATGAGAGATTCATCCAAAGAGAGATTCATACAAAGCATATTTTCTGTTCAGGTAATTTCTTTACAGAATAGTATGAACAAAGATATCTCCCATCTTTTATTATAAAATGATGCCCGTAAATGTTAATGTGATTAGTCAGCTTTCACTACCTATTGGAAGTGATAGAGAGGAAAGGTGCTAGTCCAGGAATACTGTGTTAAAATTGCCCTCTTCATCAGAAGTCATACCATTCAACTTTCCCTGCCTTTTTGGGAGAAATGTAATCAACTGAAGGATTGCCATGTGTTTTGCTTGGGTTTTTTTTTTTTTTTTTAAATGGTAAACAGACCAAAGAACAAAATTCAGATACAGGTTTTGAGTAGCAGAAATTTTGATGAGTTCCAGATAGGATTTTGTCTTGGCACAATCTAAAGTTGTCCATGAGAGAGTCTCATCCTTGGGAGGCAATAGATTGGAGCTTTGAATTAATGTTATAGGAATTATTAAAGAACAATACACATATGCCTGCCTTTATCATGTTTGTTTTTTTATGGGAAAACCTTTCATTGCTGCATGAAAACAGAGTTCAGAAGTGTTTCTAATTTTCCTTTGAATGTACAAATCTGGTAAATAAATACTTTGTATATGCAACTTTGCATATACAAAAGTATTTGGTGAATTCCACAACTGAAGCCAGTGATAAAAGTACTATTGACTACAAAGGAGACAGCGGTTTTTCTCCTATCTTTCTGAACTGTGAACTTCCCTTTTATCCAACAGCAAAGCCTTTGCTTTAACAATTGACCTGGAAAGAAAGATGAATGAACAGGTATCTTGAATTAATAGAAAGTATTAGCTTTGGAGGACAGGAGCACTGTGGCTCTGCTGGTTGCATTAAAGGATTTAAGTATTATACAGAGCCAGCTTTGGGTTTCTGATCCTTCAACAAAATGAATCCTTACAATTAACCTTGCAGATCAGGTCCTGCTCTGGGAAAGCTGTAAATGCTGCTATTGAAGGCTCCTGCATTGAGAATTTGACAGAACATTGATTCCTGTCAAATTTTGGCTTGTATTTTCCTGCAAGTCCTTTACCACACATCCATTTACATGTGTATATGTATGTGTCTGTGTGCAAAACTCAAAGTGATCCCTCATGGAAGATACCTTGTTTCTGAACATTTTATTTTAACCTTCAAAGAAGAAAGGTAAAATATATTTTCCTAAGGTTCCTCAGTGAAATTAAAAATCACACGCCGCTCAACTCCTCTATGGATGCAAATGACAGGAAGTGTTATTTCTGTGAGCTTTTGTAGCACTGCAAGTACTATAAAGATTTGGGATAGGATTTGGGCAGTAAATAAATAGAGGGATGATCTTCTCCTTTTTTTCCCATCTAAAGGCATCAACAAGAGCAAAAGCAGTTAAGTAGCAGGAAGTGATGAGTGAAATGTCCTGTTAAACAGAGTGGAAGCAGGTTATTGACCAGAACAAATATATATTCACATATATTTCACACACACAAAGAAATCCCCAAACAAAAACCAGGGATTGCATATCTCTTACAAACATATACCTTGGGCAACCTTTCTATACACATGTCTTCAGTAATGCTGAGATGTTTACATGCTTACAATGCAGCAGAATGCTAAAGCAATCAAATTTATATGATGCTGTGATGCTGATATGCAAGAGTAAGAGCTCAGCCTTCAGTAATGGCTTTCCTAACTTTAATCTCATTTGCAGCTGATTGTGTCTTCTCTCTATCATTAAATCACAACAATGAGGGTTCATTTATAAAGCAATCATAACTTAGAAAAGATCATTTAAAGTCAGTATGGTTATAATCCATAAACCAATTTTCAGTGCAGATGTTCTTACTATTTATACTGCTGCCAGTATAATGGCTGTATGGGCCACATGTCAAGGTGGGAGAACCAGCCTCATAACTTTTTGACCTTATAAATATATTGATCTCTAAAAGGAAATGTCATTATTTGAGTAATGTGACTGCTTGGACAAATCAGATCCAAGTTATACTTCTGGGATTCTGGAAGATAAAAATTCAACATTATCTTTCAGAAACATTTGTAGCTTTAACATCTCTAGAAAACTAGGTTTTAATTTCCAGTCTCAATGTTTCCAGCTTCAGCTTCCAACTGCTGAATTGTGTTAGTTTAACAGGACCAGAAAAATATGACAGCTTCCCTTCTTTGTACTTTTGTGTCCTGACCATGTCATATGTTAGCCTACTTTTGAATTCACTGAAGATGCGGCACTGTTGGGTAATTTACTGTCAGACAGCAAGAAGACAGTGCGTTAGATACTCTGCAGAAGCTGTTCTTGTGTTCCCTCTCAGCCATGGTGAAGGTTAAACAGCTACCCTCCCTTTCCCTTGAGGGAAAACCAGCTGTGTGTTGTCCACTAGGCAAAGAACATATAGTTGTGGGCAGTGAGCACAGCAAAGATAATGTTTTGCAAAGTGTTTCACTAACTAAATGTCTCACAGTATCTTTATGCTGTCAAAGCTTAAATAGATTGAACTTCTTTACTCTCAGAACTAGGAAGATTTTCCAGGTTGCTAATAATGCTCATTATTCTTTTCTGGACCTTTCTTACCACTTTTGGTTGTTGCTAATATGCAGACAGATGAACTGGATACACACGTAACCTAATAAACCATCATGTGGTATCACCATCTCAGACTGTTCTCTGTTCAGTATTTCCCTCCTTTTAGACATGAGATTGTCACTGTTTTCTTAGCTACTCTATCACATTTTGAGCTCATGTTCATCTCAAATCTGCTTCAAAGTCAGTGTTTCCTAAAATACAAACACCACTGGTAAATGTGTCATACATTCTCATCCATAATGTGGGCACAGTCTAGCATGTGATTCATGCTCTTCTGCAGAGCTGAACCTGTCCTCCTCATCCATTTTCATCATACTGGTTTTGTGACATCTGCAAAGTTCACTGGCAAGAATTTTATTTTTGCTTCCACATTGTTGAAAGAGATGGTGATTATTCTTTTGACCAAATCCTCCTTGATGACTAGGAAAAAAAAAGACCCAGAATGGATTATAATTCTTATCTCTAAATCACTAGCTGAGATCTATCATGGTGCCAGGTTTTCTTTCATTTGGCATATGCTGCATTGGTTCAATTTTGCTCTGTTTTTTAGATGGGTTTCTTAGAGATGATGTCATCACTTTCTGTCTGGGTCCTGCATAATATGTTAGCTAATGTTGGTCACGTATGATACAGAACCAAAAACTCAAAAGTGGAAATGAGAAGATGGATGTAAGAGAATGAGGTCAGAGTATCTCCACACTGAGGGAGAGGAAAAAACTCAAGCTGTATTTCTGTACATTAGAGATCCATGCAAGGAGGGTCACTGTTCACTTTGATCAGAGCTCAGTCCTCAGAGATGTGGGATAATCCGAATGCAAGGTGTCGACCCCAAACCCACAAAGACTTCATGTATACTGCTGATTACAGAGCATCTTATTCTTAAATGCAAAACATGGACTGATAAAGACAGGTGAGGAAGTCGAACTAATCTTGTTAGGAACTTTTTAAAATGAGATAATTTGCATCATATAAAAGTCCCAGTTTGTAAAATAAATGCATGCGTACATACAAACACACGATTTTGATGAGACTTGGACCACAATTTCACATCAACACAAAAATGCCATGTACTGGATTATGAATCCTCTTCGTCATTTCATAGTCTCACCAAATCCAAGCCCTCACTCGATTGATGTACCTCTGGTGAAACTGAAGCTTTTAAAGAAGTCAGATAAATGTGCCATTTTGGCTACTGGATGGAGGAAAGCCTTCACTAAGCACTGCGGCTCTTCCTAGGTCTGCCACTGCCTTCAAATATATCCTGCTCATACACCTGATAGATGGGGGGTTTGGGAGAACAAGCAATTCAGGAAAAGGTGTTCATTAATCTTCCAGATAAGGATGTTTCTTCAAAGTTGTTCAGCCAGAGCAAAATTATTATTTATGTGTAGAGAGACAGCATGAGGTCTATGACACATGGGTTGTGTACTAATCCTCTGCATAGCATCATAGAGTCATTAAGGTTGAAAAATATCTCCAAGATCATCTAGTCCAACCATACCCTTACTACCTATATTACTTATTAATTCATGTCCGTAAATGCCTCATCCAACCTTTCCTTAAACACCCTGAGGGATGGTGACTCCACCACCTCCCTGGGCAACCCGTTCCAATGCCTAACTACTCTTTCTGAGAAGAAATTTCTCCTAATTTCTAACCTGAACCTCCCCTGGCACAACTTTCAGCCATTCCCTCTTGAGGTATCATTAGTTATCTGCAAGAAGAGGATGATCCCTAGCCCACCACAACCTCCTTTCAGATAGTTGTAGAGAACAATAAGGTCTCTCCTGAGCTTCGTCTTCTCCAGACTGAACAGTCCCAGTTCTCTCAGCCAGTCCTTGTAAGACATGTGTTCCAGACCCTTCACCAGCTTTATTGCCCTTCTCTGGACATGCTCCAGAGCCTCAATGTCTTTCTTGTAGTGAGGGGTCCAAAACTGAGCACAGTATTGAAGGTGCAGCCTCACTAGAGCTGTGTACATGGGGAAGGAGGGCAGGGGTCTCAAGGTAGGAGGACAGAAGGTTGCACATTTTCTTTTGCAACAAAATGGCATTAATTTTTGTCTTTGGATTGAGTCTTGGAAGCTGTCAAAGAGCTCTAAAAATTATATAAGTCAGATGGAAAAATCTGCTGCTTTATTTACCACATACATTCCCAAGTCAGCTGCTAGTCGTAAGTTCTCTTTTATTAACCAAGGAATCTCAAATGCCAGAGACTTACCATTCTGTAGGAAAGTGCATTGAGATAGGCTAAAGGGCCAGGAAATACTCTGACATCATGGTAAATCGACAGTTATAAATATTCTAAAGGATCGTGATAGAAAAAATGATGTTGAGAATGCTTGTAGTGGTGTAATTATGAGGACATTATCGTTGTCAAATCCTCTTGGTATAAATGAATATATCTCAAGTGCTGATTTTTCCAATATATTTCAAAGACAGTTTCAGATGCTTAGTAGAATATGAAGGAATAAACATCTGTTCATTCTGATTTATAGCACAGGTAAACTGTGGCAATAACTCTGCCTCATAGAGAGAGAGATTACAGCTGAAATACAGTCAGACCTAACACCGGAATGCCTTTAACACGGGAAGATTTTGGGTTTGGTTAAGGGGTGGTACTTCTGTGTGGGGAGGTGCTTACAGTAATGCAGATTGAGTTTGTGGTTCAAGCACTGTGTTGACCAATAAAGAGCCTAGAAGCATGCTGTGTTAAAAAATAACTCATATTACATCACCGAGGGAGTCTGAAATGGTATCAAAATTCAGGGTAGTAGAGGAAGGAAGCATAGTGTAAGCAGGATACTCGTTTTGAGGAGTAACAGATGTGCAAATAAAATATTGGACAAAGAAGACGAAAAGGAGCTCTGTCTTGAAGTGTTTTAATTTGCTTGGAGGTGGCAACTTAATTCAGTTTGTACCATTTATTACGGAAGCCAATTTTGGGAAGGAAGTTGTAGTGCTATGAATGACAGAAGGATGACATACACAAATGACAGTCCTGGAGGGCTGAGAAGAGAATCAAAGAGAGAGAAAACGTCTGAAAAAGAGAAAGAAAAACAACAGCTGGGAAAGTTATGAAGCATATGTTGAAGAATGAGAGAAGTCTGATGGAAAGAAAAAAAAAACAATGGAGAGAGGGTATTGCAATCAAACACATATTGAGAGGGAAGAGAAGGTGAATGGATGGTGTTGGGCAGAGGGCTTGACTGAAGAGCTGTGAAGGACAGTGCCACAGGATGACAAAGGGTAACGAAGGACAGACTGGAAAGGGCTCTTCCCTCCTGTGAAGGAAAGAAATGAAATCCAATCCCCAAGCTTTAAAAATCGTAAAGGAGGACAGATAATTTAGAAAAATACATATACCTAACAAACACATACACACACATGCAGATGCACACCCTTTCCAAACTGTCTCAAAAGACCCAGATTTTTTTGTGAGAGCTTATGTCTGGGTGGCAGAAAAGAGAAACTGCATTCAGTCATGATAGCACTTGTCCCTTGTCCCTGGAAAATGACCCGTACTCCTGTGTGGGCTGTATATGTTGACTGCACAGTTGGGTTTGCAGAAGAACATTACAGCAGAGCTATAGCAACCAAATCACATGAAGCCGAACAATATGACATCCCACTCGGCTCTCTGTCACTTTGACCCTGGGGAACAGCTGGTAACCCTGAATGGATGCTCTTATAAATGGGAGTTTTATGAGGTGAGACTTCTTAGGAAACGATCAGAATATATTTTTTTTGTCAGAGCTTTTCTTAAATCAAGCTTTATCTGATATTCTGATCAGCTTCTAACTTGCCAACCTAATTAAAGGAGCTAAGGCAAATTCATGTATTGCAGCAAGAACAGACTGGAAAGTCAGAGGAGGAAGAAAATTAAATACCCTTACTAGGTATTAAATAGGCACAAGTGTTAGAAAAGAGTGGAGATATCAAGCTGGAATCCTTAAATACTTTTGAAATGTTTAAATTCTAATAATAACTTGATATATTTTTTCCCTAGGCCATGATTTATTTTACTCTTTCATTTGAACTATGAATCTTTGAATCAACTGCATTTAACATAAAAATGATCACTTTTTTGGCCACCCCCTGGTAGATGATGAGCCTCCTCCATTTCCACTACTCTCAAAGCAGCAGAAGGGATGCAGGCTGGATGATCCCAGAGAAGTTAGAGCAGACAGCTTGAATTTGGTTAAGATTTGCATGGTGTGGTGAGTGCTGAGCTCCATGAAATGGCTGAACAGCATGTTGGGGTAAATTCTAGCCTGTCACCATGATCCCCCTGGTTCAGGGTGTTTGTCTGCTTTGGTGAGGGTGCAGAATGAGGGACACATCAGCTCCTGTGGTCGGTCACACTGTTGAGCCTGGAGGGTCTATCTCTGGGACGGGCTTGATAATGTGAGGAAGAAAGAACCTGTCTGCCTCAAGCACCTAAAAACTTAACAGACCAGGCAGAGGAGAAGGCCAGGGGAAAGGATTAAGGAATAAAGGCATTCCAATAAGCCAGCGTAGAATTTGAATTCTTAAAGCAACATGCAAGATATTTTGCCTCTTTTTACAAGGGTAAGCCAATGAAGCAGTGGAGCATCATAGTTAATATGCCATGACTTGATTAATAGAAGAAGAAAATGGAATCACTCCTCAAGGAAGACAAAATGTTTGTTTTAAATTCTGGTTGCACTTTCACAGGTTTTAATTTTAGTAAGTGCAGCAACCACAGGGGCAGTAAAAATCAGAACATGATAATCTTTGCTCTGGAGACTTCCTGGAGGGCCCATTTGTAGCAGGGGACAGAGGGCAAAGCCAGCCAGTTAGCTTCCTGCTGGAACTATTTCCGATGTTACTGACTGTTTTCTGCTCATGCTGAGAAAACTAAAGATCTGTAAAGATTAATTTTTATGGGAAAGGTAATATGCAAATATCTTAATTGCTGCTTTATCATACTAAATCATCCTATTAATTTTTAACAATTATTTTCTCTTTGAACTTAACATAAAATGTATTTTATAACATAGGAATCCAAGATGCAAGGAAAAATAATTAGCTGATGTCCATCATTGGTGACAAGTGAAAGAACTACCATAATACATAAGAAGAAATACTTGCTCTTCAGAGAGAAATTAGCAAGTTTTCTATTTTAGCCTTGCTAACCTACTGTGTATCAAACCCTTCATTAGGAACCTGCTGCTGGTCATTGTCACAATGAGGATTTAGGGCCAGACGAACCTTTGGTCTGATCCAGTAGAACCACTCTCAGGTCCTTCAGAAGACATGCAGCTGATGATCTAAGTGAACAAAGTAGGAGCTCAAGACTTTTTAAAATGTTTTTAGACCAATATGGTTTTCTTCATTGAACTCCACCTGCAAGCCATCCCCTCGCCTTCCTTGTTCTTTCGCAGAGGTAGCGCTGTACTCCCTTCTACAGAGCTGTAATTTCAGCTCTTCTGGTTTTATACTGTCAACAACAGAGGAACAGAATTTAATCCATTTTGGTATGAATGAATTAGTAAAGGTGAAAAAAAAGGAGTGAACAAGCACAAGGTAACTGCTATGGTGTGCCCAGGAACACGTGCTTCCCTTGCTGGTGCTAAACCTTTCACATTTTCTTCCCTTCTGGCTTTCTTTCATATCAAATCCACGACATGACAGCCACATATGTTAAATACGCACAGATCAATCTACAGGGTACGTCTGGTACCTGTATCCCTTCAGAGTGCTAGGGTATGGGTTAGCACACAGAATTTATTTTGTATAGGTGTTTGTGACCAGGATAATCTGCACCAGAGTGCGATAACCTTATCAAAGACATCTCCACCCTCTCCTGTTATCTTGGACCTGTGATGGTCTAAGCTGTTCTCACTTTGCAGCAAGGTTTCCGAATAAGAATGCATTGCCTTGTTTTCCAAGGGATAATCCTACCCATCTGTTGTGTAAGTATAAAAGGAGAAAAGTGATTTATATTGAAAGGGAAAGAGACTGCTGAAAAAATCTTCCTTCCAAATGCACTGCAATATTCATTTGAAAACTGAGATTAAAAAGGAGGAGGAATAAACTCTGACCTTGGAAGAGATGGTAGGAAATCTTTCCATTTCTTAGGCTCTCATCTACATGTAAGCCATTTTTAGCTGTCCACTGCAATTTAAATTCAGGTTCACTGTGATAGAGCTTTCAATTCTGTTTGACTAAAAGAGCTTTGCAGGTCTGGGGAAAATGGCAATTTGCGTATGCCGTAGCTGCCAGTGAATGCTTTTCCTTTTTTCAGCATCTTATTGTTATTCCTTGCTAAAATATATACACAGGTACATCTGCATTCACTTTCAGAGAATATTTTATATGATTCATTTAAAAGTAATTTTGGGGTTTACATCAAAAAGAGGCATATTAGATGTAGACTTCATGTTAAAAAGCCAACAAGCCTTGTGAGCCATTATTGCTTTAGTTCTGGTGGACAAATTTGGCTCTGTTGGGATTTTCTAATCCATTTGTTAAATAAGTTATCCATAGTTGATTAATGGAAATACTGATTGGGCACAAAAGGATTTGGGTGTAAAGGATGGGCAATAAATGGAATGATACAGAAGGGTGATACCATTGAGGAAGCAATGTGTCTGACTTGTATTATAGCAACATTGTCTGCAGGACACCAGAAGTTTTTCACCTTTACTTACCTCAACTGACCTGTAACCTAAGTACTAAAATGAGAGGCAAATCTGAGCTAAGTCTAGAAAATAATAGTAAAACAAGAAGTCTGGAAAATATAACAATGTAATAAAAGTTGACGACAATAGGAGATGGGATAGCTATCTTCCTATATATAAAACTTTCCCTTAACGAAATGTGGTAATGAAAATCTCCCCCTTTCCTTGGAGATATGAATAAAAAATAAAAGCAAATGAACCAATCTTAAAAAGAATTGGATTTCTTAAATTAGAAAACATTTTGCAATGATGACCTGAACAAGTGATAGACTCTGTGGACTCCTCATGATTGGAATTTTTGTGGAAGAATTCAGGAAACAACTAGGAGTACCTGTGATGATACAGTGCAGGAGCTGTAAGTTATCCTGTCAGGTTTCTTCTTATCCCCTGTTTCTAGGATTAATTTAGCTTTGTCAAATGACTCTGAGGAGGATAAACTCAGAAGGTGCTTTAAGTGATCTTGCAATTTGAGAACATAAACATTTTATCAGTAAGTTATAGTATCTAAAAGTCCAACAATCTTGTATATAAGAAATGCTCTGTAAAAGCAGTTTTCCCATCTGGGATTCTGAATACATGCTGGGTGGTTTACACCTCAATTATATTTGCAAATGGATAGTTCTGATATTTTATAGTGTTCCAATGTCATTGTTTCCTATGTTGTAGCTATGTCTCCCACTCAGTCTACGCTAAGGGGCATAATGGTCAAAGACTCATTGTCTCCCAGGTCTATTGCAGCCTTCGTGCTGTTTGAGAAGCCGTTCGAAACCATTAAATAATGTAGGTACCCTAACTTTATAAGAAGGTTGCTATGACTATGTGTGACATAGAAAACTGCAGAATGTTTAGGTAGGTAGCCCATCTGAAAATAGTCCTGCAAGAGGGGCATTCTGAAGTGACACAAATAAAAGTAGTTCTAAGAATTAAGGAAAGTATCAGCAAACAAGTATTCTGGCAGGAGTATGCAGATAAGATGAGAGATAATGGAGCTTCCTTGTGTTTGTCTTACTTTCAGAGATACTTGGTTTTCCCAAAGGAGGGTATTTCTGAAGTGTTAAGTCAACACAGGAAACACATGGCCTGTCTTGTTGACTGCCTGTGAAGAAGAATGGTAAAAGCAGGGCCCTCAGAGGTCCTGCTAATCAGCAACCACATACCTACATACAAGGAAATCTAATTAGTGCAGAGTCAGCTTCATCCTAATTCTGAACTACGCTAAGATATGGTCCTAGCACAGACACGTCTCAGGAATTCTCCGGGATATTAAATTGTTCTTGAGCACTGCTAGTCCTACCAGGCCAGAAATGCTGTCTTAGAGTGGGCTTGAACTTTAAACAATTTACTGTGTTACCTCATTCAACTGCAGTAGAGCCAGGGAAAGACAGTGAAGAGCAAAGGTTATATTAACATATAATGCAGGAAGGTAACCTACAGGCAATTGTCAAATGTAATAAAATGCAAGCAGTTACATTCACATCCATTTTTAAATGCAGTAGCATCAAATCTCTTTCCCAGTCAATCCAGACCATGGCTGTTGAGCTGAGAGACTCTTTATTGCATGATGCATCTAAAAGAACAATGCACTAATACTAGTTTGTGCTGACCAGCAGCCAAAACAATTTTACATGTGAATTGGTTCATTTATTGCTATCAGCCCTAAACTGGGTCCTAACACAGTAGGATGGAGTAACAAAGCAAGGCTTAACCCTCACCCTGAAAGATGTGCAATCTAAATGGGCAGGAGAAAAGAAACACTGAATATTTTCTCTAAATGAGGAAGAGTGTGTCAGAGGGCTGGGAGCTCTCTGGGGGTTGGGAATGCTGGTGGATCCTTGGGGCAGTAGAACAAGGCCAAGTAGCTTGCAGGTGGCTCCATCCCAGGGTGGGAGAATACCCTGGGCCTGATTAGGGACTAATAGGGATTGAACACAGTCATACAGTGAATCAGTGACACAGGGAAGAAATAACTCAGTTTCGTATTTGTCACACCACTGCCTTGAAGAAAAGGTCTTCCTTAATCATGCTTCCCAAAGATACAGAAGGAAACATGAGATGGCCCCTCCTGACCCACAGACACACTTCAGTCCCAGCTGTTACACCAGGGTGGGCAGGACAAACCCCTTTGCCTACATCTTTCTCCCCTAGAAACCCTACATCTCCCAAAGACATTGTGGAAAATAAATATCTTGGCTGCCACCTAAACTTGGCCTAGGTTATGGCTCACTATAAATGTCTATGAATGCATCCTCAATGCTAAAATATTTATTCTGTTATCCTGAAGTACCCAGAAAGATAAGAAATATTACAGTGCTAATGGTCTATTGAGAAAAAAAAAACCCAAAACATGTACCAGTCTGGTGGTACTGAGCATGTAATGAGGCACAGAAGGTGTAGGCAAGACTCATTTCTGCATGAGGCAAAATGCTCTAGTGTGAGCATGGCAGGAGAGTAAAAACAAAACAAAGGATAAAACAAAAGAGTTATGTTGGAAGAAGCATCCAGCATCACAAAGCTCAGAACCTCCACAAGCTATGTCCTTTGAGGAGAGACTCTGGCTGGGACCAAGGGAGCGGCAAGGTGCGGGAGTTAAGTGCTGCAGCCAAGTGGAGAGGAGGAAGGTGTTCATCAATGTCCTGCTCACTCAGAGGCCCACTGTGCCTTTGTCTTCCAGCACTGTACTGTCATGCAGTTTCCTATTTCTGGAATAAAAAATGGGTTAATTCATGCCTTCACTCATGATGTGGGGCCCTTGATAGAAGTAATACACGACTAGGTTGGAATAGGTGAACTAGAAGTCTCGCTTATGACTTTCATGAAACCATGAGTTAGAAAAATTCATGGCTGGAGCCAGGGAATGTCCTTATCTCATTATATCAAAAGCTCATGCATCAAAGCGTTCACTACAATTTCTTTCACAACGTGATTCAGCAATGCATATACTCACATGCTTGTGAGTGATCTCAACAAATTCAGCTACGGAGACAAAATGAAGCAAAGAGACTGTTCCTGCACTTTACATTAGACATTTGCTTAAGTACCTGATCACTTAATATACTTCTTGTGCAGAAATAAAAGCAGTGCATTTACTTGACTGCTAAGCACTGTTCATTAGTACTAAAGTTGCGAAATATTAACTAAAGCTAAGTTAACTGAATGTAGGGGAATGGAAACATGAAGAGTTCTGGCAGAGTAGGGGAAAAAAAAGCCACACAGGGGCTGGAAGCACTCTGCTTTTTGTGTGCTTTTGTGAACTGAAACTAACTGTACCATATTGGGAATCATTTTGCAAATAGTTGATTGCTTGTATTTTTTCTCTGATATTGCCATGAGGCCTTTTTAGTAACATTTTTGTGAAGCCAAAGCATTCTCTAGAATTAAGGAAAGTACATACTACAGTTGCTTTTAAGCAAATGAATTCTGCTGTTGTAACAAATGTGTTGTAAGGCTGTGCTTAGATCTATAGGATCTAGATCCATAGGAATGTATTCTCTCTGCATAAATTTTCCCTTTAAATATGGTGTAAACTGTGAGGCAAGAACAGGCAAAAAAGGGCACCCAATGTAGTACTAACAAACCCTGCATTTTTAACAAGTTGCCCCATGATACCAAATTACAGCTTTTATATATTAAATCTTCCCAGTTAGGGTGCAAACATTACAAATGCCATCTCCTGAAAAAGAGGCTTTACTACCTTTAAAAATACTTGAAAGTGCAGCTATTCTAATAAACCATGATATGTTCATAGTAACACCCAATGCCTTACTTTCTTAACCAAAGAAAACGAAATGTGTTAGATGTCAGTGTTAACCAAATCAGTTAGATGTCAAGGGAAATTATTTGTGATTTCCTGTTTTTATGAAGGGGTTTTTTTATTAAAAGGAACAGATGAAAAAAATCAGTTGGAAACAAGCTTGTACTGATGACTGCATGCCATTGATTTCCACAAAACAAAAGGAAGTAAAGAACAAGGGATGATTTATTAGCTCAATCCTAATAATAAAATAAATTTAATTGAATAAATGCTTCAGGCAGATTGCTCATTCTTTCATTTTGTATTTATTTTTTATATAGGGGAAACGGTATGTTTGCAAAAAATGAAGTACAAAAACTTGCTAAGTACTGATCTTAGAGAATTAAAATTTATTTAATTTTTCTCTTTGTGGTTATGGAGTATGAAATCATACCATTTTGTCCACTGATCCTGCACAGGGAGCATTTTCAAAACAACTGTAACTCGCAGTTTCTATTTTGAATTTGCAACCTGCATTTTAAATTTTTCTTCCATAATTACTCCATCCCCTTTGAGAAAGCCAGAATCAACACTGTTGTATTTCTAAACAAGCTGGGCAAGTCCCATTAATTTGTTCAGGTTCCTTCTCTGGAAAAATTTGTACTTAACTTTTTGTGTTGCAGGGAGTCTTTCTAAGCTCACCTCTTTTCCCCTTGTCTTGTAATTGTCTTGGGAAACTGCATTTTGCAATTGCAAGGCCAAAAAAGCACAAACAAAACAAAAACCTAACCTAAGCAAAAACCTTCCAAAACACTATTTTGTCAAAGAAACTCTGTACGTTCCAGGAAAGCTCACTTTCTCACTTCTCACTTGCAAAGCATCAGGTGGTTGTAGCTGTCTCCACATCTGAACACTTTTTATTCCTCTTACTCAAATTATTCTGCATAATTGTAAGTAAAATCCAGAGAAAAGGATCTTTGTCTTCCTTTAGGCAGACCTCTTTTACTTCATGACTGTCACTGATACAAATACACACTTAGAAAAGGCTAGAAATGAAACAGGATATAGAGCTGATGATACTCGATTTCTGTATTCAGTAACTCTGCCTTCCAAAGGAGCAATCTCCTCACTCAAGGGAGTCATTACAGAAGTAGTTGCCCTTCACACTGCCTGTATAACTAAACTCAACACTACTTCCTAAGGTTTCTCCTACAGTGTCTTATGATTCAGCCTGATGGTGTCTTCCATAACTTTTATTTTCTCCTTGGTGTCCAAAATTCATTTAGATTGACTCATGTGTCTGTGGAATCCAGATCTTCCAAAGAAACTTTGTGTCAGCTGCTTTCCACATGGGAGGTCTAATGCCCATTAAAGTCTGAGACAAATCTAGAAAATAAGAGTCCACTCTGATAGTTGACCAGACTCCTGTTATTGGTGGGATCAGGCGATGTTTTTTCTCACTAAGGATTCTGTAAAGTCTGGACTCTTTTACAGTTATTTCTCACTTACACTTTTGGTGGATTTCTGGAGGAAAAAAAAATCTGCTCTCTTAGGGGGAATGGTTGTTGCTATTCATTCCTTCACTTTCTTCAGCATTGTTGCATGAAATACGATCTACTCAAAAGTGGCTAGGGTGATAACTGCTCATTTTTCTTTTGCTTCATGGCACTGCATGTCCTTTTCAGCATAGCTGTGCAAAGCAGTTTCTTTGTGGCTGGCAACATCACGGTCCCATACCCTTTCAACAGTTTTCTGTATTTCATAAATCCACACAGGTTCATTTTTTTCTGGTCTTTCTTCACTGCTCAGTTAAATCATTATAGCAAATATTCTTCCTCATTGTTTCTGAAAAGGTCTATAGCTATTTTTTTTCTAGACTGCTGTCATATGAATCTTTATAGCATCTGTTTTGAGTTCCCCAGTGATCATTTCTACATCAATAATATCAAGTTCCTCCATCTTGTGAGCTATATCAAAGTTGCCTATTGTTCCAGTGGGAAACCTCTTTGATATATAATGCTTGACACATCTTTTAATTTGCTTATAAGAAAGGATTAGAATGTTTTTAGGCCTGTCTTTCATTGTCCTTGAAGGGCTCCATCTAAAATAATTTATAAGTCTTTTTGTGAATGACATAACTTTTGTACATATTTTTAATGTCTGTTGCTTTCACTGCCCAGATTTGAGTACAGGCATAAGCATAGGTGTTTGCTCTTTGGTCTGATTCAATAGCTATTTACTAAAATATACTTTATTTCCATTTTTTTGCCACTTCTTCTTCTCATGTTTTGGTAACCTCTTACCCAATATTTCAGAAGAGATTCAGCTTTGATTATTTGCCTTTGGTGATGACATCCCACATGGCTCCATCAGTGTTTTCTTGCTGTTCCAGAAAACCCTTAGAATCACTTAGGTTGGAAGAGACCTTTAAGATCACTGAGTCCAACCACAGCCTAACCCTGCCTATTCCACCTCTAGACCATGTCCCCAAGCACAACATCTACACACCTTTTAAATACCTCCAGGGATGGTAACGCAACCACTTCCCTGGGCAGCCTGTCCCAATGCTTGACAACCCTTTCAGTAAAGAAATTCTTCCTGATACCTAACCTAAATCTCCCCTGGGGCAATTTGAAACCATTTCCTCTCATCCTATTGCTTGTCCCCTAAAAAAAGAGACAGACCCCCACCTCTCTACACCCTCCTTGCAGGTAGTTGTAGAGAGCGATAATGTGTCCCCTCAGCCTCTTCTTAAGACTAAAAAGCCCCAGTTCCCTCAGCCACTCCTCGCAGGACTTGTGCTCCAGCCCATTCACCAGTTGCCCTTCTCTGGACATGGTCCAGCACCTCAACATCCTTCTTGTAGTGAGGGGCCCAAAACCGAACACAGTACTCAAGGTGCAGCCTCGCCAGAGCTAAGTATAACAGCTGAGTAGAGAGTTTGTAAGACTGTGATGTTTCTGATTGCTTTCTTTGCAAATTATTCCATTGTTTTTATTGGTGGTACTGCTGCTCACTGCCCATACTTGCTTCACTTTTCTCTTGTTCTCTTTCATCTTGAAAGGAGGAATAAAACATAGTCTCTCTGATTCTCTAACAGCTGGTGATACCAAAGCTACTTTATAAATCTTTATGTGGAGATGTACATTACTACCACACAATGATCAGGCCATTTTCCACCTTTTTCACATGAACCATTGCTAGACATGCCACTGCTGCAGGGTCTACAACAGCCTGTCTCCATGTGGGCACTAATCTCACACAGAATGGCCAAGGAAGATATCACACTGACTTAATAAAAGTCCACTTGGATGTTGTATTTTTCTTTTTCTTCTTCTTCTTCTTCACATTATGCTTTTGTTAGGGACATAGGACTGTACAACTGTCCTCTTCACACACGGTGCCTGCAATTTCACATCCAGGGTGTTACCCAAAACTTGGTCTCAGTTTACTGTGGCTTTTCACCATGATCAGCTCTGCTCTTCCTATTGGATAGATCATAATTTCTTGAGCTTCATGCAATCTGCTCCTGGCCATCTGGCCTCATTTAGTTTTCTAGTTTTCCTATGATTTTTTCCTGATCTTTTTTCAGTCTGTAGAATAATAATTCCATGCACAAGGGAAAGGGACCCTTCAGCAGACAATTTTTCAAAATTTGGGCTGCTTTCACAGGCAAGATTTGACTCTCATCTGTCAGGCACACCAATTGTACACTTTCTCTAGCTCTAACAATCTGAGATTCATCTGGACCAGATTTCTCCTCTGAGCTGAGAGCTTCACAGAGATTTCAGACTAGGTACAAGAAGAAAAGAGGTGACTTCACGAATACGCTCTAGGTTCGTTGTCAGCTCAGGATTATTACCTGAAAGTTTATTACTGTCATTTAAAGCACACAGGAGTTTGCTTCTTAGCTGAATAGTTAAATTTTCCAACAGAGAGAGAGAAAAATGAACTTCTGAATGAAGTTCCAGGAGTTCTGCTACATTTTCCAAGGCTTTCTGGATGAATGAGCACTGTGTGGGTAACCAGGTGCTATTTGAATACTCACAAGCAATAATATGACTTTTGTAGTCCTGAACTCATCACTCTCAGAATATATGCATTGGTGAGCACTTATGTGAGCTGAGGTAAGTAGTGATGTGATAAAAAGTAAATGAAAAGTTGTGTAGGTTAGTGAAGATTAGCAAAAAATCTGAAAAACTCTAGAAAGAGCTAGAAAAGCAGGGTTTACTATGCAAAGAAGCCTAAGCGCAGTGTAAGAACATGTAGGATTTAAATATGTGGCCACATCTTGTATGCAGATCTTTTATCTGCTCTTAACTCTGAGCAGTTTCTTCTGGTTTTCAATTACTTTTAACCTTTTAAGAAAAACATCAGGTTATTGCGGATAGGACAATTAAGAAGTGTACTTACTGTGCAGTGGTGGTCAGAAAAGTTAATTAGATGTTAGGCTGCATTAAGAATGAGACAGAGAATAAATAGGAAAAGATAATATATTCTTTTATGTATGCTGATATTCCAAACTCGTCTTGAATACTGAATTCACTTTACATTGTATTATCTCAAAAAGAAGAGGATGTAAAAAATGTAACTGTCAGGGAAAAAAAAAAAGAGCAATGAAAGGAATTCATTAGCGTTATGAAAAAGTGAGGTAATTTTTTCAGAAGGGGAAAAAAGCCAGGGCTACTTCAAATGGAGAGATGTTGAAGATGCAGCTGAGCTATAGGTAGAGGAGGTATAGTGGAATCATACAGAGAAAACGTGATAGCAGGGAGACTGAATTGGTGATGCTATTTGTATCTTCTTCTAATAACAGAACAAAGGAGCTTGTATAATTGCTTTCTGTGATTAAACAGTAGCTTCATAATGTTTAAAAGAAAATCCTTTCCCTTTCTGTAATGAAAAATTAACTTGTGGAATGCAACGATGCAAGAAATTGAGCAAATAGCTTAGTGTGATGCAAGGATGAATTGCATTGCCAAGAGGGAATAAGAAAAGGCTGTGCAATCACACAGAATAAAATAAAACAGCAGAGGTCATCAATCCTAATGCTGCTAACCATAAGCCATTCATGTACTACCATTCATTTTGTTCATTATTGCTACATCTGTGCTTTGAGGGGACAGCATCACAACATTGGTAGATCATGATAGGAGATTAAAAACTACACCTCAAACAGTATCCCGAGATGTGACCATCAGTCTATTCCCACATGTCATGTCCTGTGTTTCTAACCATTGTGTTTGGGACTATCCAGGCAAATTGCTGCAGTGACTCTGTGTAATTGATTTATTGATCACATTTAGGGTTTCAATCATTGCATGCTGCCTGAGATTGTCACTTACTCATTCTCAACAGAAAAATTTGCACAGTGTGCAAGTGTGACATTGCTCTGGGTACTAAAAAGGCAAGAAAACCACCAGTAGAGCTGCACAGTGCTCCTGAGAGACTTCACCCTGTGCTCTGTCTGGAGCCCAGCCAAGCCATTAGCAGGATGTCTGGGATGCCCTACTGCACCCAAGTGGACTCCTTATGCCTGATCACTAAGCTTCTGATGTGCTGGGTTGCAATTGGCTGCCCAATCCATTTGGGATCAAGTTTCTTGAGAGCTCAGGGAGGTATTTTTTGAGCTCTCAGGAGTTTAAAAATCTTATTTTTTATCTTGGACTGATTGCCTGCTAGATGGTGTGACATGTCCCTAGGCTGAGGCAAAGGGAAGAGCAAAGGTCACCTCACCATTCCCATGCGTATGTCTCAGGTGGAAACTGGTCCCACCAGGGGTTCAAAGAGCCTCATGATCTGCACTCTCCCTCATCAAGCACAGGGGTTGTGGAGGTCTCTGTTTTTAAGCCAAATTACTCATAAGAAAGAGTTCTTGGGCAGTCATATTAACATCAGGGTAAAAGTATTCATTTGAAAAAGGTGCCCACAATATGAATAAGTTTATGTAGGAGGAGATTTGTAACACTGACTTGAATGCAGAGCATGTAATTCAGGGGCTATTGGTTGCTATGGAGTTTGACTGAAGTGGAAAGTGACAGCAAAACACTCACAATACTTGTTGTTGTGGGCTGACCCTGGCTGGAGGCCAGGTGCCCCCAAAAGCCTCTCTATCACTCCCCTCCTCAGCTGGACAGGGGAGAAAACATATCAAAAAAAGCCTCGTGGGTCAAGATAAGGTCAAGGAGATCACTTGGGAATTATTGTCATGGGCAAAACAGGCAAAATTATTTAATTTATAACCAATGAAATCAGAGTTAAGTAACAAGAAATAAGCCCAATCTTAAACTCACCTTCTTCTCACCCTTTTCTTCTTCTTTACTTTAAAGGCTTATCTTTACTCCCAATTTTCTCTACTTTCTCCCCCAAGTGACACAGAGGGATGGGAAATGGGGTTGTGGTCAGTTCATCACACATTGTCTCTGCTGCTCCTTCCTCCTCAAGGTGGGGGACTTCTCACACTCTTCCCCTGCTCCAGCGTGGGGTCCCTCCCATAAGAGACAGTCCTCGTCAAACTTCTCCAGCATGAGTCATTCATATGGGCTGCAATCCTTCACACTGCTGCTCCAGCATGGGTCTCTCCCACGGGGTGCAGAATTTCAGGACCAGAATTCTCCAGGGCCACAAGTCCTTCCAGCAAACCTGCTCCAGCTTGGGCTCCTCTCTCCATGGGGCCACAGGTCCTACCAAGGAGTTTGGTCCAGCATGGGCTTCCCATGGCATCACAGCTTCCTTTGGGTGCCTCTACCTGCTCTGGCATGGGGTCCTCCATAGGCTGCTTGTGGAATTTCTACTCCCCATCATCCTCCATGGGTCGCAGAGGGACAGCCTGCCTCACTGTTGTCTTCTCCAGGCACTGCAGAGGGATCTCTGCTCTGACACCTGGAACATCTCCCCTTTCTTTTTCACTGACGTCATGTGTTGGTTTGACAGCGGCTGGAGGCCAGACACCCACCAAAGTTGCTCTATCAGTCCCCTTTTCAGCTGGACAGGGGAGAAAATATATATTGAGAGGCTTTGGAGTCGAGATAAGGACAGGGAGAGATCACTCTGCAATTAGTGTCATGGGCAAAATGGACTCAACACAGAATAAAGGAAAGAAAACTCTCTAATTTATTACACTGCATTGCACACCCAGTGAGACCAGAATTGGATAATGAGAAGTGCAACCAGATCTTAAAGCATCTCCCCCCACCCCTCCCTTCTTAGGAGACTTCACTTTAGTCATGATTTCTCTCCCTTCTTCCCCCCATTGTGGCTCAGGGAGGGGCAGGGAATGGAGGAATGGGGGTTTTGGTCAGTTTCTCATGGGTGGTTTTCCTTCGTAGCTGGGGGTGGTCGGCATTCCTCACACCCTTCCCCTGCTCCAGTGTGGGGTCCCACCCATGGAAGACAGTCCTCCATGAACTTCTCTAACGTGAGTCCTTTCCCACAGGGCTTCAGCTCTTCACCAGCTGCCCCAGCATGAGTTGCTTCTATGGGGTGCAGTCATTAAACACAGTGTGTCTCAGTCTCTGAGGCCCAGACTGCTCTAGCCTGCTTCTCCACAGACTCACAAGTGCCCCCTGCCCAGAAAACCTGCTCCAGCATGGGTCTCTCTCTCTGCCTGTCTCAGTCCATCTTGGAGGTGGCTGACTTCTGTCTGTCAGACACAGGGGAAACATCTAGGATCTCCTCATAGAACCCACCCTTTTAGCAACGCCCTCTACCAAAATCTTGCCACGCAAACCCAATAAACTTTTATATAGAAGAACTCAAGCAGTAACATAACATAGGGAATTATATATTTATATCTTTAAGAAAGCCACTGAGAGGCTATCTTTGCATGACCGAAGAGTAAACTGATGTAGTTTCTTCCTGCAGGCCAGTGCATTTTCCTTCACTGGCAATGTCAGAGGCTCCCAATTGATTCCAAACAGGAATTCAAATCCAGCCAGGTGTCTGGCCTCTGTTCAGTTATAAGCTAAGTAGTGAAATTCTAGTGTTAAATATAGTTCAGGTCTCAGCTTAGCCTACACTATTTTTTTTAATCCAGTGCATTGTTGGATTTTTAAATAAAAAAATCAGTACACTTATCTATCCATTCTGTTTTCCTGGATGTGAAGTTACTCAGAAATTTTATTTATAGACTCACACAGATGCTATGAAGAAGAACTTGCTATCTTTTCACTACAAAACAGGAGACATGCCTGTCTGAGGATGACATACTGGAAAAGACCAAGACAGCGACACTGGATGTCACAGAAGAATAATTTGGAACTATGATATTAACTAAACGCAACCCGTGTTTTACTCAGTAAGGGTTTTATGTGGGTATATTCTATTTTTACAGAGAAATAAAAAAATCTGTAGCTTAACTTGGATATGACAAAGAAGGGGTTGGTACCCTGCAGAATAAGAGAAAAAAATCTCATATTGTTGTGTGAAAATTTCTCCAGTTTGCATGCTGGTGTATTATTCATATTTTTGCAGCTAATGAGTTTAAATAGCTTTGAATTGGTCTATGAAGAAAGTTACTCATGGCCAGTCAAAATATTTGTTGTGACCATTTGCTGCAAGTGCAACCCATGTTCCCTGTGCACTGCAGAGAAGCCCTGCTAATTTTTGCACACATACGCGCTCTTCAGACCTCAGACATGAGACAGACAATCCCTTTCCAGTGCGTGAGTCAGCTGTGAGCTCTTCTCTCTGTTGGGCTGTTCATCTTCTCTGGTCCAGGATTAGTCAAGTGAGTCACCGTGTTTATTCACGACTCGTTTTACAGTTAGTTGTCTTGGTTATTTGGCAGGCAGGGGCTGCCCCTTTCGTCACCAAAAGATCTGAAAGGTTTTGCAGTGGTTGGACTGATTGCCTTTTGCTTTGATGTCAGAGGGGCTGGATAGCTCCTCATGATCACAAGTTTGAATCAAGACATGAATCCTCAGGAACTGTATGTCAGTAATTTCTAGTGCTTTTTTCAGCAGAGGTGAGTTATAAATTTCTAAAATAAATAGGTACATTAAAAAACCCAGATGTTTTCTAAGAACACATTAACAGAACTTGGGGCTTTCTTGTCAATACTTTGTGAGCAGAAAGAAGAATTTAATCTGCTGAAATAAATGACTTAATATGATTTATGAACACTAGTTCAACTTTCAATGCTAACTGGATTCCAAGGGCTTCTCCATGAACAACATACCTCAGCTGTTTGTAGGAGCAGCTCAAAATGTTCCTTCCTGGGTCCTCCCTCCTTCACCAGCATTGATCTGCTCTGTTGTTCACATATACCTTTGCAAGGTTTTCCTTACAGTTTCTTTATCTTCTATTAGCTCAAATAATTTGGGACAAGATGACCATGTCTGTCTGGATGGACATCCTGAGCATGTTTTTCTGGTCCTCCTTCCTTCTGCTTTCTCTTCAACACTTTGCTCCCAATGGGAATCCTCCTTGCAGGGTAGTATCAGCCCTCCCCCACTAGAAGCTAATCATGTGTTTCTGCTCTCCGATGGTGATTTACTGTGGGGAGGGAACAAAGCCTGATGTGGTCTCTTACCTATTGGTAATGTTTGCAGCTTGCTAAGTGTCATTCAACCTTAGCTGTAGCTTTTCCATGAGGTATTCTGCACCACCTCTTCTTCTTAGGTGTTCAGACTCAGGGAAACCACTTTTACATTGCTTAGTCTTTTGTTAGTTTATATTAAATGTGCAGAGGTAGTTTCATTTCTTTGTTACATTGAAAAGGCGATACAATCACTTGGTATCCCAAGACTTCTTTCTTTTTAAACAAGTAAAAAGCCCCTTTTACCTGCATTTGCATTTAACTAAGCCACCTTTTAAGTATTAGAAGAGAGAGGCCGTTACTGCATACTGATTTAGGGATGTTAAGCTGAGTTGCGGCAACTACCAACATAACGACACTGGTCATAACTTAGCCTCCTGTCTTGTGGAACAGACAGGATTTTTAGTGACTGTTTTTGGTTACTATCAGACAATCTTGATGGCTTCAGCTGCCAGTACTTCTGCACATTCATATTTTTAATCATCTGAATAATCCAATTAATTTCATTAGCATGCCTAAAACAGAGCCTGTGCTTAACTGTTCAGAGGCAGTCATGTCAAAAGCCTTTACTGATGCTATCTTCTCCAAAATGTATCACTTCCTTGCAATATGTCTTATTTGACCCCTTATTTTCCAGCAGTCCCTCAGCTTTATTACCCATGTATCTCTTCAGTATGACTGGTGGCAGAGACATGCAAATAGATCATTTAATTTCCCTGCAATGTCTTTATCCCCTTTAATTGTTCCCATTGCACCCTGGTACTCCACTGAGCCTTTTGATTCTCTCACAGCCTGCTTATGCCTCTTATAATTAAGTAATTTCTTCTTATTTATTTTCATGTTATGCCTTTGGCTAATCTCCCCACCAAATCCCTCAGCTAAACCATCTTCATTTTTGTTTTACATTATTGTTCCTTACCACTAGCTTCTGTTGGGCTAACTTCCCATTTTCCAAAGGATGTTTGAAGAGCCTCTTTTGTGGTACCTTTCCAATCAGCCAAGGCAGATAGGCCCTCTCCCTCCCTCCTCCTTTTTGTCTTTCTGGGGCTTGTGCAAATCTTTTGTAACTCATTAGTGGCTCACTTCAGTAGACTCCATGCTGAATCCTTACAGCACCTTACACAGTTCCCTTTGTGTAATAGTAATTTATTTCATTTTTTTTGTGTGTGAGAGAGTTAAACTGGTGGGGAGAGGGGCTGGAGGAGGGAAGAGAACACTAAGCAAAGGAACAAAGGAGATGGACTAATAGAAAATGGTTCTGTGTTCATGCATAGAAAATGATTTGGATGCAAATCAGTCACACAGCTGAATGATTTCCCTCAAAGCCTCAAGATTAAGGAGCAGAGGGCTTCAGCCTCAAGTGGCACTCTCTCTGATTTCTATCCAGGCCCTGCATTCACAAAACAGTGTGCCTGCAGACAGCCCACCTGGAGGACTTATGTGCTGCTTTCATGTCTCCTTCTACTCATCTGAAGAATGTTTTTGTGTTCACTTTATTTCCTATGCTGTGTCTTAAAAACTGCAAATACATAGAAGGGGGAAGGGATCTGGGTAGGGGACAGCCTGTAACACAGATTAGTTACATACTAAGAAAACTGGGTGCCATATCTCCGAGAAAAATAGTTTCTACTGAAAGTAAAGGGAAGTACAGGTGGTAATTTATGTAGTCCCCCAATTGAGATTGGAATTCCTCAGCATAGAGTCTGAGGGGAAGGTTTTGCACCCAATCAAATGAAATATTTCATTGTGATTTGGAGTTTAAGTGGATTACAGAGGTTGCCTTGTATGTGCAATTTCGATGCAGCCCTACTGAAATCATTACCCAGCCTTTAAAATCATCACAGGTAGCAGGATGATGAATCTGACTTTGAATGTTCTACTAAGAAAACTTCTTCCTGCAAATGAAGGATGAAACATCTTGTCATAGCGTGGCCCTGCTTTCAGACCTTCAGGAATGATAAATATTCAGTTAATTATAAGGTTTGCAACTGTGGGGTTAAATCGAGCTCTGGATTAGTTCATCTTCCCCAATTTAGCCTGTCCATGAATGATGATATCATTCTGTGTTGACACCAACAAAAGTGGGGAAAGCTGGCATGTGCGTGAGGACACTCCTGGAGCAATTGCTCTTCTCTGGGAGTGTGGACAGTGTAGTTCTTTTGGAAGGCTGACCCCCTTGAGTAGGGATGCTGGGATAGAGTAGTGCAGCATATATTAAGTAGATATGGCCTAAAGGAGCAATTTCATTTCATCACTGAAAGTCTAATAATTTGGTGCTGCTGTTTGAAAGCCATCACCCATTTCAGCTGGGCAGTGGGTAGTATATTCATATCATAGTGTTTCAAAATAAATTTAGACTAAAAGTAAAAGTCAGTTGCCAAAACAATTGGTACACCTTCACCTCACGTTGCTAAGGAAAGCACTCCTTCAGTTTGTCTGTTTAGCACAGCTTCCCCATATGATTTGGAAAGGTCAAGGTTGTCATGTTACCACTAATGAAGGTGGGGTGGCCTGGTACCCAGCAGTAACAAAGTTAAATATCTCTTAGGTCTATGTATTTTGAGTTGCCTCAGCAATTACACTTCAGAGAAGCTTCTAACTTAGGCAGACAGAGTTCAGAAACAACATTTTCAAGGGACTATATCCTTAGAAAAGGAATGTACTTGAAACATGCTGAGAGAAAAGAGAAAGAATAAGAAAACACTTCATGATTTACTTCTACCAGAAATTTACCATGTGCTGCTGCCATTCAGGGCTAGAGATCCTGACAGTAGAGAAGTTTGTTTTGACTGCACATAGGTTGGGTTTTTTTTCTCTCGGGCAGAATTTGAAAAAAAAAAACCTCTTGTAGGCTTAGATGACTAGTTTTAAATTAAAGAAAACAGGAGAAAAGGATTAAATGGAAATCTCCATGGGAGAACATGGTGAGAGATTTCCCTGTAACAGACCTCAGGCCTCATCAAAATTTGAGAATTATGCAGAAGTAAAGCAGACCACAATAGCAGCATGTTACAATTTCATTTAACAGACGGTTAAGCTGTACTTTCTGAAGCTTTCCTCTCTTGTTGATCTCTAAAAGTATCTGTTGCTTGTAAATCATCTCAATGAGAAGGACAGATGATGAGAGGGCCTGATTCAGCGTAGTCAGGTGTAAATACGGAGTAAGTCATTGAAGCGTCCAACTCGTTTTTGTGAAATGCATGAGATGGAAGTAGAGAGCAGCCCAGGCTTCTCAGTACAGATTTTTACATTAAAGAGAACATTTCAACATTTCCTTCTCTCTCACTTGCTATCTCCTTCAGGGCCTCCGGGGTTTCTAATTATTTTCCCAGAGCTGAGGGAAGCCTTGTAGCCAGCCTATAGGTAACTGCTAATTAATAAAGAGTTCCCATTTTGAGTGGATGCAGTATTTTCCATGTTGCATTTGGTTTGCAGAAGTAAGGCGTCAGACTTTATTGTGCAAAGCTTTGGATCATTCCATTCACTCAAGCAGGACACTGGAGACCCTAGTTGTAACCATATAATTTGTATTATTATTGTACAGACTTATTTCTTTTTCTGAGTTTCCTCTCTGTAACAGAAAGAAAGGAAGGAGGGGAAAAAACCCAACAAACAAAAAAACTGGTGAAGTATATCCAAAGGAGAAGGGATTTAAACTGATATCCTGAATCTGTTTCATTTCACCACAGAGAAATATTTTCCCAAAGTAGCTCAGCTAAAATCTATTGTAAGGAATGCCAGAAGAATCAAAAAGATTTAATTCATGGTTTACTTTATCTACCAGTGAGCAGGACTTATCACATCAAGCAGAGGAATGTGAGGTTTGGAGCAGGAGCACTTTAGTGACACCTCTGAAACAACTCTCTTTTCACAAGAATTCTACCAGAATAAATAAATCCCTGTCCCTTGCTCATGGCCCATCCACAACAAAGCTGACTATATAGAGGTTTGAAGATAACTGCAACCATTGTTTGTTTTTTTTTTTCTTTCTTGCTTTGGCTTTAGGAACTCCTTCATAGATATCCTTCGGGCTATCCTACTGTCGTTGGAAGTGCTCATTGAAGATCAGGAACTTCAGATAAATGGCTTCATTCTCATTATAGATTGGAGCAACTTCTCCTTCAAGCAAGCCTCCAAGCTTACGCCGTCTATCCTCAAACTGGCCATTGAAGGGTTACAGGTAGGTGGAGGGTAATACATGTACCTGCAACTGTAATGTTGCGACCAGTGTTTTTTGCCTCACCAGGCCCTGAGGACAGTAAAGGGTGGTGAGATAAATTAAACCAGAGTGCTTTAGTGTCTCATCCACTCACAACATGGATTTTCAGATGTTTCACTCTTACTGTCTTTCACTTTTATTTCAGCTGTAAATCAGTGTAACCAAAATGTGTGTTACTTAGTGCAGCATTAAGGAGAACTAGAGATTTGAGGTTTAATCCATCAGAGAATTCAGAGGGATTAAAATGCAGCAGCATCTGCCTTCCGGAGTGTGCAGTCCGCATTCAAGAACATCTGTATGCAGAGGGAGGGTTGCAGGAGAAAAGAGCAGCTCCCTCAGCAGATAAAATTGTGCTGTTGTGCTCATGCACGTGTATTTCAGTTGGAGGGAGATGAGGAAGAGGGAGGACAGGCTCCCTGTCATGCCCTAATTCTGACTGCCTCAATTTGTCACACAGGATCCTGTTACATTATGGTTCAGACTGTTCAGGGGCCTCACATCCACTTGATGCTTGCAAATAAATAGGAACAAGCTAAAACCATGTGCTGTTACAGGGTTAGGTAGAAAGTGAGGACAAGGCAGCAGGGCCCTTATGGGGCAAACTGAGGATGAGGATAAGCAGTGGTGCTCAGAAGAGACATCAGCCCTTTCCACTGGACTCTGATGAGTCCATCTTTACTTTTAGACCTCAGATGGGTTTTTAGGTTTGAAGTAGTCTGACACAACCTTCATCCAAGTGACAGGAGATAGGACAAGGGGAAATGACCTTAAGCTGCGCCAGAGCAGGTTCAGATTAGATGTTAGAAAACATTCTTCACTGAAAGAGTTGTCAGGATGTGGAACAGGCTGCCCAAGGAGGTGGTTGAGTCACCATCCCTGAATGTGTTTAAAAAATGGGTAGATGAGGTACTTAGAGATATGGTTTAGTAGAGGACAGGTAAGGTTGGACTTGATGATCTCAAAGGTCTTTTCCAACCTAGTCATTCTGTGATTCTGTGTAAGTGTGGGCATTTGATAGAATCCAAGAACCATTTAGGTTTGAAGGATGACTGGAGATCACTGTGTCCAACTCCCTGTTCAAAGCAGGGCTGATTTAAATCTTAGACCAAGTTACTTAAGGACCACATTTTATGGAGCTACATATTTAGAAGGAGAGATTTTATAACTGTTTTTCCATTTTATTTTTAGTACTTTTTAGGTACCCTGCAGTCATAAATACCTCAGGAATAATCTCCCCTGGTGTGTGTGTATTTTAACTTTAACTTATATACTAGAAAGAACAATTTGTTCAACTACTTTTTTTAATAACAAATTGCCTGCAATTAGATCATGATTATCTCTACTTCATGCTATCATTCAAATATGAGGTAGAGAAATCTGCCAGCAGTTTTATGCCTGTGTTCCCTTTTCTGGGAATTTTCATCTACTCTAACAATTTAGGAAGTCAAGCTGTGCAATTAGTCCCTTGGACAATACCTTATATTCTCCTGCTGCTGCTATCACTTCTTCATCTGCCTTCCTTCACAGCATAAAAAAGTTCAAAAAAGCCCTCTAGTCAGAAGGAAGAGAAAACCAAGTAACATTCATAAGGAAATAAAATTCCAGGAAGGTGTCCTTGTGCCTGTCCAAACCTTGCACTTCCAGCTGTCCAGTAAGAGGCCAGTCCAGCCTTCATCCCATCAAATTTCTGGCCATGGCACTGCCAGGTTGTCTCCCTGCTGCATGTAGCGAGGGGACATGTCTACCTTATGGCAGCTCCAGCTTTGAATGGTGAAGAATAAAGTTATCCCTTTTGAGGACAGTTTGCCCTTCTGTGCTTCTTCTTCAACATCCCCACTACCTGGAGGGACCACTCAGTTTATTTGTAGTTATTGGCAACACTGTGTTTCTGGAAGCACCTAAGGTGGTTGTTACAATGGTGTCATTAGCCTGACATCCTTCTCTGGGCAATTTAAGGAGGCTGCCTTTCTTGTTGGTAGGTAGGCATTTAATTTCTCGTTTAAAGTCATGCTACTGTCATCTTCTCCATGAAAAGTAGAAATATAACTGTCTCCCTAAAGAGTAAAAATTGCAATAATATGTCCTAGGCTTTTCTAACCACTGGCGGGCTTGACCAGGAAGCAAGTCATTCATGCTTGTAAGGAACACATTTAGCAAGCAATGTTGGTGAGGGTTTTTTAGGGACAATTTTTTCCCCCTATTCATTGCTGTTGAAGTCCCTTCATTAAGATTTTGTTCTATTATTATTTTAAAAGAACTACTGCTATCCCAATGTAAAATTTATGTAAAATGTAACTGAAAACCAGGCAAGACCTACATGCAGAGAGAGTGTCAAAATGAAGTACATATTGTTCATTGGAAATGAAAAAGTCAGGTTCTACTCTCATGAGATGATGATGTCTGGAAAAAAAAAGAAATTGTTTTAGTCCCCTGTTATTTTTCACAGCCAAGACACTGTGCATGTACAGACCTCAGACAAGCAGATTAGACGGCTATCCCAGTCCTCCTTTCTAAGAAGAGATTTTGGGTCATATTAAGTCCTCTGTAAATCTATTGAAGTGGATTGAAGGAAAATAGTTCTCTCTTAGAAATTCTGGTGGGATTGAGCCATATGTATCTGATCCAGAAACTTCTAGCCTTTTTTTTTCCGTTTGTATTCAGTTTACTTCTTCTCTCAGATACCTGCTGCAGTGCAATATCACTAAGTGAAGAGAAAAAACATTACACAGGTGCATATGTTAATTCATCCTGCATTGCAAGGCCAATATCAGTCAAATCCAATAGGCTTGGCTGCAGAGATTAATATGTTGCTACTATATAGGATGCTCAGTTCCAAATGCTACAAAATGTGTAAATATTCACGTAGATGAAGCATGAGTTACATGACTATGTGGCTGAAAGCATATTTTCTCAGCATTACTTTGTTGTGTTTGGATTTCTGTATATATTGTGTCATACAAGATAGTTCATTAAGAATCAATGGGACACCTACTCTATTTATCAGTTATGCTATTTAATCACTTAAAAGTAGCCTTGTGCCTGCACTTTAAACAGTTGTTCAGATGCTAAACACAGTATTTGTACAGTACAGCAATTCTCATTATGCCACAGCAGTGCAGGGACAAATGTGTTCCTAGTGCCTAAACCATCTCTGATTAATGAGCTCTGCTCTTTTATCACCAGGCAATTGCTGCTTTATGCTTTGTGCTCATATTGTACTCCTTCCTAGACCTTACTGATCTTTTGAGTTTTAATACATTAAAGAAAAGATTGTCATGCGGATGGAAAGGTTGGAAAAGCGATGTATAAAAACCCAATCTATTTTGCCAATAACTTGATGTGTTTTGATTTTTGATCCTTATTCTTTGAATGTGAATGGCTTTTCTCCTTCGCATCATATTTCTCCCCTCTGTTCTCTTCATCTGTGAGTTAGAGTTCTCTGTATGTCACACTGATCTTATAATTATCCTTTGATGGTAGACAAAATTTGTTTGTGGCTTAAGTTAATCAGAGATTGATCTTTGGCATTTTGCATAACAGTTTAGAAGCATCAGAGTCTAATGGCAAAGGCAAGAAATCCATGTTGCAATCATGAAGCAGGTAAATTATGTAAAACAAGGTCACAACAATCCTTCTTAGTATACAGGATTTTTGCTACTGTCTACTGATTTTGAAAACCTCCAATAAACACAGGAATTGGGGCTGAAGTGTGATACAGTAAACATGGCCTGAGTGTCCACTGAAGCCCAGATTTATTTTTAATGTTGATTAGGTTTTGCTCAGATAAAGTAGTTGCTTTGCCTCCAGACAGGATCTTTTGAGTTTAGGGTACTTCTACAAATCAATAGGGAGAAACATTATGTGCTTCTGCCTTATCCAACATCAGGGCTATGTGCTACAGTTTGTGGTATGTGTGTGCATGTATCCATATAGAAATACCCCAGATAATCCTCTGAAGTGACATGCAGAACTTCTCAACCGGCCAGAAATATTCCAAAACGTTCAGAGCAACACAAGGACTAATGTCACCTGCCATTGCTTTGGTGAAAACAAAGCAAGAAGGCTGCTGTCTACCAAGATCTAGTTGAGCAGTTTATGGCACAGATGAGCAAGCTGGGTTCAAAACAACCTGAAGATCAGGCTTGCACTCCAGCATACCTAATTCTGCCTTACATAAAGGCTAACTTGCCCCAGGGCTGTCTCAAGGTACTGAAACAAGTAGGGTGAATGTTTATATCTTGGCCAAACTCTTTTCTTCTCTGAAATTCTGTAACACACAATTATGATACATATGTGAGGGCAATGACTCTTAAAAAACAGCCCTGTGCCTACTTTGTGACAATGATGAAACACTGTAGGAGAGATCTTTAGGGTTGAGTAAGGCTTTGATTCAAATTTCACAATCATTACAGCAGGTAGCAGTAGTAACAGGGAAAAACAACTAAGATCAGCAAACAGGAGTTTGTCTCCAGATTTTCACTTTCAAACTGACAGAATTTATGAACAACAATGTCCATTAGGAGATCAATTTAAATTATTTCATTTTGTTTTAAAATTATGTGCAGTTTATCATCATCCAGTGAAAAATTGAAACTGGTATTTCTGGGAGGAGAGATTAATGAAAGGAAATCAATGATGCTTGACATAGGAACACCTTAATCAGATAGTGTTACCAATAACATTTTTCTGTAAAAAAAAAATCTTCAAATAAGAGAAACTTGTATGAGCTTCCTTTAGAAAATTGTTCATGGTACAATATTCCAGAACAGTTTTGATGCTGAGATCAAGCCAGCTAATCAAGCTAACAGGTTTGTTTGGACATTATTAGAGGTTATCCCACTTCAAAATCTGGAGTGAGATACCAGATTACAGAAAACTGATCCTGCTTACAATGATATGATTTTTTTTGATCTTTAACATGAAGAATAGATTTTAAAAGTTTCCTTTTACTTATTTTTTTTTTCATTTCCTCCTACTGTAATTATGTGGGATCGAGAAACAATGTCATTTAAATTATAGCAGCAGATTACTTGTCTCTTGACACTATTTTATACAATCAAATATTTTTCATGTTGTGATTTGGAAGAGCTAAATATATAATATGGTTAAAATGCAGATTAAAAGGTAGAGTTTGAAGGAAAAAATGGTAGTTCAATACTATAGCAAAGATGTGATTTGTTTGTTTTTCCAAATCTTAGTTAAAAATATGAGCTTTTAGAACTAATAAATTTTTCCAGTGGAAAACATTATTTCTGGGAAAATGCCATGTTTTCAGAATAGGAGTATTATGGTGAAATATGTTTCCAAAATTTTCTGGAAAACATCTGGAAATATGTTTGTTTCAAAACTTTTCATCTGTAAATGAAAATACTTAATATTCCATTTCATGATGAGTGGTAAGAAGTGCTTGATTTCTGTCTTGTTAGAATTTCTTGCTTTCTCAAAGTTGAAATCAAGCTGAGATAATGAAAGAGTATTTCAGATCAGCATGATCTGGGTTAATGGGTATGACTGAAATCTTTGTTATGGTCAGACTGGGAATCTGAATAAAACCCAGAGAGTCCTCATCCACCTGGAGACTTTGCAAAACCCCATGCCCCACAAACGCGGTTTGTCCTTCAGCAGCCCAGACCCTGGAGCAAGGAACTGCCTCTTCTCCCCTTGCTTAAACACATTTATACTCTGAAACTTGAGGTAGATGTGATCTCTTTGACTTAGTACTTCAAATTCAACTCTTTATGAGCCATGCGAAGGATGCAGGCTATAAGATGCCTTACATAATAAGATACAGCTAGTCTTTCCATAGAGTTTCTGCTACTTGAAAAATTTAAAGTGACTGAGAATCCACATTGTAACAAACTGAACAACAGTCTAAAAACACTTCTTCTAGCTCAGCTTTTCTGTAGAAATCTATCGTGTAGGGAGAAGCCTGTCTAAGCTATAAATATCCTATGATGCTGTTACGTCTCATCAAGTATTTATAATTGGTCTTATTAACAGAAAAACAGAGTGCTTTCTGTCACTGCCTACTGAAGGCAGAACAGATCAAATAGTAATAGAAGCTAGGCAAGTAAAACCATATATAGGTACATGTATGCACTCACTTGGTCAAGGACAAGCAAAATAACCGTAGCACCTAGTGTAAAAAGCCCCTCAATGTAGACTCAAAAGCCGATTATCTCTGTGATACTAAATGCAAGCTCAAAAGTCACTCCTTAGTGTCTTTGGCTGCTCCTCAGTCTTTCAGGTTGAAATTCCAGAAGACAAAACTCAGCAGAGAGCTCAGGCCAGTTTCTGGAGCAGGTTGGCTGGCTGTGGCTCTATGCATGTCTGCAGAGTAATGCTGTTTTATAGGAGCCAAGAATTGGACCCTACTTCATTTCCCTTCCCTTGTTAGAAAGAAACCCGCTTGGAGGCAGACTGTTTTTCTTTCTTTATATCTAGAAAGATGTATATATATTATCTTTCTTTATATCTAGGTTGAAAGGGACCTTTAGAGGTCACCTAGTCCAACCCCTCTGCAGTAAACAGGGACATCTTCACTAGATCAGATCACTCAGAGCCCCATCAAGCCTGACTTTGAGCCTCTACTGCCTCTCTGGGCAACCTGTTCCAGTGATCTACCACTCTCATACTGAAGAATTTTTTCCCAATATCCAACCTAAATCTACCCTTTTCTAGTTTAAAACCATTACCCCTTCTTCTATTGCTACAAGCCCTCATAAACAGTTCTTCCCCAGCTTTCTTATAGGCACCTTTCAGGTATTGGAAGGCTGCTATAAGGTCCCCTTGGAGCCTTCTCCAAGCTAATCAAGCCCAACTCTTTCAGCCTGTCTTTCACAGGAGAGGTGTTCCAGCCCTTTGATCATTTTTGTGGCCTTCCTCTGGATGTGCTCCAACAGGTCCATGTTCTTCTTGTGTTGAGGACTCCAAAGCTGGACATAGTACTCCAGGTGAGGTCTCACCAGAGCAGAGTAGAGGGGCAGAATCACGTCTCTTGATCTGTTTGCCACACTTTTTTTGATGCAGCCCACGATACTGTTGGCCTACTGGGCTGCAGATACATATTGATGGCTCATGTCCAGCTTCTCATCCACGAGTACTCCCAAGTCCTTTTCTTCAGGGCTGCTTTCAAGCACATCATCTCCTAACCTGTATGGATAATAAGCAGGATCCTGCACTTGGCTTTGTTGTACCTCATGAGGTTCACCTGGGCCCACTTCTACAGACTGTTCAGGTCCTGCTGGATGGCATCACATCCCTCTGGCACATCAACCTCACCACTCAGCTTGGTGTCATCAGCAAACTTGCTGAGGGAGCACTCAATCCCACTGTTAATATCATTAATAAAGATATTAAAGAGCACTGGTCCCAGCACAGACCCTTGAGGAACTTCACTTGTCACTATCTTCCATCTGGACTTGGAGCCATTGACCACCACCCTCTGGATGTGACAATCCAGCCAATTCCTTATCCACCAAACAGTCCACCCATCAAATCTGTATGTCTCCAACTTAAAGAGAAGGATGTTGTGGGGGACTGTATCAAAGGCCTTGCAGAAATCCAGGTAGGTGACATGATCTTCTCAGGCACAGAGGTGAGGCTGACAGGTTGGTAGTTCCCAGGGTCCTCCTTCCTACCCTTTTAAAAAATGGCTGTGATGTTTCCTCTCTTCCAGTTATTAAGTACTACACCTGACTGCCATGACTTTTCAAATGTCATGGAAAGTGGCTTGGCAAATACATGAGTCAATTCCTTCAGGACTCTGGGATGCATCTGATCAGGTCCCATGGACATGTGTATGTTCAGGTTTCTCAGATGGTCACAAACCTTATCTTCCCTTACGGTGGAAGGGACTCAGTCTCCCCTAAACTCAAGAACAGCGAGTAGAGAGTTCACCAGTGAAGACTGAGGTTAAAAAGTTGTTGAGAACCTCAGCCTTTTCCACATCTTTAGTCACCAGTTTACCATTGTCACTCACTGGGGGGTACACTTTCTTTAACCTTCCTTTTCTGGTTCATGTACCTATAGGAACTCTGCTTGTTTTTCTTGGCATCTGTTGCCAAGTTTAGCTCCGATCATGCCTTGGCCTTCCTGACTTTGTCCCTGCACAACCGGGCAACATCCCTGTGCTTTTCCCAGGATACCTGTCCCTGCTTCCACTGCCTGTGTAGTTCCATCTTGCCTTTTAGTTTGACCAGCAGGTCTCAACTCAGCCATACCGGTCTCTTGCTTTCTTTGTCTGACTTCTTATACCTGGGGATCAAGAGCTCTTACACTTTGTTGAAAGCATCCTTAAAGATCTGCCAGCTCTGTTCAACCCCTTTTTCTTTGAGGGACCTGATGAGGTGCACCTGTGTATCCTGAAGCAACTGATGGATGAAGCAGCCAAACAACTCTCTCTCCATCGAGCTGAGGGGCCCTGGCACTGGTGAAGTCCTCACTGACTGTAAAAGGAGAAATATGACCCCCATTTCTAAAAGGGGGAAAAGTAAAACCCAGGGAACAACAGGCTGGTCAGCTTCACCTCTGTGCCTGGGAAGATCATGGAGCAGGTCCTCCTGGAGACTATGCTCAGGATCATGGAGAATAAGGAGGTGATTTATGACTACAAACATGGCTTCACTAAGGGCAAATTGTGCCTGACAAATCTAGTGTAACAGAGATGGTGGACAATGAAACGATGATGGACATCATCTTCCTGGGCTTGTGCAAGGCCTTTGACACAGCCCAGCATGACATCCTTGTCTCTAAATTGGAGTGACATGGATTCCACAGATGGATCACTTGGTGGATAAGGAATTGGCTGGCTAGATGGGTGCACTCAAAACAGTTGTGGTCAACTGCTCAATATCCACATGGAGGTCTGTGGCAAGTGGTGTTCCTCAGGAGTCTGTACTAGGATTGGCACTGTTCAACATCTTTGTTGGTGACATGGACAATGGGATAGAGCACACCCTCAGCAAGTTTGCCAACAACACCAAACTGTGTGGTGAGGTAAACATACTGGAGGGGAGGGATGTCATCCAGAGGGATGTTGACAGGCTGAAGAGATGGGCCCATGCAAACTGCATGAAGTTCAACAGGGCCAAGTGCAAGGTCCTGCATGCAGGCAGGCATAATCTGAAGCGCAACTACTACTGGGCAGAGAATGAATTTAGAGCAGCCCTAAGGAGAAGAACTTGGGGGTGCTGATTGATGAAAAATTCAGCATGATCTGGCAGTGTGTGCTAGCAGCTCAGAAGGCCACCCATGTCCTGGGCTGCATCAAGAACAGCATGACCAGCAGCTAGAGGGATGTGATTCTCCTCCTCTACTCTCATGAGAATCCACCTGGAGTACTGCGTCCAGCTCTGGCGTCCTCAGTACAGAAAAGACATATACCTGTTGGACTGAGTCCAGAGGAGGGCCACAAGGATGATCTGAGGGCTGGAGCAACTCTCCTATGAAGACAGCCTGAGAGAGTTGGGCTTGCTCAGCCTGGAGAAGAGAAGGCTCCAGGGAAACCTTGTTGCAGCATTCCAGTACCTGAAGAGACCTACAGAAAAGCTGGGGAGGGACTGCTTTTAACAGCAGGGAGTGACAGGACAAGGGAAAATGGGTTTAAACTAAAAGAGGGCAGGTTTAGATTAGATGTTCAGAAGAAATTCTTCACTATGAGGGTGGTGAGGCACCGGCACAGGCTGCCCAGAGAAGCTGTAGCTGCCCCCTCCCTGGAAGAGTCCAAGGCTGGGTTGGATGGCACTTTGAGCAACCAGATCTAAGGGAGTGTGTCCCTGCTCATGGCAGGGAGTTTGGAACTATGTGATCTTTGAGGTCCCTTCCAACCCAAAGCATTCTACAATTCTATGAATGACCTTCAGTGTCTGGAAAATGGCTTCAGATCAGAATTTAGCAGCTGCTATAAGATGCAATGGGATACTCTGCTTCCCCAACATCTGTGGCAAAAGACGACTTTCTTGATTTCAAACCCAGTACTTGTATGAGATGCGAGTTTGCATATTTACACAGAAATATGGATGAAGCCATCTGCAATATACATACATAAGAAACACACAATTTTTTTCCATTAAAGGCTGTCTCAAAAGTTCCCTGCTTCATGTTAAATAGCTGTATTGAACTGCTGAACATCAAGTCAGAGCTAATGATGAGCACCTAGTGTCCAGTGAAAGAAGGTCAGTTTGAATCATTCCAAAAATGCTCATGCTATCTGTCTTCAGCAGCTGTTGTGGTATGTAGAATGAGTACTCTCTGAGCTGTCAGCGAGGGTGCCTTTGAAATTATAGGAGACGAGAAAAGGGATTGACTCATTATATATGAAGTAAAGGTAGATAAACAGACCTTGCTCTCTGCAAGAGAAGGCCTATGCTCATTGTGTGCCTATCATCTCTGGGGAGGTGACTGGAACAAGGAGAAAGAAAAGCATAGTAGGCTGTAGACTCACATTTGTCACTTAAAAATTGGAATTAACTGCTTAGTAGAATTGATCAGTCTGGCCATGTTTGCCATTTGGAGGCTTTGGAACATTTGGCTGCGAGTAAAGGATAAGCTGCAGTGTGGACAGCCAGAGAGGCTGGATTTGTGAAGTGGAAAGTCTTTTTTATTTAATGCCAGTTATTACATTTTAGGAAGGATCTCATTGAATTGCTGATAAGAGTTAGGAAGCAAATGCTCTTTCAGACCTGGCAAAGAAACGAGGAAGTTTATTGCAGTAAGATTGCTTATAACAGAAAGCAGGTATTTCTTACCAGTAGCCAGTGAAAAGGCAGCTGCAGCTAACACCAGTATTGCTCAAACCTTCCTACCAACATAGGCATAAGTAGCTCATACTGTATGTTGAACATTTCTTTCTCTCATAAAATGTGAATGTGGCCAACTGTACCTGCATTTATTTAGATTATCTCTGTCCTTATTAACGTCAGAACTTCAGGAGTGATGCATCTGTAATAACTACTTAAGGCTTTTACAACCCCACAAACCTTTTCCTTTCTAGCATGGAAACTGAGTGAAAGCTTCCTGAAGAGCGTGCTTACTACCTTCTTGCTATGAGAAACATGTAAAGCAACTATCCAAAAACATAAAAGAGGTTGCATGTACAAGATTAGATCAGAAAGATACAGGAGTAGTGACATCTCTGTGAGACTTATGCACCAACAGAGGTGGAACAGGTACTATTTTCTTTGAGAGGTGGAGTGGTGATGCAGATACATGTGGGTAGGGAGATGAAGGAAGTCAGAGTAAGAAGAAGAGTAGTGATGGTATGACTGTACACTGTGATATATGGCAAGGATTAACCCCCACGCACAGGTAGATAAGGACTTGGAGGAGGTTTATGCTGGAGCCTCAGTAACAACTGCAGACTGAAATTGACATCTCCTGGGAAAACATCTTTGGCAGTGTAAGATCAGCTGTCTCCTTACACCTCTGGCTCACAATGCCCTTTCCAGCACATGCCTTCAAGGATATGCTGCAGCAGTGGAACTGGCCGTAGGTCCCTGACTACTGCAGTGCAAGAGCCAGAGCCAGGACTCTGTGTTTTCATTGTCTGCTCTGCTGCTCTAGGCAAGGTAATACTTTCTGATGCAAGTTTTTAACAAAGAGCTGCAGACATTTTAAAATCCTGTATGGTCATACGTATGTGTATAGTCAATATGTATGGTTAACATGGTCAAAAGAGACTACCATGTTTTCAGCAAGTTTGAGCTACAGTCTTAACTGATGCAAATGGGACTTTAGCCATTGCCTTGATGGAGGCTGTAATTCCACCCCTATTACTCTGTTGGAGGAAGTGGTTTTCCAGTTCCTAAGAAATTTCCAGGCTTCAGAAAATATCCCTCAACATCTGAGCACTTTTTGGAATTTTTTTCACATCAATTAGAACTTTTTGTCTAGTGATCTTGAAGGACTCTGGTTTGTTTTCAAACATTTTTATGTCTCTTTCTAACTGTGTAGAGCTTAACACTTGAAACAAGCATTCCTGAACAGCAGGAGTTCCTTGATGCAACATTGTCAACCTGAAACATCTCAAACATTGCGGTCTTCCAAGGAAAGATGAAAACATCAAGTGAAAAACTCATCCTACTTCCTTCTCCTCTCCTTTCTACCCTGTGCCCCCTGCTAAGCTTTGATTTCAACAAACAAGCAATTTCTGAGGAAAAAAGCATTTCAGTGAAAATTCCTGCAGTAGCTGCACTGCCCTGTAATTCAAGTCTTCCTATGATTCTTACAGGGTTTGTTTTGTATCCCTTTCTGCTAGACATATATTAGACCATTTGACTGTGTATTCTGCCTTTCACAGTGAATGCTTCAAAATGTTTGCAGTAGAACCAGCTAAAGTGTAATACAATAATTTCCATTTCAGAGGAGGCTTTCTGATGAACTTGAATCCACATGCAATGAAAATGTGGCTAAGAAAAAAACATACCTTAACACAAATATAATTGAAAAGTGAAAATTCTTCAAATAGCAGATACATTTCATAAAATGGACTCTTCCAGGGAGGGGGCAGCTACAGCTTCTCTGGGCAGCCTGTGCCGGGGCCTCACCACCCTCATAGTGAAGAATTTCTTCTGAACATCTAATCTAAATCTACCCTCTTTTAGTTTAAACCCATTTCCCCTTTTCCTGTTACTCCATGCCATTGCAAGGAGTCCCTCCCCAGATTTTCTGTAGGCCACTTCAGGTACTGGAAGGCTGCAAGAAGATTTTCCCTGGAGCCTTCTCTTCTCCAGGCTGAGCAAGCCCAACTCTCTCAGGCTGTCTTCATAGAAGAGGTGCTCCAACCCTCAATTCATCTTTGTGGCCCTCCTCTGGACTCACTACAACAAGGCCATGTCCATTTAGAATGTCACTGAATTGACAGTTTTTGAGAAGAAAGGCAGAAGTGTCAATATATATATATGTGATGAGCAAAAAACTTTATCACTGCTTAAGAATTACGTATGCTAACAGCAGAACTTTCAGGAAACTGAACATAGAATTCAGGCTTGTCTGGGCTTGCAGGGTAATGTAAGTCTTATTCTTCTAGAGAATTTAGAAGCAGCTTTGAGTTAGGAGAAGTGTGCTCAGTAGTATGGGTGCTTAACGTCTGGAAGAAATGGTTTCTGGTGGATTGGATGGGAATATTCGTGTAAATGGTCATCTGCAGTACTTACAAAGTCTCCTGTAGTCTGTGATTCTGTAATACTGTAATTTCTGTGGGAAGTGTCATGCAGACTCCTCCTGGCAATGCTAACTTTACTAGGATTCATTAACAAATAAAGAGAACCTGAAGTTGAAAGTTTCTTAGGAAATAAGATCACCTCAGCACAGCACAGATAGCATTTACTTCCTTTGATGGTCCTTGCCTTTATCATATCATTTGATGCCATTTATCAAACTTACTGCTAAGTGTGAGGAAAGCTGTGAGGGGACAGTCCTAAAAAGATAAGAATTCCTGAATCTGTACTGCAACTGAAATTAATGAATTGCTACAGATAAGGCTTTGGAATTAATTAATCATGTGAGTGGGCTTTCTGCTAACATTGGAGACAATATCTGCCACTATCTCTCGCTGAAATAAAATTAATAATTTTCCCATGCAAAAAAATTAACCCTCCATAATTCCAGGCAAATCACAAATAGCTTTTAATGAAAAAAAGAATGCCTAACTTATCAGGTAGGCCTCATTTTCTGTTACTGTCCACTATTTTTGCTGAAGCTGAGTCAAGGATCACTACAGCATGGAGACTGTCTGCAGCCATTTGGCACCATGTGTCGAAGAACCACATGGACAAAGGACTAAGGAAGCAGAAAAGAGTCAAGCTACAGTTTGGGTCAGATACTGCCCCAGAATTTCTTCAATGAAGCTTTTCAACAGAAGTCAACATTTTCCAAAAGAAGCCCACAGCATTTCATGCAGCAATAAAGAAACAGTTTTGCCAGAAGAGCTGCCTCTTGTTGAAACAGACAAAATCAGTTTCTCTGCAAGATTCTAACATAAGGCTTTGGTATATCACCCCACATATTCCTCCCCAGTCCCTGCCACGAGTATGTGGGTTCAGAGCGTCTTCTAGTTGCCTTAGAACAATTTCTGCTCAAAGCAGAACTGCTGCAAATGCTAGATCTTTTCAGCCACGGCCATCAAATCAGCTAGCCATTATCCAGCTTTTTCCACTTCTCTCCCTCCGTCATCTTTCTCTACCTTTGATATTGCTTTCTCTCCTAAATATTACAAGATAAATAAAGCAGTGAGGTAAACCAGGTGTGCAAGGTGTGCATTTTGTGGTGCTGAGCCCACATGGCTAACAGCATTAGATATTCAAACACACCAAATATAATTAACTATTCAAGAAATTTTCCCCCTCCAATTTGTTATACATGCCTGAGTGAATGTTAATGGGGTCACAGAGCTCTTTGAACTGCTGCTGACAGAACAATAAAGAGTTCCTGTGGTTTTCAAGAAACAGCACAGTATAATTTTGCTTGCTTTGCAAGGGCATTCCTTAATGATATCATTATACCCTCTAAACTCCTAGTCCACTCTCAGAAACTCACAACACTTCAAATGACAAGTTACATTCTCTTCTCCCTGGGAGAATTGAATCTCAATTATAATTTATAATGTGTTACTTACTCAGTGAATATTCTTTTCCTGTGCCTCTGAGAGGTGCCAGCTATGGTATTTTAATGAAGCACCCCCATTTTATAGCCTCTCTCTTCTAAAACTGGAACAACAGCTTTTAAAGGGCTAGATCTCTTACCCAGTTTGCTGGCTAAGGAAAGCAAATAAATTCCAATTGAACTGTCTTAAAAGACAATGAAAATAAATTAGATTTGTCTCTGTTCCAGAGATAACTTATGCCTGAACAGTATTGCCTGAGAAAGTATAAATAACCATACTAGAAAATTCCTGCCATCTGTGACAAAATTCATTCAAATGTTTGAAGTGTTTTACTTTGACTGCTTACACCATTTAAAGGTTGTTTGTTTTACAAAGATATTCTAGGCAAATTAGTTCAAGAATGTTTGTTAAACTAACAAAATAAATGAGTGTTGCTATTAGCTTGAGTAAATTTATTTGGTATCTAGCTCTAAGGATTGCCCAGCTTTGTGTATATCTAGGAAATAAAAGAAGAAAAGAAGCCCTTTGTAGTAGTGCATTCCTTTTCTTTGAAGCTAATGCAGAAAATACATCTGTAGGATACCAGGTTTAGGAAAAAAGCTAAACACACAAAAAAAAAATGCCCCCAAACACAGGAAATAATCTTGCATGCTTGCAGGAGACTTTGCAAATTAGTCCTCTTTGATGATTTTTTTTTAAAAACTGGTAATTTTTCATAGTACAAATTCTGTAATAACATCAGAATATGACTCTCAGAGATTTGCTTTTAACAACAGTCTGCTTTTCTGGGCATGACCGTTTTTAAAAATAAGTATCCATTTTCAACATATTTCCTTGCAGTTAGTCATCAGGCTGCAGTTAGCTGTCAGGCTGCAGTTTTCTCTCAGCATCAGTTACTGGCTCTCTGGACTGGTCACTAAGTATCCATGCCACTGGAATGATGAATCTGCAGCATGGTGAATCTCCAGGTATGTCACCAGCACTACTAACACCATGGTAATCACAGGCAAAAATCAATGTCTGCCTATTTTGTGTACTTGGGAGATTGTGCCCAAGCCTGGTGAGCAACTTCATGCCACCTCTCCCCAGACCTTGAGGGCTGTGTTCTCAAGGCAGACCTCTTTGAATCTGGGCTGGTTGGCACATTAAAAGAAGATGTGGAATAACTCTTGGCAGGAACATTTCACTAAAAATGAAACATCTGTTGACTTTTGTGCACACTACATCCTTTTTAGAAGCCTGCCACCAGTAGGGACAGCCTTGGAAGATGTGACACAGATGAAGACTCAACTTTTCTGATTTCTTTGCCATTCAACTGTTGTCACAGATGAAGCAGCTCTTGCATCCTTTAAACCTTACAAAAAACTGTTTGTACATGCTAAATGCAACAAACCACCAACTTTAAAATGATTTATCTTTTATCTATCTTTCTGCCTCTTCAGTCATGTCCTCACTTTTCTCCCTGCACCTCTCCAATCGCTTATACACAGTAGAGCTTTACTAGCTGGTGTATGGTTACAATGCCATTATGGGAGGTTTTATGAAAAAGAACAGCTAGTGACATATCTAATTTTTAATTTGTTTTTCTGTTTTGATTGGTGGTTTGTTTTGTTGTTCCTGTTTACAGAATTATGTAAATGAGGTCAGCAGCAACACATCAAACATGGATAAGCTTCCTGTCAAGAGGTAGTACTGGAAGGATATTTGCAGTAGTTTGCTTTGCTAAATACATCAGAAAACACTCTGTGTCACTTTTTCTTTTGTTGCCACATCCCCCATGTTCTTGGTGTTTTGCTCTTTCTCAGGTAATATCCGTCTGAACTTAAGGCACTGTCTCTTCAGATATTTTCTGTCTACAATAAGCAGCAAAGCTCAGACAGCACTTACTACTTTTACTATCTTTAAAAACTCTGAAAGAGTTGTAACGTATGGAGTTGTAGAATAGGTGGTGATTCCTTTCATACTATACTTCTTTTCGGGACTTCTGCACTATCAGCACATGCTGAGATGCTATAGGAATGCAATAGAAATGGTGTTCCAAAAAGCCCATTCATTTTCACACTGCAGCAAAAGATAAAGTAAAAATGGGGATAAATTAAATAAAAATGGAGTCTGCCTTTAAAATACAACTACCTGAACACTTTTATGTCCTGCAAGTTGTGGGCAGAGGAGCAATAAAGAAATTTGGGCTTGCAAAAAATGTAGCAATTCCAAGTGGGGTGTGACCCCCACAGAAGTACAGTAGTTGATGGTGTGTTTAAAATTTACATCCAGCAGAAGCAAAGCTTTGAACCTAAATTCATGGCGAAACCCTTCCCTCTGTGCAATGTCATAACTGAAGTCTGAGATGTCATAAGCGAAGTCTGAGAGCTATTGCTCTGAAAAGCCAAAGGAGCACAGGGCTGATACTTCACCAGTCTTACTAGTGGCACCTGTTATGGGTCACTAGTGTAAGGATGAGGAGGTAGCAAATGAAGCTACTAGGAACTAGGTTCAGAACAAATGAAAGGAGGCAGGTCTTCCTGCAGTACATTGTAGACATGCAAGTCCTTGTCTCGAAGGATATGTGGAAGCCACATGACATCAAGAGACACTGGACTGGTTAGTGCAAGAGAAACCCTGTGAGGGTGACTAAGGATACAGGAATTACACCTGACTTTAAAAACCAATAATAACTGAAGGCTGACAGTATATTTTGTGAAGACACCCTTCCCTGTTCTTCCTCTTCCCTCTGCAGCTGAGTAGGGCAGCAGGTCTAGAGAGAATACACAGCCAGATGAATCTTTGGTCTGGCTTGCATGGCTGCCTTCAGCTCCAGAAGCAGCAAAATTTGCATCTGTTCTCAGTGATTCCTCCAGGTACTGACTGCTTGTAGTAACACTTGTAAAGCATTGATTTCCGAGAGTCCAAGGTGGACTAAGCAGAAGTGGTCCTAATTTTTTCTCTGGGATGCAACCACCATCAGGAGCAGCCCTTGGCACTGCAGGACTCGGTTCTCCACTTCTCAGTGCAACTCAACAGTGTCAGGACATGTAATACTGCTTTATACTGAAATACATGAAAATAGATTAGTATTGACTCCTACGAATATTAATAAAGCCCATCATCTAGAAATCACAGTTTTCTCAGTCAGTGACTCTGTTAGTGATGTTACTGGCACGGCAGTGTATCCCTTTTTCCTTCAAACATCTGTTTATTTCCAATTTCTAGGATGAGCGCGGCATTTAAAAGTATCATCTTCTGGGTTTACTAAGGAAGTAAGCAAGATCTGATTGTGTTCAATATGGGTAAAATGGAGAAAACAAACCACGACCATATCTCCCCTATCTCCCCCAAAAGAGAGAAAAACCACATCGCAGAACAAAATAAAAATGTCTGAGCCAATGCTGTGTAAACTAACAGGAAATCATTAGATATATACTGCCCACCCCCTCCAAGCTACATGTTTCATTTTGAAATGAATCTGTAGTTGGAGGCATCAGTAATTATTTCCATTTATTTTCCGCTTCAGTGATATGTAAAGCTGCAGTTTTGATATGGCTTGCCAAATGCCTCCGTTGATTTACATAAAAGGTTCACAGGAGGCAGAAATATTTGCCTGAAGGATAAAAATAAACATATTCAAGAAAACAAGATGCTAGCACACAAATGTAGTAAATTCTGAAATTTAGAGGAAAGCTGATTGCATTTCTCCCTGTGCTTATCTAAGCATGACAACAGCAGTTTGGTGGATTGAATTCATGGAGTGTTCAGTCATCCTCACTGGTGCATCACTTGCTCCTAAACGTCACTGTTGCCATCCTGGTGACTTCTTTTGCAGGGGACAACATGAAACCCTGGTGGGTTGCTGGTCCAACTAACGTGGGTGGGGGTAGGAGGTGCTGAGCTGAAGGTCTGTTTCTCCTTTAATAAGTCTGGAGTGGCACCGCTGATGGGAGGGTTGGAGAGGGAGAAACAGAAGAACCTTTTCCTCCACCCTCTCCAGCAAACCCCCACACACCCTGTCCTGGGGTCGCATGAAGCAGTGACTGCGATCATGAGGTCAAAGCTGAACTGTGGCACTATTGCACTATTACTCCAGTGTCCCATGGAGTGCCTGAAGCACAGGAAGAGCAAATTCCCCAGCTGTGCTCTGGCAGGAAACCACACAGTGTTTCCCAGAGCTTTCCAACTTCTTTGCAGGAGTTCTGCACAAACTGCAGGACTCAAAAGGGAGAGAGTTTCATTCAAAACCCTGCTGCTGCTGCACTCCACCTGGCTCTCTTTGGGGAGCTATGGAAACCTCACAGCAAGTCCTCTCCTCCAGGTGGGCATGAGACCATCAGTTAAGGCAGTAGCTCCATAGTACTGTTACAGCCTCCCTCTGAAAACGTTAATAAAAACCCATAATCCTGCTCTCTTTTATCTCCTTAGCTCTATAATTTTTAGGGTTTTTTTTTTAAATAGACCTCTAAGTACAAGCAAAAAATTTAAGACTTTGCATTTTCAGTCTGGGTTTTGAGTGTCTGAGGTGCATTCAGTTAATGTCTTCAAGTTTTGTCTGCTGCCATGAAGGTTGGAATAATTTTCTTCTCGTTTTAACAAAAGCCAAGCTTTAATGCAATGTCACAGGAACAGCAGATGAGCCTTTGAGGGAATCTGAAAACCTCAAGATCGATTGTCAGTGCTGCTCCTGTATCTCCATGGAACAGGAGATGTACGGATGCACTCACTCCCTTGCAAGGACATCATATAGCCTGGCTACAGCTGCTGGCCTTACAGAAGAGGCAGCTGCATTGGATGTGGTTTTGATGACAACGTGTTGGTTAGGTTGGAAGGTGGAGGAGAGATGGATGGAGAGGTACAGCCTCTCTCAGGCAAACAACACATAGCATCTGTTTTCTGAGCAGTGCCAATGCATCCCTCCTCACCAAGTCCACACCTAAGTGTTTTCCATGGAAATGCTGTTGCTGTTTATTTTAATCTAAAATGTTTCATTTACTGAAGACCATGTCTCCCTCCTTCTTTGAATGCAGTAAAAATAATTCTTTGTACAGATACCCTCATTGCTTACTTTTGCACAGTGACAATGTGGGATAGTTTTTTCACTGTAAGCAAAGGGTTAATATTTAAGAAATCATATTCTTCCTCTTCAAATCAGAGAAACAAGACTTACCTTAAGGATGAGGTGCTATGTTGCTCTTTGGTCCCACTAGCACTGCGGAATCAAGCCAGGAAGGAGATAGCAAGCTTGATTTTGCCACTTGCACACTCCCTGAACTCCCATGAAGTGGGGATAAGTGAGAAGGGAAGAGCCTGGTGTTATTGCTGATTCTGGCCTGGAACATCCTCTCCCACACATCTTGCCCCTTGCAAAATGAAAACAGTTTGATTTGGAGACCATAAATTCAGAAAATTGTTCCTTTGATATTAGAGAGCCCCTAATCTGTCTGTTGAAAGACCAGTTCAGACCAGAAAACAGGCCTCTACTTACTGATGTATGCTATCAGCCACTGCAGCATCTTATCTAGAAGTCTAGTAGGTTCCTCCATCATCTGATCTGTACTAGTGAATGCTTTAAGGCTTTCTGGAAGGTGTGTGCCATCCGTACCTGCATTTACTAGGCAGTTTGCAACAATCATTTGGGGGAAAATTTAGTGGCTCTTGCTAAGCTGTAGTCCAGATCAGATTTCTACCTTACTTCATTTTGTCCTTTAAAGCTCCAAATGGCTGAAAAACAAGGACCCCTACTTGACCAGTTCCACTCAGCAGCTTTTCAAACCCATGATGTACTTTTACTACTGGTTTTTGTTACCCTTTTTGACACTGGCTGCAGTGTGAGGTTGGGAGGCAAATTATCACCTATGCTTTACAAAGAATCACATGTGTTCCTGTACTATGTAAAGGTCCAAATGAGGCACCTAACACAGTTTTCCTATCCAGGTTGTCCCTGTGCCTCCTCACCCAGCTATTTTGTCATAAAAAATGGATTAATAAAGAATATTGATCCATAGCTGTACCTTCACAGTACCTTGTAGGAATTGGTGCATTATAAATGGAGGAAGATGAAGTGTTCTTTTCAGAGGTGAAAAGAGGACTAATAAAGTGATTAATGAAATAAGCTCCTGCATTTTCATTGCAATGAGAAATCTCAATGGGAAAAAAGCAGTTCAGTGAAAATGAAGGAAGTAACACCTCACCATCCTTGAGAAAGGAAGAACCATTGAGGTAACAACCCTGGTGCAAATGGAAAGGGGGAAAAATTGACTCAGGTGGAAAGTGACTGTGTTTTGTCAAGGATTGGTGGTGAGTCTGTTTTGTACTCTGCCTTGTATTCAACCCATGATGGTTTTAAAGACATCTGCAAAATAAGATACATTTTTGCTGATGCAGCAGTCTGTCAGCAGGCAGCTGGGCTTCAGGGCACTCAGTCAATGGTACTGCAATTACTTACAAAGAAGATCAAGTAACCTTTAATTCTTTGGATCTTGGTCCCCTTTCACATCCCCCGCCTTCCTTTCAAATACAGGGATAAAGAGAGAGATATAAAGGTAAAAAATACTCTCTTTGGGGTTAATCTCTTTGCCAAAAAGATGTAAGAAAAAAAAAACACAAAAAGAGGGAAAAAAATTTACATGCACATTTTCTCCAGTTATATTTTTCAAATCCTACAAAGAGGGAAGTTCCAGATCGAATTGTAGAATACAAAGAAGAAAATAAAGGGTCTAAATGCATCTGTTTTTTCTGAAATACTTCTTTTTTTTAATTTGGTCTTTACACCCCGTTAAAGTACATTTCTGGGAACTGCAGGTATATCTAGGTTTTAGAAATCCCTGTGACATGCAGGAGCTATGTCTCTCTGTCTGGTGAGGGGAGGGAGGCAGAAGATGCTTTGGTGGGGGAAGATGGGCTCAGCCAGACTTGGCAGCTCATTGCAGCAGGTGCAGCTATTGATAGATGGTTCAAACAAAGGTGACAGGTCAAGAGATACAGAGCTGAGCAGTCATCACTGCCAGAAGATCCAAGTTTGTGGGTCTTGACCACAGAGCAGGGGTGGTAGAGGACAGCCTGGGACAGAAGAGCAAGGAAGTTGGAGAATTTGGGAAAAAGGAGGTTTGGGGCAAGAGGTTGGAAGAGGTGTGGAGATTCAGAGTTGGTTGATGCTCTGGGTGGCTTTTTCAGACAAAGAGGTCTGCTGTGTACTGTGAAGCTTTGTGAAGCTCTTATCTGAGCCAGATATGCAGAATTAGAAATAACTATGAAAGAGATTTTTGGAGTGATAAGAACTGCGGGCTGTGGTGCAGTTTGAGATGGGTCAAGAGATTTCCCCAGAGTTGTTAGACCAAAAAGGACAGAGAAAGCTTAAGAGGTTTATGGGGATAGCTATGGGGTGCTTAGTCATTCTTGCAATGATCCTGGATGGGGAGCACACACAGAGGTTTACCACCCTATATCCTTCAGCAAAGAAACCTGCCTTTTTCCATACCACCACGGCTACAAGGTTCTGTCAGGTGGCCTGCAAAGTGCAAATAGCATTTATTCAGTGTCAGTAATTCCTAATACTTCACAAGGTCTATATCTATGCCTAAATATAGAAAGTACAATTTTTTTAAATGGGTGAGTTAGCCTCCCTTTCTCTCTCTCTCAAGTAGCATGTGAAGCCAAAAGGATCTTATCACTGTAGCCAAAGGAAAAATATCAGCAGTATTCTAAGTAGGTAGCATCCGTATGAAAAGTCAGGTTTTTAATTCTCACTCCCCAGAGCTTGTTCTAGCAAGAATGCTTTGCACTGGCTGGTCTCAGTTATTTCTGGGAGTATCTTTCTAATACCAAAAGCTCTCAGGACTATATTTTACTGATTTTTGTTATTTTTTTTTAGTATAGTTTGTGTATATTTGTATGTGACAGTTCTTTTAAAAAAAAATGTCAGGGCTATGATTTTGAGTTAGCTAATTGGAGTTGAAAGCAGTGTCAGCATCAGAGCAAGTTCTGAGGATAACTGTGTGCGTGACTCTCCACTGCAGCACCCTGCTTTCTGCCAGTCAGCCTCTTGCAATTAAAAAGCCCACAACTTTGTAAGCCACTTAACATGTTGCAGTCATTAAGGAACTGGAATTTCTTTATATTTTCCCTTTTGCTTACTGAGACTGAAGGGATTCCCCCTTTGAAATCTCAAACCCCACAAAGATTGGCCATATATATTTCTCTGTTCCTAAATTATTATTTTTCCTCACCTCCTGATCTGGAGCCTTCTCCAGGTGGTGGTAGAAAGAGGTCAAAAATTTAATCTGACATATGTTTATTGTAGCTGCAGCTATAAAAAATAAAAACAGTATACTTGTTCATAGTTTAAGCAATAGCTTTAGTTCTTTCTCTGCCTTTGGAGTTTATGAATTGAATTGTCAATACTCTGGTGATAGGTACTTAAAGTTCATCAGAAGATTTGAAGCTGTGAGTGGCTATTTTTGTCTAGAACTATATAATACTCATTATGTTACAAACAAGTATGGCATTTATTTTACTCCTCATATCCTCCGATTCAAAGCTGCCTTCTCCCCTCCAGCAGTACTTGCTGCAGGAGTTTTGCACAGGGAGCTAAAAAATGACGTTACAACTGCCCCACCTACCCCAGAGTGCAGAAAAGATGCTCACCGCATAGGCGTGTGAAGCTTTACAACACTGGGGAGCAATTGTGTTTTCCACCTCATGGATTAAGAGCGTGAGGGGTACAAAACAAAATACCTTTTGCAGTCATGGATGGTCCTGCAGCAAATCTAGTATTAATCACTTATGCATCTCTAAACCTTCTCACGTGACTCATGACATGACAGTGTAACACCAGCCACCTTCCTGACAGTAGTAATTGAGCTACAAGCACGGGTATATTTAGATATTTTCAGAAATATAGGCATGTGTACATATGTGTGCATATAAGTAAGGTGATAGTGGCTTGATGGAGGTCTTTTCCAGCATTGATGTCCTGCTGGAGCTCCGGTGAGCTCTTCATAGAACTCAATGTTACTGGGATTGCTGCCTGACTACCAGAAGGTGTGGATCAGTCCCGCCCTGTTCATACTCATCCAGAGGCCAAGGCTCCATGGCACATCCTCACAAACACAGGGATGCTTTTTTGTCACAGTAATATGGATGTTATGGGAAAAAAAACCTCACTGAGAGCTTTCCTAGTCAGGCAAGGTTTTATCCATAGCCCTGATGAGTTCTGTTTGTCATCAACTGTAGAAAGTTGGGGTTTTTTTTCACTGCTGAATAAGGTTCTAATTTTGGGTCAAAACCCGCAGACCATTTCTATGTATGTATGTTTTGTTTGGTACAGGTCTCATTTTAATAAGAACTGCAAGATTTTGCATTCTGAAGCAGCAGCACAGTGGAAATTTTACAATAGACTTCACATTAAACTTGCTCATATCTGTCTCAAATAAGTTTTTTTGCCTAGCTACCATTATTTTTATTGAATCACAGCTTTGCAATTTTACCTGTATCCAAACTATGAATAATATGCACACATCTTTCTTCAAGTCATTTCCCACCTGCTTAAATTTCAAAAGTTACATATATTTCATAGGACTTGCTATTTTAAGCAGTCCTTTTTTCTTTCTTTGAATACAGATAAGATGCCCTATAGGGAAGGAGGTAAGATGTTTTATTTCATGAATGATATTTTGCAATAGGTGTAGAAATACGAAATAAAAACTTCCTATTTTTTAGTTCAGGAAATTAAGGGTCATTTTCTCCTGGGGCATTTTCTCTTCCTTCCTCTAGCTTAAAGATTTTGTATCCATTTGAATTTTGCCAGCAGCAAGATCTGACTAGTAAATGTACTGCTTACATGAATTCCCAGAACTGACAACAAGTGCAAATCTTTTGCTCACTTCAGAACCAAGAATTTCAGCCTAGTGAGTAATTTCAAGCTATTTGCTCTTCTCAGAGTTTGTAATCTCAGGGAATTGGTTATGAAAGTGGGAATCCAGAAGATTTCTGCTACTATGTTTTTGAACTGCAGATACTCATTTGTAATTCCACTGGGTGATGCATTTAGTGAAGGAAAAAGGAGTATTTCACATCACTGAAGTTCACGCATTTTTCCTCTAGTTGCCTAATACCTGACTTTCTTTCTGGCTGTGAATGACAGTTACTTCCAATTGACCAAATACTTCTGAAATAATATTATTGCTATTTTTAGCTGCATTTACAGCTAGTCAGAAAGGTGCAGAGAAATTTCCAAAAATAATACCACAGTATAACTTTTTAACGAATTAGGAATGCATAGCTCTAATTAAAGAAATGCCCCAACACAACAATGATGTGTTGCTTCTCATCTCTTTATCTGTTGATGTTTTGACCAGGCAAAAGGTAGGACAGCAAGGGTGGAAATGTGCACAAGAGGCCAAAGTGAAGGGTGAGTTGTACTGATGTAAATAGTTGTTTCAGACATGATAGGATTTTTCCTTTTTCTCTATCCTGTTAAGTCATCCCACGAGAACATTACCTGTGTGAGTTTATGTGAAGGACAAAGTGTCTTATTGAATGGTTGTCGTCCAGGGGAGGCAGACAATGTGTTGCTTATGTTCAGCTCCACAAAGTTTTGGCAGCTCTCTGTACCTAGGACAGGGTATGAAGTCCAGGGAGGAATGGCAGCACCTTGCTGGGACCAGAGGTGCTATCAGTTCTGGGGTGGGCAACAGAAGAACTCCTACAAAGAGATCCTCAGGGAAGGATCATGGGGACTTCTTGAGAGGCACCTGTCATCCTCACTGCTTCTGTGAGCCATTTTTTTCTCTTCATTGGTGTGCTTGCTGGAATATCTACCACTCCTCAGAGATATGGAAGACATAGTTAAAAAATGTAACTCCTGAGAACACAGATGTTCTGCTTTCATCATCCAGTCACTGGTATTTCTACCAAATGCTCTGTCGTTTCCTGGGCACATCTCAAGAGGGCTCAGTTCTCCTCATGTAGCCATGTTTGTGTTCAGTGCTCCTCTTCAATTGGACAAAATCCCTAATTTTTGCCTGAGGCTCATTAACCTGGGTTAATAAACTCTCGTTATCCAAGGTTTCCTCAATCGACTGCTGAATTGATGATGAGGCTTCCAATACATGGCTACATCAGAGTGAGAGATTTAGCATCATGTAATTAAAATCCCCATTATTCTAGCATGAAGGTGACTGAACTGACACAGAGCAAACTATGCCTACTAATTCAGAAAATAATGATGCAGAGTGAAAGTGCCCAGCAATTCTCTCATGCAGAGAGGTCTTCCTGTGCCTGCGCAGGACACAGCTAAAGGAGCTTCGGATGCTGGGGTGGACAAACAAGTAATTTAGAATTGGTGGACAAACAAGTAATTTAGAATTGGAGAGGGAATCAGAGGGGGTGCACAGTATAGCTTATCTATAATACAAGGGAAGGGGCAGAAGATGTCTAAGATCATCAGCTGAAGAACTAGAAGGGAGCTAAATGAAAGAGATGTGAAGGGAATAATACTGCTTCAGATGTGGTATGGCACATCCACACTGCATCAAGTGGATTTACTAATTTAGATCATGTGTAGTTAAGGAATGTACTCAGTGGTGAGGTGTAGGTATGACTTTGGTACCCCATAGTTGTCTTGTTGTCTCATTTCCTTCCCTTTTACAAGTCAGACTATTTTTCTAAATATCAAGTATATGATACTGTCCCAGGGCATGTGTCACCCTTTTCCTAGTGAGGTTTGAGGAAAAACTTCCTTGTTGAACAGCTGAGTTATAAAGTATCCATGCCCAAATGTTTCATTTAACCAGTACCTCTGTTAGATTTTTCTGAGTTTTTAGATCTTTGTGTCTTAAATAACATACAGACTGGAAAATTATTATGAATGTAGTAAATCTCCTAGGCAAAATAGCTTTTAAAGCAAAACAGCCATGACAAGAAGGCCATGAAATGAAGATGTTTAGATATGTGTTCTATACACTGGAAATTGAACTCAACAGAGGATGATACAATTTTCAAGTGATAATAACGAGTTCCATTATTTCAAAGTCTTATGGTAACTTGTTGCAAAAGCAAAATTTATCCCTGCTTATGTCTGCACATGTCTGAGCAGGTGATTCTAGTATCAACAGAGAGTGATGGATTCTTAAGAGAAGGTTTGAATTTATGTCCGATCAATGTTATTTGCCAATGGGATTATGAGATTGTTCAAGTGAATTCAACCGAACAACTCTAAAATAACAATTTAGAAATTTAGATCAATTTAAGAATGTCAGTTCATTTCATGGTTAGCTTATCCAGGAAAGACAACAAAACTTTGCTGCTTTTACACACAGGACTACCACATATTAAATCAAAAGTGGGACCATCCAACCAGGAATGACTCCAACCTCAGAACGATCCATGCTACAGCCCTGTCAGAGATATGAGGGAAACAGGGATAAAATCTTCTGACAATTTCTTCTGTGATAATTCCCTGGGTCCTGATGTCTCCCCTTGTATGAGTCAGTGTGTCCCTATCACATGAGAAAAATGAAGCCACTTTTATTACATTTTTTAATGGAAAGGGGATGTGGCATTTGTTCACGTAAAGTCCGTGATTCCAGACATAGAATAAATACAAGGATGGGTCTTACAGTCTTTTGGTACCTCTATAGAGGTTATATAACACATCATGATCAAGTAGTTGCCAGATTCTTCAGGTGGTAGTCTTGGAGTTGTTCTAATTTATGTGGAATCCCAGCAGTTTTGTAAATTCTTTGCAAAATTCCTGGAAGGATATGGGTGACAGCAGAACATCTGGCTTAGAAGTTAATGAGAAGCTCCCTCATCTTTCTGTCTAAATGTATGTCAATTTGGTTGATCCAAAATTGTTTAATATTAGGCTACATTTAAAAAAATATTTCTGTCTCTTGCAAAGGTTTTGTCATTAGGAAATATGGTAGACTCTTGTTTGAGAGCAAAGAAATAGTAATCAGATAGAAATAATAATTCTATCTTTCCATCCTTCAGATATGCATCTTTTAAAAAACTATTTATCTTGCCACTCTCAGAAGGAAGTAAAACACATTTTTCTTCCAATAATTGATCCACGTGATGGTAGATCTCATGGTTAGAAGCTGATTTCTTAAAAAAAATGCAATATTTGAGTGTTGAGACTTCCCCAACCTTACAGACTTCCCAGATTTCATTGTGGTGTCTCTCTACCTGGATCTATGTCATAAAAGAAGAATTATATTTCTTATTTAGGTAGGAGGATCTGTCCTGGTAGGATTCCTGGCCAAACAAATACCATTTATAGTAGTGATTTACAAATGGGCTTGAAGGACTTCAGCCTTGTCATATGAGAGGGTGGGAAATAATTTGAAAAGAATGTTTGTTTCAAACCTCTGCCAAAAGATTTGGGTTAGTCACTGATACCTGACCCTGGCTGTGCCCTGTCAGTCATACCCAGGCTGCATTTTCACTTGTTTCCAGATTGGTTTTCAAATGAGAGAAGTGTTTTCTATTCAATTTCCATTCATGCTCACCTTATATGGGGCAACTCTTCTTTAATGCTGTTGTGGTTTCACCCTGGCTGTGGGCCGAGATCCACGCAGCTGCCTGCTTCTTAAAGTAAAAGAGCAGGGGAAGAGGGAAAAAGGGGGAAACAAGTGAAGGGAAAAGGAAGGGGCAAATAACTCCAAAATCAAGAAACTAAGAGGCCCGTGGGTTGGGATAAGGATAGTTTACTAAGATAACAGAAAGATAAAATATAACAAGGCTAACAGGACTTTAGAGCAAAAGAATATGAAACTCTTGATACCCAATGCAGTTTCTCCCCGAACCACACAACTCAGGCCGTACCACCCAGAGCTGTCCCGGAACCCGACCGTCCCCCCAAGAAGCACGCGTCCCGCCATCGCCCCTCTTCTTCTTCCCAACAGCCCCCCGTTATCCTGGGCAGGATGTAATTGGCATGGAATACTCTCTTTGGCCCATCTGGGTCACCTGTCCTGGCTTCGCCCCTCCTTTCTCATGAATAGAGAAATACGAAGAAGCTGAGAAAAGTCCTTGACTGTCTGACTGCAACTAAGAACATCAGGGTGTTATCAACACTGCTTTCATTTTAACTCCCAAACACAGCATTCCATCAGCTGCTACAAATGAAGTTAACTCTATCCTGACTGAAACCAGGACAAATGCTTTGTTTTACAACACTGAAAACAAAAGGATGACTGGGATTTCTTTCCAATTTCAGAGTTGTTCAGTTAGACAGGTCTGCTTAGCATCCAGAATTCACAGCCTTCACCTCCTCCATGTTAAATGGCAGGAACAGCACTTATGTTTAGATATGCATAGGAGTCATATGCCTGAACTGTGCTAAAGGTTTCTGGTTTCTGCCCAGACTGTGAATATATGTATCAGCAATGCAGGTGTGAATAATAACCTCATTTTTCATATCGTTACTAAAATCAGGAGTTGAGGGAGCTTATCACAGAATACCAGATTAGACAGATCACAGTTCCAATCTAAATCCTATTGTGGAGAAGGTGATCTGGAAATTGAATTATAATTTTATGCATTACATAACACTTTTTTCAGGTAAAATATCTGCTCGTTATTTTAATTATTAACATCTTATTCTATCCTATGTCTAATTAGACATATACTATGCCACTAAAGGTGACATTAAGATGCCAGCAACTTTTTAATATGGGAGACATCTACACAATGCAGCAAAGTCACACAACTGAGAGGATGGTGCACAGTCTCTATTGGTATACCTGCTGTACCCCCATTACTTTAATGGGCAATAGAACACAAATCACCAAACACTTCTCTGGCCAAAACCACATGTAGATCATGAGATCACTTTGCGCAGACTATTTTGATAGGCTTTTGTCATAAAGGACTCCTTAAAGTAATCAATAAATCTAGAAGATTATCTTGAATTCTGACACTGATTTCTGAAACACTAAAGATGTCTCACCTGAGCTGCACACTGAGGAGTGTTACTGGGTATTCATGAGTCCATAGGCTGAAGATGTTAATGACATTGAGTAAGTTGTTTATTCAATGTGACCATGAACAACACTGAATGCCCCATTACACACCTAATGACTAGAGATGAACAAATTGATTTTCTAAGTCATTGTCCCACTTTTAAAGCTGGAAAAGCAATTTATGTGGGTCAAACAAAACCAGAAAGCATCCGTGTCATTCTTTAAGTAGCAAAAAGGCTTTTGGAATGTTTCTTTCTCCCTTTTTATATCACATTGAAACTATGCATCAAAAATAAGTCAGAGTTCAAAATAAAAGTTGGAAATAACCGTTTTATTTTTCCATCGTTCTTCTTTGACAAGATGCTTTATCAGGTAAATACATGTAATTTAAGTTAATCTTTTGTTTTCTTCAGTGAATAAATTGCTTTCTTAACAAATTTTGGCCTTATGGGTCTTTTCTCTGCAGTTGAGGCAGACTGTGTCACCTCCACTTGCTAGTGCTAGCCTGAAAATTGGGTGGCCACTCCGGTGACAAGCACCTGAGCTAAGAAGGCCCCTTGAGGTGCAAGTGTATACATTCCTTTGGACATGGCATCATGTCAGTCTAGCTGTGCAGTTTTCTTAAACAACTTGTGACTCAAACGGCAATTTTCAGTGTTGCCAGAAAATGTTCTTTAACAGAAAGACTTTTATTTTTGTGTGTGTGGCCCAAATGTTACTACTGAAACAAATGGATACATAATTGTATAAATATAATTGTACAATATACTTGATTGCAGCATCAAAAACTAGACAGCACTGGATGGAAGGATGGACATCCTTCATTGAGGGATGTAGGGTTTCAATTTGGTCATGTTGTCAGCAAGATCATTTCTTGTTTACTTAACTAAACAGTTAAATGGTCATGTAAGAATGGTTAAGTGTTTATAAAGGGCTTCCTGTGGTTTCCCAGTTTGGAGCTTGTTTACTTTACAGAACAGATGGTGCTTCCAGGGCCAGGGGAGGGAAGAATTTGAGTGCTTCCTACAGAGAGAGAGAAACCCCAGGGCAAGGGGGTGGCCTGTGGTGAGGATATTCACATCTTGATTCTAAGGGAAGGCTGTGCATAGGTGCATATTCCCCAACAGAGCAGAGATGATACCTCTTTGCTGCTCTTAAACATTTTTGTTTGCCAGGGGCTTTTGCAAGCATTGCTACTCTCTAGCATTCTGGATAGCTGCAGTGAATTGCTCCCATAAAATGATGAATTAGATTTTATGGATTTTTTTGGTTGTTGGGTTTTTCCCTAAAACTAAAGGGCTTTATGGATAGAGGCATTCTGTTTTACAAGGACAGGTTGTGGGGTTTTTTTAATGACTGCCTCTTTCTATCTTCACCTGTTTTGGTACCACACAGAAAATATTGTGAGTAGCTATAAACACACAGTGTGTGTTACAGTCTGACACTGTGGAGGTTGTAGAAAATGAACTTTTTTGCATTCCCATGAGTACAGAGAGCTACAAAAATAAAGAAGACTGGAATAAAGGATGTGTTATACCTTCTAGGAGATACTGTAGTCATTGTGACCTCTTCAGATTCAGCATTTCACCCCTAGCAGCCAGACAGTTAAGTGTAACAAATTGTAAGGGATTCTTGAATATGTCCTATTTTGGTGAATTGAGATAACTTTAATACCCTTTTTATCCCTTTTACTGTACATTGAGTCCTACTAAATACTTGGCAATATCAGGAGATCCAGAGTTCTGCTGCAGAATGTCACAGTGCTGAGCTTTCAGATGGCAAATGCTTCTGGATGAAACGAAGTGCTTGTTGTTTTCGCTTTCCTCGAAAATTCTTCTCTTACAATCAATCACCACCTTTTATTCAACCCTTTTTCACCTCAGAGAGCCCACATGCCTCAGGCTGGGAGGTGAAGCTAAAAAGGAAATGTCAACCTAATGAAAAACAAGCTGTTTGGGGAAATCCCAAGCTTGTACTTGTAAGTGTTCGACACCAGAGTGCTGAACAGCTCAGGTTCTTAGGTAATCCAAGGAGATATGCTGCCACATTGGTCCCAAAGTCATCGTCACACTGCGAAATATGCTCAGCTCTTCTCAGCTCCAAGGATGACTTACACAGTTATCTATTATATGAAGCAACATAATCAATATGTTCATAAAGATTCTGCTTTTTTTAAACAAGTTTTTAAGCTGTGTGTTTAAAGCACTGTACGGGAGAGCAGAGCACAGGATTCTGAGGAGTAGTGCCTGGTCTGAGACACGGAGGGGGAGCAGCTGGAAGGACATTTGGATCCTGATTCATGCTCTCAGCATACTAATAGCCTCAACCCCACCAACAGAAATGCTTTTTGTTATTCTTTCCAGTGGAAAATTATTTTATAAACTCCAGAGAGTCCCCAAAGAGACTTTCAGTGAAGCAAGCAATGGGCTATTGACTGTGGCAATACTAAAATATGTGGAAAAGGAAAAACCAGAGAAGCTGCAGTCATGACGGTATCCCCTTCTCATAACACACACAGACTTCCAGCCCAGCATTGCATGTGACAGGGTCCCTCCTGTTTTAGTAAGGAATGTTTTGATAGGTAAAAGCAAACCTTGCAGTCTATTCTCAGGCAGGCAAGCTGGACACCTAAGATATCAATAGTCTTCAGCATTCCACTCAGCTTGGTTCATTCTTTTTTTTAATCTATAGAATCATTGCTGAGTTGACATTATAGAAAAGATGTCTTTGGAGGCAGAAAAATATTTCAGGAAAAGAGAAAATACCAGAAGCTATTAACTGAACGCTGAGACTACTCTGGGAACACAACAAATTTTATCATTTTTGTACTTCTTCCTGGCTGTCCAACTTTGGTCACTGCCTAAGACAGGATATTGGGCTAGCTGGATCTGGCACAGTAAGGAACCTCCTATGCTTTTATGAAATTAAATTTAAAAAACAGAACTTGAGCATGGAAGTGTTGAGTTCCTGAATATTTGCCCTTTTGTTAATAATTCAAAAGAAAAGACAATCAGGCACGGGTGTCAGCAGCCAGTCATTAACATAAGCAAATAAAATCAAAGGATGGAAGCGAAGGAAGCAATATTCAGATCCAGCTATAGGATTTGGGGAATTTTCTGCTCTTGCATTTCCTGCTTTACCTGATAACAAAAATATCAGGTAACGTTCATGTGCCAAAGCCGAGGGCACCTAGGTTATTGATCAGATGTTGAGGCCCACCTTAATTTTTTGCTGGAACAGTACGTCCTTTGAGGAATATCTTTCTTCTTTAAAGAAAGTGACCTTAGAGAGGAAGATACCCTGAAAAATCTTCCGAAACATGGCCTCACATGAGACCTGTGAAAGCAATGGAGAAGGTTTGAGATTGCAAAGATTGCAAGGCAGAGTTTTCATTGTACAATGTTATTCAATAAAAAGTAAAGTGAAGGGTGAAACAATTCTCATGCAAATGTCCAAACTGTCAAGCTGCCACAAGACTCACCTGTCAGACACGTTTGATGACCTTTCATATTGTTTGATGAATTATTCCCTGTGGTGGTCTCACATTAAGGCAAAATGCCAAGTCTTCTTTGTGGGCCTCCTACCAATAAATGCAGTCCTTCAGGATAACACACAATGAGCATTCAGTATTACTTGCATTTAAATGTCAGATTATTTCATCATCCCAAACCCATGACAGTGAAGGCAGCTTTTGAAATACACTGCCATGTTATAGCAGTTGTTTTCTCAAGTTCCCATACCACAAAGTATGAAAAGGAACATCAGGTTCCTTAGGGGTGTGTGTGTGCATGAAGCTCTTGCAGACACAGCCACTGCAAGATATTTAAAATAGTATCTTCTGTCTCTCTACCTTCTTAGCTCCCCATTGCAAACCAATCTACTTGCTTGCTGCATGTCTTGAGTCCAGACATACAGCAAAAATGCATGGCCGGTTCCACCAAAAACATACCTGGGTTGTATTATGTATTGCAAAATAAGTGTATGCCATACAAGGTGATCCAGAGCTTGGTATGGAAAACCATATGGAAATTAGAATTAGATGAGGAAGTTCCCAATTCTCAGTGGAGTCAGTCACTGGAGGCCAGAGTCATTCAGAAGTTTGTCATTTTGACAAACCGCTCTGTAACCTGAAGAAGCCTTTGCAGCTGGGACTGTATTTTGGAGCTAGGACTGTGCTTTTAAGGACCCTCACAAGCCCAGGTACCACAAGGGGTGGTAACCAGCAGTTTCAGGGAGGTCATTAGAAGTGACGGGACAAGAACCTCTCTACCTTTTCAGAGTTGCACCCCTGTATTCATGTGTTGAGTTTCACTTCACAGTAAGTTTTCCTGTGCCTCAGCAGAGGGAAGGCCTCTATGTCTTTAGAATTACAGAGAATTGCTGCATCCAGGCAGGTGCTGTTCTCCTCAGCTTCCAACTGGCGCTGCTAGTTTCGTGTTTTGCTAGGATGAACAAATATTTCTGTGGTATGTGCTGTTTATTTAGAAGAATACTTTATAAAGCAGAAGGGAGCGATGAAGCTTTTGACCTGTGGCTCTAAAAACACATGGGAAGTCAATCAAAATGAAAGACAAAATGCACACTAAAATGTAGTGCCCAGGGTTTTGCTTCAACAAACTTAACTGAGTCAGGAGAGGAGTATGGATGATGGGAAAGGTGAAGGAATGAAAACAATGGAGGAAAATCCAAAAAGACACAAAAAAAGGCACTTCAGGAACTCTAGCATCAGGTCAGGGTTTGTGGTCTGAATCTGAAAATTGTGACAAACCTTGCAGCATAACAGATGAAAACATTTCCTATCTACTAGACAGGGACTTTCTTGGAGGAAAAGGAAAAGGAGTAATGAAATAGTAGTGTACCACTAACCTGCACTTCTGCCTCCAGCTCATCCACATCACACTGGCAGCTCAAAGAGAAGAGGCAGGAAGAGTCCAGGGGGAAGGTTGGAAAGAAATGATAAGACTATGCAACTTGCACGTCTATGCATCCATGAGAGTAAGAAAGGTCCAGCTACACAGGGTAAAGCTCTCCCTGTGAACTTAGCCCCCATGAGGCAGTAACTTGGGATGCATCCTGGAGAGTTGGACCTGCCACAGAAAGATGACTCTGCACCTGTGATGTGAGCACCAGAGGTGTTCATATGCCTGGCTTGACTGGCTGTCACTGGAATTAAACATGGCTGATACTCTTGTAGAATATCTGATTCCAGAATATTTTAATTGCAGTTGTGCTTTATTGTTACTGGTACTACTAGTTTTATGCTTTTGTAGGGTGCTTGATTATTTGTCTAGCATGTCTCTTTTTTAGAAGAACAGAGAGGTTAAACTGTACAAACAACATAAAAATGTTTTTTAAACAATGGAGAAACAGGATTAAAAAAAGAAACCATATTTACTAAAATAAGAGAAACCTTGTAGAGCTGTGATATGACTGAATGACTAAGCCATCTGTCCTTTCTTGAAGAGCTTTCTTTTATGAGCAGATGTTTTTCTATTATGACCAAGGGATCTGAAGCCAGAGAAGTTACCCAGTTGTGAGAATGTCATTGGGAAGAACACATTTGCTACCATTGTCTTCCTCTTTCTTGTCTTCTCTTTACTTGCTGCTTCCTACCAATCTGGACTCTGTAAGTGAGTCTCTGTAGGAGACCTGACCATATTACCTGCAAGGGAAAAGAGGCTGTTTTAAAGGAGATACAGAGAAAGTGCTGATTCACATTTCCACTCCAAGCTGTGGCACAGCAACAGTGGGGGTAATAAACTGATCATAGATAGATTGATGGAAGAAGGGAAGGGATCACTAATCTTTTACTACCAAGCAGCTATTTTAAGGCCCTCCTGCAAGTTATTTATTTTTCCCAGAACTCCCTTTCCTAAGCACACCATCACTGATTTTTAATGCAATTCAGAATCTCAAAAAACATCAGTTCCCAGTGCTCAATAAACTGTACTGTCACATGGACTCTTGGATCTCAGCTGTAGTATCCATGCTGCCAATTCTCCCACAGCCAGGTCCTTCAGTTCCTGCTGTTGCATGTCCTGGGGCTCAGCTGAGGAAACCTACTCCACCTACTCCACCTCTGTTTGTGTCCATCTGGTGCAGCAGTGTCGCTTGCATCTGGGATGAGTCCACTGCACATTGGCATGACTGCTTCCCACCTTTATCACTGCTAGCATAATTTCACCAACCATACTGGACTTGCTGTTGTGCTCTGTCTGTCTTGAGACACCTGTGAGGTCAAAGTGACTCTGACAGCTCTGACTCTGACAAGCACAGGCATCTTGTCCTCAGAGTTATGTGACCTCCAATGCCTCACTGAAGCCACAGTAATCTCACAGTGTTAAATACAGACCTGGTTGTGACCTACCCGTCTTGCATGTATCTTCTCCATGGCCCTCTCAAGCTGCTGATGCAGGCAGCTTGATTAGGTGCAAATTCCCTTACAGCTCTTCCATCTGAGGGTTCTGCTGGGGGAGGTATTCCCAGGGGGTTCTTTGGAATATATCTCTATGCTTTACATTAATTCGTTTAATTTATGGCAGAATTTATTGTGCTTTCTGAGTCTCTTGAAGTCTCCAGGCAGGATTTTTTACACTTTTCCCCCATATCTAACATAATTTCTGCATAACTTAGTGCTGTTTACACTGTCAAATGTGTTGTATTTCCAAGCAAAAAAAAAAAAATCTGGCTCTGAGTGCAACCCAATGGCATTCTTATTCCTAAAGAGATAATGACCATGCATAAATGGATGCCCCAGTTTCAGGAGGTCACCTCCCAGAGTGTTACTGCCCTTTCAGTTTCTCATTAGAGACATTGCCAGAAATGGCCATTTTAGGTCATTTGTATGCAAATTAAATGTTTCAAAAGTAGCTTGCTTTCCACATGAACTTTAAGTGCACTACCTTCACTTGTTCTTCTTAGTTATGTTATTTTCCTCCCTAGAGAATTAAGCGTCTCTATTGTAACCTGAATTATGGCAAGAGAAACCTTCCCAGGTAGATGAGCTGTGGACCATCTTCACACTTTGATCTCTATTCCATACTTTGCTGAGAGTTAGTGTGTTTCTTGAAAGTATCCTTAGCTTCCTCTTTAGCTGTTACTAACATTTGTCTGTTCATTGGATTCACTCTCTGAGATCCAGAAGTGGGCATCTTTTAAACTCAGTAACAAGCATCTTTTTTCCTTCTGGTATGATTATAAATCTTAACTTTTTAATATTTTTCAATATTTTTCTTTGTCCAAACATTTACTGACATGATTCTATTATGGAAAAAAGTTTACCTCTGTAAGACCAGAGTTTCATTGACTCCTACCATCAGTGACTTGTCTTTGCTGACATTGGTGTCCCTGGTGCACTTTAACATCAAGAAAAATCTGTATCCCACAGTTCTTCAAGTGAACAGTCCGTTCATCTCCTACTCAGCTGTTGTCCATTACTGCCACAAGTCTGCTTACTTCCTCTACCAGTCTCTGCTGATGCTTATAAATACCTACGTAGTGTGATGAGTGGTTTGTCCACTCTGAGTTTCTCAGTCCTGGGGTCTGTGGACTGCACTAGACTTTCCTGCCTCAAGTTCATTTACAGAAACATTGTGCATTTCTTTTTATGTCCACAGCATCAAAGCAATATCTGAACTCATCAAACTTCAAGCAAGTCCTTCATCACTTTAGAAATTTCAGCTGCTTTGCTGTAAGTTGATTCTGGGAAGTTCAGAAGATGCTTCCTTGAATGATTTTTCCCAGAATCTGACTGTGATCTTATCACAAACTGAATTTGATTCCCAGAATGGATAACATTTTCAAAAAACTTTCTGTAAATAGCAAACATAATTTTATTTTTATCACCTTCTTTGTAATGTCTGTTTAAAAAAACCATCTGACATGTTTCACTTTACCTTGAGAGTAGTACTCAAATTGCTATAATAATCTTTCATAATTAGCCCCCTCTTCCTAAAGTTAATGGGAAAATATTTTTAACAATCAAGGTGCTTCAGAACTTCTCTGTCAGAAATTAAGCTACCTTTCCAGTGCCACTTTTGGCTTATGGATACAGACTGAAGTGCTAGGCAAACAACTTCAATTATCTCCTGTGGGCTGAAAGAAATTTGGTGCTGGCAAGGCATTTAGCTCGCCTATTTTTCTGTTTAGGGTATTTCCTTGCTGTTTATTCTTGGGAAAATTAGTTGTTCAAGAATAACCTTGAGTGAAGAATTTGCTGTGTTCATTGATGGATTTCACATTGAGCAGGCTTTCATAACCCGAGACCCTTCACATCTCTGCAGAGCCTATTAACCGAGTAGTCTGTGCCAAATCATATAATACAGGGTGACTAAAATTTGTTTTAAACTCAAAACTGAAACAATATAGTACCTTAAGCAGAGAATTCAGGGAACAGGGAGGTGTGGATGGAGGGGGTAAGAAGGATAGAAGGAAGGTTGCTAAATTGGTCTTAAAATTTTTGGGAGGATGATACCAATAAGCAGTGAACAAATTTTCCCAGACAGACACAAAACAGAAGTGGGGAAGCAAGTTTTTAGTGTAACCTCTTCATTTTAAGTGTGTTATCAGGGGCCTTTATTTGAATTTTTTTTTTTTGCAAAGATGAGCTGTACATGAACACTACTGCATATATATGATAAACAGGAGTCATTGCCAAAAGGAAAGGAAGAAACCCCCAAGAATCCCAGGTAAGGCATCTGCAGTGCATTCAGCAGTATGATTAACTTCTCACTAACACTTGCAGACAAAGGTTGGCTTTGTTTGCAATCTCCAGTGTTTTCCAAATTGGTGGTTTTCCAGCAGAAATTGCTTATTTCCTACCAGAAATAACCTAACACTAGTGGGAAGCTGTCCAGTGAACAGCATAAATTAATAGTCTTTCCTAAACTCTGATACCTTTCTGTGCCAGTTATAGGTTTCAGTAATAGGGAGGTTTTAATTAAATTGATGGATGTAAGTGGGATTAATATGCATTGCGGCATGTGTGAACTGCTGTAGCAGTTAATAGGGAATGCAGCCTTTCTGATGGCTTCTGTTCTCCCAGCACGTTCCTGATAACAAGGAAAACCTTAATTCTTGGAACAACAGTTCAATGAAGGGAGTTAGTGAAATAGATTTTCTTCTGGTCTGAATATATTATTTTCTTTTGTTTACTGCTGCTATTTATGCTCATGATACGGGTTTTGTTGCAGAATATCGTAAATAAGCCTCACCTTCCTGCCCATAAGTATATGATAAATTCTATGGCATATTTTAAACATGATTAAAGCTTCAGCTTTAAATGGAAACTGCAGCCTGAAACCCTGAGTAACAAGAGATCAGTCAGCGATAAGTGTGGAACATGACTAAGTAAATTACAGGCCAGGAACAGTCTGACAACTTCAGGTGCCCACATACCCACACACATAAAATACCAGATATTCATGGGATAATTAAGATTAGAAAGGATCTCCAAAAGTCATCTTGATCCCATTTATGGCTTAAAGCAGGGCAACCTTTGAAGTTAGATCCAGCTTTGAGTTTAGATAAGGTTGTTCAGGGTCTTTTTCAGCTAAAATATGAACATCTCCATGGATGGGCTATCTACAGCTTCTCCAGGAAGTGCATTCCTGTATTTGACTGCCCACAATCAAACTTTTTTCATAATAAGTGGTTTGGCTTTCCACCACTACTCTCAATTACCTTGTCTTTTCACCCTGACCAAAGTTTGGCTGTGATCTCCTGGGTTCCCGTTAATTAGTAGCAGGGAGAGTGAGATTCCTCCTTAACCTCCTCTTCAGTGAGCTGAACAGACCCTGTTCTCTGAGCCCCTCCTCATATGCCATGTGCTCCAGGCCCTGGCTCTCTCAGCAGCCCTCAATGGACTCAGACCAGTATGTCAGCATCTCCTGCAGTGAGGAGCCCAGAAATGGACATATCACTCCAAACATGGTCTCACAGATGCTGAATGGAAGGAAAGGATCAACTCCCTCACTTGCTGGTTATACACTTGCTAATTCAATCCAGGAAATGGTTGACCACGTTTGCCACATGAAGACATTGCTGACTCGCATTCAACTTGCCCACCCGGATGCCCAGGTTCTCTTCTGAGAAGCTGCTTTCTAGTTGCTCAGTACCTGAGCTGTCCTGCTGCATGGGGTTATTCTAAGATAAAACACCTTGCATTTTGTTGACCTGGTTGCCAGCAAGTCACCTCTCCCACCTGTCAGTGTTGTTCTGAATAGGGACTCTCTGCCTTAACCTCCAGCATTTCAGCTGTGCTACACTTCCTGTTACTATCAGCAAAGCTGCTGAGGGTTAGCTACTCTCTACCATCACCCAGGTCATTTATAAAGATACTAAGTTGGCTCCAGTATCATCCTGAGAGAAATAAATATTAGTAAATGGCTACAAGGTAGACTTTTTACCTCTGATCCTGAACACTCATATCTCAGCAATCTGATCAGTTTTTCAACTACATTGTATTTCACCTTTCTCCAATTTGCTAGAGGAAAGTACGGGCCACCATTCCTAAAGCCTTGCTAAATTCAAGGAAAATGATTTGCAAATGCTGTGATACCTGAGCAGGGAGTATTCATAAAATGCTTGGAGTTTAATAAAGATATGCTGCTACATGCCTTCAGGTAGAAAGAGTTCTTCATGGGAATCCTTCAAAGGAGAAGGTACAGAGTGACTGCCCTGTATCTACCTAGAAAATTTAATGACCTCCAGGGATACGACACAGCATACTCCCAGCTTCTGGGTGGAAAAAGCCTAATTCATTTAAGACTTTATGTAGCAGTGTTTAATTCAACATCAGAAGCAAAAGGAAGAGGAGAATTTGTGTGTCTCTTTAATATGAGGTAGGTGAGAAATGGGGTCACACCTTCCTGCTAGTTGTAGTTTTAGCAAATTCAGAGAAGTCTTGATTTTTTTTTCTGCTCTTGGCTTTAGAAAAAAAAAATAGTTAGAACAAATTTTTGTGAGTAGAACCGGAGAACAGAGGAATCATTAACTTGCAGAGTGATGCTGTGCTGCCTCAGATGCAATTAAGAATAACCTTTTGGGGTAGGCAGTGCAAGCTCTATTAGGGCAGTAAATTCGACTCGTAACCCTCGGACTCCTCTTGTTCAGGGACTGTCGTGAGAGCAGCTGATCATAGAGAAGAGGTCACAGGACTGAAAAAGTGTCCTGGAATTATTGCTGCAGTCTGCTATCAATGCTTCCTTGATGATAATGAAGTGGCTGGGAAGCTGCACTGATTAGTGCCCTGCTTTCCTTGCACCTGCACAGACAGCAGATGCCATTTTCCTACCGCTATCTTTTAAAGTTGTTTTGAAGTCAGAGTTAAGGTTGCAGTAAGCAAGGTAGCAAGGAATAACAAGTGTGAACTGAAGGACAGCTGTGTCGTGGAACTCTGCTGTTGCAGAGACCAGAAGCATGTATTTTGTGTAGCAAAAAGAACAATGTGTATGCGACAAACTGATAAAAGCTCTGATTTGGAGCGATTATGTGACAAGTAGCACTGCCTGTCGCATTGCTTTAGGTTGTGAACACAGCACAAAAAACATTAACAAGCCAAAGCCATGACCTGAGAAGAGAAGAAATCCCAGTATCAAAGTAAAGCTTCATTATGCCCTGGCTCCACCGGTACCTCCAAGAGCAACTCCTGTGGGGAGAGAGCTCTGCCTTCCACCCACAGGTCAGGGCTGCAGCTGCTCTGCTGTGAGAATCTAGCTGATGGACTCTAAGGATTTTGACTGACCATAGCTTTTCTGAGGGTATCACTATTACTAGTCCACCTTATGAAACATCTCAACCTCCAAACCTCCTTGAACAAGATCTGGGATATACACACACAAGGCTGCAAATTCTCCCTGTAGCAATAAAACCCCGTACACTAGGAAAACTTCCTGTGAAAGGTTGGGTCTGTGCCCCAAAGGCTTTGAGCCTTAAATGTCCACTATCCAGTAGTCATAGAAATACTTTTGAAGTGTGGAAAACAATATTTTGACCTCCTGATGCTGGAGGGACATGCTGGAGGGAAGGGATACTATCCAGAGATACCTTGACAAACTTGAAAGGTGAGCGCATGTGAACCTCATGAAGTTCCACATGGCCAAATGCAAGGTCCTGCACATGGGTTGGCTGGTGCAATCCCAAGCACAACTGAGTGGAGAATGGAATGAGAGCTGCCCTCAGGAGGTCTTGGGGGTGTTGATTGCTGTAAAGCTCAACATGACATGGCAGAGTAAGCTTGCAGCTCAGAAAGCCAAATGGATCCACAAAAAGAAGCGTGGTCAAGGCAGGTGATTCCACTCCTCTACTCTGCTCTTGTGAGACCCCACCTAGAGTACCACATCTAGCTCTGGGGCCCCTAGTACAGGAGAGACATAGAGCTATTGGAGTGAGTCCAGAAAAGGGCCACAAAGATGATCAGAGGGCTGGAGCACCTCTCCTGTGAAGACTGGCTGAGAGAGTTGGGCTTGTTCAGCCTGGACAAGAGAAGGCTCCAGGGAAAACCTTGTTGCAGCCTTTCAGTACGTGAAGGGGCTACAGGAAAGCTGAGGAGGGACTGCTTGCCACTGGAATGGAGTGACAGGACAAGGGGAAATGGGTTTAAACTAAAAGAGGGTAGGTTAAGGTTAGACATTAGGAAGAAATTCTTTCCTGTGAGGATGGTGAGGCCCTGGCACAGGCTGTGTCTTCCCCCTCCCCAGAAGAGCTCAAGGCTAGGTTGGATGGGTTGTTGGGCAACCTGGTCTAGTGGAGTGTGTCCCTGCCCATGGCAGGGGGTTTGGAACTAGATGATCTTTGAGGTCCCTTTCAATCCAAACCAATCTTTGGTTCTGATTCTATGATTCTCTGCGCTGCACAGTACAAGGCTCTTCATTGCAAAATGCTCTTTATAGCTTGTTTCTTAAATGCAGGGTGTAGAAAATGTCATGAAACTTAAAATGCTGCCACTGTCAAAACAGTTTTCCTAAAAATATATTTTCCATGATGTGTCTTTGTATGTATCTTTACATCTTTCCACATGCATCTTTTGTAGTACTCATATTTTTTTTGTTCTCAAAATTTATTTCAAGGACATTCAATTACAGTTAGGTTTCTCATTACCAAGACACTGTTTCAATATTAAAAAAAAAATAAAATGATAGATCAGAAAAGGGCATACACAAAGAGATTTTATTTTATTGCAGAGCTGACACATTGGTCTGCTCCTGTCAATTCAGCCCTGTGACTGTGTGGGACTTTGCAATAGACAAATAAAAAAAAGAGTTTCCCTTCAGCATGGAGGGATAAGAGAGCCAAGCAATCTCACTGATATACAAGAACAAGGACAGAGGCTGAATCATGCAAATAATAAAAGATACATGTTTCTTCCCTAGGCTTCTATTGTTTTGAGGAATAAGAGATTGTACATGAAGCAAAGGTACTGCTGCTGTCAGGTGCTTATTTAATGCGATGTGAGTTGCCTCTTACCAAATCCCTCCAGAGCTGGGTTTCCACCATTGCACAGGCATTTAGTATTTTGAGTCCCTTTAAAACAAAGTAGGTCACAGGGTTTTCTCGCCCACCCACCCACCTACACACACACACACACACACACACACACACACACACACACAGAGTCCTGTGCAAGGAGGAAAAAAAATTGAAAAAATATCTTCACCATGTGGACACTCTTTAGGGTATATTTTTCAAGGATGACAGAAACCATAAAAATTGTTTTAAAAACGGGTTTGTGTGAGAGATTGTTAAATTTTAAAATGAGGATCCAATCTCAAACAAATTAGGGTAAAAAACTAAATTCTTAGTGAAATAAGATGGGAATCTAGCTTCTGTTGAGCAGATTCCCTTAGGCAAATGGGTGCTAGAAGGCTATCCTTGTTGCAGGTGATATAGAGTAAATTTTCTTTCTAGTAGCTGGTATGGTGCTGTGTTTTGTATTTAGTATGAGAATAATGTTGATAACACACTGATATTTTTAGTTGTTGCTGGGTAGTTGTAGTGTTTACACTAAGTCAAGGACTTCTCAGCTTCTCACACCCTGCCAGGTGCAGAAGAAGCTGGGAGAGCACAGCCAGGACAGCTGACCCAGGCTGGCCAAAGGGATATTCCATACCATATAACGTCATGCTCCCTATCTAACTGAGAAAGTTAGCTAGAAGGGGATGGCACTGCTTGGAAACAGACTGGGCATCAGGTTGTTTTATTTTCCTTTCTCATGTGGTGAACAATTGCATTATTGTTATTACCTCTTCCTACGTCTTTATCTCACCCCACAAGTTTTCCTTTTTTTGCTTTTGTGATTCTCTCCTCTGTCCCACTGTGGGGATGAGTGACCAAATGGCTGTGTGGCTATTTTAGCTGCTGGATGGGTTAAACCATGACAGAGTCTATGATACCTTCAAAGAGCTGTAAGGAGAAGTCAACACAAAGGATTTTTCCTAACTTCTTGCTAAATGCAGAGAAATTTACTGGAAAGGAATAATCTCTGTCAGATAGTTTGTTTCAGTTAGTCAACAAGTGCCAATAATTGATTACTTTTCTGACCTGGGCTAGGTTATAATCTCATCACAATAATAGTTTATAATCTCCTTTACATGGCACTCTTTACACGAATGCACATGCAAAAGCTTTAAGAAGATTCCAGGCTTTGTTCAAGCCAGGCTACAGCAGACTTCTGTTCAGCACCAAATAGGCTGCCTAACACTATAAATAACAAAATCTCCTTTTCCCCCACCATCAGCTTTCAGTCACAACACAAGTGTAATGTGACCGTATGATTTCTGTGTAACACCCTTGGTGCTTTCATAGGCGAGATGGAAAGCTTTACTGCAAAGTCAATAGGTCTCCTGAGAAGAAAGGCAAGTGCCACAAGACCTTTTTTAATTGCTTTTCTTTGGCTGACTTTAACTAATGCTGTGGGCATTTGTCCTCACCATGACAGTGTGGCCCTCACTGCCCCTTCCCTCAGACATGGGGCTGTTCTGGCAGAGAGCAGGTACGAAGACACAGTGAGTGGTGATGTGAAGGAAATGTAGGAGAAATGTTTTACATACATGATGTGGATTCTCAGCATAAAAATGCATATCTAAAGAGGCAGCCTTTGTGTGGGTATTTTTGTTTAAAAGCCCAGCATTGGGCAAGAAATAAGGTGCTGTGCTTTGTCCTTTTCAGGACTGGCTTTTTGCATGCACTTGACTCTCTCCTTTCAGCATCCTTCAAATCCGAATGGATTTGCTTCAGTGTCATCTTCTTCTCTGGCCCAACTCCTTCACTCCCTGTGCTTTCAACCACAGTGTCCCACAGATCTATTGCCCTTCAGGATGGGTGCAAGGCCTGCCTATGGAAATAGAAATTGCTAAGGAGAGAGAGGTTTAAATTAGGTCAGCTAAGGAAAATTGCAGATTTTGGTTACAGTGGTTAATAGCACTAATTAATTTTGTTTAGACCTTAAAAAAAAAAATCCTTTCAGTTATACTTTTTCAAAAGGTGTGTATTAAAAATAGAACATTTTTCAGGTCAGGTTTTCCATGTCAAATTTTTTGACCCAGCATTCCTTGGGTGGATTCTTTGCCAAGTGCAAGGATAGTAGGGTGGTCTTTCCTTAATGATGTCATAATTCTAACCTTTACTTTCATTGCTGATTGCACTTATCCTGCATGTGGTCATTGTGCTTTAGAAGATCTGCATTAAAAACCGGCTACAGGAAAAAAACAGTTCTTTATCAGACAGCCAAAAGTGAAAGCAACCCACCAATGGCTCGAGCAGGGACAAACTGCATTTCTTTAAATCCTGATCTAAGGGAAAAGATTGGAGGGATGTCACTTCTCTTGGAAACCTGATGTTTGCACGGACGCTTTCTTCTGATGATGATTTCAAGTGAGCAATCAAAGCTTGTAGGTCAGAGCCAGCTGAGGGCTTGGTATCCCAAGCAGGGAGAGCAGAGCATCATAGCCGACCTGTAGTCACACACTTCAGCCAGCAGTACTTGCATTCCTCCAGCGAATCTTCAGGCCAGGCTTACACCATGCACAGCACATTTTACAGTTTCTAATTAAGCCCTAAAATATTTTCAGCTTTGATGATCTTCCTGCAGCTTTTCCCTTCCCCCACAACTAATTTCAGATGTTCGTGTTCAGCGAGATACAGGAATAGAAGCGACGGCTTGCAGTCACCCTCGCTTAAGAAAGTTGGATATAAAAGTGCTTATGAGCTGCTGTTTACACCAAAAATCAGGACACTGGAGACAATTTAGCCTGATTTGCTAGTGCTGGCTGCAAAGATCATAGCAAGTTCCTAAACTAACTTGGAGATATACCCCCCAGCCAATTTGTCCCTTCCCATGTTGCCACCTGTTCCTGTGAGAGCCAATCTACCCCTCCTTAGCTTTGTGTGTGACTTTCCCTCTTCCTGCTCCACCAGGAACTCCCTGATCTGGCCTCATCTAATCTGACCTAATCAAGAGCAAACTGCGGCACCCCAGTCACACGCATGCATGGGCTACTTCCAAAACTGTGTGCCAGTGCTATTCATATTATTACTATTTTTTAATCACTCTCTGAATTCCCCTGTTCTCTGTGTATCTCCTCAACCAGTTCCCTGCTGTTTGTCTATCAATAACGTGTTTTTTCTTTCTGGAGGGAGCCTCAGTTTGTACCTTAAGCATGTGAAACACTTTGAAAACAGGAGCACATGCCAAAAAGCAGCACTGGGGTATGGCATCAATCCAGAGGGAAGTTTCCTGTTCCAAAATAATTCTGGACTGGTTCAGCAAAGGGTTTCTTGTAAAAAGGTAGTGAAGAAGTTCCCCCTTTTGCCCCAAGGTTACAAGTTATTTTGTTAGACCAGATGATATGACAGCGTGATTCTATCAGGACAAATCAAAGTTTACTGAGCAAATCTGTGTTCTATAACCTGATTTATTGGTGCCATCTGCCAACACCCATGAACAGATGCTCTGTAGGACCTCACTAATGTGCAGTAATGACTGGGAGAAACCCACTGCAAACAAGTGAATTTTAAAAGTTATCGGGTGTAGCAGGAGAGAGAACAAACATCATGAAAAATGTCTAGGAGAATGTATCCCAATGTTCATTTTTCAGTTCCATTTCCTTGACAGCAGTACTTCAGAGCATACTCATCTACATATGTGGGTATGTGGTGCAAAAATAAACCAAGCACTCATATTTCCCTGTGATTTTCCTCCAGCCCTTTGCTACCACGTGCTTCAAAGAAAAGGATGTGTTTTGATATGAGCAGCTAGAGTTGCACCTTACCCAGAATCAACGAGTGCTTCCCAGTTGCAGGAACTTCTTTTACAGTTGTATTCAAGCAGGTCAGCGCTGCCATATTGCTAGCACTAATGTCTTTTTTTAAAATGTTTTCCCCCTTCTCTGCAGCTCTTTCCAGGCTCCATGTACTCTGAGGGCATGCCAAGGTAGAAGCAAATGAGTTTGCAATCATTGCCACTGGCAACATAAATTTTGCATTCCCATCTCTTCAAAAACACAGGGGACCACAAAGAGACAATGGAAAGACGAGCAACTTGTCCGGACGGAGATTTGAAACGTGCTTGGCCTCAGAGCAGTCACAGCAGCAGGCGAGTGGGAGCAGCCCTGGCTCCCACAGCCCCAGGGACTATTTGGAGACGTGCGGGAGCAGCCCAGGCCCTGGGTCCTTGTGGCCCTTGCCCCTTGCCTCTGCCTCCCATTGCCTCATGCCCACAGGATTTCAAACTAAGCATTCACCCCTTAGGAGCTGCATTAAAATTAGAAGCTGAAAGCTGTAGTGATGGGGGGACAATTTACCTTCTCTCCTAGCACATACTATAACACAACCTGCTCTGTCCGCTCAAAGGGCTTTACATGGAATTCATTCAAATGCCCTGAGGAGCCTGGTTTTGGCTGACACAACCTATCCAATATCTGACAAAGTCGTAAAAGCAGAGGACAAAGACTTCTAACCACTGCCAGTGTTTCAGAGGTTGCATTTGGATCTGGAGCCGGAGAGCGGAAAGCCTCCTTCCCTTATTGTGCCTATCCATTAAAACCACACACTCACAGAAACTCTCTGTGGAGAAACGATCACCAAACTATTAATAAAATCTTCCTGACTATTAATACGGTCTGTGGGAGTTTTAATCCACCGTGGGGACAGATTATGTAAGTGCACAGACAAGATGAGGCTGGTTTTACTCTCAGTTTAAATGACCTTTTCATTTAAATAGTTTTGTTTATGATGAAAATCTTCCTGAATCTACAGGAAATTATTTTCTTTCAACGGTGATTATGTTTTGATTTGCAGTAAACTGGCAAGTATGGTCAAGATTAAAGTGCATTTAGATGATAAAATATGTGTTTGCTTTTCTGATTGCAAAGGATAGAATTATGAAAGCAGTTTAAAAACCTTGGTGTCCCAAAATTCAAGTGCCCTGTAGCCCAGAAACATGCTATAACTTGATCTTTGAGCTCAGGTCATTGGTGTATGTAGCCAGTTCATGTAGTTCAAAAAGATTAGCCTTCAGGTTGGATTTATACCTAATTCTGGTATTCCACAGATATATACTGTTTGCTTTTCTGCCACAGTTTGGTGTGAGGAGATTCTAGGAGATCATCTTGATTTTCAGCTTTCAGGCAGTTCAGAACAACAACGCAGTAAAAGGTTTCTGATGCATACTCATGCCAAAAGAAATAGATGTCGTCAAGGCAAGAACAGGCAGAAACAGTGAAAAATTATCTCTCATTCACCTCGTAGCTATCGCTTCCAAGCTATTTAGTGGAACACTGTGTACCGAGGGTTTTCAGTCCCAGACTCCTTTCAGTTCAGAAATTTCCCTGCACAGGAGGTCTGAACAGAGAAGGGAAACAATGACCTCAGCAAAGTTTTCCTCCTATCTCTAGGTTTGGAGACAGTTCTATCTGAAGTGAAAGATGTAGAGAGGACTGTATGGGTTTTGAGGTATCTGTGGCAGCTCCAGATGCTTTTTTAGGAATGATGTTGTCCTGGTTTCAGTCAGGATAGAGTTAACTTCATTTGTAGCAGCTGATGGAATGCTGTGTTTGGGAGTTAAAATGAAAGCAGTGTTGATAACACCCTGATGTTCTTAGTTGCAGTCAGACAGTCAAGGACTTTCTCAGCTTCTTCGTATTTCTCTATTCATGAGAAAGGAGGGGCAAAGCCAGGACAGGTGACCCAGATGGGCCAAAGAGTGTATTCCATGCCAATTACGTCCTGCCCAGGATAACGGGGGGCTGAGGGGAGGAAGAAGAAGGGCGGTGGCGGGACTCGTGCTTCTTGGGGGGACGGTCGGGTTCCGGGACAGCTCTGGGTGGTACGGCCTGAGTTGTGTGGGTCGGGGAGAAACTGCATTGGGTATCAATAGTTTCATATTCTTTTGCTCTAAAGTCCTGTTAGCATTGTTATATTTTATCTTTCTGTTATCTTAGTAAACTCTCCTTATCCCAACCCACGGGCCTCTTAGTTTCTTGGTTTTGGAGTTATTTGCCCCTTCCTTTTCCCTTCACTTGTTTCCCCCTTTTTTCCCTCTTCCCCTGCTCTTTTACTTTAAGAAGCAGGCAGCTGCGTGGATCTCAGCCCACAGCCGGGGTGAAACCACAACAGATGTGGAGGGGAATAATTGGAAATAGTAATAAAAATCTCAAAGAGTAATCACTCAAAAGAAAAGTCCGATCTTTGTCTTTAGCTTCATTCAATCAACAGGAACAACTAAAACCCTGGCTTTGGACAATTTTCTCTCTCTAGGTTTACCTTTAGAGTTTGGGAAAGGTGCAGCTATTCCTTGGTTTACTTCACTTCATGTCCCAGTGAGGAAGACCTGTTTTGACTCTGGAGTGAGCTAGCTGCCAAAGCAGGTATCTGGAGGTCTTTCACTGCTTCTTCCCTGCTATCCTTGAGCAGCAAGATAGCTCGAACAGCACTGGGTTGGATGTATTTATTCACACTGCAGTTTCATCTCTAAGCAACATGCTAATATGTCCAGCCTGGCTCTCAGATAAAACAAGAGTAGCGCCCACAAAAAATTAGACCATTCCCACCTGCTATATTTTATTTATGCCATCGGAATAAAATGTAAATATATACTCAGGATTAGGTATTTTTAACAAGGAATCGGGTTAAGAAAGGCTCCATGATCCCAGGGTCCTTTTCACAGTAGGCTCCAAAACATGTACCTCATTATAAAATACACCTTCCCAAGGAATCACGAGACATGAGAAATCAAAAGAGAATTCCTAAAAGCAAAAGCTCTCCAGCAGAAAATCAATTTCAGCTACTTTCACCTTGCCCCAGGGAAAGCAGCAGAGACACTAAGTGGGGTGTGGGAAAGGTCTCTTACATCTTCCTGGAACTGCACAAGGCAGACCTCCAGACGGGAGCTTTTCTTTCCAAGACAGCTCTGCTCTAATTAGGGACTTCTGCAAAATTGGTATGTTGCAGTTCCAAACAGTGTCTGGATGATTCCCATATCAAATTTCTTTGGTTAAAAAAAAGAAAAAAAAAATTATGGCTTTGTCCTTGTTCTAATTGACAGCCTTACAAATGCAGGTGGACTGAGGGATGAAGGTCAAATTGAACTTATTCTGCTTAATAGGGTAAGGAAAAAAATTAGCAGAAAGTTGCACACAGAAAAATATTCTTTGGTTGGGTTTTGCTTTGTTTCATTTTTTTCCTGGCCATCATCCTGCCTTTTCTAGGGTCTTTGTGCATTTTCAGGTGTACCTTCAGAATGAAAAGAAAGCAATTGCTTTTAAATAAAACTGCTATATGAGGGGCTTTCCTGTAAGGCTTAATCCACTGATGTACCAGGCAGAATGTAGTTTATGGACTCGAGAATCTATTTTGGGTGGACACAAAATTCATTCTATCCAAAGGAAAGTACATCATTCTCTTCAGTCCATCTTTTCAAGGGGCAGTCTGCCAGTTTAAATCTCTGGCTGGTTCTTGTCATCCTCAGCATTCAGACCTTTCTGGATAATGTAGTACCATTAAAGCTGGTCAACATGTTCTAAAACCCCACCAAATTCCCCCTTAGAAATGAAATCCCACAATCACTGACAATTGTGCTTAATGTCATTTGGTGAATTCTAGTGAGAAGACAAAACAAGCTTTTCTTTTTTAGGCCAGTGTAAATCTCTGTGTTAAAATTATCCCATTTCTCATTTCTTTACTGTCCTTTGCTTAACACTCGACTGTATCTTCCACACTGACCTATGCTGCCGTGGTACAGCCTGGGATGTCTGAGCCCCAAAGAGTAAAGGAGTCCAGAACCTCTGCCATAGCTTGTGGTATGGCAGATGCCTTGACAAATATAGAATTAAAAAAAAAAAAAGGCCAATATTGAACCTTTATGGAACATTCCAATATTTGTTAATATAATTTATTTTTAGAATATTCATTGAAAAGTTTCAAATCTTCAAATTTCCATTCCCGTGTGGGAGGAAAGCCACTGAATTAGTGAATTTTGCATGAGATGAGCATTTTTGGCTCTGATCTTCTTTAAAACCCAATTTTAGGTAGGTTTAAATACCACTCTGGGATTCACTTCACACTCCTGTTGGTCCATGTTTTTTCTAGGCGGGCTCAGATTCTCTACAGCTGTTTCTCAGCCCAGCCCATTTGAAGTCACTGCAACTTGCAGCACTTGTTTTAGTCCAGCCTATGCCTCTAAGATCTAATGAGTATTCCAACAGCAATGGAAATGCAGTTGTGTTTGTAGTCAATGAACACCTCCACAGAATGTGTTGTGTCCTTAAAAAGCGCAGCTCATAGTTTTCTGGGATTTAAAATGGGATCATCTGTTATGTCATACTGCTTGGCCCCCTGCGTGCTGGCCTGACTACCTTCTCTAGTCTTTCACAGAGCACCCAATATTGAGATTTGTTGTGATTTCAGATAAACTGATGTGTCTGAGGTGTGAGTGGCTTATGCTACTGTACTGCGAAAGAAAAAGGTATCACTTCAAGCCTGTGGCCACTCACAACCTTACCCAAGTATGGTTTAAGATGACTTTAAGGGCAGCCTATGGCCAGTGCTAAAGAGCATGGAGTCCTGACACTCTACCCTGGGTGGTAGGAGGTAGTAGGACGTCTCCATAATGCTAAGTCTGGGAAACAATTCAACCCTGAAGCAGTGCGGAAGTTCTACCGAGCAGGTATATAAGGGGATTTTCCATATCATCTCACAAATCCACCCCATATCCTCATGAGCTGTGCTCAATCTCTGATGCTCTGGAGGAAGGTGAGAGAATTCCCCTGGATACTCTGTGCTAATTGCGGGGGTACGGTGGTGGGGAGAGGAGGGGGGGTGGGAATGAACCTGCCAGAGTCTGGAAGCTGATGCCCTGAAGGAAGAGACCTGATTATGCTCTGTCTTTATGTCAGGAGCTGTAGGGGTTAGGAGCACAGGCAGGATGAGGACTGCTGCAACAGGATCTCCCTTCACGGGGGAGAGACAGGCACCTCTCCGCTCTCTGGAAGCATATTTGCACACAGGAGCAGCGGTCGTCCCGCTATTTATGCAATGTGAAATAACCCCAGGCTCTTCCCGGGCTGACTGACATTTGTTAGACGGGAGTGTAGGTACAAAATACCCATCACAATATACAATAACCTTTAAAGACACGCCAGCAACCTCCTCTTTTATTAAGCGTGCCACACCGGCATCTCCCTGTCGGGACGCTACCTGCATGTTAATGCCGAGGGTGTTTGTGCACAGCCTGGCAGCCAGCGCTCGGCTCCGGCAGTTTCCATGGTGCCGTCATGGTGCGCTCTCCCTACACCTTCACTTATCAGCATTTCCCACCCATCCTCCTCCCCGTAATATGCTGCTCACTCACCCCGAAAGGTCAGCCATTGTAATGATGATTTTAGCAGGGGGGAGGCAGGGAGGCCGAAGGGTGAAAAGGTGAGCTGTGTGCAGCGATGTGCGTGGGAACCGGGGGCTTGCCTCGCGCCGCACAATGGGAAATTAGAAAGCTTCCCCTTGAGGGAGCGGCGCTCATCAGCCCCATCCCACTTCCCATCCTGGCCAAGTCAGATGCCCTGATGGAGTTAAAAACACGTTCGGGCGCAGTGTCTGGAGAGCCTACTTTAAATCATCAGCAACTGAAGCGTTAGTGTGTGGAGGGGAGAAGGCACTGCGTCTGCTAACAGAAAAAACTGATGCAAATGTTTCCAGGCATCTTGCTTTTTCCATTTCCCTCCTGGGCCCCCCCACCTCCCAGCAAGCCCAGTGTTCGTTTGCAGATGGGAAGAGGCAGACTTCTTCCCCTGACTTTCATCCTATTGACTGCCAACTAAAGCACTGCATCTATTAACTGCCTTCTTTTCTTCCTTTCTGTAGGACAGCTTTCCTGCCCGTTTTGGAGGAGTCCATTTTGTCAACCAGCCCTGGTACATCCATGCCCTGTACACGCTAATCAAACCCTTCCTCAAAGACAAGACAAGGAAAAGGGTAATTAGAAAGGGCTGGGGGGTGGGTGGTGGTGGTGCTGTATGGATGAGGGGGACAGGAAGCTGCAGACTAAGTATAGTTGAGTAGCTGCCAGCTTTCTTTTCTTCCTTCTTTTTTTCCCTGCATTTTTCATATGATCTCAGAGAATTGCTGATTTTATTAAAATTTGGCATTTGCAATATGCTGGACTGAATCAATGATTCAGCCAGTGACCAGAAAGCTGTTATCACTAGCATTTTAATGGAACGTGCTCATGGATAGAGAGAATTGGCGACGTAGAGGGATTATCAGGCCTGGCTGAAGTCACCTGCAGCCAAGGAACCTTCAGCTCAACTCTTTTTGTGGGAGTAAAATTTCCTATTTCATTCCTTCAGCAGGTCGACTGTTTTTGCATGGTGGTAACTCACTGTTTCCACAAAAAATGCTGATGCCCGAAGGCTGTTTGCTCACGCAGAAGAGACAGGTCTTCCCCACAGAAAGCCACGTGAACTGTGCTCCTGCAGTCATCTTAGCCATTTGTCCGCTGCAGTGTATCAAACCATCAGTACGCCATCCTTCAGGAGGCTCCAGAGACCACCCTGGGGTGTGTCTGACCAGGCAGGACAAGGGTAGAACCAGACTCAAAGCAAAGAGGAATCAGAGAGACAGATGTCGCTGAAGTAGTGCAGAGTGGTGTCACAGACCTGCACCCTTGGGAAACATCAGTCCCAGTGTGCAGGGCTGTGTTACCCTCAAATGTTGAGGACACATCTTACACTAAGCTCCACTATCTTACACTAAGCTCCACTATCTCCCTTTTCTTCTCACCACTCTTCCTACAGGATTCTATCCTCTTAGAGTAGCAACATTCAGTCACTATTCCTGACTTGAACTTTCCCTGATCTGGTGCTTTTAAGAAAGTTGGAGTGTCAAGTGCCAAAAATAAGCAAATCAGGATTATCAGAAGTATTTATGGTGCCATCCTAATTCTGCAGCTGCACACTCCAAAGCTAATCCCCCACCTCCTACCCACCCGCACCGGCACTAAGCACTTCAGAAATTCCCACCTGAAACTGCAGTGTCACAGAACGATGCTCCACGCTTCGTTGATGCTGTTGTTATTGTACTTAATGAAGTAAGGAATCCTGATGACTTTCAACTTTCTTTTTATTTGTTAAAGATCTTTCTTCATGGTAACAACCTGAACAGCCTTCACCAGCTCATACATCCTGAATGCCTGCCCTCTGAATTTGGGGGGACTCTTCCTCCATACGACATGGGGACATGGGCTCGAACATTACTCGGTCCCGACTACAGCGACGAGAACGAGTACACCCACACGTCCTACAATGCCATGCACGTGAAGCATGCGTCCTCCAACCTGGAGCGGGAGGCCTCTCCCAAACCCATGAAAAGGTTAGTACTGCCTTTGAAATCATCTCTCACTTGGCTCCCTGATCAGCTTTGGCATAAACCTAGAGGGAAGGGCTCACCCGGCCCGGGGAGAGGCTGTAGTTTGGCAAACGCTGACAGTAAGGAGCACCTCACCCTGTGCTCATGGTGTGGTGGGAGAAAGGAAGCCTCTGTGTGGAAATGTAATTACTCTGATTACTGTGCTAGAAAACAAGGAGAAATTAATGAACCCCTGCACGGAGCGTTACAAAAAAGTGTATGGGGGTGAGATACTCTTCTGTAGGGTGCAGCGCGGCCAGCAGCACCGCTTCAGTGCTGGTCCCTGTTGCGTCCCGCTGCCCCAGTACTGCTGACCCCAGTCGTTACCGGTAAGGGTGCTGTTACCTCCTCGGAAATGCAGCCCGCGTACCGTGAGCACCACTGCCCTCTATAGGGAACGCGGGCTCGTCTCCCCCCGCTGCTCCTGCTCTTCCTTCTCCCCCCAGCCCCGCTGAGGCAGCAGAGATGCTCCTTTAAGATCTCCGATTCCAGATCTTAGTGGCTCCGCATTCTGTTCTGAGCGCTTTGCAGTCGCACCTCTCGAGAGCGGCCCCCTCGGGGATTTGGGTTTGCACTAGTTGCGGGGATGGGGTGAGGAGGGTTGGTTACCCGGCGCGGGTCTGCAGGGGCTACGGCTGCCACCAGCGATGGCCGGGTGGCCTTCCCCGCAGGAGTACAGCATCTGGACTTGCCTCGCCCTCCCTGCCCCGCTCCACGCCACTGCTTTCCGTGCAGATCGCAGCCGTGCTCCAACTCGCTGCTGCCACTTGATGAGCGCGGTGCTCACAGACACGGCGTCACTCCGTGTGACAGGGAGCAGCCATCATTCTGTCACAGCAAAATCAGAGCTGACAACACAGACGAGCCATAATGCCATGCAATTAATTTTGAAAGACTTTCATCTTCGGAGGGGAAAAGAAATGCATTCTTGATTCGCAGCTCCCTCCCAGGTCAGAGGGATGCCACGCCGCTGCAGCTGCAAAGGGAAGAGTCGTGCTGGAAACGCTCACACTTGTAAGTGACGTTAAGCGCTGAGAGTCCCACGACTGGCAGGACCACGAGACCCCAGGGCTACGACCCTTTGCAGGCTGCAGCCATGGCATGAAGAGAGGCATCCGTCTGCATAGTCAGCAGTTCTCACTCCTGACTGACAGCCAAGGCTCGGAGCCAGGGCGAGTTTCCAGAGCCTGTCCCAGAGAACTGACATCAAAACAGCTTCTTTTTTTATTTTATTTTATTTTTAATACTAGCAGTGGAACACACTGAATGATTTTAGAAAGATGCTAACTAAATATTCCATAATCATTAAAATATATATATACAGAGAGTGTACAATTTATGTAGCTTTATAGGAAGAAATCTGCCATTGTTAAATCTCCACATTGTTCTGTTAAGAGCTGCTGACAGGTAAACCTTTGCTGAGGATCAGATCTGCAATGAAGGGAGGGTCTTACTGTGCCCTCAGGGGACAACCTCAGCTTGAAAATGAGTTCAGTGCCAGAAAACCCTGCCTGGAGGCAAAGCCTTCACTAATCTGTTCACTAATACAAAAGTGCATTAATACAAATATGGTGAGTGGATGAATCTAATTTGTCATGTTGCCTCTGGGCAGACTAGATCTAACTTTTAGCCTAATTTTGTTTCTTGGTGGTTAAGTGAACCATCTGATCTTGTACCCCCTGGTCATTACTAGCTGTTGGAGGTGAAAAGTTCACTGCTTCGATGGATTTTCTCCAATGAGTATTTGCTTTGATTCTTCTTCCCTTGAAATTATGTTTTAGCCTAACTTGAGGTAAAAGCCTACACTTGGGAGGCATAATTGTGTGTGTTATTAGATTTATTAGACCAGATTTATATCTAAGGCCTATTAGAAGGTCTGCAGACCTACCAGCAGTACCTGTCTTTAGATGCACCCCTCTCTTCTCTTTATGTTAATACATCTCTAATTCAACAAGAGGCTCAAGCCACAGCTGAAATTCCCGGATGCTCCTGGGAGGTTTGTGGTAGACATAGATGATCTCCCAGCATTAGTGTTCATATTAAATATAATTCCCTCACAACTGTGCTATCATTTTTTCCCCTTATTAAAGCAATTTTGCTCTTCTGTTAAAAAATATCTCCCCACCTCCTCCACTCACTGTGTAAAAATCTTTATAAAGTCTTGAGTAAACATGGTCATTTTGTAATTATTTCGTGCTAAAATGTTGGGTTTAACAAAAGAAAAAAAGGTGACTGATCCTTTCTTTAGCACTTACATTCCTCTGAAAGGGGTAAATATGTGAAGATTGAGCCTTCTTGGGTTTCCATAATTTAAAGATGCTAAACAATTAGTGGTCTTTTTGTCTCTGATTTCCCTGTTACCATTGAAGGTTTACGTGCCTAGTAATTACACGCAGGGGACGGCAGTGTTTGTGAGAGGTGGATTTACCCCTGACGCTGGAGGGACAGTGGTTGTTTCCCCTCCCCCCGCCCCCCCATCCCTGACCACCATCCTGCTGCATGACAAGGTGCAGGGTTGGAGGTTGCCCCTCCTGGCTCTGCGGCTGTATGAACACATCCTCGCTAGAGCTGCCTCTGGGCCAGTGCTGCCTTAAAGGCTTCTTAATCCTGGAGCTCAGCGCTGCTACAATAGCTTAGAGTTTTGCATTGGGACCATGGAGGGAAGTTCCTCTGAAACATAGTACTAATCATAACAATTCTGAGTTCGAAAATTGGTGACCTGGCAAAGTCGGGAAGAGAAACCTCTCTCAGAGCCCGCCATCCTACACCTAGAGAGAAGCTCTCCCTAGGTATGATCTGCTCCAAATATAGTGCTTAGCAATTTTGGTAACAAAGATATTGAGAAATCAATCTGGAAGAAAAACGCCAGGAGGTGGAATCAGGGAATAACTGCTCAAAATACTTTTGTAGCCACTTAATCTACGTTAGAAAATGAATGCAGAGGGGAAGAAAGAGGGCATTTCCAGGATGTGACTGAAACGAAACTGGAGTCATCACCTGAAAATTAAAACAAGTCTCAAAATGCAGGCCAGGAGGAAATGTGGCACCAGGCAGCAGTGCGAGGGAGGGAAACTGGAGCAGGTACATTTCCATACGTTTGCTTCAGGACTGACAGCAGTGCTTTGGCTCCCGTTACCAGGGCAAATGAATATAAATTGAAATAAGTTCACCTGTGAGTTGCAAGGAGGGTGAGGAGAGCACAGAGTATATTTTTCCAGCAAGAAGCTATAGAAGAGAGTAGTTTGTTCAGCCTCGCCGAGCAAAGGTTGAAATGGATGTGATTGTTCTCTACAAATGCAGAAGGGAATAAAAACTGCAGAGAGAAAGCAGGTTTTTGAGAAAAAGGACAACTTGGGCATGAGATCAAATGGGTATAGGCTGACCAAAGTTTACCTTGACTGCAAATTAGGGGAGGAGGTTTGTAAGCCATCGGAGTAGTGAGTTACTGAAATAGCTTGTCAGTATAACCTGATACATGAGTGAAAGGTCTGGTATGAGGTGGCTACCAATGGTCACAGGAGACTGGAGTTGCTCCTGAAAGTCCCATTAGATTCCAATTTCTGCTCCACTTAACGGCAACGGGACCAGAACATTATCTTGTCCCCACCCACAGGCAGGGGTGTGTTTTTCCCTGTGACGTGAAATTGCACAAATTCTGCTGTCAAAAAAGAGCCCCATGTCACATCAGAGAAATGAGGTGCTGTAGGAGGGGAGAAAAATTCAATTAGAAAGAAAAAAAAAAGCCACGGACCCTACTCAGCAAGATGATCTTGACAATTTTGAGATTTGACAAGTTTCTGTAATATGTAAAATCTTTAATCAAAACCAGCACAATTGCCATTTTTCCACCGGTGGCCACATGAAGCCCCACTGGGGCAAAATCAAAACAGCGGAAATTGCACTCCCATCTGCAGTATTATCTCACACCCTGGGAAAAATCCCAAAACTCAAGTACTGTATGAGCAGATGGGAAACAAAGCAAAACAGCTGATGACTCCACATAATGAGTCTTAATGTCTTGGGGCGGGGGGTGCGGGAGGGGAAGGCAACAATAACAAAATCCATTCAGAATATATCTGTTTATTAAGATTCAGCTCAGTGAGGTTTGAAATGGGCAAGGTAATAAACATGCAAACCGGCATTAATACAGTAATAGCAAAGCCGGTTTCGACCCGAGAGCTTGGCTGCATCCATTCGATAATCTCAGGAACACACATACACTCCCCTGTCTTGGGCCATCCCTGCTGAACGGCCCGCATCCACGCAGGGAGCCTGTCACTTACCTGCTGTGGGATTTGGGGGCAGTGTAAATGGTGTGAAAATTCAGAGCACAGGGAAGAAAATCACCTCCCTTTCAGCTGCGGCCAGACCTCCTGCGGGCCCTGATGGTCAGAAAGGGGCCCTGGCTTGCTTTAGTCAACAGGGAGCTAACAGGAAAGCAAAGCGTTTGCCCGAGGCGCTGGTGCTGGCTTCTTGTGGATGAGCTGCTGTTTTGGGGAACAGCTGGAGGTTTTATCTGGGTGTGCAGCGCAATCAGTGCTGGATGGTTAAGCCTAGCAGCTGAAGAGTCAGACTGCTCCTGACATAGCACTGTGCCGGTGAGGCACAGACTTAGGGACAGCCTCAGTGCCTGTAGCCGTTCGGGTACCTAACCCCATCAAGCGAGCGCTCCCAATTGGAGAGATGGATTCAGTGACTGGGGAAGATGTGAAGGAGCTCAGTTCTTGGAAGATTTTCCTTTTTCCCCAGTGTCACCCTACCCTTACGCTTGGGTCCAGGAGCAGCAGCAAGCAACCAGCAGCAGCAAGCAACCTGCAGCAGCACATTTCCTCCCTGAGACTTTCTTTTCTTTACAAGATCTGCCTTTCTGCAGCGGCTTCTGGGTCACTTCTCAATGTCTGAACTTGATCTTCAGTCCAAGTGACAAAGACTGCTCTCTGCCTTTTCTTGCTCCCCATGCAGTCACCAAGCACAGCCTGGGGGCTGACTGTTCCTTCTCTGCCCTCCCAGGCATCCAAAGAGTGCTCACTTTTAACCTGCTGCCATCGCAAACAGGTCTGAAAACCTTGTGCAATTTAAAATTGCCCCGCAGAGAAAAGAAATTTTACCTAATAGCACATATATATTGTGGCCAAAAAAACCTGTGCTGCTTAATCAGATTTATTTTATCAAAGTCTAGTTAAGGATACCTTTAATCAAATTTGGTGCTAAAAAATGTTCTTAGGAAAACGCAGAGTGCAAGGACATCACCATCACCAGCTCAAGCTGATCAGAGACTCAGGAAATTCAGAGTTAGGATAGAACTTTTAAAGTGCAGCTTTCAACGTAGAGCCAAGCATGCTAATGGTGAAAACGTAAGATTCAGACAGCCAGGGCCCAGTAACTTTTCCTTCTGCGAAGTAGAAACTGGAGTACCTAAAGACGCGATGACCTGCCTAATGGCTCATCAAAAGCCCCCATGTCAGGCATTTTGAAAATGCAGTGGAAAAAACCCTGCTGCAATGCATTGCCCCATGTTGTTGAGTCAGAGCATGTGGATTTTTATGTCCTAGATTAGAGTGAAAGGATTTTAAAGTACAGATTAGGGTTTGCCGTTATTGCCTCCTGATGTGTGCATTTTCAAAAGGCCTGATCTTCAAATGAATTTATTGCTGAAACTAATTGTTGGTTCTCAGAAACGGGATCCTGCTCCCAGAAACTGGTATTCACTAATGCCGACTGGAGCTGTTTTAGATCCGAAAGGGGCCATTCGTGGGGGTGACATATGTAAGGCTTTTATTTATTCAGATTGGTTCCTCCATATGCCCAGCTGGGCTGTACAAGGCAGACTTTTCTAGTTGTTATCCTTGGTGTGACCTTAATGTTCCTTCGCCATATGTTTCTGCTTTTATGGGTCATGTTTAATGCCGGTTCACAGTCAGCACCAATTTACTGCAGAAGTAGTAAAATACCAGCAAATAAAAATCAGTATGAAAATGTGTGAAAACTTCTCACTGCCCGTGGATGGCACCTGGGTTGCTCTGCTTGTAGCTGGGGTGCGTTTCCACATGTGCTGAGGAAAAGAGGGAAGGCTTTCAGTTGAAGTACCGCTATAAGACCTATGGAGCAAGACTTGCACTCATATTTTATCATGAAATCCAGAATGCTTCTGTGGAAATGCTTCCCCCTTACACAGACTATGAAGGAGACATGTCTTGATAGTAAAGCAGGTGTCCCAAGGACATGCATACAGTGTAACATATGCATTATCTAGCAATGGAGATACTTAGCTGTGGAACAGTTTTATAGCTTTTAGCCAGAAATCTACTAACACATGAGAGACAAATGGAAAGGGGCCGTTGGATGTGGCATGGCAGCAGGTCCCGGGGAGGCTGTGGGAGACACAGTGTAGAATATCCTCAGGACCCAGAAGTGAGGGAAACTGAGGAAGAGATTGGACTCTCAAAGCCACAGCTGAAGCAACGGCATGAGGGACAGATAGCTTGGTGCTGGGGGTTCCCTGGGCCAAGGCAGGAAATTGTTTGCAATGACAGCATGGTTTTCATCTATTTACAGCACTCAGCAGTGACCAGTACACGGGTGCACAAGCACGGGCTGGAGGTGGGAATGGCAGAACCAGTGCTGTTCAGGCTGCTTAAAATACTGTGTTGTAAATTATGCCTTCAGCCGACTATAAATTTGCCAAAACTTTAGTAGTTTAGATTAGGGACATGACACTTAATAAAACAAATGCTTTTACACTGCTTATTTCTTTTGCAGCCCTGTGAAAAATCCACCTACATCTGGCTGAGTTACAAGCCTTTGAAAAGGCAATTCACACATGCTCTGCAGAAGCATATTTAATTTTAGCATTTAATGACCCTAAGGATTGCCTCACGCTTTAGCTTGGTCTCCCAGAATAAACAAACTTGCTCAGCTCAGGTTGATGGTTCAACACCCACAACGTGCATCCTGTCTAGGCTGTGGGGTGCAGAGGGCTTTTGTAACTACAATTTTTACTTGTGATCACAACTATACCTGCACTAGGTCAGGCTGTAGGCTAGACATGGGGCTAAGATTTGGCAGACCGATACTGCTTGGTCTTGGGGCTGCCTCCTGCCTGGTGTTTGCAGTAGAATTGGAGAGATGAGGTTTCAACAGTGAACCCAGCTGGGATACTGGGAACTGGGGTGACTGGGATGGGAGCTGCTAGGACTGGAAGCAGCTGGGCTAAGAGGCACTCTTGGTGGGCAAGTAAATGGGGATGCTTAGGGGTCTGGCTGATGTAAACCAGGAATGCTCCTTTGGCTAAACCTGTTGAGTGTAGCCCTAGAGAGGTGGATCCTGCTCTCCCTCTTTCTTCGAGCCGCTGTGTTGTCCTGGCACGTTGCTTAAACCAACCTCCACAGGCATGGCGATATTGAGCATTGCTTATTTTCAGCCTACCAAATTGTGGATGCTGGGGTCTAATTTTCAGAAGTACTCAGTGCTCGCTTGCAAGAGAAATCAATGGGATGGGTGCTTTGAACATACAAGCTACCATGGAATGCTGAGTGCTCTGCAAAATCAGACCCTCAGCACAGGAACATATGCACCCTACATTAGAGGAATACTTGGACCCTAATCTCACTGTGCTTCAGCTCCCCACATGCAAAACAGAAATAAAAAACCTCTCACAGTCATGCTATGGTGGTAAATGAATTAGCATTTAAGAGGCACACAAGCTCTGTGCTGATGGACTCCACAGAAAAGCTCGGGAGGGAATTAACAAAGGCTATCTTCAGAGCAGGCTTGGAATAATATGCAGCAAATGTGTCACAGAGCCACACACAGGACTGCTAGAAGAAAGCAAAATAAATAGCCACTTGCTAGCTCGGCACTATCTACCCTGAGCACTGAGGGAGGAAAGAGCCTCTGAGAAAGAACAGTATGTGTTCCTGGGGATGGAATGTGATGTGGGGGTCACAATGCCCACATGCACCTGGCCAACTGACTGCTGCTCCCACAACCTACATTTTAGCTTTTCCTGCTGTGGTGGTGTTCGACTTTCCAGCCAAAATAGTACATCTGCAGGGCTGCTTTCATGCTGCAGTATCATTCTTGCTGAGGACAGGAAACTTCTGATGTAGGATGGGGGAATAGGAAGACTGACACTCTGTGCTCTCGGGGCTCCATCTTCCCTGGTTGTGCCACACAGAATTAAAACAACCATGGTTTGGTGGCAAACTCTATTGGAATACTGGGAATTGGCAACACTTGGATGGGACCAAAGGTGGCAAAATGAAGGATGAGGCAGGTGTAAAGGACTGGAGCGTCTGAGCAAAGATGATGAAAGCTGTTGGGCTTGGTGGGCACGGAACTGGGAATGTGCAGGAAAAGCGTGAATGGTGATGACAGGAGAGTGTGTGCATGCATGAGATATTCATAAAGTGGGAGAGGCAAATTTTCTTCATTACTAGGCCATTACTTGCATTATCTTTTCTTTGGATATCATGTCCTACACACTTTTTAGAAGCTCTTGCTGAACCTGCTGTAAATTGGTGCTGACTGCTGCTGCGATGTTGTCTTTATTTGGCCTCATGACTCGGCTTATCTTTTGGTGGGTGACATATTGCACTCCAGGGGATTACAGAACTTCCAGGAAGTCCTGTCTGAGGCAGGTGCTCCTATTCCTTCTATTGGGAAAAAGGTTGAGTAGAGGGGTCAGTCTATAGCAGAGAAAGGATAATGAGCAGAAAAACTCCCACCCATGCCTTTCCCCTGCCCTGGACTTGCGATGTGACTGAGGCAAGATCTTCACACTGAAAGTCAGCAGCACTTAGGAGGAGGAGAAGACATCAGGCACAACCACACCAGTAAATGAAAAAAGATCAAGGTGTGCATCCTAATTCCAAGGTTGGTGGCATAGATTGATTCCTGTCTGTGTTGCTCAAGAATAGCCTCTACTAGAGGAGCCTGGTTGCACTGGCCCCACATCATACCTGGCTTTGGCACTCCTCTGGGCCCCGGTGGACTTAAGGCATAAGACTGCACACGCTATGACAAATACAGCTGGTGAGCACAGGGAGAATGAGAGGTCTTGTGTTGGGGTTCACCCTGCAGCAGTCACCTCTTCAGAGAAGTAGATGCACCCACAAAGACTTGTTCACTCATGCAACTGAGCACAGATCTGGGCTGTGGTTGCCCTTGGCTTCAATGTGCCAAGGCACTACACAGGGACCGCTCCCTAGAATATCAAGCCATAAGGGGGAAAGATGGCCGCTGCTGCCATGGTAGTCACAAAGACAGCTCCTCTTCGGGAAGTGCAGCAGCTTGTCACCAGTGTCCTGTGGGATAAACACTGGGCTAGAAGTAAGACTAAGTCAGAGTTTTCATGCTGCTTTGCCCACTGACTCACCATGTTGGTGGACCAGTTAACCAGCTCAGCTGCACCCCTAGACGTGGATGCTGCTTTGTCTCCTTGCAGTGCTGCGGTTGGTGCCTTGGAGCTGTTCCTCCGGGCAGGTCTCTGCAGCATAACGCTGTGCTGCTTTATGCAGAGCTACCAGCCAGCACAAGTGCAGAAGCTGCAGAGCTGCATTAGGGAGAGATTTCAGCAGGGCTTATTACCCTGGGCAGAGAGCCACACTTCATGGATTCTGCGCTGGAGCTGTGCTCTGCTGAGCTGAGCTTGCCTGCATCTGCCAGTGCCACCTGCGTCTTTTGAGATGTCTTTGCCTTGCATTTCATTTTCAAGTGCTTTAAGAGCTAAAAGAGTACCTTTTACCACAGTTACTTCACCCCTGCACGTCTGCATTTTTTCTGTACCACTGAGGAAAAATCCTTGGCTTTCCCACCTGAAGAAGACATACCCTCAAGGCGTGTCGCAGAGCACACTCCGAGCTGCTATACCCCCTTCTGCACTCTGATGGAGAGGGAGGAGGGCAAGGCAAGAAATGCTCCTCAGACCTTGTCAACGCAAAAATTCATGAGTGTGATTTTAAAAAAATCCAACCACTTATTATGTTCTCTGAAGGGAATGAATAAATGGGAGATGAACAGCCCTGACATGCTGGTGAAATGGGAAGGGAATTAGAGGTAAATGAGCAGATGGGAAGTGAGAGGTAGATGAATAGGGTCACACGATGTGATCTGATTGATTGGCTGCAGCCTGTCACTTTGAGGGCCTGAAGCCTCCTGCACTTGGGGAAAAAAATATGCCACCCTCTTCCTTGCTCCACAAAACCCTCCAAAGCATGCCCAGCACCACAGATATGTGCATTCACTCCTATGGGCTGCAACACATCAGCACTGCTGTGACGAAAAGCATAACATGAGGGATCAGAGAACTGGAAGATGTCTTTTAACACAAGCATGCTGTGATATACCAGCAGTTACTGCTAGCTGAGTGCAGGATTTTGGTATTTTGGTGGGGTTTTTTTACGGGAAGCAAAAGCAATACCCAACAGATGTCAGCTCTTGTGAGCCGAGTCACCCCAGCTGTACTCTGACAAGAGCCTTCCGAAATCAGTGCAGCCAGAAGAACTTCATCCAGTTTTCTTACACTGTTTTTGACTTAATTTGAGATAGTCACATTAAAATGACCACACACATAAAACCATCTGCTCTCTTAGATATTGATTTACATACCTATACCATGCTGTCATTTGAAATATATGGCTGACCTGCTGGAGAAACAGCTGGATAGTGTTGATTTTCCAGGTTTCCAAATATTCTTGCTGAACAGTAAAACAACCAGGGGATGTTTGATTGACACTTTAAATGGAGCACACTCCAATGGTACCTTCGTTGCAAAAGTGAGCCTGAGAATCTATTTCTTTTTCCACTTTCATGTTAATGTCCTAAGTAAGGTAACCTAGCCTGAAAAAATGGCCTTGGAAAGTCTATGGGCACTGACTTCACAGAATCACAGGGTTGTAGGAGTTGGAAGGGACCTCAAGAGATCATAGAGTCCAACCCCCTCCCTGCCAATAGCAGGTTCCCTATGACAGATCACACTTCTCTGTTTAATTCCTTCAGACTTGGCTCCCAGCCCACAGTGATCCCGTTGTACTTTTACTGGAGCGAAGTCTCCTGCATGCATCATGTTAAAGAAAGAAAGATAACCATGGGGTCTGCCAGCTCAGGGCCTTACACAGTGTCCTATCTGTGTATGCAAACAATTGTCTCCTTGTGTTATAACTCAACTAGATCATCCACAACTGAGCATCTTCTAAACTGGTTACTGAGGATTTTTATCCGTGGAAGGAGGAAAAGTTTTGCATTCAAATATGCTAATTTGTAACTCAAATTTGCAGCACACTCACATGACACATGTCACACTTCAGGTGGGTATTGAAGGTAATAGAGTACAGGGCAGCCGTGGCTATGATATGTAGGAAACATTGACTCATGAATCGTGGAACCTGTCCCCCCTGGCGCTAACAAGATGAGAACTCATAGAACAGGGACCTGACTGTAGGTAACCCATGAATTATATGATATGACAATATGTCTAGAACAGGTCAGATGAATTGCACCCTGTGAATGTCGATCTCTTTCTGCCATTTGTAGCACAGAGTGACCACAGATACTTGATGGTGAGATGAATCATTGCACAAGTGACTAGAATTTAGTAATTTGAAGAGGCTGAGGAAATTACTATTTCCTATTTGGACGATTGCTTCATACCTGGCCCAGGTCAAAGTACTTAGACATGTCTTGAACACTAGAAACTGGTTGCATTCGTCCTTCAGACACAACAGCACGAATTAGGCTCTGCTTAATCATTTCAGTGATTAGGTATTGCTGAGATGAGTCTGGCATCATGTCCCCTACTCAACCTCATAAGATTTCTGTACACACTGATAAAAATCAAAAGGCTTTTGTCTGGTGCCACAAACTTCTGCTTGCCATAGGGTACCAACAGAACAGCATCCACAGCACTTACAGGACCAAAGCTTTAACCAAGCTTGCCAAAGTTCTTTATGGTTCATTTACCATTTCACATCAAAACAGCTTAAACTGTTATGCAAGAAGAGGTTTTCTGGATGATTTTGATGCAAAGATGGCTATGAACTACAAGGACCAGTCAGGGCAAAGGTATTTTACTGCCTTACAATTTGTTTTTCAATATGATAAAGTAGAATAGATAGCAGTAGGACAAGGAGTAATGACTTTAAACTTGAAAAGGGTAGATTTATGTTGATTATTAGGAAAAAGTTCTTGAGTATGAGGGTGGTAGATCACTGGAGCAGGTTGCCCAGAGATGTAGTGGAGAGTCCATCCCTGGAGATATTCAAAGCCAGGCTTGATGGGGCTCTGAGTGACCTGATCTAGTGATGATGTCCCTGCCTACTGCTGGGGGTGTGGACTAGATGACCTCTAAATGTCCCTTCCAACCTTGCACATTCTATGATTCTATGATTCAATACTAGAGTCAGCATACAAACCCCCTAAATATTGGGCAAACTTGCACATACCTAGAATGTGACTGCTTTCCTGAACACATTAGAAACAAAAAAACCCCAAGATGAAACCAACCTATAAACTGCATTTTTCCAATGTAATTTGCCTTATATTAATTTCTACACCTGTAAAATGTAGTCACTGGTTAGTTTAAAATGCTTCCTGCACTGGCGGCCTACCGCAGATCATCTTTTCACTGTTATTAAGTATAGCTATGAAATACATATTCCAGGATGTCTGGGCCAGTAAAACATAACACTCATGCTGAGTTAGTACATTAGATTGTGATCTGCATGGATGTGTATTGCCAAGATGCGTTTTTTGAGCATCTATGCTTTTACTATTTGCCATAAATGAAGAGCATAAAACAAGTATTTTAAAATAGCATCGAGAATTTAGTAATTTTCTGGTTTTTCCTGCACAAAATCTAATTTAAAAACAAAACTCAAAACATAGAATCATAGAATCATAGAATTGTAGGGGTTGGAAGGGACCTCGAGAGATCATCGGGTCCAACCCCCTGCCAAAGCAGCTCCCTAGGACATTTCACTGAGATAGGCATCCAGACGGGTCTTGAATATCTCCAGAGAAGGAGACTCCACCACCTCCCTGGGCAGCCTATTCCAGTGCTCTGTCACCCTCACTGTGAAAAAGTTTCTCCGCATGTTGGTGCGGAACTTCCTATGCTCCAACTTGCAGCCATTGCCCCTTGTCCTGTCTCCACAAACCACTGAAAAGGGGCTGGCTGATTCCCCCTGCATCCCTTGCTTAAGATAATTGTAAACATTAATTAGGTCCCCCCTTAGTCTTCTCTTCTCAAGGCTGAACAGTCCCAATCTTCTCAGCCTTTCTTCATAGGGGAGATGCTCCAGGCCCTTTATCATCTTTGTAGCCCTTCTTTGGACTCTCTCCAGGAGATCCCTGTCCTTTTTATACCAGGGAGCCCAGAACTGGACACAATACTCCAGGTGGGGCCTGACCAGGGCAGAGTAGAGCGGGAGGATCACCTCCCTTGACCTGCTGGCTACACTCCTCCGGATGCACCCCAGGATCCCATTGGCTCTCTTAGCCACCGAGGCACACTGCTGGCTCATGGCCAACCTGTCATCCACCAGGACCCCCAGGTCCTTCTCCACTGAGCTCTTCTCCAGCAGGTCATCCCCCAGCCTGTACTGATAGAAACGGTTGTTCCTTCCCAGGTGCAAGACTTTACACTTGCTTTTGTTAAACCTCATCTGGTTTCTTACTGCCCAGCTCTCCAGCCTGTCCAGGTCTCGCTGGATGGCAGCGCAGTGTTCCTGCGTGTCAGCCACTCCTCCCAGCTTTGTGTCATCGGCGTACTTGCTGAGGGTCGATGCTATTCCCTCATCAAGGTCGTCAATGAAGATGTTAAACAGGACTGGACCCAACACCGAGCCCTGGGGAACACCGCTAGTCACAGGCCTCCAGGCAGATTCCACTCCACGAATCACGACCCTCTGGGCTCGGTCCGACAGCCAATTCTCAACCCACCTCACTGTCCACTCATCAATCCCATGCTTTCTCAGCTTTGCTATCAGGATGTCATGGGAGACAGTATCAAAAGCCTTGCTGAAGTCAAGGTAGATGACATCCACTGTTCTCCCTCCATCTACCCAGCCGGTGATGAGATCGTAGAAGGCTATGAGATTGGTCAAGCACGATTTCCCCTTGGTGAATCCATGCTGACTACTCCTCATGACCTTCTTCTCTTCCAATTGCTTGGAGATGGCATCCAGAGCAAGCTGTTCCATTACCTTTCCAGGGACAGAGGTGAGGCTGACTGGCCTATAGTTGCTGGGATCCTCCTTCTTGCCCTTTTTTTCAGCAAATGATAAAACAATGCTTTTGGAAAATGGAAATCCAAACGTGACAGCAAGTCCTTTATTGTAGTATCTTAAAACAAATAGTGATTGATTGTTCAAATTATTACAGTGCCCTTCAGATAGATGTCTGAACTGCTTATTTGAGGATAGGTGGCTAAACAGCTTCTAGCAGAAAAGGAAAAGAGAGATCACTGTTATTGCAGGGCTTGGCAGATACTAAAATCTAATTTGAATCCCTCTTCATGTTATTCAGAGGGGCTGGGCTTAACATTTGCATCATTTGGCATCTTGAAATTAGAGGTCAGTTGGGCTGTGACGCATTTCCTCCATGTCCCGGCTGCTTTGGCTCTGCGTCAAGCGTGGGAGCTGCCTGCAGAGCGTGGGGTTGCGCTGACTTCCCACCCTGGCACGCATTTGAGTACCACTGTGGAGTATCTTGCTGTTGGAGATGTAAGCTGTTATTTTTTTCCCCCCTGCAATGAGGTGGGAGCAGAGAGAACCAGTAGCAATCGCAAAGGGCACGTACGGCAAACCTCCGAGGTTTTTCACATTTGACTTAGAGCAGAAACTTTCCCCTGTATGCTGGCAACTGCTGCAGTGGATCTGTGGATTTTTAAATTCACCTTAGGGGAGACAGAAAGCAAAACACTAGTAGACAAGTATTAGTTAGGTATTATTTAATAATAGTTTATTCTAGTAGTCCAGGAAAGAAAAGAAATGACTGTTGATGTTGTGATTTGAATCCATCTGTATCAGTTTCAAAGCCCCATGATTAGTTTTTGCTGCCATATTGCCATTTTGCATAATATCCCAAATCGGCTGCTTTTCTATATTAAAATGCAGTCATAAACATTATGCATGGCACATTACTGGAAAAAATACACAGTGAATACATTTGGGCAAATCTATTTTTCTTTGAAAATTTTGGCATAAAATCTTCCCATTGAGCATCCAGTTTTTGTCATCTCTCTTTGGAGATTTTTTTTTTAATGAATTTTTTTATTACCCTTTCACAAAAGCTCAAGGTATAAGAATAGGAAAAATAATCCTACAAGTTATTCACAGGCATGGTATTCATCCCTGATGAGGTGCTGCAGTACTAAAGGATGCAAATTATTAGTGATTTTTATCAAAAGAGAAGCAATATCATCTTGTGAAATAGCTAAAGCTTAAACTGGAATGAACAACAGGGAACTGCAAACATGTTCTATAGGGAATGAGAGTGGTCACTAACTCTAAAAGCTCTCCTTGAGAAAACTGGCTTTTTAAAATGATGTAGCACAGTATGCAAACACCTGGGCTGGATGATTCTACCCCTGCCTTTGAACAAGTTCCCTTTTTAAAAGTTCACAATAGACAGGGTGAATTTGCTCTAAAGCTCATTGCATGCTCCCAACTTGGAGGCAACACCTAGCCCAAACCAGAGAAAATGGAGGCTAATTCTCTGTAACAATAAATTCATCAATTCCTCCTTCCATAGCTCAACGAGCAAATGCTGGACCACACATACCCCAGAAAATGAAGTTGTCTTCAATTTTCCCACTAGTTTAAGCCCGTTCAGCTTTTGCCACCGCAAATAATGATAATGCTCCACTTTCTCTGGTGTTTGGTAATTTTTTATATGGGTTTTATTTTGCCCATCAGCAGCAAAACATAAAGTATGCTTCCCACCTTGAAGTCAGAAACAGATTTAAAGTAGACTAGCCCTGAGTAAAGATCTCCTTCAAGGGTATAGGCAAGGAGATCAAGATAAATTGCAGGACCAGGCACACCAGAAGCTCCCTTGTGGTCATATTAATTCTGGTTTCTTCATTGATCTTGCGTAACTCATGGATCTTCCTCTCCTTAAACTCCTAAGTCAGTAAAACATGCTTTGTCTACTTGTCGTTTTTGAGATTTGTAACAAGCAAGATTCCCTCCTGCAAGATCTCAGACAAATTCCTTTGCTTGTGCATAGCCTTCCACCAGGCAGTGGACCAAGCTGTTTTGCATAGGAAGAGGTTAAAGACCAGCAGATCTCACATGGCATTTCAGGATCAGGCCTTTAAAATGGTGGGTGTCTTCTGCATTAACGACAGTAGCTAAGTGCTAGGTATTTTGAAAGCACTTGAGTCATGCAGGGAGTCACTTCCCTGTTCATACTGGAAGGAATGCCTCTCCAATTCCTTATGCCTTCCACAGGATAGAAATAAAAAGCCATACAGGTGAAAACAGACAATGGCAAAAATCATGAAGGGAAGCCGAGGGACCCCAGGAAGGTGAGTGCTCCCACAGCAGCCCTCACTAGCATGAATGTCTTCTTGCTTTCAGGTCCCAGTCTGTGGTGGAAGCCGGCACGCTGAAACACGAAGACCAGGGGGAAAACGAGAACACCCAACCGCTGCTGGCTCTGGACTGAGCTCCCACATGCGCCCAACATACACATTAACAGACTTCCACCCTACCAGAGACCCACAGAGCACACCACACACACACTCAAACACACACACGCACGTGTTTTGCTTGAGAACAAGCCCTTCATATTTCCTGAGCAAGTAACAAATGTCACCAGTCATCTGTCTGTGCAGCCAGTGTTGAACATAAACTGAGAAATTTCTTTTGACACAGGACTCTGTCCATATCAATTTTTTTTTCCCCACTTACAACATTAAAATATTGGAAATTATGGGACTGGATTCTCTGTTTAAAGACACCAGGGCATGCTGTTAGAAGTTTTCCTGAAGCCTCCAGCAGGAAGGCTCAGTTTTATAGAATCAAAGGTTAAATGTGTTTTACAGAAAAGCATCTCAACTTTAAACTTTGCACTGTAACGAGCAGTTTAATCTGGCTCAGAGGGCAGAAACAGCAGCACCTAACAGAGCGCTCCAGTTTTACAGAAGGATTTTTTTCATTAAAAAAACCCATCAGCACCAGCATAACGCCATTCAACGTGACACTTTGTGACTGCCTCATCCATGCTGCTTATGGGCGGGGGTGGGGTGGGGCGTCCCTTGTTTCAGCATCTAGCAAAAATGATTCTTAACTTTTGAAGCCGTTATAAAACTGTCAGCTAAGCGGAATGTGCTGTGTGGGCAGCAGACGCACACGATTTGAAACGCAATTACTTATTTTTAACGATGTGTTTTTCCACAGGCAACTTGGGACCCTATTAGGTGTGTATGTGTGCGTGCGTGCGTGCGTGCGTGTGTGTGTGTGTGTGTGTGAAAGGGGTGGTGCTAGGGAGACCCATCGGACACATTCACCAGTGACTAACGGTTGAATGCAGATGGCTTCATTTAGGTCACAATGGCAAGTGAAAGCTCTGCAGAGCCATTTACCCCCTTCCCTCTTGCAGGCAGTGAGACGCCTAAGCCAGAAGGTTACACCGACTGCAGACGTGGGCCATGGTTAAAATGAGAAAGAACTTAGAATTAATCATTCAGTACAAGCTTCTGCTGGAAGGGAATGTGAAAGGAGAACTGAAATGCCAAAGATCAGTTTGGTTTTTCTCTATTTGCTCTATCTGCAAAGGGAGTCCCATCCCTTCATTGAAACGGAAACCAGATTAAAGAAATAAAAGAAAAATCGTTATGAAATTATATGTGCAGTGACTTTATTTCCTCAAATGGTTACAACCACTGTACACACCTTAAGTCTTTAATTAAACTGCCATACATTGAGAATTTACTAGAACAAGCAGCTGGCAACAACATATCAAAGGTAGCAGTGTAAACCATATATATCTATATATATAGAATGAGATGATAATGGGCACAAGAGTTTTTAATGTGCCTCTAGAAGATCCACTGAATTCGTAAGTGATACACTGAAGTAATGATACAGTTCAGCTGGACATGGTCAGCCCTAATAGATGGAGTAACAAAAGACTGCCTTTATCTACAACAACATTTTATGCCTGCACAGGGCAGAGAGGACAACTTGCCAGATCCTATCAACACATGTGGGATTTACCCACTAGTATTAGTACAGAAGAGCCTCATTTAGACTAACCTTCTTCATCAGCAGCATGTCTTTGATAGAAAGCCTTGCCTCTCTGACAGAGACTCTTTAAGGCAGTGGATGGTCCCAGCAAGGCAATACAGGAGTCAGAAAAAGAAGCAGAAGTTTGCAGGAGCATTAAGCAAGACGACTGAGCCCGTTTATCTTTGGGATTTCCTCCATTCCCCCTCCTCTAGCATTACAGAAAACCTATTACAAAAAACTAGGATGATACTTCTGGTAATGAGACACAGCTCCCTTCTCTCCCCTGAGCTCATGACGAGTGACAGGCATGAGGATTTGTCAGAGAAAACGTTCTCAAAGCAGAAAGTAAAAAAAAAAAAGCCCAATAACAAATGGACAAAAGAAGACAGACGTTGGTTATTACACTGCAGCTTTAATGAAGTAATACTTTGGTCTACAATTTTTCTCTGTTAATACACTTAACCTCCACTGCCATTAAATCTTTGTGATGACCTGTTACAATCACTGTTCATTCAAGTAGGACTTGTTCTGCTCAAGAAGTACAAATATCACTGAAATTTAGTCCTTGAGGATTAAACCTCGCAGACGATTAGAATTATTTATTTCCTTTAGCTGTGACATGGATAAATGTGTATGATGCCTTGTATATATCCGTAGGGTGCCTGCATTTAACTGTAGTGTCTTACGTAGATGCTGTGCTTACAGGCAAGGTAACTACAGGCAGGAAGGAACTGACTTCCCAAAATCACGACGAGTGCACACTGCCTTATAAACAGGAGACTATCACCCTTCTCTGTAAATAAACCTAAAGAAAAAAAATATTTAAATTGCCAATGGTCCTCCGTTAAAAAAACATGTTTCCATTCACTTCTTCCATTGGCATTTTCAATGTTAAAAACCCTTTCCAAGCTGTAGTACCAGTTGGCAAGGAGGAATACCTAAAATACCACACCACTTATTCACTGCATCATTTCTGTAGTTTGATATATATCTCCTTACATCTCCTCCTCCCTGCATATAGCTAATCCAGTTGCACCTACCAAAAAACTATGCTCTCAGCTCTGTGACAGGTAGGGACAGTAGATTCACTTCAGTGTTGCAGGAGCTATTCATAACACACCGTGTCATACTCAAGGCACTTAAGATTTTAAATGGCCAATATGTCACCACATGATTTAATAAACAGTGCTACTCGGGCACACACACATCTTGGGTAGATTACTTTTGTCTATTTGCCAATTTAATCTCTTTGCAATCACAATCCAAAAGGATTAAGTATGAGGCTTCAAAGGAGCAACGAAAAAACCTGAAGGACTGCATGGATTTTTACAAATAAAGCTCCAAAGTTTTTACCACTCCTTTAGTATTTACTCTGAGCTATAGAAACTAAAATGCAACATTAATAACAGTACTCCTAAACCACACATTTTGGTTTAAACCGTTCTTGATTTCTTCTTTACAAACTATGGCTTTATTTTACCAAACTACAAAATAGTTTGCAACTTCTACTGTTTGATGACTTTGCAGAGATACAAAACAGCCTTTGACTAAACGACTACCAGGAGATTTAAACCTCTTTTTTACTGTGATCCCCCACAATAACAAGTACCTCATTTCCAGTTTTGCACATGATTCTCCTAGAAGGTCTCCAAAAGCTTTTTTGTATTTTCATAAGCACGAGACTTACAAATTTTTTCGGTTTTCACAATGATAAACTGAGAATTGCTACTGTCTTGTATATTGTGTATAGTCTCGGTGTTAGTTCTGATATGGACAACACATTAAAGCCCAATTATCATCACTGTCTAAAACTGACACTTGATCAGAGAGGGTTTATCAGTGTGATAATCAGAAAGGAAATTAAAGTGCACGCCTCCAGAAACTGGTTAGACTAATTTATGGTGCAACCACTATGTGCTACATGGCATTACAAGATTGAATCACCTAGCAAAATACAAAATCTGAACAGCATTCAGTTCATGGGAATGCAAAGCTTTTATCTGTATTTTACTTCAACAGACATGGCATTCTGGCCACGATACTTAGGTACCATGATGCGGTCTCTGCAGTACAAAACCACTGAGCATTGCACAAATAAGATGACCATGCAAGTATCTTTTGGACAACAAGGGCAAAGCTGTGGAGACTAAGTAACCTCAGTGTCTCCTTGCTTAGTGTTTTGTGTTTCATGACCCTCTGTAATGATGCTACTGCTCTTGATGAGCCCTGAGCGTCCTAGCACACCTATCCACACTCAGCTGGTTTTGCAGGCCAGCCAGCCACAGTCATGATGGGTGCAAGCTCAGGTCTCACTTTCCTCTTAGTGTTCTTAGAAATTAACACTGGAATGTCCTGCGCACTCCATCTCCCACCTAACAGACCCCAAAGGCCAGCCAACCGCTACAACAGTCAAGCAGTTTTCTCTTCTGAAAATAAGGCCTTTTTACAATACAGTAAATTCTGTACCCTGAATACAGAGTATACTGTAAACAGTATTGGGATGAGAGTACGCTAGCTTTATGTCATGTATTTCAAGACAAGGAAAACACCATTAGGTCAATTAAAGGATCATTCTAGCACTCGGCAGGATGCCGGCAGCAGAAGTCAATGCAAGTAAATAACCTGAAGCTCTTTGTTCTGCATTTTGGCAGGAAACCAAGTCAGAGCTTGTCCTTCTGCCCAAAGCACAAGAAATTCTTCATATATTTTTTTCTGCTGAATGACCACCCAAGGGCAGCCTAGAAGGAGCCTCTGGAAGGAGGTGCCCCAGACTCTTGCTGGGTAGAAAATGGATATCACAACAAAAGCCTTTGTAACTGTAAGAGCAGCAGCAGTTCACCACATAATCCTAAGAACTGCCAAGCACTTGAAGATCTGAGCCTACAGATGTCAGATTTGCTCAACATCTTCCAAAGTCACATTATGGAACTGAAGGCTGTCTTCTAACTAGGAGAACTATTTTGTTTTACAAGAACAAAGCTTCATGAAGTAGCTGATTATGCAAGTTTCTGTTTCCATTTCCAGGAAGGCAAGAGAAGGCCACACTTGGCAAAATTGAAATCTGTTCACAGACAGTGTTTTCCTTCTGATGATAGCTAAAGATGCACTATTGGGGCTTTTTTATAAAAATAGTGGTTGATTAAAGAAGATTTGTTCATAATCACACTAGAAAAATACAGTTACTCAGGTAGAAAAAATACAAAACACATAACCCATTCACATTATCTACAGTTGATTATATGTTCTACGCCTAAAGCAGCTAGCATCACAATTGCATATTGATTTTCAGAGTTGGTTGTGTGCATATGTTTGTAAGTATCTTACAGGCTGCTTCCCAGGTAAAAGCCTGGGCAGTATTTACCAGATGTAGGATCACAAATCTTGTGCCTGAACTTGATGGGGGCAGGTGACTGCCTGACTGGCTTTGTACACCTGATAACAGGCACAGCAGAAACATCTGCACATTCCTCAGTTTGAAAATCCACACCTACTGCTCTTTGGCTGACAATGTTTGTATTTTCACACTTTCAGCCTGAAAAACAATACATATCAGTGCTGCATCAGAATGAAACAAAAGATGGCTTGTTTTGTTTGTTTTTTTTTTCTTTTTCATTTTCTTCTTTTTTACAATCCAAGTCCTCTGTGACTGTAGAATGCTGTCTTCATCTCTTCTAACCCTTACAATACTTCTAGTCTTCATATGCTGGAAAAAATTAATCCCATTGGCACATTCCAAAGGGGTTAAAGCTCCTGTGCTCTTAACATCAGAAGTAACCCCTTAAATAGCAGGAAGGGTACGTCTCTGTTGTGCTGTTAACTCAGGGTGCCACACGTCCACAATGAATATCAGGCGATAATTTTCAGCATCCTGCCATACTTCATGTTCAAAAGAGTCATCAAAAATAAGAACTTTCCCTTCTTCCCAGGTTCTGCAACACAAAAAGGAGTATACTTTAGTATCTGAAGTGCTGTGGAGCAGGCAAGCTATGTATCAGCTCTGAAGATGCTCTTTGACATGTGAGAATGATTAAATAGTACATATCATACAGTCAGGATTTCACTAGTGAATATGAAGAGATCCTAGTGTCAGAGTTTTTACCTGAAATAACTACAGAAAGATCAGTCTAATGGATGGTCGTATTATTGGGGGATTGTTTCCCCTCACTCTGCATAGTTATGCCCACACACACATTCAGATGTTTATAGTATTTGTTATTTATATACTTTTAATGAGTTGAGTGCAATAAGCAGGGAGCAGGTACAATGCTGGTGTGGTAATCAACTTTTGTCCTTCTCAGATCAGATACATACATAATGAGAGTTGGAAATAGAGGGAATGACCAGTAATATGGTCACATGGTTTGAAAACAAAATGCATTAAATCAACCTGCTTTTTCTAAAAAAAATTGCAACAATGGAATTAGGACCTGGTCACGCTGAAAAGTTCAGGGCTGTTAACAGTCTTCCCATAAACCCATTCAAAGCACAGAGCCTAAAGAGTTTTCTTCAGAGGAAAGTTGCAATGCCATTGTGTACGTTGGGTTAACTATGCTGTTAAAGGTGAACTGAAAGGATGAGATCATATAACTCAAGGTCCCTCTGCTTGCCAAGTACTGCTTAGGCAGAGCAGATCACTGAACGGATGATGTAATTACCATGAGTGGGTGTTCATTATGGCATGGAAGAGCCAAGTTTTACCAGTGGTACTTTTCCAAGATCTGTACCTTTATTAGGCACAAAAAGGGATTCACACATTTTATTCAAAGTGGCTTGGTTTTGATGGTTTGAAAAATTAACAAAATTACAGACTTAAAAGCAATGGCAAGAGGCAAGGTAGAAGGGAGATATTGTCAGAAGAATTGGTATCCCTATCAGTTTTATGAAAGATAGAATCACAAAATAATTTAGGTTGGAAGAAACCTTGGAAGGGCATCTGGTCCAAGACTCTGCTCAGAGTGAGACTTACTGCCAAGTTAGACCCAAATCTGAGGTTCAATGAACTATCCCAGATTCTGGACTAGTGGATTTCTGAGTGCCTATACCAGGTATATTCCACCATCTCTTCCAGTGTTTCACCAACCCCATTATGCAAATTTTTGTCTATCTAGATGAAATTTCCTTCATTGTCACTAGTGTCCATTACCTTTCATTCTACAACTGCACACCTCCTAAGAGTCCGGCACTGTTTTCTACACAGTCACCCATTAGTGGTTGAAGACAGTAACTAAGACTCCCCTTCAGCCTTCTCTCTTTCAGACCCCAAACCAGCTCTCTGAGCTTCTCCTCATGTGCCGCACACTCTAGTCTCCTAATTATATGTCTAAGCGTCCACTGTAGTCTCTTTAGTTTATCAATGACTTCTTGTTTTTGCTGAAGAACCTCAAACTGGAAACAGTGCTCCAGAGGTGGTATCTTGAGTACAAAAGAAAAGGAAAAAAATTGTTCCCCTCAAACTGATTCTCACACGCTTACTAACAGTGTCCTGTACACAGCTAGCTATCATCAAGGCAAGAACACCTTATGACTCATGTTCAACTCAACCCCCAGGATCTTTAAGTCCTTTTCTTCAATGCTGCTTTCTATCCAGTCATGGCCCAGTCTTTAGTGTTGACAAGGTGTCAATCCGTTATCAGTTGCAGGGATTTGCATTTGCTTTGTTTAACTTCTAGAAGTTTCAGCTGACAACTTCAGCCTGTTGAGATCTGGATTCATAATTTGGAATAGAGGTTCAATGCCTGGTTAAATGCAGTCCTGAAACTGTGAAAAATCAGCAACCGATCAGTTCCCACCACCATTAAAGTCACATGTCAAAAAGTCATGGTGCTAGTCATTTGTCACTGCCCCTCAGATCTCAGTCTTACCCACTGCATTTAGGCACAGTTGCTGATTATGTACCACATGGTTTCTCTGTTGTAATGTCAAGCAGTGGTATGAGCAAAGCAAATTTATTTTTCATTGAAGGGGGACAAAAGCATACACCTGGTTATATCCCTTCAGGTGAGACTAGTCAGTGGAGTCAATAATGGCCAAAGAAGTGTTACCTCCTAAAGGCATTCTACAATGAACACATATTCATTTTTTTTAACAGGATCCCTTAGGAGCTGAAGCAATCCAAGAGGATAGATGTCCTTAAAGTGAATTAAGAACTATGAACAGTAGCGATGGTAAAGAAGCAAAGATCTTGCCAGCAAAAATGGAAATACATTTTTATCTCATTCAATTGTGTTCATTCAGACAGAAAACAATTTCCTTTTTCAAGACCAGGCTGAAAACAAGATTTAGACTCTAAGGTCATGTTGGTATTTTTGAATTAAAAAAAAAAAAGCAAAAATTAACCATCAAAATTTATGGGGTTGTTCTGGAACGTTCTGAGGAGAAATGGAAATTGAGATTGGATCATTTCAACTAAAACAATCATCTAAACATATTTTCAGCAAGAGTAGATAAACCAGACAGCATAACAGTAAAAAAATTCACACTGGCTTGCACACAGACATCAGCCTTCAAGGCCCGGAAAATGAGCCTTTTACAGGTTTCACCTATGATCACATGATTTTTTTCTGCTACTGCATCGGTTATCAGACAACAAAAATGTTTTATGTCATATAGACCCCGAGTCTCTGCTACTGCACTAAAGTTACATTGGTATTAATGAAGGCAGTGGGAGTCAAACACTTGCAATACTATAGTGTGGGAAAAACAATCAAGCTGACTTTGTGGGTTCCTTTGGGGTGTGGGGAGGTTTTTTTAGTATTTTGGGGTAGGGGATTTTTTTTTTTGTGGTTGGGGTGGGGTATTTTGTTTTGGCTTTTGTTGTTGTTGTTGCGGGGGGGTGTGGTGTGGTGGTGTTGGGTTTTGGGAGGTTGGGGGCTTTTTTCTTTTTAAAATTAAACCAAGCCTGAAAAATCCTACCCAAATAGCCTGAAAGTGCAGCTCAGTTAAGGACAATAAAAACTCCAAGCACCCAGAAGAAGTAGCTTCAGAGGTTAAAACCCAGGGTCTGTTATTTGCATCATAATGGGATGGGCTGTTTTGCACAACAAAGAAAAAGTCATAAAGTTGACAGAACTATTAGCCCCTTTTGAATAGATTACAAACCCAACCATTAGCATGCAAATAAATATTTTCCAGAAGCCTTCACGGTGTGAGAAACACTTCACAGTGGGACCACAGAGATGGTGTTATTCTGATCCGGTGCTGAGCCGCTTCGGGGTAGTTTCTCCATCACCTGCACAGCTCCAGCAGCTGTTACAGGTGAGATGTTGGATTGGCTTCACCCTAAGACTGTAATTCTGCACCTTCATTTCAAAACTTGATTACGTTCTCTGACGGAGATGTTTGATTTTTATAACTAGATATTACTTATTTACCATTTTTGTGCATTGTACCCTACACTTTGCAGTGCTGGGACTTCAAAATGGCCCAATGACATAAAATTACTATAGCTGTACTGAATACCAATGAGGAGTACCAGCTCCTAGCAACTGCAGAAAAAATTCTTCTGCAAGTGAGGGAGTGAAAGACGGGGCTAGATGGAGCAGAGTTGCCTGTTCATCAAAGAGTAAATTGCATCCTAACATAGCCCCTCTAAACACCCACACTGGGTGGCACAAAGGTAGCTGGGCACAAAATTGTCACTGTTTCTATTCTGTCATGCACACAGCAGTGGGAGATGACAGAAAGGACCTGATCCTGGTGTGCTAACCTTCCTATCTGAGCCAGCTCCCCTACTTGAAACCACAGGTTCAGCCACCAGGAGGGAAGAAAATGAAAATGCCCAAGGTAGGATTTTCCCTTCCACATTAGTTCACCCATCTTTTATAGGGGAAGTAAAAAAAAAAAAAAATCAACCCCTTCCTTGCTATCAGTATACACACTTTCAATCCTTTAGGGAAAATCCTGCCTTTTTTTTTGAATGTAGAGCTCTTGCCAAAAGCAACGAGCATCATCACATTCCAGCACAGGCTGTAGTTCACTCTTGAGTATTTCACCTTTCAAATGAGCGAGTCTGAGTCCAATGTGTAAGACTGGGCCAGGTACAAGTACCTAGACAATAAAGTGCTTGGTCTGCAGTGTAACAGCAAGAGGCATTTCTCCACTCTTGACTTTGAGGGAAGCGTTGTTACCAAGTAGGAGGCTCTTAAGTTGATTCTTCACACCACTATCCCTTCTGTTCAGGTTAAGAGAAAGAAAGAGTGCCAGCTGTAATAAAACGGGGTGAGCTGCAGACACCTGCTCTCTGGGCAGCAGATCAAAACCACCACTTTGGTCACACAGAGTACCAAAGAGCCACCTAAAGGTAATGCCATTCAGTCACCAATCTGAATTCACAATACTGTCTGAAAGTGAAAAGACTCCACGTCTCCATATTAATCCTCTAAACCTGGTGGCTACCTCTTACTCCCTCCAAACATCTATTTTAAACTTATTTTGGATATTGGATTGGATAATGCTGGAAACAAATGTCCCTCACTATCTAGATGTAGGTAATGTAGATTGTAACACTGATTGTAACAGATCATTAAATAAACTATCAGTTGGCAGGAGTGACTATAGTGACAACATTTTTCAACATTTTTTATTATTAACTGTTGGAGACTTCTTTCCTTAAAAATTCTAAACATTTCCTGTAGTTGTGTTCAAATGTTCTGAAAAACATCTTTGCTATGCTTTGCATTCATGCAGACAGCAGTGGCATTTCATTTCTCAGTATCAAGACAAGAATTCCAAACTAACTCTTGTTGCAGACAAGAGACAAAATCTTCCAAAAATATACATACAGATACTAAGCACCATTAGAATTTCACATAAGTCTCAGAAAATTAAGTCTGTAGCAGAAAGCAATATACTTACTACTATATTTTTCTCTCTGTGTTTAATAGTGCCACGTAAAAACCTATCACATTTGCTCATATTTCCCAGGGGACTCTATGCCCTGATTGTAAATGTATAACTATTACATTTTATTTTGTTTTTTACACTGCTTAGAGACAAAACTGGACTTCAAGTCTGCATAACTTTTCCCTAAGGGGTAAGAATTCTTACTTATAATGCAGTTTAAAGAAATTTGCTACCTGTTTAACATATTGGGCCAAACACTTCATAGATGTGTTGATCTTCAAATTAGCTTCAACTGGAGTATTTTTAACTGAACTATAACAACACTAGCTAGGAAGGAAGGTTTTGCAGAAATACAGGAATATTCTGTTATGGTGGTGGAAAAGGAGCTATAGCTTACTATCAGCTTTTGCTGGATAAGCAAAAAAAAATTAAATCAAAACAAACAGGAGGTACTGCATTGGCAAGTATATTGGACTGGCATTATTTAAAAGTAAATGCACACAGACTTCAGCTTTGTCTCCCAAGATATATCTGTTTGATAAATAATATTTATGTGTTTGTACCAAGAGTTAAAGTGTAAATTGCCTGTTTAATGAAATATATTACACCTCCCTGATCAGTGAAACACCTTTTTTCTTTTCTTTTTTCCTTTTGTTTGTTTTGTTTGAGTCTTCAGTTACATACAGTCTGATTCCCTTTTCAGCCTTGAGGAAGGTGGGGGAATACCCAAAAAAACCCCCAAGCCATACCTGTTCTCTTGGGCACACCGAATTCTGCAGCCTTCATTAGGTATCACCAAGCCCAAATGCATCCTTAGCCGACAATTAGTTGGCCCTGTGTGTGGCCAGACATGAGTCCCTGGGTGCATGATAGAATATTTGATCTGCAGGAAAAGAGAGGCAAGCTGTCAGCACATTCAGCTTCACAACAATAATGCTATAGGAGTTCAGGACTTCATTATGTCTCATCCATGATGATGAGCCAAATGTGCAATGTCACCTTTGGTTAGAGTCTCAGCAACTATAGCACTTACTCACATCTTAATGGTGTTTGATACTACAAAGGACATGTCTTGTAGGGTGTGTGTGCATCCAGGTGTGTGCATGTGTAAAAGTGCATAGTTTTTAATTTTGTTTAAAATAATCAGCATTGATATTTCAACCTGAAAATAATTATCTCCTATCTACAATCAGAAAAAATACCTTCTTTCCTATGGGAAGGCTTACACTCTCATCATTTAAAAGGATGGACCACAGGTGACACAAGGCCTGTGTTAGCCAGGCTGACTGGCCCCTCTCAGATGACAATTAGGTTGTGAACATCACTGTTAGCTTGGCTAGGGCAACCAAGGAATGGTGGAGTTCAGGATCATGAGAGGAAGGAGAAAGAAGGTTTACTACCTACAGCTTCGTGAGAGCTTATTCAGGGACTTATTCAGGGATCTGCTGGGAAAAAAAATCTGATGACATACACTGCTGGAGAGAAGAGGGCTGGCTGATTTTCAAGGATCACCTCATCCGAGCTCAAAAATGGTTCATCTCCATGTGCAGGAAGCACGGAGACCCAGACAAAATTGAAACAAAAAAAGAAGTATAGAAGAGGTGGAAACAGGGTCAGGTCACTCAGGAAGACTGTGAAGACACTCTCTGAGCATGCAGGGATCAGGTTAGAGAAGTCAAAGGTCTCCTGGTGTTGAATCTCATGATTGAAATGAAGGGCAACAGGAATATTTTCTACAAATACATCAGCAGTTAAAGGAAGTCTAGGGAAAATGTGTGCCTGCTGCTAAATGGGGAAGCAGGTCTGATGACAAAGGACGTAGAGAAGGCTGAGGCACCACATGCCTCCTTTGCCTAGATTTTTGCAGGCATGACTGACCTTCAGGAATCCCAGGCACCTAAGGCCAATGGAAAAGATGAGGGAGATGACTAACCCTCAGTGGAGAAGGATTAAGTTAGGGAACATTTAAACAAACTCAACAAACCGGTCCATGGGTCCTGATGGAAACTACTCATGAGTGCTGAGGGAATTGGATGATGTTTTGTGAATCCACACTCAGTAATCTTTGAAAGGTCATAGCAATCAACAGAAGTCCCTGAGGAGGCATAGAAAGTAAATGATGTTCCCGTCTTCAAGAAGGACAAGGAGGAGGAACTGAGAATGAAATATATATACAGGCTATTGGCCGGTTAGCATCACCTCAGTCCCTGGGAAGGTGGTGGAGTAAATAACCCTGGAAACAAACCATTTCCAAACTAGTAGTAGTTTGGTACTTCTCCAAAGGAGGTAAAAGCCTGAGTCATAGACAGGCCAAGAAATCCTCTAGTTTCAATCTGTTCTCTGAAAACCCACACAAGACTAGAGTGCCATTCAGTAGAACTGATGCTTATGAGCTTGAAACACAGATCATGTGATTAGCACATGAACAGTGGGTGGCTCTTTGAAGATTCATTTATCAAGGGACAAAGAGCGTTTTGGGTATAGTTTCATGCATACCTTTCTCAATCCATGTAATTTGTCTATGAGCCAACCATTTTATTTCACAAATACAGCAGCTTAAGTGAGCCTTTTCTGAGCTCTCCCTGCTAGGCAGTGTGGCTGCATGGCGGTGACCTCCCTTTGAGCTGCTTCCTGAGGCAGAGACCTCCCCTTGAGCAACCCCAAGGTAGCTCCTTGAGGCACAGACCTTTTACCAATGGCAGGTCTTTGGTAAGTGATTGATAGCATGCTGATTTATAATGAAACACTACTAATCTGTGTAGCTTTTATATATTAATTTCTATAAACTTTGTATAGATAATTCCATTAGACATAAGTCTCATGGACCAAGCCTGAGACTAAGATTGGACATGTCCATGCCTAAACTCCTTCAGGAGTTTAGAAAGCAAAGGGGTCCACTCTGAACCTTGGGACTCAATGGGACAGTCTTCCTTACCTTTTGCATCTCAACAGGTGGGTCTTCCTTGCCCTCTGTATTTCTGGTCTCTATGTGGATTATTCTAACTTGATTCAATCTCAGTTTTTACTTTGTATGCTTCTTCCATGCAGTAAATAAGGTGAACCTTGCCATCAAACTTACTGAACTTTGTCAAACCACTGTTAATCTTTGTTAAATTTATTGAATTTAGTCAAATTTTTATATTACCTCAATAAAACATATTACTCTTTCTCTCTTTTGAATGAGGTGTGTTCCATTCTTCCACGACACAGACACATGAAGGAAAGGAAGGTGACTGGGAGCAGCTGGCATGGATGTATGATGGAGAAATTCTACTTAGCCAGCTTTCTCTAGTGAGATGTCTAGGTTGGTGGGTGAGGGGACATTATTGGATATTGTTCATTCATCTCAACTTTAGTAAGATTTCAACACCATCTGCCATAAACATCCTCATTGACAAACTGATGAAATAGAGACTAAGTGAGTTGACATTGAGGTGGACTGAAAACTGGTAGTTTAGCCAGGCTCAAAGAGTTGTGATCAGAGGCACAAAGTCCAGCTGGAGACCACTCAGAGGCATACTCCAGGGATCAATACAGCATCCAACATGCCATAGCTTCACAAATGACTCAGACGATGGGACAGAGTGCACTTCCTTCAGTAAGTTTGAAGGTGATAGAAAATTGGGGAGGAATGGTTGACCCACTATTTTATTTTATTTTTTTGCCTGTTATTCATAGGGTCCTTGGCAGTCCAGAGAAAGGAGCAATTGAGAATCTTATGATGTTCAACAGAGAAGTGCAAAGTTCTGCACAGGGGAGGAATAACCCCATGTACCAATACAAGCTGGTGGACAACTGTCTGGAAAGCAACTTCCCAGAAGACCATGAGGTCCTCATAGACAGCAATTTTAACATGACCCAGTAATGCAGCCTTTCAACAAGGACCTGGATATAGTGGAGCAAGTCTAGTGAAAGGCTATTAAGGTGATTAAGGGACTGAAGCATCTGACATAAAAGGAGAAGCTAGGAAAGCTGGATCTGCTTAGCCTGGAGAAGAGAAGGCTCAGGGGGATCTTATCAATGTGTATAAATACCTGATGGGAGAGAGTGAAGAAAACAGAGGCAGGCTCTTCTCAATAGTGTCCAGTGAAAGGCAAAGAGGCAATGGACACAGATTGAAATACAGCAAATTCCATTTAAACACAAGAAAAAACTTTATAACCATACAGTGGAACAGGTTGCCCAGAGAGGCCATTGAGTATCCTTAGAGGCATTCAAAATATGACTGGACACAGTCCTGAGCAACCTCCTCTAGTTCATCATGCTTTGAGCAAGGGGTTGGATTAGGTAGTCTCCAGAAATCCCTTCCCACCTCAACCCTTCTGTGATGCCTCAGCAATGCAACAAATGGGAAGTGTGAATGACAGTGGTAAGACGGGTATTTTCAACTGAGAAATCTGCACACTGTGCCTGGATAAGCTAACTTTGATAAATCTTAGGGATTAATGTATTGCTTGCTCTCCAACTCTAACAAAATAAACAGAAATCAGCGTGTGTCTAACGCTTAGCTGTTCCCATCATTTGAGGTTTCCAGTTTATCAGCAGTTTCTTATGACAGCAAGTGGCTGTGGTGGACACAGATGCTCCAACCCACCACCTACGCTACACCAAGATCTGTTACCTTGATTGCCTTGTCCGACCCTAATGTAATGCTAATAACTGACTATGCAGGATAATTACTAATATCCCAGAGAAACTTTGGGGGGTTTTAATGCTAATATGCCAGCACTGTGGGATGATTACTGTCGCTTGTGCTCTCTGTCCACATAGATCAGTCTAGATATGCTTGTGAACTGTATGTATGTACTGTACTCAAGTACTATATATGTAAATAGTCCTGAGCTACAAATGGTTGTAATGAAAAACTTCAAAGAGTTAAAAAGCGCACAGAATTAATTTACCCATGCTACTTTTAGTTTAATGCTATCTTTAAGAACTGTATAATTTTAATATGATCACTTACTATTGCTCTACACAGTCTCTCAGCAGCACTGAGCAAGCAGTTGATTATTTTACACTTCTTTTATCTTTTTCAATACACAAGGTGCCCAAAGCATCCAAACAGTCTATCTACTACAGAATTCCTAATTTCCCAATTGTGTTCATTCCCATTGCTCCCAGTCCTTCAATGTGTGAACAGAGATCAGGTGATATTTTAAATTTAATTTACCACTTAAGAATCTGAGTCGTGGCTAGCATCAGACCAAAATTGTCCTAGGCCTCCCTTAATATTTTATGGAAAAAGTAAGACTTCTGGAGCACCATTTTTCAGATTATTTTGTATCTTGCATGTTCAAAACGTGTGACTATGTGATGACTATGACTACGATCCTATGGCTACAGCTACAGCTGCAAATATAGAATGTTTCTGCAAACCAAACCCTGGTGATAACATGTGAGGTGCCAAAAATTATGAACAAAGAGCAGCTCTCAAAGATCATTTGCTCTCTGGGATAGATCCTTTTTGGCTATTGATGCCACAGAAAGCAGTTTTCTTGCTTTAGCCACATTGAGAGTGATGACCTCTCTCCTCAGGTATATTCACTACAAGTACCCTTCACGACAAATCAATGAAACAATAGTCTTGTTCATTCCCACAACAGTAGCCATCTAGTGTGCTTCTGCACATCAAACCAACAGTCTGGAGTGAAATGAATGCCAACTCTCAGGGCTCCAAATTAGGATTGTGCTAGCAATGAGTTTTCCACGTTTTGCATCCTTAATTTTGGACCATGAATGTTATTCTCATGTAGTCAATACAGATAAATATTAACAACTTGGAAAAAAAATAATTAAAAATTCTGTCCTTCAGAATCACATGATATCTGTGTTGGGCCATTCAATCAGCTGCATATGAATTAATCCATTACTATACAGGTCTACTGCATGATTTAAAGAGGTTAATTTGTAGCTCAGTAATCAGTGTAGACCAGGCACTTGAAACAAAATTTCTTGGCATCCAAGGCCACAGCTCATGGATGTAAAATTACCTTCCTTTACCTTTAGGAAAGCAGTATGTGACAGCAGTACTGTTGCTTGGCTTCCATGAAGTGACTCTCCTTTCTAATGCAGTCAGGCTGCAGTAGATAGGTAAAGTTTATTACTGTGAGAATCTGGCTTACTTAATTAGTCTTGTGAAGTTCAGTTCAGACCAGAAAAAAAAAGAAATAAAACCCAAACCAAACAGCTATAGAAAGGACTTAATCCAACCTCCTGCTCAAAGGAGGGTTAGCTGAGAGTCGGATCAGGTCACTTAGGGCTGAGGGCTTAGTAAGTCATTACTTATTGGTTGACCCATGGCAAATAAGTACCCACCAACCATGAGCTCCCAGGAAACACAAGGTAAATGGCTCAACTAAAGAGTCCACAGAAAGGCTTCAGCTAAAGTATTTCATTCTGTATTTGCTGAGTGCTAAAACTGGACATATTTTTCCTGTTAACTTAATGATGCCTCAAGCATACAACAAAATATACCACGGTCATGCATCCCTCTATGGACATTCCTCAAAATAACATGCTCCAAGCATTAGGAATTTGCAAAAATGAAGAAATTCACCAGGTACCTGCCCTCTTCTGCAGCCGGTAGCTTCTGGGAATCTTTCCAATAAAGCACAAGTTTTTGGAACACTTTTACAAGCATTCTCATTTTTTCTTCCTAGTGAAAGTAACGGAGAGAACATTGGTAAGAGCAAGAAACAAACACTTGCTTGTTTTCTGCTTTGCAGAAGATCAGCAAAGCTGTCAAAGAGCTGGCAGTGAAAGACAAGTAAATACTATCATCCCCATTTTAGAGATTTTGAAACAGAAAGATTAACACACATTGTAGTATCAGAGTAGCCTGAAACATCTTTGCTTTTAAATTATCTGTGAAGAACAGTCTTTCTATAATTTTAAACATGATTCTGAAAGTATTATCATTACTGGGGCTGCATAGAAAAAAGAAAAATATAAAAAGATTAAAAATTCCACCAACATCCTACCATTTCAATACCAGGTTGTATTTTTTATGTTACTTCTAATACTTTATTTTACAGTACACTTTGATATGCAGAGTCTTACAAGAATTCAAGGTCATCCCAATAGTTGGTCCTCCCAACTGCATAGATCAGGGAACAGGCAGCAGGCTTATTAAAGCTCATATTCGTTTGCTCATACTATTTCTGAATAATAGATCTCACCAAGCTGACAACACAATATTGAGGCAGCAGCTTCTCCCATGTTCCTGTCTTCCCTCAGGCTGATCTGTGGTATGTATTACCATGCAAAATGTTGGCAGCCTTGCCAGAAGAGTATTATCCTCAAGGGATTCTTAGAAGTGCTTGGGGACAACATGGTTTAGAACAAAGAACTGTTGTTCACTGTCACAGAGGTTCCAGACACTATTTTATTAGCTCCCTTCTTCTGCAAATTCAGCAAGTGCAAAAACACTTCTGGAAAAAACGGGGTTGAAAAAGCTACTGAAAATACTGACTGAAAAAATACACATTATTACACTATATTAATCTGAGAAAGTGCAACTGGGGAAAGAGAAGAAATAGAAAATGTTTTACCTTGTTGCCATAAGGTAAACTGGCTCCAGTCTCCTTTTTCTCGTAGATTTTCATCTTCAGGCAGGAAGAGGCTGCTTTTTTTATCCATCACAGAAAGCCCCTCATCCCGAATGAGCTTCCAGTTTTTTTCTAAGGACTGTTTAGAGAGCTATGTTACTGCCCTGAGAACTTACTGCGTTTGGCTTTAGTACTGCTTTTATTTTCCCCTGTCCTTACTAACTTTTTTTTTTTTAATTTAAAAGCACTAAAAAGCATTCATCATCATTATCAAGTTTCTTTATATTCAATTCCCTTCTGAAATGTTAAGGCAGGAAAAACAACTTTCACAGCATTCCTCAGATTCAGTTATATTTGGATCATAAAATTACAATAATCCCCAGTCTCCTTGCAGACTAGGTCTCTCTTTGTCTTGCTTTTTGATTAGCCTACGGGCTCTTTAACAAATCATTTTGTATTGCAAGCAAGGAAGATTACTGATCTTAAGGACAGGATGTGTTACCTGGAAGCACACCTGCTGTGACTAGGAAACCACTTGCATAACCTGGAACACCAGGCATTAGCAGAACATCATGGTTCAAAGGGTACAAATGTAAATAGGCCACTTAAGTTGACAGCTGTGATTTAAACCTTCAGAAGGTTTAAATCAAACCTTGCAAAGATTCAATATGACTTGAAATGCAGGTGGTGATTTATGGACACAACTATTAAATTATAGGTAAGCTGCTTGTACTTCATACATACCAAAACCACAAGGCTGTAGAATTAAAAATTCTACTCCCTGCTGCCTTAGGACACTATATTTGTAAAAACTGGATAAATCAAAAAACCTTTTATTCTACCAATAAGTCATTTTAATGTTATAGCAATATAAATGAAAAACCCACAGAGTAACAATGAACCTGGATTAAAGTGACTTCTTTTTCCCAGCTGCTTACTTGGCTCGCTAAACCTTATTTGGGTGAATAGTTTCCATTTTTTCCTTTGTGCTCTTGAACAAAGCATTTCTGTAAGACATTTTCAATCAATTTCATATTGAAAATAGGCTAAGGGGTGTTCCCACGCTACCTCTTTATATGATGTGTAAAGCCAAGTAAAACTCAAAAGTCTGTGGGACTAGGTGATGTAAATGCACGTTTTAGCCTTAAAACTCCATGTGGTTATTAGCCTTCCCCATTTAAATTAAACAGTTGCATTTTCCATCTAAGTTCTTTCAATTAAAAGACAAGCTAGTCACACAAAATAGGTTGCACATTGATAGATCACAAAAGGCTCAGCAAGCCATGGCTAGAACATGCTGTCTATAACACAGCAACTTTCTTCCACTAGAACCTTTCAGGTAAGCTAAGACCTATGAAAGTTAGGTTTGCACTTCTGTTATCACAGTAGTCTCTTCTTCTCCCTAGCAAATTGTTTCCTCTCTCATCCATCAGTAAAGGGGAAGAGCACTTATTTTTCCTGGTGCAATCACTTTATTCTCTGATGGGTTTCTGTAACACTCGTTTAACCACTAAGTAGAAAAGTTTCTTAGAATATCTTTAGAAAACTGACTTTTCTAAAACGCAGGGTACAAAACAAGACTGAAAATTTTCACCTGATCAGAGGTGAATATGGAAATGGTGTTGGCACTGATTCAGCCTACCAAACCTACCTGATTTTGCACGAGCAGAAAGAAAGAAAATAATAGCTTACATTTACACACCACAAAGTGATACAAAACTGGAAAACTTTAAAAGACATTACAAGTGCTTCTGTGTTTTCTCAAACTCCTCCTACTCCCTTGTCTGGAAAAAGGTAAGAGGGAGCATTCGCCCATGCAGACAAGATGATACATGAAGAGTACTGGTGGTCCAAGGTGTTGCAGGCAACAACTGCTTTGTCACCTCTGGTTCTTCACAAATGTGAAGAGGTGTGTGTTTGTCCTTGCCTTTTAAGACTCCTTTCCTAAGAGGCCGGATATGAAGTGATTTGAATAAATATAATTGATTTTTAAGTAGGTCCTCAATGGTTTTGGACATAACTTGCACTGAAATCAACAATGTCTGTATACTTCTGATAATCTGGACCTCATCTATAAAAGACACTGACAATGCTTTACTCTGAGTAAAAGCAACTCCTAGGTAGAAAGGAGGCGGAGAGTTACAGGAGTTCAAACTCATAGCTCAACCTTGATCTACCTGATTTTACAGACTTTTAGGCATAGCTTGAATGATAAGAACATGTAACACCATTAAAAATGTAATGACTAAGCCTAGGTCTTGGACTTAAGGCTCTTGATCTAGGAGCTGGTATCTACAGGAAGAAGTTAAATATGTTTATGGCTCCATAATACATAGGGATTTAAGCCTTGGGTTAAAGCAACAAATTTGTATTATATTTGGTGCAATATCCTGATTTCAAGTGAAGAATGAGGTGGCAAACAGCACTGGGAGCATATGTACTTGTTTCCTACCAGCTGATTCCCATAAACCTCCATATGGCTTTTTAAATACAGTGCCTAACAATAATGGAAGTTTACAGCTGCCTTACATCTGGCAATGGTGTAGATTTTATTAGCAAAGAAGTTACTATATTTAAATAGGGTTTTCTTAGTATCAGTTTATTTTTATGTGTGACTATTACATTAAAAGAATCCTTACTCTGTGTTGTCAAACCCTTTCAAATGCATGGTCATAAATGACACAGGCAGAGATTAAGAGGCTACTACTCCTTGTGTGAGGCCTAACTACTGACCACACATCCATTTTAATCCATTGGACTAGAAGACTTGCATCTATTTCACTTTGCTGCTGAAACTGAGTATGAAAGTATTCACAGTCAGTGACTGTGTCTCAGCTGGGGAATGCTGATGACCTCCAAGTAAGGGGCAATATTTCAAACCTTTCAAAATAGATTCCTTGCACCCAATTAGGTCACAAAGAGTGCTTGAATATCAGCATATGTACACATCATCTCTGCTCTTTTCAACACAAGGCTCCCTTGAAAGGAACCAGCCACTCTTAAAAAGCATATTTCAACCTATTTTTTCTATTAAATATGAACATTTAGCTATTATTAGCTAAACCATTAAGCCTTAGCTGTGACTCTAGGGAAAACATTATGGATACGTGTCATTGCCACTACTTTCGTTCTCTTTCTGTACTTTTCTTCCTTCACATTAAACTTTTAATTAATAAAATCTAAACCATCAGAGAAAACTGACAATACAAGATCCACTTTAATCAATAAATCTATTCATTGTAGTACATTATTGGCAAAGCATCCTCTGGGTCTTTTCCAAAAGTGAAAGGACACAACATAAGGAAAGGACAAGGTTACCTAGGCCATTACCTATGTAATAGTTTTAGACTGGTGAAAGTCTGTAGGATCTTTTATTATTTTTTAAACAAGCACCAGAATAGAAAAAGAATGGTATATTGAGGTTCTAGTAACGCAGTAAGACTGTCCATGGAAAGCTAATTACCCCAAGGGAGGAGGACAGGTTTTCAAAGATGAAAGGAACGTTTCCTTTTAACTGAGCTCAAGCAAGAAAAGATTTTCTTGAACTCTGAATCCAAAGGCCTGAAATACTGTAATCAGAAACATGAACAGAACATGTCTACACAAATCACTTCACAGTCTTCCTAATTTTAAGGTTTGTATTCTCTTCTCCTTGTGAAATCGGATGCCCCTTCCGATTTTTTCAAGGAAACTATAAAAAAAAAATCAAGCATTAATGGGCAGCAGCTAAAGAGATTGAAAGTTCTACTTCCTTCTGGCCCAGTAGCACTAACCAGCATTTACTACCACAACAGACATCCTGTTAAGTGTTACTGAGATACTCTCAGACTTTTGGGTTTTTTTAAAGAAACTAAAAAATCCTCTTCCTTAAGACATCCAGGAAAGTAGGTAAACATGAAGTAAATAATGTGTGAGATTGCCTTTAATCTTACCCATCAAGCAGTTAAATATCAGGCCTAAATTTGTTGCCTATGCTTCTTTTTATAGTAAAGTAGCAGGAAAGTTACCTAATACCAAAAAGGGAGACAGGCCATCCTTAGGTAGTTATTGAAGAGTTAAAAAATAATCACCCTCTGGAAATACATTTCTGTTAGACCTGTAAACTAGACCACTAGTATTGACGATGTGCCTGCACGGCTACAGTTAGGTGAGCTGAACACCCCTCAGAAGGAATTTATTAAACCAGGAGAACCAAAAAAGTAAAATACTTTTCTTCAGTTTTTCTGTGGAAAAAACAAGGTGCTGTCAAAATTCACATCTCCATCTCCTGTCTTGAGAAACCACATGACCCTTTATATATAATAAAATCAAACTAGGTCTGTGCTACAAGATGCTACTGACCACAGATATGCTGGGTTAGCGGAATGAACCAAAAAGAGTGGCCACTGGCTTTAGCACTATCTCAGGTAGCCACAAATAAATCGTCAGTTAGCATTGTTAAGACAATAATGTTAGGTACTGAAAATAGCTTGATCACATTTAAGAACAAATGGTGAAACACAGGGAGAGGGGGTCAGGGACTCCAGTGCTTTACCCTTCACATAGCAGTTTTCCATATCAAATGCTATCACTGGGTTTTAGCAGCATTTCCCATGCACTCCACACAGATGTGAGAGGAACATAACGAGGTGAAGCAGCAAGAAATAACTGCTGATTGTTTTTCACTCCTTGGAAATAATGTTGTATACATACTGTATATAGAAAAAAAAATTCTCCCCCTCCCCCCCTTTTTTTAGGAATTATGATTAAAATTAATAATAAAAAAGCCAAGCTGCTATTTCTGAAACACAAACTATTACTATCAATAATAACCACACTACATTAAATGGTTACATTAAATAAAAAAAGAACTTTCAAGAATTTAAAAGTCTATGTCATTAATTTTTTGCTAAGTCTATCACTGGCACCCTACACTTATTTCTCTTATGCAATTAAAAACTTCCAAAGAAATCACCAAATACTACACAAGGGAAGAAGGACACATCCTTTCCTGACTAATTAAAAATTCACAATGGGTGTCCCAGACGTTACCAAATTTTGCTGTCATTTTGCACTTGAGACATTATGGTTGTCAAACATGCAAATTTTGTATTCATTAATCTTTTCAGCCATTCTTAATTTTGAAAATACCTGAGCTAATTTTATAGTATTTTAGTTAAATCTTGTGCTTAGTCTGAGATTGGTGTCTGGTACCCACAGGCAGTGTTTCAGACTTCATAGATTAGAATTTTTGCTGCTTAATACCTTAATTTATAGCTGTTATTAAGAAAAATAAAATCAAAGCATACAGAAAAAATCTGTCTTACCTTCACCAGTTCTGTATAACCAGTTTCCTTTGCTGTCCACCAAGGTTGAGCTTTTAGTCCCTTGACATTATAGAGGGAGCGTTGCCAAACTGATGCAAAGTGACCTCTTTGGTATCCAAGTTCATACCACTTGTATGCCTAAAAGATTGCAGTTGTTAGCAGCCAAATTCCTATCAGCCAAGCTCCAGGGAAAAAAGGTAATTTATGCTTTTTTGATAAGGTAACAGATTGCCAGAGTTGTTCCAATGTAATGTAGTAATGGACGCTTCAAAGAAAAAGAAAACAACCAAAGGACAACAATCACACCCCAAAAAACTCAACTAATAATCCCAAACTAGATCAGTTGGCCAAGGCTGTTCAATCCAACATTAGCCAAATAGTATAACTTTCTCACAACCATTCACACCAAATATGGGTCAGTAATCTAGGTGCTGTCCCTGGACTTGAGAGATCCATTTTTTTGTCATCTTCATCAACCTTGTTTTCTTTATTTCAATTACCTACTTATATGAATTAAAGATGACTGCCTTCTGCTGACAATGGAGATGCTGTGACAATGAAAGCAGTGCTGATTTTGTGGATCTAAATTGTTACATAATTGTCCTATCCAGACAGGAACTTGAGTTTCTTCAACTATTTGTTGTCACATCAGACTTCAGCTGACACTACTAATTTTATTTGTACTTTCCTTTTATTTCATACAGTAGAAACCTACAGAGGCTAACTCCAGACCTTTCTTTGTCTTACTTTTGCTTTACAACTTGCTTTATCACTCTATAGCAGCAAAAGAAAGTCCTGCAAAGGAAGACAATGAGATGCTTGGAAATAACCAACATGGGTAGCACCGTGATGAACCAAATAGCTGCCTCCTTCCTGTCCAGCATTGCTGCTGCAGCAGTGATATGAGAGTACACACACAAAAAAAGGATATGACAGTACAGCTGAGTAGGGAGATGTGGGGTAGGAAGTCCAGAGCAGAGCAACTGAATCAGGCAGTGATCCCTGCCTTGAACAGAACGTGCCCTAAAACCTCTTTACCTGGAGTCACGCACCGAGTCCTCCGCTAGCTATACTGCTTGACATTTCCTCCCTTCCAAGCCTGTCATCTATCCAGTTCACCTCTGCCTAAGCATCACTCACCCAAACTTGGACCACGTTCTCACCCAACCTGATATTTATTCTTATTACACTCAACATAAACCAGCCTATAATTTCGCCCTTGTGCTTCCAGTTATAAAATTCCCACTACACCTCACAATTAGCTGCCTTTCCTGGCAGTACCCATCTACTTGCCAAGTTCTCCCCAAAAAACCCAAACACTTCACTTTTCTTTGCAATAGGAAAATCTAGCCTGTGGTTTTGGCTAGGACAGTTAGTTTTCTTCATAGTAGCTATCATGTTGCTATACTTCGGATTTGTGCTGAAAGCAGTGTTTGTAACACAGGGATGTCTTTGTTGCTGCTGAGCAGTGCTTACACAGAGCCAAGGCTATTTTTACTTCTCACCCCACCTCACAAGCAAGTAGGATGGAGGTACACAAGGACTTGGGAAGGGACATAGCTGGGACAGCTGACCCCAACTGTCCAAAGGGATATTCCATACCATATGACCTCATGCTCAGCGGATAAAGCTGGGGAAAAAAGAAGGAAGGGTGGAACATTGGGAGTGATGGCTTTTGCCTCCCCAAGTGTTACGTATGATGAAGCCCTGCTTTCCTGTGGATGGCTGAACACCTGCCTGCCCATGGGAATTGGTGAATAAAATCCTCATCCTGCTTTGCTTTTGGTTTATCTATGAAACTGTCTTGATCTCAACACACAACTTTCTCACTTTTAACCCTTCAAATTCTCTCCCCCATCCCACTGGGGAGAATGAGCAAGTGGCTGCATGGGGCTTAGTTGCCAGCTGGGGTTTAACTACGACATCTGAACATGGACAAAATGAACACCATCCCCAGTAGAATTATGGTACAGTAATTTCCCTGCATGACTAACTATTCCAATTCTTATTTGCTTTTCAAAGGGAGTCATTTATCCTATTCCAACTCATGAGCATATGACAGTTGTCCATTAATCTGCCCATATTTGACATAAAGACTAAAACAAGACCTACTGAGACAAAACACACATCATTTTATATGGGGTGTAACAGAAGGCGAAATATATAATCACATCTCTAGGAGAGCAATTCATATCACCCTATTATTTATGTTTACCTTAAAGCCAGTAAACTAGAAGGAAAACCCAAAACTTTCTTGGATCCAAATTAGCTGTGAGAACAGCGTGTGACTTACTAAGATTTAGTTACTCTTGGCAGTTAGTCAAGAAAACAAAAAATATTATACATTCTTCACATAGTGGATTATTTCTAAAGGTTTCCAGGTCTTAGAGATCTTTTATTTCAAATATGAGGTAAGAATTTATTTTGGGTGGTTACGTCTTCAAACTTTTACCTAAGTGTCTATATTGCAACTATAGGCTATTTTTGTGAGTCTGTAAATTTTCTTCAAGTGTTTTAAAAAAGGTGGTACTCTGATCATTGTAACTCAAAGTATGGAGGAAAGGCTGCAAGAGAATGTTGGTGTACAATATTTAGCTGAAGTACAGAAAAACTGTGTTGATGAATGGAGTAATAGCAGACTGTGTATAAGCTTTTATCTTCCATCCCTAAAAAGAAGCTTTGTACAATTGTGTATGGGCCAAAAACAGAACAAACGAAACAACAACAACAAAGTATTACCTTTGAGTAATACACAGTGTATCTTTACATTTTCATGTTATCTTAGTAAAGTCTCTGCAATAGAAGCATCATGATTTATAATGTATGTTCCCCAAGATGTAAGTTTTAATAGTGGTGGGATATCAATAGATAGTTCAGGCTGACTACCTGCCTTCATTTGCAATGTCTGGAGTTAGTCCAAATGATAAGGTAGATGAATTCCTTGTTTCAGCCACTGACTGATGAGTATGAATGTTGCTGCTCTTTAAGATCCATCAGCTGTAATCATGATGTAGAATGCTGTTAATCCTTGTATGTTAAAAGAATTGAGCAATGATGTTGCTTCTGACAGCATGGAGTAGAGTTAAGTTGCTTTGCTCACCCTTTCCACTCCCGAATTTCCACAAGAGACCTCTCTTTTCACATGCAGATCTTGGCAGTGGAAAGACTGAATAAAGGCTACTGTACTATTCAGGAGAGCTACAACAGCATAGTTTCTTTTCCAGAAAGGGAATTATTTGAGATGAGCTCCATTTATACTTGCTGTGTGAACAGCACTTTGCTCTATAATACATTCCACAGTTCTAATTTCTCTTTTTTTTAAGTCAGTTTGGCATTTTATCAAATTAGAGTTGGAAAGGGCATACTCAACACTGTTTCCCTAACACATACCAAGACCGCATTCATAATTCCTAATTTAGCTGTAATAGATTAATATCTACCTTCAACAAACCTTCAGTGATAGAAATTTCACGTTCCTTAAATATTGATCTTCTTCCTTGATTAAATCTTGGAGTTCAGCAAGTCTAGCAAGGTCACTGAGAAAAATGTACCTCAACAGTGGACCTTCCACAGATAAATTGTAAAGTCTACCCTATGCCAAGAAGTTCATTTTCCATTGATTTAAACTTTTCCTACAATAGATTTGACCACTAACTCCATAAACATTTAACACATAATTATTCTAGGGATTGGGATGATGTATTTTAATTACATCTGTGTAGTATCTTTAGTCAAACATTGTAATGGGATGTTCTAGGCTCAATCATTCAACTTAGAATATCCCACAGCAGCATACAGGGTGTTTCCTTTTCAGCTTTCTGTTGAGAGAAGGACAGAGTCAGACAAAGAGACAGTGTGCAAGCAAGTACATGTTCTGTGTGTGCGTGCACATGCATGTTTGCATGTGTATACTTAGAGAATAAGGCCAACTAATTCTCATCTGTAAATGAACTTTTAAATTAAAATAAAACTTAATTGGAAGAATATTTGATTGCATTTTCAGCAAAGGCAATCTAACTAAAAATACCGATATTATTACATTTCAATGTAGGTATAAAGCATTGGAATAAAAGTTCCACAATTTATTAAAAAAAAAAAGGAAAAAAGAAAAAAAATTAACCTGATGAACTAGGCTTAAGAAAGATCAATAATGTATGGTCTTCATTATAGCCCACCTGTACATAGTTCTTATTGGAGAACTGCGTACTGACTGGGGCAAGATATTCAGGAGGTCAGCATTCTTTACAGTATTTTAGGTATTTATTTCGGACCTATTACTAGATAAATGATTAAAAAACAACCCTACTATGCTTTTTTATTCTTATTCTGTTCGCATTTGCTATTCAGGAACCTGAGTAGGTTTTTTTGGTTTGGATTATTTGTCTGAGTTTAAATTCATGCTCATAGTAAAGTTACTAATAACAGTCTTCCAACAAAAGCCCTTTGCTTCTCTACCACAGCAATAGTGCTAATCCACTGTTTACATTCACAAATCTAAATTTGACTTTTATGTTAAATCTGGTTTTAAATTAACAACATGGAAACTTTTACAGTTTTTGGTTGTGTTATGTTTGCTTTTGTTGGACATGGAAGGTATTTGCTGTGACGGGAAGTTTAGGTTGGATGTTAGGAAGAGGTTCTTTACTGACAGGGTGGTCAGGCACTGGAATAGGTTCCCCAGGGAAGTGGTCACAGCACCGAGCTTGACTGAGTTCCACCAGCTCCCTGGGCAACCTGTGGCAGTGTCTCACCATCCTCATAATGAAGATATTTTTCCTAATATCCAATCTAAATCTAACCCCTTCCAATTTGACCATTTGCCCTCATCCTATTAATACATGATCTTCTAAAAAGTCCCTCCCCAGCTTTCTAACTCAGGATATTCTATGATCTCTTCTTTTCTGATCTGTTTGCTCCTTTAATTATTGGACAAATACCATACCTTAGCCCACATATTCAGTCCTCTCATGGTCTTTTCTAACACATTTATTGGTACTCAAGGTCACTTTGGGAAAGAAAGGAGGTTTACAAAACAGTGTTACATCAGAGCAATATGACAACATCTATACAGTGATATACATGAAATTGTTGGAGAGTTTTTTCACTCTGGTTTAAATCGTTGTAAGTGGTAGGAGCAGAAAAACACCTTTCACTGAGTTTCTGAAAAATGTTTGATCCCTCACTTCAAATCACCCAATGCAAGCTTCAAAAGTTTAGCTTAGTTCTAAAGCAAGGGATGCTGAGAGATTGTATTTTCACACCAATGGCAGAATTGTTTGTTGTTGTTCATCTTGACCTCTACAAAAATACACCGGACTGTTATTGCAATAGGACTACTCATGTTTTGAATACTGAGCACATGCTTAGAAGTTTTTCTGGATTCTGCAGTTCATCAGAGGTTTAGAGTTTAAAGCAAGAACATTTTAAATGCCTACCTCTTTGTCTCCCATTCTCTGCAAAGCATCACCCAGATGAAAATAAAAGCGCCCATCATTTGTGCCAGGGTCACCAGACTCTAATCCTTCCTTAAGAAAAAAGTATAAGAAAAACTTTGATAGGACTTCTAAAGGAATTAATTTGATTGCTGTTAATAGGCTGGCAATTCTATGCAAGAGATGGGCTATGAAATTAGCTATAAAATATAACCATCACAGTAAACTGGAACTGAAGTTGAATGAATATACTTCATTAAAAAGATTTTGAGAAATCTTATCAGTTTTCCAAATGCTGTGGCCTATTCCCTCAGTCCTCCAAGACAGAGGCATATTCAGAGATGGACACTTGCCCATGACCATATGTACATATACAGAAGCATTTTAGAAAGATGGATTAAAGTTTTATTTTGTGGAATTTCTTCCCCAACAAAAGCATACACAAGCCCTCTCTGGATTATTCAAGAGCCTTAAGGTTGCTGAATACTTCAAAACTCAAACCAGTCTGAGACTCACAGTTGCATACTTAGGGTTAACCACTAATAAAACAAATACTGATGTTTAAGAATTGTTCTAGTTCATAGGCAGTGATACAGCAATATAACTCCAACACATATCTCAAACTGATTTGTGATTAGTATGCTTCTACCTTGACATCTTTTATACACTCTAATTCTAATTTTTACAGGTAAAATATTTACTGTAGGTGAGAAAAGAAAAATACCTTTAGATAGGGTATGCTTTCTGCTATCTTGTTTTCTGCCTTCAGGATGAAGCCATAATGTACTTTGGCAAAGCCATCATTTGGAGCCAGGCTTAGAACCTGTTTGAGAGCAAATTAATTAAATAGTTATGTATGGATCTATGCAAATTAACAAACCTTTCTACATACTACTATTTAGCAATGCAATGATATTTTATTTCGTTGCTGACTCTCAGATAAATTCCTGGCTTGGCTGTAACTTTTGTTTTCACTATTCACTTCTGTGCTTCTCCAGAAGATTTTATTACAAGCCAAACTATAAAGTCTCAAAATTAAACTGTCTCAACTAGAGTCTCTGAATTGCAATGTTTTTTTGTAGTCTAATCTTTCTCCACCCTCTCTCCTGAGTTGCAGCATGCTGCATTAGAGAATTAATACCACTCATTAACACTTAAGTCGCCTATCCCAGGTTTGACTAACATGAAGGACAACAGCTGCTTCTGAACAAGTCCACACCACAGTCATGGGAAGTGTGGCATAGAAATAACTATACCTGAATTAGTTTAAATAGGTTTGCACTAGTAGCAAACTAATCATACTGATCTTGGCAAGAGAAAATGGGCTGTGCTGTGAAGCACAGTTGATACCCATAAGGTAGAATTTTCACAGGGGAAAAAACGCAGCACTTTTTGTGCTTAGATGCAGTTTAGTTTAGGGTTAAATGTACCAACTTGCTTTGCTAACAACTCTGCTTTTGAAGAAGGGCTGAAGGATAGGAAGCATGTTTTGCCAAAAAAATATCCTTGGAGAAAAGCTGAAAGGCTGATAAAGCAGAAACATCCCGGCCCAGCAGGTGCCAGAGCTGGGGCATTGCCAGAGAGGCCTGAAGTCAACAAAAACTGGGGGAAAGGTAAAGGTGACAGGGAGAGAATGAGACCACCCACCCAAGTCAAGGACTATGCAAATGACCCCCGCACATTCTCAAGGAGCATGCATGCTAATTTTAATATGCTTGACCAATAGTAGATGATGTGGTAAATGCTAACAAATTAGTGTAAATTTAGGTGGGCTTTTCTAATCCTGTAACAAGGAAAATAGGTTGTAAATTCTGTGTGTAAGGGGCTAGTTTTGTGGAATCAACACCTAGCACCCATCTCTGTGCAGACACAGAATAAATCAAATCCCTCTGCTCTGTGTGTATATTGGCATACTGCACACAGGGTAACAACCCTGCTTTTGGGATGACACAGCAAGTGCAATTGAGAAAGATGCTGTCAAATAATGCCTGCATCACATAACAGGACTACACAGACCCGGGGAATGGAGAGGGCATTCTCAGCACTACTGTGAACTGCAGCACTCGGTGGAAGAGCTTATGCTTGCTTAGCCAAGAGAAAGCTATCAAGCAGTAATGCAAAGTCTAAGTCAACAGCGATTAAAATCCACTTTTGTGCCAGAAGGGGATGGATAAATTATTATCGTACCATTGTGTGCTGTGCTCTCTGATTAAGACGAGACCTAGTGTGCTAAATTAAGGGAAAAGGTTTTGTATCCTGAACTAGATTCTGACAAATTCTGAGTTATATCCTGACTGAATTTTGCAGGAAAGGAAAACCCACAGGCAAGTATCTAGAGATTTCATGGGGACTGTGCAAGAGAAAGATTTGTATGTCCAGGGAGAGCAGTGGGAAAGGATCAGAGTACAGGGCAGTGTTTCAGGGGAAGGTGTGAAGCCAGCTGACCTGAGTTCTGACAGATATACCCCCAACATTTTTGAGATAATTTAATCGCCAATTACATGGACAAGTTAATCCACAGTGACACCTCTTCTCTCCTTATAATAAAGGTGGATGGTCTTATCAGGACAGATCCTCGGTCTGTGAGGATCATCACAAGAGCCTGCAAGTCAGTTTAGGTATTTTCTTTTGCCTAAATCCATTCTTGAAGCTATTAAATTTATGTCATGGATACAATGACTCTATACATTATAGACATTTCCCTCTGCCTTTTCCAGTCACTGTCTATCCTAATTTTTCAATGAAAACCATAGCAAGTCCTCTGGGCAAATGTCTCTGCTTTCTCAAACCTTTTACATACAACTACATTGAAGCACAACCAAAATCAGCCCAATGTGGGTATAAAATGTTATGGGTTAAAACTATCAGCATTTCACTTCTTTTGGCAGAAAAGAGCTACTATGAAGGAACAATCAATTTGAGAAACTATCTGAAATCTAATGTGAATACAACACGTTATTAGCAAAAGCCGAACCTGGCAATTCATAGTAAAGATGAGCTTCATCCCTAGCATAACATTACCACCTGATGCATCTCATGTCTTTTGACTTCAGCATTCTGTGTATAACCATTTTGAAAGAATGTGAAAAAGTGGCTGGAGACCTGCCCAGTAGAAAAGGACCTGGGGGTATTGGTTGATAGCTGTCTGAATAGGAGCCAGCAGTGTGTCCAGGTGGCCAAGAAGGCCAACAGCATCCTGGCTTGTGTCAGGAATAGCATGGCCAGCAAGAGTAGGGAAGCGATCATCCCCCTGGACTCAGCAATGGTGAGGCTGCACATCAAGTGTTGTGTTCAGTTTTGGGCCCCTCATTACAAGAATGATGTTGAGGGGCTGGAGTGTGTCCAGAGAAGTGCAACAAAGATGGTTAAAGTTCTGGAGAAAAGGGCTTATTTGGAGAGGCTGAGGGAACTGGGGTTCTTTAGCCTGGAGAAAAGGAGGCTGAGGGGAGACCTTATCATGGTCTACAACTCCCTGAAAGGAGATTGGGATCCTGGGGTGCATCCGGAGGAGTGTAGCCAGCAGGTCAAGGGAGGTGATCCTCCCGCTCTACTCTGCCCTGGTCAGGCCCCACCTGGAGTATTGTGTCCAGTTCTGGGCTCCCTGGTATAAAAAGGACAGGGATCTCCTGGAGAGAGTCCAAAGAAGGGCTACGAAGATGATAAAGGGCCTGGAGCATCTCCCCTATGAGGAAAGGCTGAGAAGATTGGGACTGTTCAGCCTTGAGAAGAGAAGACTAAGGGGGGACCTAATTAATGTTTACAATTATCTTAAGCAAGGGATGCAGGGGGAATCAGCCAGCCCCTTTTCAGTGGTCTGTGGAGACAGGACAAGGGGCAATGGCTGCAAGTTGGAGCACAGGAAGTTCCGCACCAACATGCGGAGAAACTTTTTCACAGTGAGGGTGACAGAGCCCTGGGACAGGCTGCCCAGGGAGGTGGTGGAGTCTCCTTCTCTGGAGATATTCAAGACCCGTCTGGATGCCTATCTCAGTGAAATGTCCTAGGGAGCTGCTTTGGCAGGGGGTTGGACCCGATGATCTCTCGAGGTCCCTTCCAACCCCTACAATTCTATGATTCTATGATTCTATGATTGTAGCCAAGTGGATGTTGGTCTCTTTTCCCAGGTAACAATCAATAGAATGAGAGGAAACAGCCTGAAGTTGCACCAGGGGAGGTTTAGATTGGATATTAGGAAAAATTTCTTCACCAAAAGGGTTGTCAAACATTGGAAGAGGGTGCCCAGGAAAGGGGTCGAGTCACCATCCCTGGATGTATTGAAAAGACGTGTAGATGTGGTGCTTAGGGACATGGTTTAGTGGTGGACTTGGCAGTGCTAGGTTAATGGTTGGACCCAATGATCTTAAAGGTCTTTTACGACCAAAACAATTCAATGATTCTCTGATCCAAGAATCTGTACCTGCAAGGTAAAATAGAAAGACTGACACAAATATTTATTTAGCTATATAATTTTGTTACAGTTTACCTATGGGATAAAGCTGATTAATTAAGACAGAATAGAATTTTCTGTATTACAGTTGATTTAAGCTACGTTGCACTGCACAAAGGCATGATCTACATGCAGAGCCCCTAAAGAGAAGCGAAGGGATACAATCAGCAAAAATTACACTGGAAGTATTTAATGTAAATTGTATTACTCTGTTGCTGTTGCTGCATGCAATATTAATTATGTTTAGAAATAAGTTTTACTAAACTGCTCATAGCCCATTAAATATTAATCATGAATATAGAAATTAACCTCTGGGGCTATCAATGGCTAATTAGCCGGGGCAGAGTACTGTGTTAATGTCGATATTCTGCTTTTGGTACCTGAGATAGCTCAATCAGAGCTGGCTTGTTCATCTCTGTCTAATCCTGCACTGAGCCATGCAGACATACCTCAGCATGGCAGGGAGAAAATGCACTATTAGTAGAGTAACTCGTCTTATAAAACTCTCTTCCACTGTGTTTTATCATATTCTATAGATCTTTGAAAACAAAAATAGTTCTAAATTCTACTAAGTCTACTTTTAACGTTATATTTTCTTTGAAAATAAAAATAGCTCTGAATTCTGCTAGGACTTCTTTTAATGTCATGTTTCTATGTCTCTAAGTGTAATGTTCAAAAATAAAATACTAATATTAGGCAAAACCGAAATCCTCTCCAACTGCACGCCGTTTCCCATGTGTGGTTCATGCACAGTCTGATAAATGCGAAAGAGAAAAGTGTATTTTGCATCAGTTAAACCATAGCACACTACAGCTGTGTTACGTACAAAACTCTCCTCATCAAAGCAGTATATATTTCTTTAAAAGCATATCAAACTCAGTATTAAAGTAATTATATAGCAAACTCTTCACCTTCTTCCATTTACAAAACGTCCTGTGATTATTGATATTGATATATACTGTTTGCATGAAAATACTGAAAAATTGCAAAGGAAAATCTTGCCCAAAAGGAAAAAGGTTTTGTTTTTCAAAGTTCCTTGCAGCTTGAGAAACTGGTTGTTAATATGTGTTGTCTTTTAAAGCTCATGTATCTGATCCTCTGAGAAATTCTGACAGCAAGCCAAAAATTACTGAACAAAAATGTTTTATGGAGGGACCTATAAAGTAATTAAAGTAGCAAAGCAAATATTATTCTGGCAGCTTCTGAGACTACCAGAGGAGCTCCAGAAAAAAATAGTATTATCAGGGTTCAGTTCCTGCTTCCAACCATGCAGCTGAATGTCCTCCTTCTGTTTGAGAAAGCACCCCAGATGAAAATCCCCTCAGACTTCCAGGTATGGAGGATGGAAAACTGGGCCTTTATTCTCAGGAGGTGGTATTAATCATGGTGACTCATCCTCAGGCTACATAACCAGCCAATTACCATACTATACCTCTACTAAACAAGCACTGCCACTAGCATGCCAATATCAACAAGGTCATCTCTGATGGGGTGCTGACAGCTTATGCTCTACCAATGACATCAAGCTCTGCATCTGTCAGAGAGTTTCCAGATGTTAACAGGGTTTCTAGATCACAGGAGTGGAGTGGTCCTTTCTGGCAGTGAATATTCCCTGACTTCATAATCATATATAAGCGAGCAATATAATTCCAGTGAACTGTATGTATTACAAGCATCATGAAAGAAAAACAGAATTTAGGCTGACTACAAAAATCATGAAAAACCAAAGGTTAAATAACTATGTTGAATAACTGAACACTATCACATGGTTAGAGCTGGTGTACCTGTAAAGAAGCAGGCTCACCTCTGCTTTCCTTGTCTGACAGAAAATTTTTTTATACTATGCATTACATCCATGTGTCTTGTCAATATATTCCAAATCTTTCTACCAGAAGGCATAAGAAACTGAATATTATTAAGCATATGAAAAACATCTGCATTTCTCTATGAGAAAAAACATTTAGCATAACAGCACCAGGAAATTTTAATCAAAATGAGAAGATAATTAAGAACTGCACTAGGAAACAATAATATCTGCATTAACCCTTCAGACATGCAAAATGTTTAACAACTAAAAAAATTAAAAGCAGGCAATCTTTAGAATGAATGCAAATTTTTTTTCCTTGGCTGAAATGGAAGCTCACCTCTTCATATACTTTCTTGGCATTGCTGTTATCTCCTATCAAGAGGTAACCGACACCAAGGTCATTCTTGAATGAAGTATCACTGGGAAAAAGCTGAACCAATCTCTGTAAAGTAACCAGGGAACCTCTCATGCGACCTAATTTGATGAAATGCCAGTTAATTTCAACTACAGATGTAAGCAACAGAAGCAAAATCCTTACACAATGTCTAAGAAAACAGAAACCAGAGGCGAGTGATTCTCTTTCACTAAAGATCAAGAAGTAGAACTTGAAAAAACACCCGTGTCAGGATAGAAGCATATTCACTGGGCGGGTAGCTGTACAAGGAATACTTCAGGAAATCACAAATGCGCATCACGCAGTGTTATGGTAACCTCTAGTGGAGAGCCGTAGCAGTGTAGCAGTAACATTACTTAAGCTTTGGTTGCTCTTTCCTAGGTAGAAGTTAAATTGTTCAACAAAACTAGGTTAACACATCAAAATATACTTAGTCCTAATTGATTAAATAATTTAAAAAGTTTCTAAGCAACAATTCCAGTATATTTCTGTTATGAAATATCTTTACATGCCTTAAATTATGTACATTTCTTGGTTTCCTAGATGAGGAACAGCAAGATCAAAACAAATTGACATTAAAATCCCATGGGAACAGAACTCTCTCCTCCTTCCAAGCTGACAGAGTTTTCATTAGCACTTCTCATATACCACAGATTCAAGATCTAAACTTTCAGATGTTATCCCTGAGTTTAATTCCATTGTTTTTACTTTTACTGAATTTGCATTCTGTGTATGTTTACTCTGTGTACAACCATTAATTTCTTCATAATTTCCCTCAGCTTCAACAGAAAAAAACCCCAACATTTTCTTCTTTCTCTGACAATAACATTTTTTGACCACTTCTCATAGAACCTAGTGCAGTGGTCTATAAGTGCTATTATCAATTACATAAACCCATTACCTAGAAAAATTTTAAAGAATTACAAAATATTTTTCATAAGCATTTAAGAGATTAGGAACACAACTCCTAGTGAAAGGAATTGGCAAGTGGATCTTTTAAAAGTCTTGTTCACACCACTTCCATAGCTTTTGCACCATTTTCGAACCTCACCAAGAAACTGTTGCCTGTCTGCTTCTCGTTTCAAGCTCAGTTTTATCAGATCTGAAGGGACATTTGGCAGAGTAACCACCTCATCATAGGTGTTGATGGCTTTTTGCAGCATCTCATTACTTCGCATTTTCTCAGCTAAGTCATCTTCAGACTAGAAAGAATCACAAAACCATTATTAGAATATATAATAATCCATTAGTCTTAAAAATAACCCTTTTCTTAAAAGGCAAACTATGCAAGTATTAGAGAATGGGAATAATTTTAGTATTATCTTTTATTTATATCATTTTGGCAAAACCATTGAAAACTTATTTGGTTGTGCTTTATAGTGAGGCAGGTGAGAATTACTGGTAATTCTAGTTTCCTGCAAACTGGAAGCATGTACCTAAAACATACATTAAAAGAGATTTTTTTTGTTGTTGTTAGAATTTGTAGAAGTGATAATTTCTGTTTTCAAAAATAGATGAAGCCATCTGTTTTAATAAGATGGAAGAAATGGAAATTGTTGCCTACGGACTATTTGCATATTAATCCTCACACCAACAAACGTTCCTTTCCTATATTCTGGCACAAATTTATTTAGACTCTTTCTTAGAAAACTAATTATGATTTGGCTTGACTCTTCCACACGTTGATAGAATATCTACCCTATGACTCTTTCAGAACTTAAACCTGTTCATCAAATTCAGGAGCAGACCAAAGGATCTATTAGATTTCTACTGCGAAATTACAGCTTCAGTTAAGATAATGGAAGCTACTACTGATTTCACCCGTGGAACTGCATCTTCAGAATTGGTTTCTACAGATGGAAAAAAAATAATACTATACCTCAAAAGCTGAATTTTTCATATGTTACTTTGCCTTGTTTACACAAATGCACAAATTTTCATGTGTTTAATGCATTCTTCCCAAATACTTTTATTTTTATTGGCTTATGTTGTTTCCTAAGTCAGTCAGCAGAGCAAGGTGTAGATGCATTGCAAGCTCTGCAGGTACAAAAGCACTTATCGGCCTATCTAAATTCATTGTTGCATCAAACACACACATTAATTGAACAGTTTCAACTGTTAATAGCTGTAGTTAATATCTGCAATCTTTTTTTCCACTTCTTCCCTTTAGTTATTTCCTCTGGCTACTTTAAAACTGGGTCTGGGAAATACTGAATAACATGGTAACTCAGTCAAACAGCTGATCAGCTGGTTTCATCTGATCATTTTGAATCAAGAGATCAGTTTGAAGATATTGATTATTTTTCTGATGTACATTTGCTAGGAAATTTGGGTGGGGGTTTTTTGAGGGGATTTCAGTGCAAAGAATAGTAAGGATATATAAGCAAGAGGCAAAAAATCTGCATAAATTCACCAGTAGAGATGTTAGAAATAATAAAAGGAGGTTAAAGATCCACCTATTCTGCCTTTTGGCCCTGAAGGTCTTAGCAATTTCTGAAGAAGATTCTTTCATCTGGCTCAAATGTAGCTCCAGAAATCAAATTGGGTATTGCTCAAGTTTCTGAAAACCACTTCCAATTATGAAACCTTTTGCAGATTTTTTTTGAAAACAGTTGCCTTTTAAAGCTCATAAAGGTTCCAGAAAAATGAATCCTCATGTCTTAATAGAAATTGAATCTACAAAATTAACATACAATGTCAGTTCATAGTTCATAGAAATGGTGAAACACACTCTTGTGGTGAATTCCCATCCTTCATCCTTACTCTTCTCTGTAGTTTTACCTTTAGTTAGCAATGAGAGATAACAAATTTCCATGTGTTGTGCTGGTATAAATACCAATGTCACAATGTAAATTCTAAGAATAAGCTACCTGTCATGGAAAACTCTGATTTTCCCATTCCTTCAAACAGCTTCAACTTACACGTACTGGTTTCAATAAACTGTCACTTGTCATGTTAACATGAGAGTTCAGTAAAAAGACTTGTAGGAGCCTACAAAGGCTACTAAAAAAGGAAAAGAACTTAAAGCTGACTTTTTTACATTCCCAGAAAGCATATGCTAATCATGACTTCAGATCTTGGTCTGTAGGACTTTTAAAGTATTACCAAAGTAGTAGGTTGTGACTACAAATTGTTGCAAAAGGACAAAAGAAGTTGAGACACCGGGGGCAATTCTGAATGAGAACCAACTTCACAGCTGGCTCCAGTGATCTGCCCTCCTCCCTAAAAGCACTGAGCTAATGAGGAGGTGGGAAGCATATTCTCTTAGATGTAATGAGTAGATTCATAAAAAGGGTAGACATTAAAAGTGTGAGTTAACATAGTTAAGTTCATCACCACGTATGAACCAAAGTGGTCTCCTACTGCAAGAAGGCAAATATTCTATCAGTCTACCTGTCACGTAGAGCACGGAATTACTTGGTCTGCTGTGTATCCAGTGCTTGCATGATAGTTTTTTTGATAATTGAGGCTTTGGTTGCAGCATACCTATTACTATCCAAGTGAAAACTGGTTGTGACTCTGATTCATGTATCTCATTAATTGTGTAACACCACAATTCCTTTCTATGGTGAGGGTTTCACTTTGCTCATCTTGATTAACTGGAGTTCAAGGAGGTTTTTTATTACACCTAGTGCAGTGGGATTATCCTACTGTTTATGAAAACATAGGGATTATTATCTTCTGAGACATCCCAAAATGGCTCAAAACTCTCAGAAGTATTATAAATGTATTGTTCAATGCTTGGGGTTTTTTTTGGGGGGTGGGGGGAATTTTTTTTTTTTTTCTGAGGACAACACCTGAAAGAGAACTCACTCCACACAAAAAAGCTAATTAAGCCTCCTTGCCTAAGAACTTGTGTTGTTTATTCTTTAACACTCTCTATATAAAGACTCCTAATCCCCTCCCCTGTTCTCACTAAGCAAAAAGCAGCATTTAGCCCAGAGCTGATCGATGTGTGGATTTACCAGGTGCTTCAAACAGTATGTAACAGCTAAGTTCTGCCTGTTGCTCCTGAACTGGGACGTTAGTTGGGATTTATCTCTTACCATCCAGCTGACAGGTCTCATGAGGTCTATAGGATGTATCTTATTTTTGCATTATTTACAGTACTTCCCACTGGCCTTAAAGTTAGACGAAAGCTCCCACAGTAAATGCGGAAGGATGGAGGACTGAAGTAGATACAATATGATAGATCACATAATTCTTTTCTTTCTCTAGGAAACATCCATAAAGTCATAAATGAAGTCTGACTGGGGTTTAGAGCTCTCTTGTTAGAAAAGGTTTGTTTTACCTTTTTTTAACATTTATGGCTATTTTTTTTAGTACCTGTGCTTTCCCGTATCTTGCTCGAGGACTCTGTGGATATTGATTCACTAGTGCTTCAAAGGCCCTTAGAGCTTCTTCAACTTTTCCCTGGAAAGTACAGATATTTATCAGCAATTCTATCTAATAAAAATGCCAAAGGACACATGACCGAATAATGTATCAGTCTCCCCAGTTATAAACAAAAAATGCAGACTGAACCAACAGTTTTCACTCATATTTTTTTCTGACATTGCCTGTTTATTTCAGAGAAATTAGCTGTCATTGTTTGTGAAACAATATTATCTACTTTCCATGGTTCAAATGAATACCTTTTGTTCTGTTTTATTCATCTTCCCTTGGATGACTAGAGGAAAAAATGCTGCCTATCTAAAAACATAAATATTGTATTGCTAATAACAAAATGCAAACTAAATTTAAGAGAACAGGAAAGAAGTTCCAGGCATATGTGGAAATTTCTTCTCTGCTTACCTCACATGATGAACAGTATCATTACTACAGTTCTTCTAGGGGAAATACTATAACCTCATCCATAGTATGTGACTGTTATCTCCCAATGTTTTGCATAACAATGTCCCTCAGGACACCTCACCTGTGCTCTGTGTCTCTTCCCTGTCAGATACAAAGTTGGAATGTAACTACAATATTCTCCTGATTGATGCTCACTAGGATGTAAGGATGGAAGTTGGGAAGAACCAGCTGCACCATTAAACAGGAGTGAAACACAGCTCGGCAACATTTGGCATCAGATCTTGCTGCCACTTCCAACTCTTACAGCTTCCTAAGTAGAAGTGGATTATTACACAGAACCATCCTGCTATCTTCAAATATTATGTATGTCTTATTAGTTGCTAAATTTATCCAGCTTCCTGCAAGACAAGCATGATTGTCTGCAACCCAAGAGAAACAGGCATGAAGAGAGTTAGCCAACTGACCCTATAGGCTCATCAAAAGTTTCTGTTATGTTTTTCCCTGGTCAGCCAACAAGAAGCATGAAAATGCCTATTTCTGTATTCTAACACATAAACAAAGTTCCTAGTGAAATGCAGCAGCAGTGACAGTCTGAGGTTAGAGCTCTCTATGTAGGAGCCCTTCAGCCTTATCACAGGCTTGGAGGAACTCTGGGGCTGCACGTATGGCAACATAAAACACAGGCAGTCTTCTGAAAATCATGAATAATCCTAGATCTACAAAATGGCTTTTATCCTATTGCACTGAAAACAGCGTATCATTGCTCAGCCACCTCAAATCCAGAGTACAAAAAAGACGTGCAGCTGTTCTCCATGTGCTAGGGCTGTCTGTGAGGCATAACAGAGGTTTTAGCATAACAGAGGTTTTACAAGATTTGCATCCAAAAGAATTAAGATGTCTAATTTCTAACAGTCACATAACCTTACTTCACTATTTAATCTTCTATCTGGAAATGGGACATGTCTGCAAAGGTCTTGTTTTCTGAAATAACTCAAATAAAAGAATAACATTGGAAGTTATCAGATAAGATGACTGAAGAGGTTTTGTTGTCAGGGATTTTGGTTTGTTTTTTTTGTAGTCAAGTTATTAAATTCAGAACTAACTGAATTGGCTGACTGATGTTAAGGACTTACTGTCACTGGTGAGAAGCAGTAACATCTGCAGTAACATCCCCAAGCAGCTGCATGGGCACAAAGACACAAAGCACACACAGAATTCCCCAGAAACAACACCTACTACAAATATTTACACCTGATGCTCACAAAGCAAGTGAACACTTACTGAGAGATCCATATTAATGCATTTATATTAAAAAATTTAAGACAAACTATCCAGGAGAAACAAAACTTGGAGGACAAACATGCACTGACTATATAATTTTAAAAAGTTAATTACACAGAAAGTAATTTAAAAGTAATTCTCTCTCTTTCAAAGTTACTTTTTAGTTTATTCATGTTTTGTCCACTGTCCACAGTCCTGCATGAAACATTCAAAACTTACTTTTTTGCGTAGTTTTTCTGCAGCGTCTAGTTCAGCTTTAATGGTTTTATCAAACTTATTTAAGAGCTTTGGCTTCTTCTTCTTCTTAGCTAGAAGAGATTAAAAAAATTCATTACTACTTCTGTATTTCACCTCAGTTTTTTGGAGTAAACTTCAACTAGTGACCAGTACCTTGCTGGGAAAATGCAGGATTTTTTAAAAAGGCAGTTTCAAAATACACTGAAAAGTACTTACAATAACTACTTATTACAAACACAAACTCCAGTGTGAAAAAGCAATCACAGCAACATAGAATTTTCATGGGTAAAAGGAACCCTTTCTTCAGTCAAACAAAATAACTTTGCAGTCAGGTTTTTGATAAAGCATTTTCCATCTCATATAGTCCAGGATTTTTTTTTTCTGAAGGGTTCAATTGACATGGAAGAACAAAGACAAATTATTTCTCCACATTTATACAGTATTATGAGATAAACCGTTACCAGGACTTGCAGGGAAATTCTAAAGCTGTGACTACATATGTCTACTTAATCCAAAGCAATCAAAAGAGTTGATAGAAATCATAGTTGCTCATAGGAGGAGGAACTAAAAATTTTATGTGGTCCAGCTTCTTGCTGAAAACAAGTTCAACACTGAAATGTCTGATGAAGATATTGACGTGATGGAGTTCCCACTGCTTAGCAAGCTACCGCAGAGCAGCAGAGCAGCAGCGGTGCTGAAGCACATTGTGTGAAGTAAATTGCATTTGAAGCAAATTGAACTAAATCGTGTCAATTTAAGCAGCTATTTACTTCACAGCAGTTCATTCTTAAACAACATATTTGGTTGCATTAAGTATACTAGATGTTAAAAAAGTGCAGATATGCCACTGAAGGATACACCAACAAACTGCTTTTCTCCACATTTGCTACAGCTAAACTTTGCTTTTGCATTTCATTAGAAAAACAAGCAAACTTTGACACAAGTATGGGAAATATATATTGGCTGATACAAATAACTACTAGTTATGTTTATCTGTAATTAGTAGCATATATTTTTGCTTAAATTACACATTACTATTTTCCCCCTTCTATGGACAATAAGTCATTAATAGCATGAAGAGAACTAAAATTACTATTGTTTTCTTTGCAGAACTTTAAACAGGGAATGCTGTAACTTGTCTGTGTAAAGCTAAAACCAAACACCATACAGCTTAACATCACAAAAGAGCTGCAATGCTGTAGCGAGGATTTTGGATGACAAGGTATTGTAACTTGCTGTGTTCTATTCTGCTTCCCAAGTCCTCAGGTCCAATATTCAGGTACGACAAGAGCCACCAAATGCTACTGGAAGCTGTGCTCACGATTCATTAAAAGATACTTTCTCTTTGAGACTGACCCTACACAGAGCTTTAGGCAGACAAATCACTTTGTCTATGTAAAACCTCAGAGAAAGGCCAATGCCTTAGTTAATGCTAAACCAACACTAACCCCACCCAAGCTTTAGAAGATCTCATGAACCTGAGCTGCTTTGGAACAAGATAAAAAACCTTCTTTACTACCTTTGGTTCCTTCCACGTAAGATTTCTACGGTCATGTTCAACACAGAACTCAGACAGCTCTGCATGCAGAGAGTACTTCTTACATTGCCTTTATAATTTTTCTGCCGCATTCGCACACACAGTTACATAGATGCTGGTGCTTTTGAGAGGCAGAGGGGGGAATAGAATTTAAGCAGACTTGAAGCTGTCATAGAATCATAGAATGTTTTGTGTTGGAAGGGACCTCAAAGATTATCTAGTTCAAACCCCACTGCCATAGGCAGGGACACCCTCCACTAGATCAGGCTGCCCAAAGCCCCATCCAGCCTGGCCCTATACACCTCCAGGGATGGGGCTTCCACAGCTTCCCTGGGCAACCTGTTCCAGTGCCTCACCACCCTCACAGGGAAGAATTTAATCCTAATGTCTAGCCTAAACCTACCCTCTCTCAGGTTAAAGCCAGTGCCCCATGTCCTATCACTACACTCCCTGGTGAACAATCCCTCTCTCACTTCCTTGTAGGACCCTTTTAAATATTGGTACACCGCAATTTGGTGTTCCCGGAGCTTTCTCTTCTCTAGGGTGAATGAGCCCAACTCTCCCAGCCTGTCTTCATAGGAGACGTGCTCCAGCCCCCTGATCATCTTTGTGGCCCTATCCTCCTAAATTCCATTTACTTACTGAAAAAGGTTGCATGCAGCCTTAAGTATAAAAATGTATTAAGTTCTATAAAGGAAATGTACTAAAACAGTGGTGTATTAGAATTATATCCCTGTTGATCCTTCTTGTAACAGAAGTCAATGTAATTTCCCAAGGCATCACTTACCAAGATGTTCAGAAGGGAAAAAAAAAGCACCTGACATATAGGAGTTCACTCCTTTTACAAGATAAACCACCAATTAGTGTACTTCAATATGTTGAGTTTGCTCCTCTAAACACTTCAGTTGCACCCTATGACTTGAAAGCAAGCATTTATACTCAGGAACACAATAAAAGACTTAAGGAACGTAGGTATCGTGGAACTGAACTGACCAAAGAGATGATTGCTTTTAATATTTTTTTAATATTAATATTAGATTGTTTTCGTGTCTTTTGTTCATTCCCCATAGATAATACAGTAAAGATGCATTTCAATCTGTGGCTGATTCCAGTCCTGCTGTATCTTACTCATTTTCACAGAAAAATGATGCCTTTACTGCGTTTTCATGCAGTTGATGATGGTAATCATGAAGGAGCACAGCACTGTCTCTGTTCTGGGCGTTCATACCTCTTGAATCAGCAAGTCACAAAACCAGCTCTCACCATAACAGCAAGGATACCTCCAACCCAGGCCTCAAGTCTACAGTGACCAAGAAGTATGGTCAGAAGTTTTCAACATAATGTGACTGGGCCTGAAACAATCCCTAACATGCAAACAGTTTGTTGGGTTTTGTGTTTGGTTTTGTTGGGGTTTTTTTTTCCCCTTTTTGATAGCTCATTTTTACAAGAAACCATTGCTATTCCTAAGATCTGTCTTGCACAACAATAGTTATGGATGAACCCAGAAGCATCAATCCAAGAGCCAATATAAGCAAGTGTCCCTGAGAACTTTTTAAATTGGTTGAGCTCCCAGCTGTTACCTGAAATTGTCAGTTTTGTTAGCAGGAAAATTGAGGTACCTCTGGCTACCTCCAGCTTCCAGCTGGACATCAGGACCAAACACTTGGTTTGTTCCTGTTCTGTAGTTCAGAGGTTGTACATACAAAAATTACATCTAAATTGTCAATTCTCAGTTCTTATGGCACGAAGAGAAATCTTTACCTAAGACTGACCAGAACCTGTGTGTCCAGTAAGAGAGGAAAGGTATTTGTCAGCTTTCTAACTTTCAGTATTCATGGAAAGACGGAGATTCATTTGGTCCTTCTCAAACTTGTTAATCATGGTAGCAGCAAGGGTCCTTCAAGGTAAAAGAAAGAGGCTTTCCCACCCACGAAGAAACTCTCACTGCCTGTAGGACACAATTCCTTTGAGTTTACAAGGAGCTGAGACAGAGACAGCTCAGAAGAAAAAGGGTATGGAAATCCTACCAATCTGTGACACAAAGATATGACATCTTTCCCCTCATGTCTGACTTTGGTGATGTGTTGAAAGAACATTTTTGCCACCCCCCTCCCATTACAAAAAAGTATTATCTTCCCATTTTCAGTACAATTATATATCAGCTCTAGACCAGCAGGAGATCAATATGAAAAGCTGGAAAGGAGCTGTTAATATAAATATTATTCAGCTACTAGGCACCAATATAACACAGTAAACATTATATAACGAGCAATCATTTTCATCTCCCATTCTGGCCCTATGTTAAAGGATTCACCAGGGAGCTTTTAGTGCAACCATCAAGCATTCCTCTATATTAACCAGATAGCCTGCTGTCTCCCTGCGGGGTTATTTTAATAAATTATCCAGTGCTTCCTCCTAGTGTAATAATCTTTTAGCAGATGTGACCCAATATATTAAATTCAATGCTACAAAGAAGTTAACTTCTCTATTTTCAGAGGAAAAAACCCAACATGTCATTTTTCTTCAATGACTTACAGATTTCACCATGTAGCTGAAGTAATGCATGATCACACAGCTGCTAGGGTGATTTGTAGTCCAAACCTGGTTGAGCATTAAAATGGCAATAATTCTTTTATATATCATACTATGGTCTTGCAAGAATAACACTGAGAATTTTCAATAATGGCCATGGATGTAAGGATGGGCTGCCTATCTAGGATTGCTGAAAAGTCCCTCAGAGAAAACATATTCTATTGCCAAAGCAGCAAGCTAGGAGGAAGTCTCATAAGAACTCCATGCTAGTTCCTTCGTTGGAGAATAAGCAATGGTCAGTGATGACAAGCAATTTCCTATCTCCCTTTTGCATTAAGATACAAAAGACAAAGAAAAAAAAGAAGAAAAAACATTTTGGAAGTGGTGATGTATTGAGTGTGCAGTAAACTTAACTGTGTGCAATATCATCCAATGAAAGATGATGAAATAGATATTTTATATACCTACATTGGCAGATGTGTTTTAAAATAGCAGGTATATTTTATGTTATTATGTTGAAAGGCATCTCATCATCACCAAAAGCAGTAAAAAGAAGGACAAGAAGTCCTTTTTCTACAAAGGACAGAGAAATGCCTTTTGAAATATAATGAAAGCACTGCTAGATAATCTTCAGACCACAAGAGCATCATGTGAAAAATAAGGAAAAGTAACCAAATGATTAAAGGTGATTGAATCACTTCTGAAGGATGGTTTAAAATATTTTGTCTTTGTCAGTGTGTGTGGAGGGGGGAATGTACATCTGAAGAAGCAAGAAAAAAGCAGGGAAAGGTAGTAGTACAGAGTTTGCCCCTGGAAAAGGGGTACTTACCACTCTGCGAAAAAGTAGCTACAGAGATGAAAAGAAGAATTTATTTCCTGTATCACCATAGTCAGGACAAGGCATGAAAGGATTAACATTGGTACAGCAGAAAACTTCGTTTGAACATCTGGAACTAGTATGTCTGAGCAAGTGCAGTACAACAGATTGCTGAGGATAGTTGTTGAATTCCAATTACTGCAAACTTGTAAGAACAAGTTGTGTAAGCCTCTGCCAGGAATGATGCACACACTTGATGAGGCCTTTAGTCAACATAATAGACAAAGTAAACTTCAGGCTCCCATCTAGTCTTTTTTCCTACAATTTCTGCAAGGTGTTGCTATATCTCAATGTACTTTGGTGCCAGGACTCTAATTACACAGGGAACCTCCGTTTGTCAATTAAAGAAATTCTCCCAGAAGCTTACTGTAGCAGTCCTCACTATGTCCGAGATTTCTCCTAGCCCTACCCAGCAACAGAATATTGAAGTTCAAAGCTAAATGGATGGGTTGCAGATTATCTGATTTGTCTAACAACCATACTTTTATGTTCTGCAGCTTGTACTCAACCATTAATCTTCTGTTCATCTCCTTTCACAGAATCACAGAACATTAGGAGTTGGAAGGGACTTCAAAAGATCATCTAGTCTGGTTAGATGACCCCTGCCAGAGATGGATCACCTAGACTAAATCACATGTCTCTTCTCCAACGTTTCCCCTTCTCAACCTTGATGCCCTACCACATTTCTTACTTTCCATTCATAGACTCATTCACAATCTGTTCCTTGGCCCAGATCTTCCTATTTATCCCCAACCTCTTTGTATATACTGATCTTCTACACACTTGTTGCTCATGTTCTTCTTCAAGGGTCTTTCCCCTAAACTCCACTGCCCCACATCCCTGTTACTGCCCATCTACTCTACTGCTACTCTCCATCCCTGCTGCATACTTCTGAAAATGATTAGGGTTATAAGCAGCCAGAAGAGGGACCCAAGGAGAGATGAACACAAGTGCCAAACATCTCTTCTGTCACATAATTACACGTGCCCCATAGCAAATGCTGCTAACAGCACACAAGTAAACACTTCACCTGTTTGAAGGGTGATGCAGTACTGTGTTACTTACATGCAAATTATCAGAGCCTGAACACAAAGTGGTACAACTACTTGGCTCAGCAGCAGTACTGAATGGCATAGCTCTTTGCTTTCCATGTAAAAGTTAATTCGGTCATCACTTGAGATCATCACCAGTGCTGTGACAGCTTAAAATTAAGGTTGCTAAGTTTAGATTTCTCTATGTAGTCACCTAAACCTGGATACAATCTTTAGAAATCTAGTCATTACAGTCAACAGAGCCTAAAAGGTGAGCTCAGCATGAAGAAAACTAGGCATTTTGCTGAAGGTTCTGCTGACTGTACAGATCCCTACCATATACAGTGCAGCTTGGACACCACACTGGCATGTGCAGCCACATGCAAGAGACCAGAAAAGAGTCCCACGCTATTCTCCTCACTCACTGTCATCACCCCTAGATGACAACTGCGTGGAAGCCAGTAGTGCGAACACTGAAAGACCCAGGAAACTCTTCATTCCTTTCTTTCTGGACCTGATCTCACAGAAAGTTTCAGAGCTGTGAAGGCACAGCACGAGGAGAAATTCTGCTCAGGTCTAAAGATCTAGACCGGAATACGCCATCTATTTGAGAAAAGCGGAGATACAGCAGCAAACATGGCCTGGGCAGGGGGTGGATGATGAAATTTAGTGGCCAGGCTGAAACGTTTTTTATTTTTAACTGTTAATAATACATGCTCTTGCTGAAGGAAAAAAAAAAAAAGCACTACATTTGTAATAAAAGTTTTTTCTTTCTGGGTTGGATTTTTTGGAGGGTTTGGGTTTGGGTGTTTTTTGGTTTTTTTTAATTGAAGCACAGGGAACAATAACAAAATTGGTGCAAAGTACACCTCGTGAACCTCCTGAATGTTTTCCTTGAAACCTTCCAAAATAAATTTTTGGAAAGGCATTTCCAAACTGGGTTTTCCCAATGCAAAATTCCAGCTCAGATGTGTACTTTCAGAAAAGCCACAAGTGACAAAAAAACAGTGCCTTGTGTTAGAAAGCAATCTCAATTACAGATGCTATTACTAGCTTTTCCTGTAAAAACAAAACCAAAAGGCTAATCAGATTAGCAGAATTTAATTCTGTAAACCTTCATCTGAAGCAGATCTATTCTTTTCCCTTAAACAGCTGTTTAAAGAGCATCAGGCAAAAAAATTGCAACTTCTGTGTTGATTTTCTTCACAGAATTATAACGCAAATACAATTCCTCACAACATTACAACTTTTGATCCAAAGTGTTGCTTAAAGAAATAATAACCAAGGAACAAAACTTTTCTAGAATTTGTAAATTTGATCCTCAAAGGATTAAATGTCTGTATGGTCTTGTGTAACTGAGCAGAACACAAGGCTTCAAATTAGTGTAAAATGTCAAGTAAGCCAATTACGTTCATGTGGCAAGGACATCCAAAGCAATTCCATGAAGTAATAAGGGAAAAAGCTTAGGGGAAAAAAAAGTGATGACTAGTACATGGCAAACAAGTGATTACATCTGACTGTAAGTCCAAAGCAGTACACAAACTAGTAAAAATATTATACCAGGAATAACTAGTAAAGATACTCCTGCATTGGAGTAAATGAATCCTCTCTAATCTCCACAGGAGGGGAAAAAAGAAAAAAAGTCAGGTCTCCGTTCCACATTATCATCTGAAATAAAGAATGATCAGCCAGGCTAAGGAAAACCTCATCCTCCTAATGGAGCAAACTCTAATGACTTCGCTGACTGCACATCAGCCTGATGTCTCAAGAGTTAATATTTTATTAGCTAGAATTGGACAAAAATATTAAGACTTTTTTGAATGCTAAAGATACAGCGTGTACTTGGTGTTTTAAGAGGTAGTAAAGTTACTCTTAACTGGGTCACTGATAATGCCTGCACTGTAAAGACTTAAAGTAGAAGTTTTCTGTAAAGATTTAAAGGATGGGGTATCTTTAGCACAACACATAGCATAAATCATTCTGTACTTGCTGACATACTCTGAGTCTCTGGATCAAAGAATACATGTACAGCTTTGTTCCTGAGCAAAGTAAGTGCAAAATAATACCACACTGCTATTAAAAACATCCCAGAAAATTAGTGGTTATCTCTAAAAAACAGTATGAACTTTCACACACTTTACACAAATCACATGTCACTCGTGTGCCTTGTAAAACTTTGGGAACAGATATTCTGTAATCCTGTACTTTTTTCTGACATGATACACGTCAGGGAGAAGGACATCACAAACAGGGAGCTTGTTAGCTGATGTGCAACTGCGGCCGGGAAGAAATCTCAACTGGGAGTAGCTCAGGCAGTTTTCCACAGATTCTTGCTGCCCTTTTTTTCTCTTCCTCCATTTTTTGCTCCCTGTATTAACTATTTCCCTTTCCTAAAAACCTCTGCTCCCTTTCTTATGTTCAGAGCGGAGGAAAAGAGGCGGAGTGGGAGGGCAGATTTATCTGCTGTAGTGAAGGTGGCACCTTGGACCCATCCTGAGCATTGACAGGGACAGCTTATATCCTGGGTAGTCTTAACTTGGAGGTCTGGAAGAAAGGGTGCCTTCCACATAGCCCAAACTGTCCTGTGTTGGAAAATAATGCTGTAGGATTCATAGTGAATGGAGAGGGGCAGCAGCCTCCTCTGTGGTCATGAGAGTTTATATTACACTGTCAGCATGAGCATTTCTATGTGAACACATCTTCAATGAAATTTCTAGTTCCTCAGAAATGGCGAGATGGTAACATCACAATCTCTCTGAGTTAAAAGACAGAGAGAATGTGAGGACAGAAAGGCTCTGCTTCCTAATAAACCACCTCCTAAGTAAAGTTTAGTTCTTGCCATTGGATTTTTTTCCTATCATCATTATAATGCCAAAGGGGTGTTCCCAGTTGCATCCTCTACCTTGCCTGCTACTACTGGCATGCGAAACAGAAAGCAGCTACGACTCTGGCTTTTAGTTACGTTCATAAGGTCTAAGGATTCAGCATTGGCCTGGTTGCATAGGGCTTTGGTCAACGTGGTCTAGAGGGGGTTGTCTCTGCCCATGGCGGGGGTTGGAACTAGATGATCTTTGAGATCCCTTCCAACCCAAACCAGTCTGAGGTTCTATGATAAGTTTTAAATAAAGTTTTAAGTAAAAACTATAACCTCTATGCGTCCTTATTTCTCTCCCACATCGACAAAATCAGACATGTAGGTAAGTGCCAACTTCTGCAAACCTGAAATAGAAACCTCTCCATGCGCCACAGTCTTATAGCCATTGGCAGTGACGGCTCTTCCTGCCAGTTCTCCATCTTCAAGAGTCAAAATCCAAGGAAGCGACTTCCAGGGGTCACAGGCTTTCTTTTCTAAACACCTTCCTGTCCTTGCTGAGACACAAATTCAGCAATAATGTTCCTGGCAACTTGTGGATGGGCGCCTTAGAAGACAATGCCAAGCAGATACTAACAGTTATGCTCTGTAGAAGTTTTCCCATTAATTTAATGACCTTTTGTCTCAGTAACTCCCCTTGCTCCCTCTCTCAAATACTCTGACCTAACCAGTTCAAATTTCAAAACTTCAGTTAGGGGCAGAAAAACACAAATAATATTAGCAGTGCAAATAGTTTTACCTGGTATTCAGAATTTGCTCAAGTAATTGTCTTCTCTCCTCATACTAGACCCATATCATTACCCAAATTAGTTTTTGAAATTCTGCTGCTCTCAGTGGGTGCTTGAATGAGAATTTGATGATGATGAAAAACTCCTGTCATTGTCCTGTTGTTTCGGAAGCCCATTAGGTGAGATACAGATAGCACAAGTGGTCCACTTGTTTTATGGGCTTCTATAAATGACAACTCAGAAGGTATAAAACCAAGTCACGGCATCTAGACAATTTAAAACCATTAAAACCAGTAGCAGTACAATAATTAAAAGATCTCTCTAAGCTGGTACTGGTAGAACAGGCAAAATCTCTATAATCAACTTATCTGGGGAAGCAATCTGACAATAAAAACTGAGGCGTTTTAGGGACTAATAAAGCTGTGGAATCTAATGACTATAATAAATCTTTAGCTGCAGTTATTCCAGAACAATTTCCCATGCAGTAAAAAGTATTCTACAGGGTTTTCCTGTCTGAAATTACTGTTGGTTGGTTAGATGTTGATTGTAAGAGGCAACTGCAGAATGCTAATTTCATTTTTGGCATGTTTTTCATCATTTACCTCTTCACTTCACCGTGAAGTCTTTTGGCTTCACTCAAAGACTGGAATCAAGCAACTCTGACAAGGCCAGAAGTAAATGACTTTTTGCACAAAAGTACACACTAATATTCTAGTGTTCATGTTTAGTTTAGTGTGGTGTTAAACAGTGGTTTTTGGATACTGAGAACTACACTTCTGTGAAGTAAAAGTACATAATATGAAATGTTAGGGGGTTTCTGTGTCATGATGTAGCTAAGGCACAAAGGCAGATACGAAACTCAATCAGAATGGCAGAGGTTGTGCAAGATTCATGTGGTGAGAGGGAATGTGTGGGGCCAGCACCGATGTCTGCACAGGGAAAACAGACTGATGATGTTCTTAGCACTGCTCACTTCTCTTCCACCAAGCCCGCTCTCCATGTTCTTACCTAACCTGAACCAGACTGAACCAGACCGAACCCCTTACTGGGTAAATACAGAGCTGATGAGGACTGATTGTATTGCCACCTGATATCTTTCTAAAGTAGCTACCAGTGGGCAAGGATTGATACAACCACCCCACACCACAGCCACCTCTGTTCAGAGCCACTATTCAATTTTATCTGTACCCCTGGTTGCCCAGGTCAGACCATGCATGGCACAGACCCAGGCAGCTCCCCAGGCTGAGAGCAGCAGGCAGCGCTGAACCTGGTGTCTAGGGCCTGGCTGGCTCTCGCCCACAGGCACCTGATGAAGCCATGACCTCCAAATGCTGAACTAGAAACTTTTCACTCTTGCAACAGCAGAAGTTTTTAAGCACGAAGAGGGGAATGCACTGATGTCAGCTTTGGAAACAACTGGGCATTTACTTACAAAAGCAAATGCATTCTGGATGTTCAGTCAGTGGTTTACCCATATAAGATGCACAGGAGCTAAGCTTCACTAGTGTTTAATCTGATTTAAATGAGTCCTCCCAGAAAACATGCTTTCAAACTTCAAAGAACAGAATGTTGCTTTCAGACTTACCTTTTTCTGCGTTGTCTTGTTCAGTTTCTTTGTCACTTTTCCCTAGAATATTAAAAATATAATTTTTTTTTTAGTAAGCATAGATTGCATTGTCTGAACGATGGTTACACAAAAGACCTTTTCTGCAGATGCTTACTACATAATTGCTTCCAACACAAATGTTCCATAAGCTTTGGTAGATTTTTAGTGGTACACACTTACAATGCAAGCTCCAGTGGAAAAAAATATGTTGCCTAATTGAAACATAAATAAATAAATAAATAAATAAATCAGAACCTAGGTCTTATTTCCAGAAGTGACTTGGGCACTTGAAGCTTTTGTCGTATTTCAACTTTTAAAAATGTTTAACCCAGGTATTTTATGAACATCTGTGTGCACAGGTAAATGTTAAATAAGCACAAGAAAGCCTGTAGGAAAGGACAGAGACTACACAGAATCATAGAACCACAGACTGGTTTGGGTTGGAAGGGACTTCAAATAGTCATCTAGTTCCAGTGTCCTGCCACGGGCAGGGACACCCTCCACTAGACCAGGCTGCCCAAAGCCCCATCCAATCTGGCCTTGAACACTGCCAGGGAGAGGACAGCCACAGCTTCTCTGGGCAGCCTGTGCCAGGCCCTCACAGGGAAGAATTTCATCCTAACGTCTAGCCTAAACCTACCCTCTCTCAGCTTGAAGCCATTACCCCATGTCCTATCACTACAGTCCCTGGTGAACAGTCCCTCTCCCACTTTCCTGTAGGATCCCTTTAAATATTGGTACACTGCATTTTGGTCTCCCTGGAGCCTTCTCTTCTCTAGGCTGAATGAACCCAACTCTCCCATCCTGTCTTCACAGGATACTGTACTAACATCATGTACGTATGTATTGTGAAGGTGGCCCATAGAGACAGGCTTGTCCTCTCCAATTTTTCTCCTCTCTAAACACTTTTTGATCCTGTTCTACTCTATAGCATTTAAAGCATCTTGCCTCACAATTCTAACATTATCATTGTTTCCAGTTTCCTCCTTATAGGCTTCCAGTATCTCCTTCCAATAAACTTAGTAGACAATACTAAAAAGAGGGGACTGTTGGCTTTTTAATTATATTTACCTCTCTAACATATGCTTTGTAATTTTTATGCATTTTTTATCTGTAGGAAAAAAGTTTTCTTTAATTTCTAAGTCAGAGACATCTTGCCAGAATACCTAACCTTCACAGCTTTTTAAACCAACTGCTCAGAAGAATTATATCGTGAATGAAATAAACCCTGTAAAAATGCTGAAAAACATTTATTTTTTTTCATGGAGAAATTGTGCTATGCACACGCACGAAATCAAACTATTTCACATTCTAATTTCATCCTTCACTACAAACTGCTACTACTAAATGTGCAGACAATATGACTCCAATTTTTATATTCAGTGCAGGCAGAAAGAGTATTAACTTGATTATGATATGGTAAATTAAATAAATATGGTCATATTGAAAGTCATTAACCTCTTCAATTACATCATAAAATCCAGATTGTCAATTAAACTGAAAGAAATTACAAAAAGATCTATAGAGATTCAGTTAAGTACTATGGGATAACTTGGAGAAGGGATATTATAACAGTACATTAATGAAAGCGTTATTCAGTACTTGCTAAAATACTGCGGTTTTTTTTCCTGCTTCTACTACACAATAAAAAAAATGGTTATGTTCATCTGTATTTTTATAAAAAGCAATAATGGAGCTCCAGATGTGTCACAGAAGAGTTTATATGCTTGTATTACTTTTATTTTTACCAATTCAAAGTACATGAACAATTAATTACAGGACAGTGATGTTACAGGTACAGCATGCTACCTAGACACCCATTTTCCCTTTATCTTTTCCCTTTATCACCAGCACGGATATCCTCATCTGACCTCTTCTTTCTAATTCCTTCTAGGTCACTTAGGACCCTCTTCCACCCACCCATCTTGGACATACATGTTATTTCTGTAACTTCTTTTCTATCACAGGAAGAACAAGGTATGAGCTCATCACTCTAAAGCCTGCTCCCATCTCCCATTTTTTGTCCAGCTACACATTTCTTTATTACTGAGGTTCAGGCAACATGTAACCTACAGTTCTCTATACCCTTTTATGTATAGACAGGATCAATTCACCAAATTATCTCTCATACTTTTTCAACCCATATTCCGCTAAATTTTGGTTTTACCAAATCCCCTCTATGATCTTTAGATATCCCAGCCTCTCATCCTCTGTTGCTGCTTTTGAAATTCATCACAACATGACATTGTTAGCGACCTTGAACATCTTGTTTCTCTTGCCTCTCATTGTACCTAAGAATTCACTTCAGTTTCCTATTCAGGACGTATTTCTCTGTTCCCTCCACACTGATCTTTGGCTTCCTTCAATGGTGCAAATGCCTTTAATGATGCAATTTCTGACAAAGGTTTAAAAATGTGCAAACTCAAAGACAAGGATATGATAGCAAATCTTGAAATTATCAACTTAAACCAACAGTTGTTCAAATAAATAAGCTCTTTAAACGACTCTCATCCTTTACTCAATTTTGCTGTTTCCTGCAAAACTAATCTAAATGAGTATCACAGATAAAACTGTTTTAACCACTCTCAACAGGCTAGGAATGCTATCACTGTGCAATACATGCACCACGTATCCCCAATGAGTCACTACTATAAAGAATACATTCACTTTTCATATTACAACACCTCTAAGTATTTGTGAGTGTGTGTTAAAATAGCCTGAATCACAACTGAAATGTATTTCATACCTTGTAGATGTTACATGGATCTTAAACAACATAAATGTACAGTACCATTTGTTATTTACATTTACATTATTTTTGAGGTGTAGACTTGCAGAATGATGGTCAGTAATAACATCACAGTATCTTTCCAATAACCAATTCTATCAATTTTTTTACTTCTTAGAAGGAATAGTGTCATGATATGACTAGTGATATGATTTATAATTACTGAGCATGTGAAAATATCACTCAAAATTGTAGTATTTTTTCAATATTAAAATAAATCTTTAGTACCCTACTCTTAAATTTTCTTTTTTAATTGATATTTCTTCCTGGGATGTCCAGAAAAACAACTGAATCTAAGATTTCATAGATTTACTGAGAAGTAGCAATAGGAAAATAAAAGGAAATATGTAATCCTTTGACTTCTTAAACTGGAAACACTTTATCATGAAAATATGGAGGTGTTTGAAAACCAGAAAGGTCAAGGAAGAGTTTTGTTTCCAAAGAGAAAACCGCACAGACAAGACACCTTTGCTAGACTTCTGCTTTAAATAATGGACCACAGCCTTGAATATTCCTTCCCCCCACATGTTTGCCTTTGTTAAAGAGTGATACCTAATCCAACTGAAGTTACAAAAAGAGATTTTGTGTAATGGGCAAAAATCAAGCAAAATTGGTCACAGAATAGCTAATACTCCAAAAAAAGAAAGACAACTATAGAAAACACAGACCTTAGACTGTTTCCTTCATATAATACACCCCACACCACCCAAAAAACTACTTCTACTCGCGATAGTTCTTCTTCCTTGCAAATAACACTTGCAAAGATATTTTTTAATACTTAAAACTATTACTAAAAAATAGTAATATTAATTAGTGATTGAAGCCAGTATTTGTCTCCATAGTAACTATCTACCACATTTTGGAAAAAATGACAACATTAGAAAGACAGAGATATTCTTCTGTGTTTTATTGCAGCCAAACATCAAAACAAATTAAATATACAATTTTTTAATAGTCCTCTTGACCTTGCTCAGCTTGGCATAGTTTTGTAAACATGAAGCACGTAAAATCACATACCCAGTTACAAAAACATGAAGTTTGATCACAGCATAATATACTCTCACAGTCCCATAATTCTACAGTTAGGCTGCCACTGCTATATAAAAAGTCTTCCATTCACCATTCTAAAATTATTCCCATGCTTCCTCACAAAATATGGCTTTGTAAAAATTATTGCTTTGCAATTCACAATCACAAGTAATTTTACTAGAATATCCCATCCCATCCCATCCCACATCACAGTCTAAGAGTATTATTGCTTTCCTGAAAAGTCTAAAGAAATCACTCTGGGACATCATCTCTGTGTGTTGATCAGATGTCCCACTTACTTATCTGGAGTCTTACTGAAATCCCAAACTAAATGGCAAGAATATATGAAGCCCCTTTCACTACAAATGTAAGCAACTAAAAACCTGACTTCAAAACAGTATCACAGAAATTTTAGATCTCACTGTCAACCCAAAGGCAACCACTGTTAGGGTTACCAAGTTGATCTTTTTTCTTAAAAACTGTTCTTGTTTTTATTGAAGCTCCCATATCAGGCTTCCCAATTTCCTAAAAAATCACAGCAGTTATTCCTGAGCCAAAAAGGAACACATGCAAAACGCCAAAGAATAAAATATGTCTTCGTAATTGTGGAACAGCAGCACAGAACAGGTAAAAAGTACCCTTGTTGTGTTAAAATTCTACATCACTCCCAGTCTACATTTCAGACATACCATTGACAAGAGCATTTGCAATTGTAGGTCTTAAATTTTGACATCCTGTTTTTCTTACAGTTGAATTTCCAAAGCTTATTTTTAAAAAAAACAAACCCTAAACATGTACAAGTCAAGTATTTAACCCAAATTTTACTTTTTTAATAATTCACTGAATATAAAACTTACTAAATCCAGCTTTGCAATCATTATACTGGTAGGCAAGCTAGAAGAATTTGACTGAACTCAACCTGATTCTGACAACTCAGTTTTGTTGTGATCTACGCTGACTTTCTGCCAGTCTATTATGTATTTTCTAGACATTTTTGCCTTAAAAGCCAAATATACATAAATAAGAAGTTCTAATTCACACATAAGAGGTGGCTGAGAACAGTAATTTAGCAATCTGCCCCTTTCCTAGTATGAATTAAGCAGATACCTTTTGTATCCTGTTAGACTATTTTAAAAATCACCTGAAATTCATGTAGAGTAACTGTTGACATAACATCAGTGCAGAGAGATGTAAGTCGAACTTCACAGCAGAGTGTGTGCCTTATTAGTGTTTTCAATAAAATGCAGTTAGGCTGTATGCTATATCAGGAGTTATAAAACATTTAAAAGTACAGAGTATTATAGGTTTCATTTGACCAAACTGCTCTGTACATACTGTATGAATCCACAACAAAAGATATATATTAAAATCTGAAAAATGTACTTGTTGCTACACTATAAATAATCAATAGTTGCTCAAACAGCACATTTGAAATGCAGCTCAAAGCTGCAAGTCTCTCACAAACACAGAAGAAAAAATAATGAATTCACTAAACGTGACCAAAAAGGAAAAAAAAAATCCAACAGGAATGTAAATTAAACATCCAAGTGTTAAAAAAGCTTACTAAAATGACAGTTGGCTACAACCCATTTACAATATCTTAGTGTTTGTTCCCCAAACCCTGAACTGCTTGGTAATTACATCATAAGATCTATTACAACCATCTGCTCCCCATTTGTAGCGTATGGTTAGGGCTGGTCCTCCTGATGTAGGGACTTTTCTTTTGAAGCTTTAAGTATCTGAAAAAATAAGGGGAAATCTATATTAAAGGACCAACCAAAACACAACTTACTCCAAAACAAACAAAAAAAAATCTTAAATGCTAAAAAAATGCAACTTTGTATCAGAACAGCTAATTTAAGACAGCTATCATTTCTAGGAGCTACCATAAGGAATATACAAAGTTGCTGTATGAGGTGGGAAATGTAAACTTTTAAATATTTATCTAAGTGGTAACTTTTTTCTCACCAGATGGCACATCATTTACCTTGTAAAGGAAATCTAGGCCATACCACGAATACATTGAACCAATTTCTTAAATTTATTTTATTTATTTTCTTCCCCCAAAAAAGTCAAGGACATGTACAATTGGAAAAGAGGAGCCAGGGAATGAGGAAGGGTCAGAGTTGTGAAGCGGAAGCTTCTCTACATGAAAGGGATTTCAGCAGTTGGTAAAATAAATGCAGGGTTATAAAATCATCAAGGATATAAGATGAAAGCAGGGGGAGGGGGAAATAACCCTTAGATATTTCAAGTTTAAATATATACAAGAGGGATTTTTTTGATCAAAATCCAAATATAGAGATTAAAGGTATCCCAAAAAACTGTAATGTCTAATTTAAAAACACGTCTCCAACAAGTACCACTCATTCACAACTACTGTAATTTATGTGCTAGTGTACAACAGGATTAGGCAAAAGTCTGAACCAGTAATATTTCAAGCTGGCCTATCATACCAGTCAAGTGGATTAGTTTACAAAAAAAGCAGAGAAACTGTAGTTATAATAGCTTACTGCTGTAAAGTAATATCGGTCATCATTTTAGAATCATACATAGGAATGGAAAACAGGACATACAGATACCTAAAAAAGCTGTTGCCTAGTTTTGGGGTTTGTTTTTTGCAATATGCCCTGAAGTCAGCAAACTTTTGACTTGCTCTCCATCATATTCATATCCCACACCCAGCCTCTTCACTGGCTATTTGAGAATGTTCCTTACAGCTAAATTGATCTCCTAACTCCTGTTTTCTTTCCAAAATAAATAAGATCCTACGCTTCAGATAAAAATCAAATAACTCCTAATCCGATACAAACTGGTGCCACCATGCTTCAAATGAAGCTGCATGAATTTGTACTACCTGAAGATAAGGACTTTGTAGTGACATTGCCGAGTATCGTTTATGCTAGCTGAAGTTATCTTTGTTACACGAAGCGATACATCTTTCATGTATGTAAAGAGTTTATGTGTGTATGTAGGTGTTCTTCACTGTCCCTAGTACAATGAACCACAGTACTATTATTGGCGAAGTAACAGAAAATACTAGATCTGAATACCTAATGAAATGAAATCACATGAACAAAGGAGAAAAGACTTCTTATAACAAAACCAACCCATACTGAATCCTTCACCACAAATTTAAAAAACAAAACCAAACCCTGATAAATATGAATTTCATATTCTAAAGAGGAAATGTGAGAATAATGTTGCCTTCATGCTGAAATCTCCACATCCAAAAGAAGCAAGCAAAAATATTTTTCATAACGAGGCAGAGGATGTAATTTAATAGCAATTTTTTATTCCTGGTAAATAGCTCACTTAACGTCTTGTTTCTTTCTGACCTTTTGAGGTCCCTTCCAACTCCTAATATTCTGTGATTCTCTAATTCTTCTCTCAAATTTTAGAGATGCTATTTGAATTATATTTTATGTGCTGACACAATAAGATTTTTACAAAACCTGATAAACAGGGGATTCCTCTGCCTTCAAACTGGTTCCCACGTAACTAAACAAACTACTGAAGATTCCTGAGTATGTCCATACACTGTTGCACATTTTGTACTGATCAAATTGTTTTCATTTTCTACTTCCAAAAGGAAGAATCACAGACTTGTTATTACTTCTAATAGTTACCTGTGTGTTTAGTAACTGAACACTAAACATTTTTTTAGGTTTTAACCCATACTCTCACTTCTTCCCACTAGGGGAAAAAAGAAAATAGTCACTCCTTCCAGCGTTGCCATTATTATCTGTTTCCACAAGTTATTCCAGGATAGAGCTAATATACTTTAGAAGGCTGACCTCGTGGTATAAAGAGTATATCATGTTAGTTCTGAATTACTGAAGGTAAAAACAGTAACTCTAAAAAAAATTCTCTCCAAAGGATCAGAAATACATACTATTTCAGAGTAAAACAAGGTATTTGTGATCCTAACTGTGTTAGAAAACCATAAGGGTTCTCTTACTACAATACAAGAGATGGAGAATAAACAATGAGGTGAAATTCCCCCATCTTATTTTAAAGTCCACTTACAATTAAAGGTGTGATTGCTCCCCTGGACTCAGCACTGGTGAGGCCAGTCCTTGAGTACCAATTTAAATTTTGGGCCCCTCATGACATTGTGTGTGTCCAAAGAAGTGCAACAAAGATGGTAAATGGTCTACAGAACAGGTTTTACGAGTAGCTGAGGGAATTGAGGTTCTTTAGCCTGGAGAAAAGGAAGCTGAGGGGAGACCTTATTGCTCCCTACAACTCCCTGAAAGGAGGGTGTAGTGAAGCAAGGGTTGGTCTTCTCTCCCAAATAACAAGTGATAAGAAAAAAGGAAAAGGTCTCATGTTGGACCAGGGCAGGTCTAGATTAGATACAAGGAAAAATTTATTCACTGAAAGGGTTGTCAAAAATTGGAAGAGGGTGCCCAGGAGAGGGGTTGAGTCCCTATTCCCAGAGGTATTTAAAAGATGTGTAGATGTAGTGCTTAGGGACATGGTTTAGTGATGGACTTGGCAGTGCTAGGTTAATGGTTGGACCCAATGACCTTAAAGGTCTTTTACAACCAAAATAATTCAATGACTCCAAATGGAGTATTTGGAAAACCATTCACTACTGTACAATGCACATAACATTTTAAACTTTTTTTGGTGAAAGTAGGAAATTCTTTTACTGCTGCAAGACTGAGCCATAAATTACAGCACAAAAAGTGACAGAAAAATATGGTCCATGAAAACAAAATTTAAAGATTTTACATTGGTAATTTGATTCTGAATTTAGTTTTAAAATAGTATATGTAAGTCAGGAGATAATCTCAATATTATCATATCAATACAACTGACACTCTGCAGTGTAATTATCTACTGTTGAAATTCACAATTGTCCTGTAAGGTCATTTTTGTTATTTTAACTTTAAGGAGTATCATTTTCTGAGAGAAAACTGCTTTTCTTGTTCTACAGTTCCAGCTTCAAGCACAACAAACCATCTGAACACTACCTTTTCTGAACTTCTCACCTATGCGGGCAAAGACAACTACTGCTGGTTCCCACGCTGATTATAAGCTTTGGTTAAACATACTTCATATCCATTACAAAACACAATATTTTTAGATAAGGCATCTATTAATGAACACTTACAGCTTCAAGCATTTCATCATAACAGGTGGCTGTTATGATAAATGGGTTAGACCTCACAGACAACACAGTTACATGTTGATAACAGCATTTCAAGTCACCTCAGTTAAGGTTCAGTATGTAAATTAAAAAAGGAACTAAACTGTGCCTCCAGTCTGTGCTGGGCAATCACAAAGGTGCCCTATGGTTTTTAAACTTCTCTGCTGACTTTTGATACGTCCAAGATTCCTTTCCCACACAGAAAACCAAAAGCCCACAGTACTACCTAAGCACCACACCACTTAAGAGCTTCTGCACATTGCAAAGTTTAACTAACTCAGGAAGGTGCTCAGCCTGATGGGAGCAAACCAGAAATACAGCATTCGGGGGTCCTGGATTGCAGCTGCTGCGATTTACTGCCCAGAGACACAGCTCAGTGTTTGACTCCACACAATTACTTTGTAGTGCCTTTAAAGGTAGACCTTTCAAGGTCCCTTCCAACCTAACACACCCCATGATTCTATGAAGAACAAACTAGAAACTTGTAATAACTAAGTCCAAAAAGCAAATGAAATGTAATGAAATGCAGTTGTCAAATTTAGAAGCCATTCAGCTACTCTAAAAACTGTTTGGGCAAACTCTGTTTACTACTGTCAGGCAACAGAACAAAGAGCTGTAAGTACTCTAGTTCTTACAAACAGTTATGTCAAGAAAAATGTGATGGCATGACAAAACAGTCCTGTTTCCAGATTGGTGGCCAAAGAACATGCCACAGTCAGACTCCAATAAATCTGAGGGATACACAGAGAAGTGACAGGATCACCACTCATAATCAATTACTCAAGAAAAGAAACAGACACATATTTTGAGACCAGAAATGTTTCCATTTCCCTTTACAGCAGAAGTATCCATCTCTGTCTGAAATCCTTAAAAACAAAGTTTTAAATTAAAACTGCTCAGTGATTTATTTGGAATGCCTTCATATAACCATATACTGGATATCACATTTATCCAGTACACTTCAAAACCATGAAGCAACTTTAAATGATAATAGCAATATCCTTTCACTCCTGTCCAGAGTAGCTTCTTTTTTGTGGGGGAAAAAACAAGCACTTAATCTTAACTTACCCAGGTCGTCATTTGAATAGTCCTCAGCTTGAACAGGCATTTCTGTAAATCAAAAGTGTACAAACAATTAAAACTGGACAGTTCTCTAAATAGTTACAAAAAACTGTATTTTTTTCTCTTATGCTCAAAACAGTGACCTATCAAGACATTTCTGTAATACTGCTTATGCAGAATTGGGATGCAAATTTTCTTCAGCTGAATTTCTTCACGAGAAAGATTAATACTTAAGTAGACTGATGAGTAAATTGCAGGATTGCCAAGTTTCAAGAATGATATTTCACAATTCTGAAACTATACTATCAAAATCACAAATCTCCCACAGTTCCACATGCTACTATGCACGGGCTTAGAAAACATGTATATACTTATTATCTTCCTGGCTGCAATTACACTTCAAAATTCAGTTCTTTTTCATTCCATTTGTATGTTTAAATTGGACATGTCACACGTTACCAAGTGCTATTACTAACAATAGGTTGAAGGTTGCATATAGCTCCATAGTTACATGTGGAGGCAGTCAGGCTCATCAGAAAAGAATTCATAATAGCTGGGATGCTGGCTGTAGACAGTAAGAAAAAAATCAGAGAGGAAAATATATTCTCTGACCCGGGAAGCCCATAAATTAACACTTTATTTCTTACTCTTTCCTGAGTACACACTACTGACTGGCAGGTGGGAAACACAGCATAGCAAAGAAAGCTTCAGCTCTCCATGACCTAATCTGGCCATTTTTATTAAAATAAATTTTTCTGAAGTGGGAGCTCCCTCAGCTTCTAAAACCAAATAATGCTTTGTAAGCCATTAAACCATTGCCATTATAAAACCCAAGAATCTAGATTTCAACAACACAATTATGTTTGTTCTTAAAAAAAAATCTGCAGAAAAAGTTATGAATGTATTTTTAGTGCAGCTCAGAATTCTACTCTATATTTAACATTCTCTTTTTTTCTTTTAAAGTAGCAAACTCAGACAAAAGATAATACACAAACCTGATTCCTGTGGTTCAACAGCTGCAACATCTTCTGTAATCTTAGTTTCTATTGTTACAAAGAAAATGAAGAGTTGAAAGTTCCACACAGTATGTTGACAATTTTGCTTTTATTCCCCACCAGCCACCCAATCAAATTAGTGGCAAAGTAAAAGGAAGACTTAAACCACAGAACCAACTAGGTTCATGTCCAAAAGCTTAGCTCCGCTTTGTTACTAACTTCCATGGGGAAGTGCTATTATGCACCCCCAAATTAATTTTGGTCACAACTGTTAACCATGTGAAACAATGTTTGTTTCTCTATTTAATTATATTAGCCCACTTTTTTTGAATTGAAAACCTGTGCACTGCTTAGATCACTTTGCTCAAACTGACTGAATTAACATGTTTGAAAAAAAATCTTGCTTAATGACATTTTTTAACTTCTTAGAGCAAATTTTCCCATTACATTTGACCCAGTAGTAAGATATAATTCCCTGACACAAGAACAACAAACCATTATGTCATATTTTGGAGTAGTGAGAAATTATTAATATTTAATTAAACTCCATTCCCCACACTGAAGTTTTAAGTACTTCATAAGAATGTCATGAAGTTCAATTAAGCCAAGTGCAAGGTCCTGCATGTGGGTTGGGGCAATTTCCAATATCAACAAAGACTGTCGAATGAATGGATTGAGGGTGACCCTGAGAAGGACTTGGGAGTGCTGGTGGAAGAGAATCTTAACATGAGTCAGCAATATGCACTTAGAGCCCAGAAAGCCGACTGAGTCCTGGGCTGCACAAAAAGAAGAGTGACTAGCATGTCAAGGCAGGTGATTCTGCCCTTCTACTCTGCTCTTGTGAGACCCCACCTGGAATACTGTGTCCAGCTCTGGGGTCACCAGTACAAGAAAGGTGGTGAGAAAGACAGAGCTGTTGGAGCAAGCCCAGAGAACGGCCACAAATGATTAAAGGGCTGGAGCACCTCTCCTATGAGGACAGGCTGAGAGAGTTTGGGTTGATCAGCATGAAGAGAAGGCTCACGGGAGACCTTATAGCGGTCTTCCAGTACTGAAAGAAGCCTACAGGAAAGATGGAGAGGGACCATTTACTGAGGCCTGTAGCAACAGCATAAGGGACAGTGGTTTTTAAAGTCAAAGAGGGCAGATTCAGATTGGACATAAAGAAGATATGGGTGGTGACACACTGGAACAGGGGGATTGGGCTAGATCTTTAATGCTCCCTTCCAAGCCAAATCATTCTATGATTCCAAGTAGCATGATTCTCAGATTCATTTGTGTGTGTGCACGTGTGGTCGGGGGGTTTGATTTTTTTAAAATTACATTAACAAAAATAAATGGAAGATTTTTTCCATGAACTATTAAAAAAATCTTACCTAACAGCTCTTTATCAATATTAAAATCTTCAATAATTTCATCTATAAGAGAAAGAATAAATAAGAATCAGATTGTAAAATACAAAATATTTTAAGATCACCATTACAAAATACATACCTGGCTCTGTGACTTCATTCACCTCTTCTAGATGGTCCTCAATAGCTAAGAGAACATTAAATTGAGAGAGCAATAATGAAGTCAAACCCTTAACTGATGAAATTCGCATACAACATAAAAGAAGAAAGCTAGCACAGGCATGTTTAACTGTGAACTGCAAACTGCTATAAACAAACAGAAACTTTGAGGAATTCTTTAATTTTCTTCCCTGATTTACTAAAGAACTGCTGTATTCAACAGGTAAGTATTTCAAGTACCTTCTGTTATTTGTACTTCAAATTTCACCTTTTGCAGTATCAGCTCTGACTGCTAGACATACTAAGAATCAAACGAACCCTCCCCCAATAAAGTTATCCTTTATATGCCTTTGTATTTGAATAAATATGTAATTCCTTTGTAGGTCCTACTTTCCCTCCTGAAGGACAAGCAAGTTCAACTTAAATTATGGATTCTACAGTAATAGTTTTTTCATTTTTATTTTCTTTGGCATATTAACTTTCTATGGCACCTTTCAACGCATTTGACTGTCCTCTTAAGCTTATGATCACAAAGGTGACAAATCAGATACTTACAATTAATTTACACTAGAGAATTTCTTTACTTCATTCTTAACTAAACAATTGTGTCTTTTTCAATCAGCTAAGATAATTAGCAAAAGAGCAGGTATTGCATGACAACAAAGTATTCAGGACCCTGAGAGAGGACTACAGACAGATAATTTGTAATTGCTTCTGCAATTGACAGCCTGCAATATTTTGAATGCATTGGTTGCAAGGTTCTGAGCAAGGCTCAAGGCAGATGGCAAGTTGAGTGTCTGTGCTGAACTACTGTTCCAAATGTCCACAAAAAGTCTTGCATGCCCCACTTTAGGGTCTCAAGTCAGCTGGGGTCTCAAAGAGGAATCCTTCAGGATAGTATATTAAAAGAAGTCATCTCAGTTCATATTCGAAGTCTAACTTTATAACTACACAGACTGTAATGTACATTTGACATAATTTGCAATATACTGTGACTGAAAATCAGAGATTACTTATTTCAACATATCTAATTTGCAAGATTAAGTTAATAATTTCAATGCCAACTTGACCAAAATATTTCTCTGATTTTGAATAAAATTTATATTCCAATAATATTTATGTTAGAGGTATTTCTACTTTAATTACATCTGAAACAGATTTTCTAATATGTTCCATATATACGGAAACTCAATGAAACACAGACATACATAAATATGCATGTATATACCTGAGTCCTGAGTCTCAGTAACAAAAGTTTCATCTTTTGGTTCTGAAAGGAAAGAAAAATAAAGTTCCTGGGTGGTTGATACGCACAGAGTATCCTAACAATTTGTTTGTTAAACATGCAGATAATTCCCTTACTAATAAACGCAAAGCTCTCAAAGACTTTCTCTAGTTTTGGGGCATGAATAGATATGGACCCTTACTGGAGCTTGTAGTAGAAATTCTACACGTGAAATTTTATCAAATGGGAACATAATGCTGAAATTTCAAGCATTTATGTCTACACAGATGAAATACTGAGAACAATGACAATAAAGCTACCCCTTCTGTACAATTGCTACAATTCACCTATGCTCCTAATCTTGGAGTAACAAGCCACTAATTTTTGTAACTCTGAAGAAGAAATAGGTTAAGAATATTTATTGTTACTCTAGATCACGTCTGAAAATAGATGTACCCATTAATTGCCTGAATTGTCAATATATATTTGTTGTGCATTTTAGATCCATGTTTAACCAGTGTTTTGGGTAATTTCATTATCTTAAAAGTTACTAGCCCTCATCTGAAAAAGGTTATTTCTCTAAGACTTCTTTAAAAAATAAAATCTTCCTACTACTAAGTGATGCAAACTATGTACTGCTGCTAAAGTGGTCTCTAGCACACATTCATGAACTATTACAACCCACATGTCCTGAAACTGAACTCAGAAAGAAAAAATGGCGTCACAGAAAGTCAGCCTCACATCTTCCAGCACATCTTCAGTAACATCTATGGCTGGCTGGTTAGCTTGAACCCTAAAGGACTGGCAACATAGGATGAACTTATAGGACTGAGTGTGATAAGACTGTCTTCCCCAGTGGTGTCTCAGCTTTCCTAGGGATTCTGATAGCAATTTCTGGTTATTTCTCAGACACTGATGAGTGCTCCTGGGAATAAGGGTGCAGGTACACAGGTCTGCCCTTGGAGCAGTGAAATTCCAAATAGCTTCATGCAACTTTCAAAATGAGGAGACAGGGATAAAAAAACCCCAACAACAAAACCATCAAATCTAACAAACGCCAAGAACACTGAATGCCTCACTTGACTGATCTTTTTTTCTTCTACACTGCTCCAGGATGGAGCTTGCAAATCAAATTCCTCTAAAAAGTACAAAGGAAACATTTTGTTTTCTTTCATAACTTGAAAGTCTTGAAGGGAGAACTTGAAAGCAAGGCAAAATTCTGCTGTGAAAAGGTGAACTTTTCAAGTGAAAAGCAGCTTGCCATGGATTATACTGCATGTCAGGCATAATTCCTTGAGTAAAAAAGCTTGGCAATTATTATCCAAGATAATTTTTCATCATTCACCTCCTAATTTGGAATTTGCTTCTGACAAAAGGATGGAACTTCCTATTCTCTTTATCTATATAAAGACAATATTTGGGATAGAAAAGAATGAGTAGAAAAAAACGATGTCTGATTTATCCCATACTACTTAAAATTCTCATTGCAACAAACAGTAGCAACTGCACATGAAACCACTGCATGCTGAAGCACAGGAACTGCTCACAAAATCAAGCAATACAATGTTACTGTCCTGGGGCCAGAGAGACTGGAGAATCTGAAACCGTTTTGGAACTGTTTCTATGGAAAACTGATGTAAATTACATTGGGAATGTGCATGATCATCTTAATCCAAAAGCAGGTATAGGTGTCTCTTCCTGAGGGCAGTGACCATGGAAGCGTTCTCTGTTCATTTCACTACTATGTATGAAGGAGCATGAAAAGTAAGGACCAAAAGTTGCACTTTTCATTTCATATCTAGGTCTGAGAAGCAAGAGAAGTGATTCTTCGTTGGGAACTGATAGTAAAATGAGCATCTCCTGGAAAGGAGGTAAATAAGACCATGGAGGAGGTAACTAATAATAATCTCTCTTGTTTTGCCATCCTACTGAAGCTGACACAGTTTGTCAAGAGAACCACAGCTGAAGCAAATAATTCTTTTCTGTAGACTGAGAAAGACATGGATTAAGGGCTGAATGCACCTCCGGGCCACTGAAAGTCCTTCAATAGAATTTTGACTCGTATTCCAAAGGTGGATGTCAGAAATGCCCTCCTGATGACAAAGAATGAGGTTTTATCTCTCAAACATTTTGGTAGTTATGAATTTCTGTCCTCAGGTTATGTAAAATGGACAGTAAGCAAGAGTGCTTCAAAGATACGCTTTTCTGTTGGGAAATAAATCCTTCTCATCCCCAGAAGGAATCACAGTCACATAACTTTGTTTCAAGATTGTAACTATGAGTCTTCTCCTTTACCTTTTGGTCTCAGCAATCTTTAAAAAAATCACTAACCAAACTGAAACAGAGGAATCCTCAAAGAAATGGTGTTAAGCACAAGATGAAAAGGTAGCACTGAGCTATACAGACACAATGAATCACAGCTGACTCAGCCAGGGTTTTGTAAGAAGTGGGGCATAGGAAGTCTTCAACATACTTATTTCAAACATGCACAAAGTGTGAAAAACATGACCAAGATTTGGAATGTAACCTATATGCATACTCTACACTTGTTCCAGTGTTAAATATCTCTTGGTTGCTTTCATACAAATGGAGTGTGACGTAACAAAACCCAAAATCTTAACTGAGAACTTGCAAAGTAACGTAGAAAATTTTAAGGCAAAAAAATTTTCACTTTCATAGCAAAGACTCTGATACTGTCATTTCACTAAAAGTAGTAGTTGCCATACCATGGTCTTCATTATCACCACCATGCACTCTATCCTCTGTTTAAATAAAAAAAAAAAAAAAAAGAAATTTTTAGACAATAAATGCACACACACATAGTAAGGTATCAAGTTGATTCAGAACAAAAGAGGTATTCAAAACTATTGCATTTTATACAGTATTGATGACTTCATCAAAAGTCAAGATTTCTGAAAGTTCCCATTAGAAGAACTGAGTCATTTTCTGGCATCACAAGATAGTCTTAAAAAAAGATAATGCAGTAGACCTTTCTTATACATTATATTAACTCATTTACAAATTACCTAAAATTGAGAATGGAAATACTAATAAATCATTTCTATATACAGGAAACTTCTACAGCAGAATTTTTAAATCTTTTTGTTATGGTTTGCTTGCTTTTTAAAAAACCTTTTTTTAAAGATGTTATTTTTTTCCTGACACTTAGCACAAACTTCAACATCTTTGGCAAATTCAAATTATTTTTTATCTACAGAAACACTTCAATGCAATTTGAAACACAAATATCCATTCTCCTGGAAAATTTAGCCCTCAAAATATTATTCTGCCTATTTGGCTTACGTTGCAGAAAAGTAGTATTCAAGTAGGTCTTTGTATTTGTTTTTTCAGAATGTAAATTAAAGAATATAGATGCAATAACTTTCTAAGCAACTGATGCTATCCATGAGTTTCAGTGTTTTGGGGTGGGTCTTTTTTTGCTTGGTTGGGGCCAAAATTCAATGAAACTTCAATTAAAAAAACCCAAACAAACAAACTTCGGACTGTACCTGTGTAATGTTCCACAGCATCTTCTAGCAGTATCTCAGAGTCAACTTAAAAAATAAAAAAAACCCAAAAGCTTTATATTCTAATCAAATTTTCATGTAGCAGTTAAATAGCACAAGAGAAATTAAAAAGTCACACACTTAGCTCAAAAATAACAGAGCTAAACATACTGTGTTAATACTGCAATGTTCTATTTGAAAGTGACAGCTAGGTTGTTAAGCACAACCAGTCACGTAATATTCAAGTTCATGCATATCTGCGTTTAGGCTTAAAATTAGGAATACGAGTAGGTCTTTGACAATCCACTGATTAGACTGTAATATTCTTGATGAAAGAAAAAAAAAATTATGTAAGTTTTTATGCATTGGATTTATGGATTGTTATGATAACACAGCTGCAAAATTCAGCCTTACTTGAAGGTACCCAAAAAACTATTTGAAAACAAAACTCTGATGAAACAGTCCATATGACACATTACTTTAAAGTATACTGAAAAAGTATAAGCAATGAAAATTTACAAACCTGGAGTTTCTGAATCACTTGCTGTCTTTTCCACATCCATGTCATAGTCATATGAAACTGTAAAGTAAATATGAACAATATTTTTGGAATTCAAAATATATAATATTTTAAATAATTACTAAAATGGCATCTATCATGTCTGTCAATAGCTAAATGTAGGTCCTTAAGTGAAAACTGACAAATTGAAACCTGATAGACACAAAAATGCAATTTGATACTTGGCAATCTAACAGAAGGTGTTGGGCCACTCTCTGTTTTAGTCCTCTGTTACACCATCTATGAAATCTAGATCCACGGGATCCATTAGTCTCTATCAGTGTTTTTAAAATAGTTCTCCTAATAAAAATAAAAAACTTCCCCTACTGTAGAAGTTGTAAAGTATCTTATTTACTAATGTGCAGGAGGATGACAGATAATGATCTACAGAAGACAAGGTAAGAGCCAGAAATCAAACCCTGTGAAGTACATCTGCTTCTGGCATCACAGATTTAGAGCAGTTAATTTTTTTCATTGCCTAGCTAACGATGTGGATTGTTTTCCTCCGTGACTATAATGCTTTGCGATGTTATTACTACACTCAATATGATACATCTGGCAACACTTGTTACTGAAGGTAAAAAACTACCCTTTTACTTTGGAACCATGGCAGCTTGGATTCTATATTGATTAAAGCAGTAACCTCCCACAGGTTCAAATAAACTGGTTCAGTTGTATCAAACAAAATTATTTGTCTGTCATATCTGGCAAACAGGACTGCAAAGTCCAAAATTAACACAGAGCCAAAGACAAAAGCCTAGTCCAAACAGATACTGATGTCTAATGTAAATGGAAGAGGCTGCTTGTATTATAAACAAGCATTAAATCAAGTAAATACTTATCAGATAGCAGGGAAACTGTAATATTCAGCTAAAGTTTCTTCATAACGGAAAAGATGTGCTGTTTAGCTTTTGCACCAATGAAAAGCAGTTTCCTTTTCTGTCATCTCTTCAAGAACTGTTTGCAAAGGCAAGTATGATACAGTCATCCCTGACAAAGTAAAAATATCCAAAACGATCAAGAATAGTTCTTTGGAGAAAAAAAAATCAATGTTATATATTCTTAAACCAGTCTAACCTTTTCTATTTTATTTATTGTATAATATGCTACATTTAAGCAGAAAACAAATATTACTGAGTTTAGAAAATCCAAATTATACCTGGAGCTTCATATGGTTCAGGATCCACTGCTTCAAGGTCTTCCACCAAAAGATCAGCATCTGAGAAAGAAACATGTATTTACAAATTTAAATTTTTTAAATCAGTAAATGATAGTGTAAAACCCCAGGGCAGCATCCTAGTCAAATTTCAAAGCATAAATTCAGAGCAAATTTCTAATGCTAGCAAGATACGTATATAGATTGAAAGAATAACATTTATATTTCTATTCTTACATATAAAGCTGAGAATGTGTATACACACAGAAATTCTATATGAACTTGCTCAAAAAAAGATGACTTTCCACATAAATTTCTGTGTAAGGAAAGTAGAACATGTTGACTTTTCCTTCTTAATTTTAAAGGTTTAATATAACTTGATTTTGCAATTTTTGATTTTGCAATTTCTCCTCTATTCCCCTACTTGAACTTGCACTATGGATGAAAAAGAGAGATGCAGAAACAAGGAGGTATAATAGACATACACTTAAAAGAATGACTCTCAGCATACTTGCAGCAACGATGACATCCATTACATGAGTTTTTCAAAAAGAGGTATTGAGATACATGTACATTTTTCAGTAGGACTGATAAAAAGCATTCAGATGTATTTTTCCCTAACTTGGATCTAGATCATATGATTCTGCTTTAATATTTTGATAGCCAACAATTTTTATATCCTGTCAATGCCCCACAGCAGAAGAATACAAGCATCCTCTTTATACAAAGATATATATCTTCTTTCTCAGCATGACTTGCAATATGTTTCTGTGTAACATTCTCTTAGAGAGCCACATTAAAAAAAATAGAGCAAGAATAAGTCTGTCTACAAAAGGCAGTGCTAATAAACTCTTAAAATTTAATTTAATAAACCAGGAAGTCCAGAAGCAGATATCGAACAGATATGAGTCCCTCTACTCTAGGGGGTGGGAAGGGGGAATGTGCATACCTGGAGCACAGATAAATTTTTTTGGTTGAAAACTAATACAGCAGTAAATAAACAATAATAGATACTTACCTGGATTCCAAAACACATGGCATTAATATATGCCATTTTGATTTAAAAAATATTTATTTGCTAAATCATACTTGCTGTAGTTGACATTTGCTAAGTCCCTACTACAGGTAAAAAATCACAGGTCAAGTTTTTAATAAGACATATTTCCATTTGTTTGTTCTGATTTTTGGCAAAATTTAATTTTAAATATATTTAGTCATTCAGATACCTTTCTGAACTGAGTCCAGCGTCTCGTACACATCTGGAATGTCATTCTTTAATTCTCTCAGCACGTCATCAATTGCAGGAGCTTCAAAAGTTTCTCCATGTATTTCTTCCTTTACTTGCCACTGGTCATTTACACTTTCATCCACATCTTCATGCCTGTCTCCTAATCAATAACACCAATTGTTAAAAAAATCCAACATATTTTCTTGGTAAATTCCATTACCAGCAAACATTCACTTTTCAGCACATCATTCATGTTTTTCAACTAGTCCACAAAGTGGATGGGGAGGGGAACAAATGACTTGTCTGCACCTTCCAGCAGCCCAAACCCAGGTATCTGCACTGACTTGTCAATGACACCTTTGCCCACAGTAAAAGCCAGATCTGTTTAACCATTCTTGCACTCTATGCAGTATTTTGATGACATTTTTGTGAACTGACTGATCTGAGCTACTGAGCTGCCAAGCGCCTCTGCATGGCAAGAGACTGTAGTTTCAAGATTTGGTGACTGAACTTTCTGAATTTTCTTGAAAAAGACAAACAAGTCAATTAGAATGTTTGGTGCAATACTTCAAGTGCACACCAAAACCTGTCTGAGATTTTTCTAGCCTGTGGAAGTATTTATAAGCCCTTCAGTGATTTCTACGTGTTGACGCATTACCAGGCTGGGAATGGAGAGCTTCATGAAGAACAGACTGAATTTCATCTTCCAATTCTACGTCAGCGTACGTGTGCTCTAAAAGGATTATAAATTGCAGTGAAGGTAAGTACAAAAGGTAAAGTCTAAACATTAGGCTCAGGCTCACAGCTTTTGCTTTTAGTAGCATCCATAAAGTCCTTATTACATTCTGTACAGTTTGGTAGAGATAGACTTGGTGAACCTCTGTAACTCACATAATTATAAAAATAATTTGGTTTTGTTTACTCTCCAGTATGGAAAATATTGTGTCAATTGCAACAGATTCATTTTCAAGATGAACTAGAAGAACATATATACAATATATTTTCTGTATGCCTATTTTCTCAGCGGCTGTAACATGAATAACTCTAGAAACTATTCAAAGCAAGAATTTGAAGTAATTATTTCACTTTCAGACATCACTCTCCTACAATTTAGGTAGCAGCACTAGCTTGTCATATATGATAACATGACTTGCAGAAGTAGGGTTCTGTTGGCTTTTTAAGCAGCAGAAAACAGAAAATATATTTTATAAATGATCACAAAAATAATGCAAGTCTTGGAAAACAAATCCTGTATTCCATTTTGTTGACTGCATGCTCCACCACTGTCTCAGTTTCACATAAATATCAAATAGGCTAAGAGAGTTGGGGTTGTCAGCCTGGAGAAAGCTCTGGGAAGCCCTTATATTAGCCTTCCAGTACCTGAAGTAGCCTACAAGAAAGCTGGGGAGGGACTTGGCATGGAGTGATAGGACAAGGGGGAATGGTTTTAAATCGGAAAGGGGTAGATTTAGACTAGGTATTAGGAAGAAATTTTTCACTATGAGGGTAGTGAGGCCCTGGCACAGGTTGCCCAGAGAGGTGGTGGGTGCCCAGCAGTGTTCAAGGCCAGGTTGGACGGGGCCTTGAGCAGCTTGGTCCAGTGATAGATGTCCCTGCCCATGGTGGGGGGTGGGGTGTTGAAACTCAATGATCTTTAGGGTCCCTTCCAGCCCAAACTACTCTGTGGTTCTATGATAAGCCTCTTCAAGTAACAGGAAAAAATATGCACTCTGAATTACACTAAAATGCAAATCACATATCTGAAATCTGACGTGTAAAAATGTTTTTTCTTGAATTCCTCATAAACTGAACAAATTTCACTAATACTATGGGGCCTTTAAAATGATTAAATGACTTTTCAGCAGTACAAGCTGCATTTATTGTATTTATGATACACTACTGATTTTAGTGAAAAAACTAGTATTTTATTAATTTTATGAAGTTGGTTGGTTGGTTGGGACTTTTTTTGCTTATTTGTTGGGTTTTGTGGCTTTGGGTTTTCGAGTGGAGAATTCGCTGTTATTCTGACAGAGCACACTGCTACATGCTATCAAAACCACAACTGTATGTCAGCAGGTTATTCTGATGTGCTACGGTTCCACTGGTAACCATGACAGCCGACAGAGTGCCCTCCATATACTTACATTATGAACTTTTCATGGCCAGTGTTTTATGTAAGTTTATCAACAGTGACTCCCATTAAATAAACTGCAGTGGATAAAAAACACAAAAATTGACTAAGGATTTACTTTTCTATCCAAATAGCGCTGGATAATAACAAAAAACAATGAGTTTGAACACTATAGAAAGAGAATTCTAAGGAAGCACCATGTCTTTTGTTTCACCTATGGTTTACCAAAGGCCTTACCTGATTCAACATATGACTTCTCAGCAGGCTGGACTGTGTCCTCAGATTCTGGTGATGCTGGCTGTGCTGGGACAGATCTTTCTTTAAGGCCTGCATTTTTCAGTTATAAAGTTAACTTTAATGCTCTTTTTCATCTGATTCAATTATACACTAAGAAAGTTGTTTTAATTAAATTAGCTGGTGTTTAACTCTCCAAAATGTTTTCAAACAATTTATCACAATTACTGGGCTGTCCTGACATAAAGTGATATATACAAAGACTGAGATGTATTCAGATAGTAAGCAAGTAAGTTTTGAAGACAAACATACAACGAGGGGGAAAAAAGAGAGACAGAAATTTAAGCACTCGCCTTTATTTCAAGGTATCTGAACAAATGACTATGCTATTATTCTCAACATCTATTCAGCCTCCAGAAGAAAGATAGCAGAGTTTTCTCACTGTTTATGTCTTTGGGTAATAAGTGCATCATATGATCAGTTTTATAGGTTTTATAACGAACTAATTTCAACCTTATAACGTGCTGCTCAGAATCAGAAGAGGCATTTCAAATTCATATCTTACATCTTAGGTCTGATGAACAGAACTGTAGTTTATTCAACATTCAGTATACAATTCTTTTGACAACTAAATTACTACAGAAAAAAGTATGACTGATAGTAAGCATCTTTGTAGTGAAATTCTATCTATACCACAGTTTTTTCTAGATCAAAAAAAGAAAGCAACCAATAACAGCAATGATCAAGACCACAGTAAGAGAGAGACAATTCATAGCCTTGAAAGATTATGCCACATCTTAAGACACCACATCCTCAAGATGTGTATTGGTATTAACCTAATCCTCCTCTCAACTATCCCTTAGGAAGAATTCAAGCAAGACTTCAACAAGGGAAGTTTAGACTGGGTAAAAGAAAAAACCTTACACACACACACACACATACAAACCCCACCATGAAGACAAACAAATCAGTAGAAAAGGCTGCACAGAGAACTTCTGTATTCCTGTCCTCGGAAGTTTTAATAACCAGACTGGATAACACTCAGTGTAAAATGGTCATACCACCCAGATGAACCTGTTTTGAGCAGGATGTTGGAATAAAGACCTCCTGAAACCCCTTGCAAACAAAATTCTCCTACAATATTCTGTCATTTTTGCTAGGTTCATATTTAACTATGAGTTTCAAGGTAAGTTAAGATCAAACTACATTCTTAAACACAAATGCTGCCTAAAACAAACTACTTTCTCAAGAGCTGTACTCACAGAAATCAATCAATCAATCAATATATATATATAAAAAAGCAAAGGCTACAGAGTAATGAAGAGCCCCGTACTGCTGTCTTGTAAAAGTAAGTTTAAGTGGAAGAATATAAGTATACCTCAAGCAAATAAAATTTTAAAAATAATGATTACTAGGTTTCTACTGGATTCAACACATCTCAATAGGAATAGGACTCATATACCACAAAATAACATTGTGTGAATTAGACTGATTTTATTATAAATGATGAGAGAAACATATTCATTCTGTTATGCTGTATAAATGTAAGGGGAACAGGGAAAATAGACTAATCTTACACATTTTTATATTATTTAAGTTATATGAAGACAACTAGTTTGGCTTTCTCTAAACGTACAAGAACTAGACTCAGCTACTAAGGAGTCAAGACCAGAAACTAGAGGAAAATGTCAAATTAACATTTTTTTTGGTGCCAATTTTCTTCTGTATCAGAAAAAACTACTGAAATATTAAAAAATATTAAGACTTACATTCATGTTTCACTGCAGCAATATTAATGGCTACAAGACTAAGTAGTTCCTTCCTCATACACTCATCTTTAACTACATATGAAAAAAAAACTAGTTGCTTATGTTAGCCACTTCAAAAATGCATAGAAATGGCCGCCTTGCTTTCACAAATTCAGTTCACTACTCTTTATGCATACACCTGCAAGGCAGTCCTCACATTTTCCAATAACCTACATCTCCAATTCCAGGTAGCCATTTGCTCTTCATCATGAACAATAGATTCAAAGTACTTAAAATAATAGCCATATAGCTTGGAGTGCTGCTCATATAAAATGTTTGGAAAAAAATGACCACAAATTTTTTTTTTTTTTAAATAGACAAACTTTGGGTCAGAGACACCATATATTAATCAAAAAGGCAAACTATTCCAAATTTCACTCCCAGTTACAACTCCTGTTCCCTTAGCAGAGGGGAAGTGACATGCACTGTAGCACTGTGCCACCATTCTTGAGAACTTATTTGAGATCTCCCCTAATAAATATGCATACTAGCACCTATCAGAGCAAAAATGAATAAATGCTTCTATCATCACACAAGCCTAAAAGAATGGCCATTATAAAGTGTATGTATTACATCTTCATTCTGTCAAGTTTTTTTCTAAGCACTATATCATTTATAAGAGACAGGTCTTTTCCCTCCTTCTTCATGCAAATATGTAAATATTTAGAAAATAGCTTGGTATGTCATCTCAGTTAATTATTACACCTAGAATCTTAAGCTAATGCATTAATCTTATTAATTTCATTTAAACTATGTTTATTGTTTCCTCTAAAAAATAATTTTGATTACATCTTATCCCATTACCACATTTTCTGTCTCTATGGATCAAAGCATCTTACAGAAACACGTATATGCTGTATTCAAAATCCAAGATAAGTATATTGCCAATTGTTACTGAAAAAAATCAAATCAAAACCACAAACAGAAGCAACCTTCAGGACTAATTTTACACCACCACTCGTGCATATACCCATGCACAATTTCATTCCTTAGTTTCATTTTCTTTACATCACCACTGCAGTCTTACAATTGAATAAACCTTTAACTTTCATTAAAAAAAATTGTTCTGAATCTTGTGTAAATCAATTGTGCAATTTATATTTCAAAGAGGTATTACTTGTCTCAAACTCAAAAGTATAAATTCAAAACCATACTGAAGTACCTCTAAATGAATGTTTTGTAACATGTTTATTCTGAGACTGATGGATAAATGTAATAGAAGTTTGCCAACAACACCAAGCTGTGTGGTGCAGTTGAAATAATGGAAGGGATGCCATCCAGAGGAACCTTGACAAGCTGAAGAAGTGGGACCGCAATAAGTTCAAGGACAAGTGCAAGGTCTTGCACATGGGTTGGTGCAATCCCAAGCACAGCTACAGGCTGCACAGAGAACGGCTTGAGAGCTGCCCTGAGGAGTACTACCTGGGAGGTGTTGGTGGACGAGAAGCTCAACGTGACCCAGCAATGTGAGCTTGAAGCCCAGAAAACCAACTGGATCCTGGTCTGCATCAAAAAATGGCATGACCAGCAGGTTGAGGGAAATGATTCTCCACCCTACTCTTCTGAGACCCCTCGGAGTACTGCATCCAGCTCTAGGATCCCCAGTACAAGAAAGTCACGGTGGTGTTGGAGTGAGTCTAGAAGAGTGCTATGAAAATGATCAGAGGTCTAGAGCACCTCTCCTGTGAAGACATGCTGAGAGAGTTGGGCTTGTTCAGTCTGGAGAAGAGAAGGCTCCAGGGAGACCTTATAACTACTTTCTGGTACCTGAAGACCATTTACAAGGGCACACATGGATGGGGCTTCGGACAATCTAGTCTAGTGGAGGGTGTCCCTGCCCACAGCAGGAGGGGTGGAACTAGATGATCTTTAAGGTCCCTTCCAACTCAAACCATTCTATGATAAATCATTCTTTGGCACTAAAAAATTAAGTTGTAAGAGCAAGCTATCACAGGAGCTTGGTTATGTAAGTATCATGTACTTAAAAGCGTTCTTTGAAGAAAATAATAATTTCAAAAATATATAAACTGTCCTCTAACCAAGTTCAACCAGAATATAGTAGTAGTAGCAGCAGCAGCATATCACTTGTTAATTGGAATTCAACAGTAGCCATCAATGGTGACACAGATGGCCTAATTTTCAGAAGTATTCATTAACAGAAGCTTGGAAAAATTGGAAAAAAAGTAATGCAGCAACCTAAAAAGTGATACTGAATGACATTTTCAGAAGATGGCACAAAGAGACAGAAAAGCAAGCAGAACATTGTCACAGGATCAATAGAAAAGCGTGTTGTAACAGTTTGGTTGAATATATACTTAAGTCATAAATAAATGCAACACTAAAGTCAGCTTGTGTATTTTTATATGAAATAGTTTTCTCTCTCTACTTAGGGGGGAAAGTTTACCAGAGAATAATTTACATTCCTTTGCTAAATTCCTACAACAATATGTTCTATTAATGCACTTCTTGGTTGGTTCTGTGAAACAAATATTTCTTGTGAGTTGCCACTGTGTTTCCAAGTGAAAGTCTTAATATTGATTTTAAACTTGTATTTGATATACAACATTACACTTACATCCCAACACCAAGAAAATAGCTTTTTAATATAAGGAAACAAAGGAAGAAAAATCCGACCAGATTCAGAGAATACTTGAAGTAATTGGAATCAATTTGACATTTCAGTTTTCAATACACATTGTTAGCCATACGTATTATCATATGTACATAGTTGAGTTTCACAGCAGACATTTTTGCTTTGTGTTTACAATGCCAATACACACTTAACAGTTTTCAAAAAACTACTATATAGAGCCTTTGTTCACACTTGTTTCCAAAAACATTATTTTCTTACTCCCATATTTACCACATTTATATAAATATGCTGAATTTCTCTTTCTTGAGGTCTGTTCCTCACTAACACAATCAGAATTCTGTTTACTTTTTTTCTTTCTTGTCATCCTTGGATGGTGCTTTAACTATCTTTTTTTCTTTGTCTTTTCCTCCCTGAATAGCACCATCCTTTTCACTGGCTGATTTTTTAGTAGTCTCCTTCGATTTGACATTTTTATCTAGGCCTTTTTCCTTTTCCTTTCCTTTGTCTCTTTTAGCCTTGTCAGAATCTTTCTTTAATTTGTTCATATCAACAGCTTTCTTGTCCTTTCGATCAGTAGTGTCTTTTCCTTTCCTGGCTTTCTTTTTTTCTTCCTCATCTTTCATTTCCTCCTTCTTGGTTTCCTGCTTCTCCTTTGATTTCTTGAGCGGTTCTTTAATTGCTTCTTTTACTTTTTGGTTTTCATTTAAAAAAGAGGAAATGTTCAATAAGAGAACCATTCTTAGATCAGAAGATATCTTATGAGTAACTATCTGAAAGCTTTGGGTGAATTCTTACTTATGGTGGTTAGATGAAAACTTAAATTAGTTCTGGCTTTTAGCAGTATCTCACACCATGCAGCCAGCCAATAACCTTAAGCTTACTGCAACTGCATCCAAATGAAGCATTAATCTAGTGAAAACCATGCCTCTATTATCTTACTGTTAGCTAGCTGCTGTAGTATATTAACTTTATTTTTTCTGTGAGAAAATCACAATAAATTCTGAATCGTTGACAACAATATGACATTGTAGGATCTAGAAATATCAAGGCCATCATCAAAAGAATTTTGTTTTTCACAATTTTCTCAACTTCCTAAAACTACAAATGAGTGTTATAACAACACAAATATATACTACAATATTTTACTGACAATCTCACCCCAGGTTAGGCCAAGACTTAAGAACGTACCTTAAATACATTTTACAAAAATAAGAAATAAGCACATGATGATTAAGAAGAAACATTAAAGTCCGGGTGAATTAAATCAACTCCAAAAAAGTTAACTGGGTTTGACCATGTTCAATAAAATCACAGTAACAATTGGAAATTAATTCTTACATCTTTACTTTTCCATATGTAGCATTCTTAGTAATACTTTTTTTGTTTATTTTACTTTTGGAGTTGTACTTATAGTGCTATTCTCTCTAGTTAAAATTCACACTTGTTGCAACACAGTATCTAGATAACATATCAGAACAGTATCCTCAAAATGTGGATATTCTATATTCACTTCCACTTTGCTACTGGTGCTGTCAATTTTTATTTTTTTTTAAACTGTGGGCATTCTCCAGAATTGGAGAATCTCTGTATGGAGTATTTTATTATTTTAATTTTAGAACTTTCCCACATTATTAAAAAACAATAAAATAAACAAGCTGTATTTTTTTAATTCAGACTTTTGAGAGAAAGTGCAGTCTGTTGAGGTAAAAAGCAGGCATGTCACAACACTTCTGTAGTAACATCTGCCTCTAACTGCTGCCTAACATTTCTGAATGAACAATTCAATTACCCAGAGCTCAGTCTATAACAGGAGTAACATCGCAATTCCTTCCAACTGTTTTCTGGCATAAAACATTTTAAATATATCATACCACTTCTTCACTTTCAAATCAAACACTGAAAAATAACCCCAAACTTGGGGACGAATTGCTAAGTGACATTTATTACATTATTGGAAACACACAATTTGCACCCAAGTCATACCAAACACAATGCTAGAAATTTCAACTCACATGCAAGATGCTAAGAAAAAAGCCACATTCATGTGAGCATGAAAGCTTCCCACAGCAAATGCACTTTTTCCCTAATTTGTATTGCAAACAGCCTGCATTTTTCACATACTGCTAGAAAAAACACACAGAATTTAAGTGTCTTTAATGCAACAGAGACAAGGTTCTTTACACAGCACCATGCTGTGTGGAGGTAACTGAGCACAGCTAAAAAGTTAAGCACCTGAAAGTACATCTGGTAGAGTTTGGTGTTTTGCTTAGGTTAATTACCTTTTTTAGTCTCTCTGTTGAATTGAACACATTTAGACTATTATGGCCTGTTCATACAGCAATGTAAGTGTATATATAGATATATAGCATAAATTGGTTGCAAGCTATCTTACTTCAAGCTTCTGGAAAATTTACAACTATCACCATTGCAATCAATCCTACAAAAAGTTTTATTTAGGAAGTTTTGACCTTTACCTAAGTTTCTCCTCCCACAAGTAGTAGTAGATAAAACCATTTAGGTACAGACTTCTGCAGAAACCAAGGTGCTCAAGTCCAATTAAAATATAATAATAATATTATGAATTCATCTAAGAACTAGAAGAGGGTTTCATGCAGAGCATATAATTCAGAACCTTTTGTTTTAAAAAACATGCAGTAAAGGAAGTTAACAACACTTATAATCCAAACACCACAACTTTTGCAAATAAAAATTGAAAAAAAAAAAAAAAAGACCTTTAGTTAGGAGAGCACTCACATTGCCATCCATTAAATTACAGTTGGTAGTAAAAAAATCCCCAAAATCAACTCTTACTGAGAAGTGGGGAGCACAATAACTTACTGCATTATTAGGCAACACTTAGCCAACATAGCTAGTATTAGTAAACATTATTGTAAACGGCAGTCTGTATTTGCAATGCGCATGCATTTCAGACATCATTATCTGCATGAAGTTCCACAAGAAAAAGATCATTAAAAATACCTTTGACTTTAGCTTTTTTCTTGGCTACCCCTCCTGGCTCCTCACCTGATTTGTTGCAAAATGGAAATAGGTTATGAACATATATGATGTTCAAACAACATGAGATAAAATTTTCCAATCTGCCACGCCATGTAAAAAGTTATCTTTACATGACACGCTGCAATGCAACGGAGAGATAGATACCAAATGTTAACTCAGTTATTAAGAATAAAGCATCTTCAGCAACAAGATCACCACAAGTAACCAAGATAGACTAACTAATCCAAGAGAAGTATCACATTACCAGATGCTGCTACTTGAGACTCTTCTTAACTTCTTAGAGCTAGCTCAGTTCTCTCTAGACAGCGTGATGCAGTGTAATTATGATCAATATCCCAACTGATTTCTCTGCTAGGTATTGTGCCAGTTCTCTCTCAAACCCACTAACATATTTCTATGTAATTTTTTAAGTACTTAACAAACATAGTAGCTCAAAGATCTTGAAGTACCTATGTATTGTAGATTATATAAATTGAACATTTTCTTACAACTAATTACAATCTATGTTGCATTATCCAAAGGAAAATATGTAGTTTAGCAAAGGTATAACTCATATTCCATAAACCAGTTGCCATTTCATTCCAGTTAAAGTACTTACTGCTTAGAGTATTTAAAAATATTAAGACTTATTAAAAACTTAAATCTTACTTTCCCCATTGTAGTTAACAAATTGAGGTAATTCTGAACTCTCCCTTGTGCTTTACACCTGGTTCCATAAGAGTCAGAATTGCAAATCAGAAACAATAATCAGCCACATCTTTTAATATCATAAAAAGATTGGGTTATCACCATTATGCTGCTGTGGATTAAGACCTAAATACCATAAACACAAGTACCTTAACCATAAAAATCATGTGCATTGTTACCCAAAAACCAAACCAGATATCTACCATAACTCTTCTTAACTCGTAGATGTTTTTAAAACTCATAGATAATTTTATTAAACTAGAATAGATATTCCCATGTGTCAGTACAAGGCTTCTCATTCACACATATGACGTGGCTACCTTGGACATCTGAACCTTGACCTTCAGTTTTCAGAGAACAATTAATAACTACCCAAACTGCATCAAAATACCTCAACAGTTATTATTTAAAAACAAAACAACCTCCCCATCTTCTATGATAAAAAAAGAAAACAAAAATCATAAGGGTAAAGAATGTAGCCATTGAAGTAATTAACTTGCAGGTAATTTCTCTCTTATACATTTTCAAATATCAAGCATTGACATTATGGCCACAATTCCTTAAAATGTATTAGCCCAGTAAAAACACAACTTTTACATCAGTTTCTTTACAAACTCATACTTGGGATAGGAAAGCATTTTTAAGGTCCTCTCTCACAGATTACCATAATTGCTGAAGTCCAGAGTTCTAATGTGACTAATTTTGTTACTCAATTTTATTACTTCTAAGCAGTGCATGGAATAGTAAGAAAATAATTATAAAAAGAATAGACTCCGACTTTGTTATACAACATCAATGAAAATGTAAATTAAAAAGGGTACTCAAATTTGCACAAAGCCTTATTTATATTCCTGGCTTCACCCATCTTTTTATGGTAAAATTAAATGCTACTGGGTATTTTAAGATACATACTTAAAATCAAGAAGACCTGTATCCACAAAAATTATCACAAATATATGTGATTTTTTTTTTTAAAATAAAAGTATATGCACTACATCAAAAGGTTACAAAATACCTTGTTCACTGATTATTGCACTTCACTTGCTAAATATTCAGACAAGCAGTATTTTGTTTCAATCTGCTTTTATACAATGAAGAGTCTTAAGATTCTCAACCAAGTATCAAAGTGTAACATAGTTCTGTAAGTCACATATAATTTAATTTATTATGAATGTATGTATTTACAGGAAAAATATGTAAAATAATATATTTCAAAATCTTACCATTACATAATAATCACAAGACAGAAATCCTGCTATATCTTGGTTTCCCCCTGAACTGGGTCCCTACAACTTCCCCGCAAACAGGGTCCTTACAGCACAGGGAAGTCTCATTTGTGAGCCCCAACCAGCTGAATCACAGAAACATAAAATGGTCTGGGTTGGAAGGGACTCCAAGGATCATAGAGCTCCAACCCCCTGCCACAGGCAGGGCCACCAACCTCCAAGGCCTGGATCTACACAAGGTTGACCAGGGCCCCATCCAATCCATCCTTGATGCCTCCAGGGACGGGGCATCCACCACCTCTCTGGGCTGAACAAGAGTACAAAACATGTCTACAAGACATCCTAGGGCATGTGATAAAATCTAAGTCAACTCAAGGTTCTTACAGCCTTGGGGCACACAAATGTATTCCACGGTGTCCAGAATTTTATAAATCATGTAACTGAACCTGTTACATTAACCTACATTATAAATGTCCAGTATTTGCAATACAAAAAGAAATACAGAATTCATAGCCACGTAGGCAGTTATAACAGAATGTCAGAAATGGCTACTACTGGAGTTAGTGAATTAGACAGCTATGTTAATTTTGAAGTTCACTTTTTTAAGTTTCCCATATTATCCAGAGAACTGCTTTAAGCAGTCATATTAAAAATTAAATATGCTTGTCAAAGTGGTTATTTTTACATAATGCTTAATGGTAGATAACAGTATCTTAACCAACACTTTGAAACAGACTATTACAAAGCATTCTGATTCTGCAACAAAATCCAGTTGTTTACACTATTTTTCCTCATAAAAATTACTCAAGAACAACCTCCACAAAAAGGAGTCCCAAGTGAGAAGACAGTTCTAGAACTGTAGCATCAAAAAGATGCTACAGTTCTAGAAAACTAAGAAAAATAAACATTGCAAACCAAAGAGTTATCAAAAGTAATAGATAGCACAAAGCACTCAGTCTTCTTGAGCAGTTTTCACAGATGTTGACTGATAACACACATATTTAGCAATACATTGAGAAACCTTAAGGTTATTCTTGCATATGCAAAGTTCATGCTGTTTCTTTAATAATTAATATCTTTGCTATACAAAAGGCTCTGCCACATGAAAAAATTCCTATAAATCAATTTCACCACAGCATTTACCAGCATAAAACATTTCAACCTGCAGCACTGTGCAACAAATGTAAGCTACTTAAGGTGGTTTAGCCACTTAAATGTGAAAAAGGAAGAGGCAACTTCACATTTACCACAGAAAGCATGCTGTCAAGGTTAGCACTAACCAGCCGACAGACAGAACTTTCTACCCTTTTGCAACTTGTGCAAAGCCAGGGTAACAGAACAGAAAGTGCCAAGATTTAAACATTAAGCTTGTGTTCAGACTCTTGCCTTAATTAACGAGATCCCATCAAAAACTTCCTTCACAACACAGAAAATTAGCAAAATATGTTAAAACTGCAAAACTAAAAAAAGAAATACAAATCTGTAAGTCAAACAGTTCTCAATCTTTTTTCTCTCCTTTTTGTTTTCCTTCTCCAGAACTGTAAGTCAGAAACAGCTATGACTGTTTGCATATGCACATATTACTATGGTTTTCCACTTAAAAATAGGCCTCACTGAATATAGATCTTAAAATAGCTCATTGACAGGAGGCTAGCACCCACTTACCTTCAACTGAGCTCATTACCTGTATGCAGATTGCTGAGCACATGAAAACCTTTAACTCTCCCAAATGCAGGAGAGCTGCTTTAATTCATACAACTATCATTAAAAAAATCAGAATACTCTCAATGCATACTCAGTAAGCTGGTTTACTATCTCTTGCTTATTGATGTCTAAAAATAGAAGAAAAAAAAATTGGAGACATGAGGCAGAAGGCAATTTCTTTTCTGATGTCATAAGATATTCATACTGTATCTTGTATGAGAAGATATAAGAAACCAACAAGCAAGTCTTGCCTTTGTTAGCTTCATCTTGAGGAGTCCATCCTGACTATAGCATTCAATCTATTGCATGCTGCTGTGCCACCATTTGAATAGCCACTGAACTGATGACAGCCAAATAGGGAAAATAGGATACATCTGGCCAAAACAATAGAACCACAGGCAACAGCTTTCTCCAGCTCTCAAATACTAATCAAATCATGTTTAGAATTATAAGTGATCTCCCCACACCCACACACCTGACCAGGAGATTAAATGAAAAACCTTGTAATGCTTCACCATATTTCTCTTCTACCCCTCCACCCAACCATAACCTATATATGAGTAACTGTCCTAAAAAATAACTTTTTCCTATGGCAAGTCTGGAGAGACTGATTATGCAAAATTGCCATACAAAGAAACCTACAGGTGGTAGGTCTTATTTGATGACCTTGAAACAAATTTTGAGAGTTAAAGATTGAACTTTGAGATTTTGGTCTCAAAAAAGCTCATTTTCTGAGGGTGGGAAGTACTGGCAAAAAGCTGTTACAATAGCAATTTCAAGGAATACAATAAACTGAAAACTGTTTGCCTATTAAAATCTAAGTTATTCTACATATTATGTGCACTGTGATTCTCCCTCAGCATATAAAACAGTGTCTTACTTTCAAATTAAGTTTTGTTGAAGGTGGTCACAGAAATCTGGGGTTCAAACTTTCCGTAAGTTCTCAGCCATTTTGTACAAGAGCAAGCAAGCTCTTCCCCACTCTACAATTTCTTTACATTAGTAACACAACAAAGCAAGCAAGAGCTTAAGTTACAAAGGTTAATGCAGTGATTTGTTTGAAGGTAGCGAACTTCTGCTGAAGACAAACATTTACCAAGTTGAGAAAATGGCAAAAGCAAAACATCCCTCATATTTCTGAAAGTGTTAGCCTAACTGGAAGAGGCAGACATTTACTTACGGAGCTCTGCAAAACCTAATATAAATGCCCTGTAAAGGAATACAAAGCTAGCTAATAAAAACTCCATGTCCAACTTCATATAAAAATCACTAAATTTTCATTTTTTTACTAGCTAAAATGCCTAGCAAGTACCCTTTCGGTCTCAAACCAAAACTAGGTAGAGAGCAGATTTGCCTTCTAAAATAATTATTCTAGAATAACATCAGAAAGCAAAACACTACAGCTTTCTATGTACAGTTCAAAATAGCTTGACAAATTTCCTGGGCTTCTTTCAAAACATTAATATCCTGACTGTATTTTATATAACTGATAGTCATCACAAATGAAACTAAAGTTTTCAGTTTCCTCAACTAATTTCAAACACTTTGTGTGTACTTAGAAGCAAGAGATAAGACAGTTAAGTGTCTCTTTTGCTTATATGCATATCATACTCAGCTTAACTTTTTTGCTGTGAAAATGTTTTGGGGTTTTTTGGTGGTGGGTTGTTTGGTTAGGGTTTTTTTTCGGTGGGTTTGAGGGGTTTTTTTTTGTTCTTTTTTTAAGATTACTATGCTTATATAACTGAAGATTAATCTAAATCATCTTTCTGCCCTTACTAGCCAAGTCCTGCTTGCAATCACCACAATTATTGCAAGTCATTAAAATCAAATTCTTCTGTCTCAATCTTGAGGAGGGCTTCAACAGCTCTGCTCACCACTGGTGAAGGTTTAATTGTTAACAGGAACACTGGGCAAGAGTGAACGCTTCCGAAAAAAACCTTCACAGTTATATTCAGGAAACTGATAATAGTTCTCATTAGGCTTACACTGTCCATCCCTTTTTTCTCCTCCTACAAATTCACTATTCCCATTATAACTGTTTATGAGCAGATTTCCACACACTTAAAATCAACAATGAACTTCCATAATACCAAGCCAGAACTTTCCTGTCCTGCATTTCCTACCATCAGCCCAAGGTAAACTTACTGCTTACTGATGTAACCATTCCCTGCAGCTGATACAACCAAAGCCTGCTTGAACCATGAGAAAGCTGCAATCAATTTATGTCTATTTTACCTGAAACTTCATCATATTATCAACGTGCATTGTAATTGTTTGGTATACTCTTCATGATACAGAATTCTCATAGTGGATGTTCACCCCCTTGTTTTGGCTATCTAATTCCATTACTGAAAGAATTCAATGTTCCGGGACAATTTTTCTAAAGCATACTGAGACATGTTATCCCACAACAGTGATATTCTTATTTCTAATTCAAATATGCTTTTAAGATTAAAAGAGGGGGAAAAAAACCCAAACAAATCAAAGCTTGCTTTATTCCCTACATTTCAGATACTCTGCAAATTTCTTCCACTCGCTAAGGAACTTCTCAGTAATATTCCACAGACCTACTAGCATTTATATCTCATTTCAACACCATTAAATTTACATGTTATTAAATTTCTTATTTCCTAATCCTCAAATTTTTGGAAGAAAATGTGACTAAAGTTCTTGTGGCTCTATTTAATTTGTAAATCTTGAATAGCAGCAACATGTAAACCTTTCTTCTTTTAGACCACTTCACTTGCTTAACACTAACACTTTTTTTATTATTTTGTAAAGACTGAATAGAACACTGAGTTGGATGATTTAATGAAAGGCTTTTTTGAAACAGGCATGGTAAATGGCTTTTAAACAGCTGTGCCAAAGCAAGTGAAAAGGAATGTAATTTAAGAATGGTACAATTTCAGCCTGCATCCACTAGTGGTAAAACCCGAGTATAACCTTTATATGAGAAACTGAAAAAAACTTAAGTATAGCAGACAGCAATAAACAATTTTATGTAATTGTAATAATAATCTGAGTGCAGTATTCATATATTAAAATGACAGCTCAGTTTCAGCTTATAATACCTGGTGCAAACTGCAGAACACAGTTATAAACTCCCCTTTCTAAGCCAAAAACTTTATGATAGCAGAAAGAATTCACGTACATGAAAAATATTTTTGGAACAACTGTCAGAAAACAGTTTCACAGGAAAAGGATTAAAATTTGAAAAACTGCATTCAAGTTCTTGAATTTAGCAAGGAATAGAAGACATTAAATTCTAATTTCCAATTAGTCTTTAATATATTCAATATTACATTAGAATACATAATCACAGCTTCCCACTTCCATAAAAGGCCCACTGTAAAAAAACAAACCACAGACAAATTCAACACAGCCCTTGTGGTGTGATTGTTGTATTTAAAAAAAAACAAAAACAAAACCTGAAAACTCAGTTTCAAAACAGACAAATCAGTGGGAATAAACCATATAATGACATTGTACCTTCTGAATACAACAGATGTTAGCTAACTTAGAAATAAGTGTTTCTGTAAGAATTTCAAGCACTTAAAATGAAAGTGCTTCTATTTGAACACGTTGAAAGAATCTGTCTCAGCAATCAGCGAATCACAAAATAAATTATTTATTAAAATTATATTTCACAAGAGAATTATCATTGTCATGTCTATATTAAGGATTAACATATAAATATGTATTTACATAATGCAGTCATGCTAGAATACTTTACAATCAAAGCGGTTACAAAACTCTCCAGTTAATGTTTGCTAGAAAGACAAATGCTATAGTGTTAACATTAGAGGTTATTACACTCAGCTTTGTAAGCTTTGTGCAGAAAATGCACAAACTGAAGCACATACAGAAACCAACTACACAGCAGCAGAGACATGCTATATTCTACATATTTACACAACTGCAGAGTATCTGTCATCCTGGCACAAGGAATGGAAAAGTCACTGAAAGGCTTTCGACTTAGTGAAACTACAGCGCGTGGCTGGCTTTAGTTCATCTCTATAGCGTCCATGTGGGAGCTTCCCCTCAATGCCATAATTCCTGTCATAAGACTGACGATTTCATGGACATTTTCGAAAGCCAATCAACTTAGTCTCTCAGTCACTGGTTCTGTAAATCCAAAATAACACAAGTCTTTTTTCCCTGAACCCCTTCATTCTGTGACGTACCATCAACATCATCTGCAGCTTCGCTCTCTTCTTCTTCTAGTATTTCAAAAGGAGTCAATACATCATAGAGAAATGAGAGAAAGCCATAAAACCAATCAGAGCTTTCCTCTGCTAAAATATTAAGGACTTCCTCAAGGGAATCAATATTTTCATTACTGCCATCTTTGGTCAGGCCTACACAAGAATAGAGGAAAGAGAGAGAGAGAGGGGAAGGAAAAAAAATAAAGAGCAGTTAGGTGGAAAGAGGAAACTGTAAAAGGAGGATCTGTGAAAGACACGTCACAGGCAGCAGTCTTTACAGGAAAGCTAATTAGGAAGTAGAAAGATATTAAGAAAGTCGACTCTTTCAAAGTGCAGACTGAAATTTGGACAGTAAACATGCACAATATTATGCCAGCACCTTTTAAAAAAGGTGGAAGCTTTGTTTTCCCTTCTTTCTATTCCTACACCAAAGACAATTTATGTTCAGTTTTCTTGCTTCGACTTTAGCCTTCAGATAGTTTCTTAACAGTAATCCATCAATTTACTCTTTTTTAAATCATCGGGTTCAAATTTGAAAGCCTGCAACTGATAGCTGAGAATAACATTTAAAAGAAACAGTATTAAAGCAAATTTATCACAGACATACTGTTATATGTAACACTGATTTACCATGCAGAGTTTTGATTTTGCTTAGAAGTGAGGACTAATTGCTCTGTGTGTGTGTTTTGCAGTTTGCTTTCTTGTTTGGTTGGTGTTTTTAACATGTTTCTCCATTATTTACTTTTTTTTTTCCTGGGATATGTACTATAAAGGATATAATTGATCCTCAGGAATTAATTCCAAACCTGGGGATGTGTAGACCCAATGTAACAGGCGTTTGTATTGTTAGAAAATCTAAAGCAGGCTAAGGCCAGCTAAAGTAGAGAAGGCCAGAGCATCAAATAGCTCATGATCACTTCTAAACTCTCCGATACCGTAAGTTGCTATCTTGGACTGCAGGGCCCACTCACTTGTTTGGTGTTTGTAAAATACAAATAAGCCATGATTAATTCTTTCCCCACCTCTTCTTTTAATTAAAATCCACTGGTTTTACCTTTATTACTAAATAACATTTCAACTTTTCCATTCTGGGAAAAGTACAACAGAATGACCACACAATAACAAACATCAGTTATTTGCAAGCTTTAAAGCAAGACAGGGAAGAATTTCCCCCACTTCTAACCAGAAAAAAACCTTTCTTTGTCTTGGAAAGAGAAGCAGAAAAGTGGGCTAAGGGTGAAGACAGGTTGTTGAGACAAAAAAATAAGTGAACATGTTGCACATGCAGAGTACAAAGCAACATTAGGTGCAGGTTAATGAAACATTTAGGGTAGAGGAGTTCATGGCAGAGACATTTAACACACTTCAACACGTATTTCTTACAGCACATAGTGAAAGTATCAATGATAATTCTGAAGAAACTCCCAAGTCCGTTATATTCCACATCCTTGTACTTGGATGTCCAGAACCTCTACTGGAGTGATCAGCCATTCTCTTTAATTTTTCACTGGATAGCTCAAAGGTTTAAAAATGACAGATTGAATCCAGGAGGCAATCAAGGTATTATAAATATCCCTCTCCAACTTCTTCCATGGCTTAGTTCTATAAAAATTAAATTTTATAGACTTAGCTTTATGTATGGTAGTTAGTCATCATTCTAAGTCAAAATTTGGACCAAGCAAGATGTAAAGTATATTTAATGTAGAATAAAATCTAAGTTTAACAATGGAAACCTGAATCTAAAAATAAATTTGAAAAAAGCGCCCCAAAACAAACAACACACTAACTTATAAACATAGAATTATAAATATTTTACCATTCTATTCTGCCAGAATCTGGCATTAAGAAAAACAAAAAACAAAAGGCCCCACCACTCAGAAAAGAACTAAGACTTTAGATAGCATTTCTGCAAGCATATCAAGAACCATACAGATTGCAGTAAAATAAGAAGCTAGACTCTTGGGCTATTATCTCTGTAAAATGTAACACAGAGCACCACAGTGTATTTTTTTTTTAAAAGACTAGGAAACCAAAGGGAACTATAGAAACTGGAAGAATAAGTCTTACAGTCTTTACCATAAAAGCCACCAAACAAGCCCCAAATTCTTTCTTTCCATTTCTCTACATAATTACCCAAGACTTTGAATCTAAGAGTAAAAAGAACAAAGACACTTCAGCCTGAGGTACAGAAAATAAAACATTATTTCATATATGCATCTCTTTTTTTCTTCTTTCTTAGAGTTAAAATGAAAAAAGCCCGCTAATTAATACTCAAAGTATTTTTGGTCTTCATACATCCCTATAGTCTGGAAGAACTGAACTGCTTTTCAAAGTAAAACTTAAGTGCTGATGAGCACACATATGCATGGTACGAAGTGACTGAAAATGGTAACTCACAGAAAATAGCTACTCTATTTCAAGAGAAGCCTAAACATTACAATTTAAACAGTGACCGAGGGACTTAAAATATGTATTCCACAGTGCTACCACAACCATTGGGGCAGAGGGCTTGCATACATTCAACAAGACAAAAACATTCTTCTCCATCAAACATCTAGGAGAATTAGCATATGCAAGCTTTTAATATTTGAAGATGCCGCAGTAGAATATGGGGAAAACAGATTAGAGTGTGAACCATACAGAAGCATTCTTTTTACTTCCATTACCTCGCCACAGTCTTTCTGAATGTGCAATCTTTGTACAGCTGCTGGCAAACATTTTTTTCTACTATAGGTGAACTAGGAGGAAAAAAAAAGTTGGTTTACAGAAACCTGAATTCTACTGTGTAGTACACGGCGTTTGCTGAGACTTCCCCCCATTGTCTGCATAGCTGGACTACTCTGAGCTAAATGCACAACAATAAGTTGTCAACTTTCTGTAGCTGCAATCCAAAACTATATTAAATACTAAAGCCATTCAAGTAGAATTTCTCAGGATATTGTTGCTCATTAAAAAGGACTGATGTATATATAAATTAAAAAAAAAAAAAAAAAAGGCTCAGCTCCAAACATTCTACTACAACAGACATTGGTACTCCCTGTACATTAATTTTTTGTAATACTCTCTGTACTGAGTTAGAGCAAGTACAGAGGTGCAACACTCCTGACCAGAATACCTTCCTTCAAAGAACAGAGTGAAGTGGACCAAAAGCGGGTAGAGAATTAGTGGTAACAGCAGCCTTCAAAGGAGCAGATTAAGCCACCTCCCTTCCCATGACCAAAATGAATTCAGTAAATAGAACCTCACAAATACCTGTAAAAATAAAGAATCTGCAAGGTAACTGTAGACTAGCTTCAACAAGTTTGCATTTCCATCCTGGACAACTTTTATATAAATAGATACAAAACTAACTGTATTAGGGGCTGGTTGGCTGTCTGGGTTTTCTCCCTCCTCTTGAGTAATATCTCAAGAGAATATCATCATCAACCCTCCTTTGATTTAAAAAAAATAAAAATAAAACCCTATCATAGTTAAAATTTTATTCTTGTAAGAATAAAGTATATTAATAAATTTTAATAATTCTATTTAGGTTTGTCCAAGTAGTACAGAAAGCTACTAAGCTAACAGCTACTTAAATCATTCTTTGAAATATAAACTGGTAAATGCATTTCTCAAAATTAAACACATTTGTCATTAATACACAAATTAATTCTTTAAATATTTAGTGAAAACTAAAGATTATGGAAGTGAACAGTATTAAACCACTGTATATGCCACAAGTTCAAAATAAAGAAGTTTAGTAATAGCTTAAGAATATTAAAGAGAAAAAGGATATCACTTTCTAGCATTAAACATCAAACAGAAGTATCTGCTTTTTAAGTCAGCATAAAATTAGCAGAGAAACCACTTTCTGTTATGGCAGCCTGACCCAGAGAAGAACAAGTCTTCAAACACAGCACGCTTACTGATAAATTCCTCACAAATAAAATTAAAAAACAGCTATGCATTCTGTATTTAGAACACTACTGCAGTGCACTTCCATATAGGTTTTTCTTTACTAGAAAGACCTAATTCTGGAAGACAAATTCCTCAAGACAAAAATCTAGTCATCCAATTTCTGCCTCAATGAAATAGTTTTCGTCTCCATAATGGTGTTCATGTTAAAGCTTGAATGCAAAGAAGCAGAATAATTTACTGGGAAATTAAGTTAATAGTATTATACACTAGTTATTAAGGAAAAAATATCTGAATAATTTTTTATCAAGGTCATGTAACATCAAAATTCACCATTTCCTTTGTACTGCAGAAAATATTCTTCAATGAGATTAAATGATACTTCTAAGCAAACATTCAAAAATAATAAAAATAACTTTTGATCCGTGACCTTTTAATGTCACATTTGAAGTATAAGGTTTAAAAGTATGATAAGACAAGCTTATAATAGAAACACTGTCATGTACTGGCAGAATTCCCAGCTATATCAAGTTGCATAAAGCAGAGATGTAACAAAGCAGCAGCATGTTTCGGGCTATCACCTTGGCAATCTGCATCCAACTAATGAGACCCACAAGAGATTGGCATCCACTTTCTACACACTACATAACAGACAAAGGAATATTAGGATTATAAACTACACAACACATTATCTTACTATAACAAACACCCAATTTGGAGCTCTGGGAATCTGAAGATTCTTTGGAGTGCCTCTCACATTCATACCACTGCAAACTGTTTCAGTGATTTTGATTGCATGGGTGTTTTTTTAACCATGAAAGGATTAAATGAATGAGCTCCCCAAAGAGACCTGCTTATTTTAGCTAATATAAGGGGGTAAAAATCAAGTTAGGATAAACTGATTTGTAGTTTATGTGCCTATGAGTTTCAAATAGCAAGCATCCTAATAAACTACTGATATACTATTGATAACTTTGCCTAGCTTGACACATTCTGCTTTACCTTCTGCTCAAGTTATTATTTACTGGGCTGGTGGGATATTTTTTGTTGTTTTGTTTACTTCACTTGCTAGGGTTTGGGTGCTCAAAACAGGTTTACATTTGAACAATTCAATTAAAATAAACCTTCTAACATCAGGTATGCAAGAAGTATCTACAAATGCTTGATTGTGAAGCTGAAGATAGTAGTGCTTTAACTGCTAGAAGATATAGGTAGAAGGGCAATATTACAAAGGTTATTGAGTGACCAAAATTTCTCTTTGAAGATACATATTGGGCAGAAAGACATTCTTCCAAACTACAAGGAACAGAAGTCTAGAACAAGTGTTTCAATGTCAAAGAAGAAAAATTCATGTCACAGAGGACTTCTGAAGGCCAAAGGAAACAGACAGACTCGTGGAGAAGTCATAATAGAGGAAAGACAGTACAAAAATGTGCTACAAGAACAGTCTCCTAAGAAGCATGAAGGCCTGTTGGAAGTAGTTTTTAAATGGATCTGGCTTGACCTGTTAACATAAGCAGTGCTTTAACTCTTGAAGCATCTTAAGCCCTACAACTGATTAATTTATTAATAATCATAACTATCTTTCAATAATTGATACAGCAGCATCAGCCAGCCACCTAACTTCAAAAATCACACTGTAAGTAATTAAATGCTTTCTACTTATACTGCTACATTAGGAGAAAAAAGAGGACAGCTTGCTACAAGGAGTTACACAAACAATCCTACAAAGTGCATTACGAAAGAAACCCACCACAATTAAGTTCTTCAACTAGGTAAAACCAGAAATACTGTTTAGAAGTTAAACAAAACCCAAACATGAATATGACAACTCATAGAGATTATTCCAATTGTGTTTCTACTTGCCTAGCAATACTTTAGCATCTTCTACATCAAAATCTCCGTCTCCATCAGCATCATATATCCCAAGCTTGCCTAGAAACACAGGAAGAGGAGAAAATTAGGGCATCAGCATTTTGTTTCCAGCACCGTGTTTTCAATGTGCAGTGGTCAACTGTCAAGGCTATCAACTTTTTTTTTTTTAAATTATTTAGCCACATTCCACTTAACCACGTTTTAAATTTCCCAGAAAATATTAAATATTAAAGTCAAAAATTTTTTTGACTTTGACAAAAGAGAAGTTAGTCTTTTTTCCACACTTTATTTTTGGTGCTCCCAGATTCAAAATAAATCTGTAACATGAACATCCTTTGCTCAGAATAAAATTTAACTTCACAGGGATTATTCAACATGTTTGAGGGAAAGAAATAATACAACAAGAATCAAATAATCAAATTTGTTTTCTGAGTACATGCTTCCTGCTATTCTAAATTATCAGAAGAGATAGGTATGTAATTCTGATTGCAAAATTAATAGAAGATAAGCAACCTATCTACTGGACAAGGGAGAAAACATTAATAAATTTTTATCAACAGTGTATAACTTTGACTGCAGACAAAAATGTTGTTCATCCTTTTATAGGTGACTAATGCATTAGACTTCTCACTTTTAATTTGAAACTGCAGCTCTAATAGCCCACAGTATATGCAAAGGGGAACCCAGTTTTTCTTCAAAGATAATTTTTAGCTTAGAATCTCGGTATCTGGGATTACAAGTGTCCTGGGATCACCAAGTTATCTAATTAGTTTTGATAAAATTCAGACATACCTTAATAGGATTGAAAGTCTATACACTGTTTGCAGAAGAACTCTAAGTCCTTACAGTTTGCTCATTTATTATTACAGCAATCATTCTCTAAATGGAGAACTCCATCAAAATAAATTAAATATAGAACTTAGAGAACAGTTTTGTGGAAGAAAAAGTTCAGACTTGGATCTAGAATGGACAAAAATAAGGCCATCGCCATTGTACAGAAGCAATGGATCTTTATTAGTTTAATGGGTAAACACAGCACACTGATGGAATAAATCTAATTCTCTAGAAATAAGAAAAAGAATCTATCGTCTTCAAAACCATGAAGAATGAAATAGATGAGATATGACTTTTATTCTTCATTGTAGAAGAATAATAATAATAATCTAAGAAATAAAAAACCATAACTAAACCAAAATTTTTAGCCAAGGGACCTTAAAGCAAGCTTACTTCTCTAATATCCTACCTTGTAGGACCTCTGACAAGTTATAACGGAAATCCTTTGCTTTGGCTGCATGCATGGTAAAAATATAGAAACCATTATAAGCATCACTAGACCCAATTAAGTTCCAAACTAGAAGTTTCTCTTAAAATCAGTCCAGATCAGAAAAAGCATGTACTAACAGTTTTGTAAAGCTTGCAAACTGGTAGCTGTAAAACTTCATGTTGAATATTACAACACCAGGGACAATAGCTCTACCTATGGACATACATCTTGAAATTTGAGACACTAACTTTCACCTTTAGATATTATATTAAGAATACTATCTTAACATTGTCATACTGAGATACAATTATCACGGTTATAAGCTTAAAACTGAGGTCATCCAACAGCTCATTGATGAGAGGATAACTGATAGTTGTCCAAACTCTATAGGCAACCGAGTCCATCTGAGAGAAGTTAGCTGCCCACTTGCAGCCACTGCTGCAAGTTTCTGTGAGCTTAAACCAAAACAATGCATATTTAGCTGCCATTTCAAATGAACTAGAGTATACCTGTTACATAGAGATACACACCTGTCCTTGGAGATTTCTTCAATAAATGCAGTATGTTAATAACCTTTGGCAGTCTTATGAGAATCCCATTTTAATATAATAGAGTTCTTCATCAGTACTTTTTGAACTTCATTCCCTATTTTTACCATGTAGGTCATTTACAAACACTGCAGGAATCAAATCAGCTATCTAGAAACGTAAAGTGGCCTCTATTTAATGAATATCATAATAATTAGAAACATTTTAAGATTTAAAATTCTTACCTAGAACTTCTTCATAATCTACCAGTTCAAACCAGACAACTGCTACTGATGTCCAAACTCCCAGCAAAGCAATTACCATAAACCAGGTGAAAAATGAGCTTCCAGAGAGGCCTTCTTTCTTTCCATTCTTGTTTCCTCCATGCTTAGTCTCTGTTAAAATAAGGCAAACAAGTAGGAAAAATGGATTTGCTTAAGGCTTAGAAAATTGTGTTTGAGGATATAATTACGTCTCATTTCTTAAGACTACACAAAATAGAGGACATTAGAGTAACACTTTTTTGGGGGGTTGGGTTTTATTTGTTTCCTTTTTCTGACTTCACCACTGTTACTTGCTTTTCGTATCACTGTGAGTTACAGTGGGAGCACAACGATTATCTAAGTAACAGACCTATAACGAACAAAGCACCAAAAAACCCACATGGAATTTGTCTCAAAAACTTAGTTGGAAATCCCCCCTTCCTCTCCTTTAGTGTGTATTTATACAGAGCTTAACATTTCTGAGATGCTTTGCATTTGTACCCACGCTTCTCCAACTGCCACCAGAGGGCAATGCCATCAGCAGGAATAGTTTGGAAGGAAAGCATTTCATCCGAAGCAAGTTTCAAAACAGTCGGAATTAGCTCACAGAATAAACATGAAAATTCCAACAGCTTAAGAAAGCTCTAAAATCTAAACCCTATCAAGGGTATCCAAATTCAGACACTACCAATTAAAAAATATCTTCCCTGTTGCTTAGAGTCAAGTAGTGATTCACTATGTGTTGAATACCTTCAGACTTCCAGACCCATGAAACATGCACGTGAAAGGGCAGAGAGAATGCAAATCACAGCTTCATTTCTAACCACACATATGGAAAGCAAGTGTATATAAAAAAATAGAGTAGTTATAAACAAATCACTGGGAAAAGAAAGACCTCGATCTAGCATATAGGTAGGGGGTTTCAAATGGGCATCACCACTGAATAAGATATGTTTCTTAGTCCACTGCTTTAGGAACAGTTTAGGGACAAATGGACATATGTAGCGAATACATATGCATCCAAAAAGAAGCCCATCACATTTCTTCAGTGCTCCACGCCTGCTCTTTAGCCTCCTGATACTACCAGTGCAAGGCTGGCACTTGGCCATAGTAACATGTCTACCAGCCTATTCCACGTGATTCCCTCCTATTCCCTTTACCTGTTCAGCCACATTCAGTCCTAGTCATTGAAGTAAAGCTATTTCTCACATATCTTTACATTCTCAAGGAACTTTATCATTAATATTATAATAATATAAGGGAGTTTACTTTACCATACTAATTACAGATAATGTTTTCTGTATTTATCAACACTGATCACAGAGACAAAAAATACTCTCAACAGCTGAATATCAGTAAGACTTATTTCTGTAACAGGTATTTCATAGAAATACTTTGACAGCCTGCTTGTCATCAGGTTCACAACTGTAATAAACTAAACTTCTATTACATTCATCATACTATATACCATATTCAGACCAATTAAAAAAAACAAGCCAAAAACCAAACAACTGACTTGTGCCAGCTCTTACTCAGCTCAGAATTTTATTGGGGAAGGAAAAAAAATTATCTAGGACTACTCCATACAAAAATCAAACACCATCTATTCAGTTTCTTTTCCATATTATACACAAAGTTGCCTTGGTATAGGCAGCCTCACATCAGATATGTGTGTATCTCTTGTTGCTGCACAGCACCCTGATTAGATACATGCCAAGTCCATACACACAAGCCATCATAACATCTCTCTTCTGGGAAAGATGTATCAATAGCCTGAACACAAAGGCAAAGGCAAAGACAAGCAGTGTGTACCAGTACATTCAGAAACATACATGAAAATTATTTAAAGTACTCTTGAGCTGGAAAAGTTCATGGTCAGAAATAAACAATTAAATTATGTAACAGCAGAACCTGGTTACTCCTGCATTCCACTGCAGTCAGTGGCAACTTATTTAAGTAATCAAGCATAGCTGTTAATTTTTTCCAGTCTAAAGGACTGTTTCATACAAATCCCTTAAAAAACAGATTCTGCTATAACAATACCACTCACAACAGTTAAAAGCATACATATTTTTTATGCCATGGTTTCCTATCTTATAGGCAAATCATTTTCAAAACCCTCAAAAAATTTTCACAAGAATTCAACCACAGCAGCTTGACCAGGCAACGCCTGAATATAAATGGAAGTTATGTAACATAAAATAACCCTACACGCAGGGTCAGAACAAAACATTGAAGGACTGACACTGGCTCAGGGCTCATTCCAGACAGTTAATTCTCAATTCAAGCCCTTTCTCTGCACATGCTGCCAGCCATGTCAGAAGTAGGTCACTTGCCATATCTGGTAAGCCTGTGCTTACACTACCAGATGTCTTCATGCAGACATCAGAAAGTCTTAAAAGTACGCTCTATTACTCAACGGTAAATCTTTAAAAGCTGTATACCTCACTCACCCTGCATTAATAGTCATGCCTAGATAAAAACCATATAAAATCCTTGTTCCTTTTACTTCAGCTTACGTTCCCGACATTTAGTAATTTCTCATGCTACAAAAATAACTTTAAAATAAGGTATTTGAAGACAAAACTATGCCTCATGTTAATGTATGCTCTACTCAACAAAAACCAAGTTAAAATTAACCACCTGCCATAAACTCATGAAATACCTCAACTCCAGAGAGCATTTCATCAAAGAGAACGGAGACAGCCTGTAACACAGGCTTCAACAGCAAATGGGCTAGGAAACAGCAAGCAACATGCCACAGTAAGCCAGTTGCACTGCTATTCACAAAATCAGCCATAGCTGGTATCTGCAACTACGCATTTCCCCTTTGTTCACAAGAAGGTTAGGACTGTACCTGTGTCGTCAGCCATAACATTAGTGCTTGATTTCCACAGAGCAAGCAGATGTGTTGATAGCTCCAAAAATTAACGTTGAAGGCAGGATAAGAAACGATTTATCCTCGCTGTAGTCTTGCAACAGGAGCAAACAAGTTCCCTAAAGCCAGCTCAGCTGGAACCCGAAACCGGACCCAAGAGAAACCTCTCCTCCAAATCTATTTTTAGAGCAGTTATCCTCAGGAGCCAAATGCTTTTCAGAACTCATATGGCAATCTAGTTCTGACGACAATCAAATTCACTTACTCCTCCTAACAGAGCATCCTGGGTAGTTGATCCTTTCCCCTCCCCTCAGTGCTCCAACATCAAACAGGGCAGCAAATGAAACCAAGCCCATAGCACTGAAGTATTTTTGCTGCAACGTGTGTCTCAGTGCCTCAGCGTTAAGGATGTTAAATCTACCAGCATAAGCTGAAACACAAGTCTGGACACAAAGCTCGCCTGCTTGCATTTGTTATGTTGGCCCTCACCCAAGAAACTTTCTCCATGTTGGCACCCCTCTACTGGGCTTCCTGAGTATCCTGTAGAGACTTCTCATGTGAAACTTCCCAGCTATTTTAAGAATAAAACACAACTAATTTCTAAATTGCAGTTTCAAGGCTTCTAAAAGAGTTACTTGAAATCAACCCCACACAGCCCTGCCAAAGCATTTTCAGATCCGAGCTGCTCCCCTTCACACTGCCCATGTGCTCCTAGCAGACCCAAAGGAGGGTTACTGACAGGTTTGCCAAAGCACACATGGTTTCTGTAGAGTGCAAAGCACCACATGCCATAAAGGTACACCAGGCAAAATTTATATTGCATATTTGCTAGAAGTAGTTAACTCTGCTGCCCTCCCTTTCCAGGAAGGACTAACACAAACTAATCTCACTCACCTCCCCCCCTTTAAATTCTGGCAACACACATGCTACCTATACAATTTAAAGCTAACATAAATGATTAATGAGCAACACAGTCTCTTCTTAGGGACCAGAAAAAGGATGAAAACACCCTACTAATGCACTAGTTATTTACATCTTTCATTTTAGCACACTATTCCATCACTGCATTTCAAACAAAAGCTATCTCCTTTTCATAGAATCATAGAATTGTAGGGGTTGGAAGGGACCTCGAGAGATCATCGGGTCCAACCCCCTGCCAAAGCAGCTCCCTAGGACATTTCACTGAGATAGGCATCCAGACGGGTCTTGAATATCTCCAGAGAAGGAGACTCCACCACCTCCCTGGGCAGCCTGTCCCAGGGCTCTGTCACCCTCACTGTGTAAAGTTCTTCCCCATGTTGGTGCGGAACTTCCTGTGCTCCAACTTGCAGCCATTGCCCCTTGTCCTGTCTCCACAGACCACTGAAAAGGGGCTGGCTGATTCCCCTGCATCCCCTGCTTAAGATAATTATGAACATTAATTAGGTCCCCCCTTAGTCTTCTCTTCTCAAGGCTAACAGTCCCAATCTTCTCAGCCTTTCCTCATAGGGGAGATGCTCCAGGCCCTTTATCATCTTCGTAGCCCTTCTTTGGACTCTCTCCAGGAGATCCCTGTCCTTTTTATAACAGGGAGCCCAGAACTGGACACAATACTCCAGGTGGGGAGTTTAGGTGGGAAGAAGACAGAAACAAACTCATGTATCATTAACAACAAACCTAACAAAAACTTTAGGATCCAGCGCTCCGTCCTCCTTTCTCCATGCTTCTTGAAATAGCATAGCCATCAGGTATAAGTGAACAGTAGAATATTACAGCGGCTTTGAAGTACAACACACAATCTCCTGTGGTTTTAACATCCCACAAATAATTCCCAAATGCACCTCCCAATAGCTCAAGGGAGGAAAAAAGTGAGAAATAACACCCAACTGAGTTTGAGACTTTTCAAATGGATATGAAGGAACTAGAAGTGGTTGGCTCTATAATTAGTGTATCTTTTAACTACTTTTAAAGCCACTTGGCTCCACCAAACTGAACTGGTGCTTCGAAGAAAGATCTCCTGACTAGTACACTTAGCAACTTACATGATGGACAAGCACTTTAGAGCAAGATAGGAGGAAAATTTAAACAAAGGCATTAGAGTAAGCAATTTCTTGTGACTTCACTTAGCCTGCACCTCCATGCGCAGATACTAGATCTTACTACAAGTGAATTCATTGAGCATACAACTGATGCTGAGACCCTGAAGTCCACATTATACATATTCTGGGGGGTATTGCTCCACACTAGATCTTACCTGGCTGAATGCCCATAAGCAGTTGAAGCACACCTTTCAGTTTTATTTCACTCAAACCAAAGCAAGTATATTCACGTACAGCACCACAAAAAATAAAAGTGAACAGAGACACTCAATAAATTAATTTCAAATTTACACTCTGAATCAAAGACACTTATTTTCACCATTAATGAACTACTGTCCCTGCTTACTGCAAGGGGTTGGACTAAATGACCAGTAAAGGTTGCTTCCAACCTAAGACATTCTATGGTTCTGCACACAGCCTTATCTTGTGTCCTTTGAAAATCATCGAACTTCAACAAACTTTGTTAAAACAAATGCCAAACATCTTCCAGAAAGGGAGGCTACAGCTAAAACAGAGGAACTCTTCAGACTCATCAAAAGGAAGATGGGCCAAAAGGATGGTAAACCAAAGGGACACAAAACTGATCATAAAGCCCACATACAACATACATTAAACACACCTTGACAAATATAGCTTGCAGATATATCTGAATGCTATAGTTGAAAATATCAAACAGCATATTTTTAGTTAGTTTTGTGAAAGACAAAGGTTAAATTGAATATTTATTTACAATACAATTAATGATTGGAATAGCTACGTCAGTGCAGACTTCTTGTGACGTATCATTCTACTGTGTTCAAATACTGTGACTACAAGATCTTTGGTTCCTTTTTGAAGCAACTCAGATTGCTTCACTAATGCTCAAAATGATTACTCTTCACCACACTTGCATAATTGTTTCAAATGGAAAAATTATTTTCAAGTTAGTTTTTCAACAACTATGCACTTTGTGCTATTTCAGTTAATTTTTGGAAAGTATAATCGACAGTCAAGACTGGCAGCATTAATGCTACCAAAGTGCAAGCAAAGATGTTAGAGGGGAGAAAGAAAAAAGTCAGCTATGAACACAAAAATAAAGGCAGGCTTCAGAGCATCAAGCTAAGCTTTTGTAATGTAGTGTGTCCCACAAAGGTGCATTAGGAAGTAATACAGAAGCACTTATGGATTACTGCATGAAGAGAAAGTTGCACACCCCGCAGGCAGTGACTAGAAATTAGAAAGACACAGTAGTAAGAAAACCAAAACACTAACCTCAGAGTATCTAAAAATAGCATTTCAAAAGTAAAAATTATCAATCACAGCAAGATTTTAGAACAAGCTCATTTTGAAAGCAAAGTGCAGTGTGATAAATACACAGATACGGGAGAGAAGTAAAAAAAAAGAACCCACTACCATAAATTAACACAGAACGATCCTGCCACAGAGAGATATGAACTAGTAGTAAAGGAAAGACAGAAAATTACCTTGCTTACATGACCATGGCCCACTACCACTTGATATTTTTGACAAATCATCTTTTCCAATATGGTTACCAATAGAACGACTGTTGCAACTCATTCTCAGTAATAAAAACTGCTGTTGATTTTATTAAACCATTTTTACACAAAGGGGTTTCTTTGGGTGGGATCAGTAAGCAGTATTTTGAGTAAAGTATCTATTAACAGAGAATGATGTAAACTTCCCTTTGATATTATTTTCTCCCTCTCTATTATAGAATCATAGAACGCATTGGGTTGGAAGGGACATTTAAAGGTCATCTAGTCCAACCCCCTGCAGTGAGCATGGACACACTTATTAAAATACAAGCTATTTTTTCCTCCCTTTCACTACTGTGAGACATTATATATATGCATGTATATATATATACAGTTAATGTGATAAATATTTTAAAATACAGACTCCACAGGAATCTGTGTTGAACTGCTCCATTCTGAGAAGCCCACACACCGTGATGATTACAAGTACTATCCTGAGGTAAAACAGACTTTCATCTTTAATTTTCAAGATTCAGAGTACCAAGGGAGGAATAATACACTTTTAATGGACAAAGCTGGGCTTTTGATGTGCTTTTACAAACTCTTATTTTATTTTGTAAGGGAAACAGGGCTACTGTTTTCTCTGTTTACTTTGGAGATTTTGGTATCACATATAAAATATTCTAACCTTAAATTTTCACAAATATCCATACTCAGAAATGTTTGCTTTACAAAAATCATGGCAGCAGGGTCTTCAGAATTAATATCTAAATTTCGTGGTAAAGGATTACTTTTAATAACTTTCAATATAAATACTTTGTGATACTGAATTGATTTGTCCGTATCTCAGGTATCTTCTTCAGCACTGGAACCTTAACGGAAAATAGGGCCAAAAAGGAGGCTTCTTACGATTATTCTTATTAAAAACTAAATCTATGCTATGGACTTCATAGAAACCAGTCTACATAGTTATAAAGATACCTCTACATATTATCAAAGGACTTTAATACACTAAATCAGAAACTTATTATTTAGGAACATGGGAATGGATGGAAAAGAAAGAGCTGTTAAGTTCAAAGAAAACTCAGACAGGGCTTACATTAGAAATAATAAATTAAAGGCAATTTTAGATCTCCTGCTGCCACTTCATAGATATTTTTCCCTCTAGTGTTTGAGGAACTTCGCCTTATTCCACATGTAAGGAAACAGAAGGACCTTAGCATGATTTGGACTTGTTGGAGGCAGTCCAGAGGAGGCCACAAAGGTGATCCAAGGGCTGGAGCACATCTGCTGTGCAGACAGGCTGAGAGAAACAGGCTTCTTCAGCCTGAAGAAGAGAAGGCTCCAGGGAGACTTTACTGAAGCCTTCCGGTACCTAAGGATGGACTCAGGAAAGCTGAGGAGGGACTGTTTACAAGGGATTGTAATGAGTTTAAAGTAGAAGAGGGTAGAAGTAAGAAACCACTCTTACTGTCCTGTTCTACATAGAATCAGATCTGCAATCCTATTAACTGAAAACAGGATTCAGGTAAATTAGACATGTGTTTATTTTTTTCCTTTTTTCTATTAAGTATATAAAGAGAATTTTTTTAAAGTCAGCTCACTTCTGAATATCAGCTGCTATAATTCAAAGAACTTTTAAGCCTTAAGTTACCTTTCTGGTTTGCAGGAAGCACCTCAAATATTTAGAAGAGGGTTTTTAGTTACAAACTAAGCTGGTTTCTTATTAAGTGAGAATTATTCTCAACACCACATGGCAGGAGGTTGGAATTGGATGATCTTTGAGGTCCCTTCCAACCCTAATCATTCTGTGGTTCTACTTCTCAGAAAAAAATCCAACACAAAACAAGAATAAGATTTTTTTGGCTGACTGATGTCAAGCATCGTTTCCAGAGTTTGGTTTTTTTTTTTTAATGATTACTTCTATATAGTTACATTTATCCTGATTATAAATAGCAAACAAATTAAAATAGTTTTCCAGTTAAATGAGTCTTCTGATGTACACACACAAATCAGTAAATTTATCCATATAAATATAATAACAACTAGCTTAATGGATATTTATTTTTAAAAAAAATTAAGAGAAAAGCAGTCATAAATTAAAGACAAAAAGAAACTTTATGAGAAATTCTGTCCTAGGAAGCTGGACAGATAAAGACTTATCAAAGGCACTTTATCTAAATACAGCACAACGGAGTGCTTAGCTCTGCTCTTTTCAATGCGTTTTGGAGAGACCAGCTGTTTGCCACCCCAAGAGATGCTACTGCTAACTCTCCTCTGGATTTCTGTTTATCTAAACATAACTGCTGAAGTCAAAGGAGGCAAGAATGAATGCAGTGATACATGTTAACATGAGAAAATCCTGAATCTGCCCCCACTTCTTTTCCAAATGCACTAGAAAGAAAGATGGCAATTTTCAAAAGCTTGTCAAATTTTGTCTGACATTTGCTCAGGGGTATTTTTGTTATTCAGATAAACTTTTTTCCTTTTTTTACTAGTTCTTCAATTAGGATTTATCACAAGGGAAAACACTACACAGATGTGCATACAGCTTAAATGACAAATCAGGACAATGCTTACCAAGTGGAAGAGTTTCATAGTGAACACTATCAACAGGAACATGTTTAAAGCAGTATGTGTTGGCATCCATCACATACTAGTCAAATTGTTTGGGGTTTTTTATTTTAAAAAAACCACAACAAACCTTTTCTTAAAAAGAGAATACAATAACAGGCTTAGATGGATAGTACTTCAGAAAAAAATAGAAGTTCTATACGGAACACAAATATTGGGCACTTTCTATTTATCTCATCTACATACTTTGTACAGAGAAGTAAACCTTCCTGTATTATTATTTTTTCACAAACACTTTAGTCATTTTCCCAAGTTTTGTTTTTATGTGTATGCAAGCACAAACCAGAATTAATGTCCAAAATTGAATATAGAACTTACTTCTTGTAAACTTACTTGACTCAGGCATACATTCTGTCCCCTTTCTACTCTCTCCCCTCTTTCAAACTACCCCTAAAATTCTAACTTTGACATCTTAAGCATCAAGCCAAGAAATTCAAGGTTAACACTGCAAGCTCATAAAGATATTTTCATTTGTCTTATGTCAAAGGATCCACATCAGCTCTAACACTGATGAGGAGACAAAATTATTTCTGATTTCAACTGTGCAGGTGACAAAGATCTTTAATAGCTATTTTAATGAGCTCTCTCCCACACAACATTTGGAAATAAAAGGGTTTAAAATTATACAGTCTACCTATGTTGTATTCGAATGACTTACTGTAGCCGATAGGCCTACATAATTACTAGGTTAATTAAACATTTGGTTGTATTTAGGCCAGGGCAGAGTTCAGGAAAGGTAACCGTGGAGAGGAAGTACAAGGAATATTTAACCCTGGGACATGCAAATTCTGCCAGTGGTGACCTTTAAAAAAAGTTTCCATTACATATCGTTGAAAAACCCTTATCCCCGCATATAGCATGCTGGCATTAATTTTAAGGTATCGTTCCCTTGTTCCATTTTCCTATCCTGTAATGTGGGTCACATTAATTTGTTTTAGCAATAAGTCCCAATTAAGTCACAAAGGAAAGAAATCAGATGTAGTTTCAGTTTTCATTTTTTCTCATGGTTTGAAGGAGTTCCAAATAGAAGCAAATAAAACTTTAGTTGTCAAGTACCTACAGCTCTGCTATTCATGTATTGCTGCTCACGGGAAACATAACTTTCCAATATCCTTTATTTAATGCCTAAAGCTTATCAAAGTTTGAAGTCTGATCCTAAGTCAGTTTAATTAGGTGGTAGTTCATAGAGGTGATATCATAAAAAGAGTTTGTAGGTGTCTTAAATACTCATATATTCTTGTAATTGTGTCCTTGTCACAACTTCCTTGTTACAAAAGAGAGGGCTGTGTCTTCTTGTTATTATGGAAAGACCAGTTATAGTGACAAACAGCTATCTAAGCTTTCTTTAATATTAAAAAAACCAAACCACTTAAGAGTGCAAAAAGCCAGAAAGCGAAGTATGTTACATTGGTAATTTATCGTCAATTATCATTTAGGCAGAACCTCAGGAAATTAAAATGTAAACCAAGGAAATTGCTACTCAGCTATTAAATATTTTCTCAAGTCTTCAAACTTGGTAGCATTTGTTACACTGGGTAAGTGCATGCATGGTAATTGTGCAGTTACATATGAAAGAGAGACTAAAATTTGTTCCATTAAAAAAGTTCTAACAAAGCTGAACCACACATACCACAGTCTGCTCAAACAGAGCTTATGCTTATCTGCATACTTCATTTCCAGTGTGTTTACAGATACATAATAGTGTTAAGATTTCCACTTCAAAGCATAGCTCAAAATTCTTCCATGCAAAAAGCTAGTCCGTAGGATGCAGTTATGAACAAGATTGCTGCAGGCTATCACACAGATTACCAGTTTGTCATCTTCACCGGGAAAGAATCGCTTGGAGTAAATCAGAACTCCACTCCTCGAGTTCTCTCTACAATGAAGAATTCAACAGAAGAATTAGCACAGGAACACCGTTTACACGTTTCAAAGCAATTCAGAAAGGTCCAGCTGAAAAGGAACAGGTGATCAGTAAAGGAGTTTTCAGTTTAAAGAAAGAGATTTTGAAATCTCACTCTGTAATTAGAAATAACACACATGCCTTTTCCTTCTAGTATGTTTTGTTATCTTTAACAAAGCCCTTCAAAATCCAGCTATAGCACACCATGGCTCACCCCATAATGAGATGGTCAAACATAAACACCTAGATTCAACTTCACCCTCTCCTGATGCCCAAGCCACCCACCGTCATCTGTTCCTTCCTAATCAAAAAACTTTCTGTTAAATTGCGCACTGAGATAGTCTGGGGGGGAGGGGAAAAAACCCTGGACTTCTTTGGCTTATCAGCTCCCTGGTGTGGTTCACCCAGCACCTACACAATTGCTAATTCAGGGACAGGGAACTGAAAAGAGGAAGACTGCAGAGCAACCTCAGACTACATTAGACTGTCTGCAGACCTAACATTGAACCATAAAGAAATTTAACTCCTTACCCACCAACATGATATACATCACCAAAGCATGAACCTAGTCTACCTATTACCTCTAACAGGGAATTTTCAGGTGAAGAGTAATTGTCAAAATCTGAGAAAATATACTCCAACTTTCTGTCTCCCTAAGATTATTAGTGATAATTTAGATTCTCCACCTAGCACTTTATATAAGTTCTATTACCAAAAGGCTACTGAAAAGGTTACCTCTCTTCCATAACATCTGAACTTTTAATGAAATACTCAGAGGTATAAAAATGTAGAAATTATTATAGATGCCAAATGCAAAGCTCCTCTGCATCTGACGTGACATGAATAGTACCTCTGGGCCCACAGTGACTTCCTGCATACAGGCAAGATACATTAAACAACACAGAGCAGGCCCAGGATTTCAGCTCATGCTTGATGAAAAGGAGCAGGAGAACTTTCCTTGAGGTCTTTATCATGTGGCAGCAGCTCTCCTGGAGAATCTCCCAGTACTCCAGAGTTCTTAAAGTACTGACAGAGGTAAAGCATCAGTCTGGTTTTATGTTAATCCTGCTACACCGCTTAGGTATCAACCTTAAAACCTGAAATAATACTTGGTAGAGAAAAAGCAAAGGAAAAAATCCAAAACGCAAGGCAATATGGAAATATCAGTCATAAAAGCATATACTGTGCTCAAATTGACTGTTTTTCATTGCAGAGTGACCTTGGCAGTTAGCCCCTGTACCTTTCAATAGCCAAGAGCATATAGAACATTTCATATGGACAAACCTAAGAGATGACAGGTTTGACTTCATAGGATTTAGAGCTCATTTAACTCTAGTGCTAGACAACTGAAGAGGCATATCGAGGAGTCACTAGTCCAATGCAAATCCGCTCATGTATTCAGAAGAATAACATTCTTAAAATTGTTAGCACAAGTATTCACATCATACTCATTTACTCCGAGATAAGAAAACTGTCTTGTTTTAAGACTTCCTGACCCAAGTGTTGTACAGGACATTTAAACACTGAAAGAAAAAAAACCCAAAACCAAAAAAAAAAAAAAAAAGAAAAAAGGTGAAGGGGGAACCACACCAGCAAAGCAAATCATTTTACTGGTGGTGGTACTGCTGCAACGTACCATGTAAATTACAGATGTATGGATCATTATTGTTGCTTTCATTGTTTCATTCGGAAGATCATTTTACATGTTAAAACATTTCCCAGAAAGGCCACTCTGAACATAACACGAGACAGGCAGATGAATTGCAAAGAGGCAGCTACTCACATTTTTGCTATTTGCATTAGAACATGTTTTTAGAGTTTCTTGAAGATTTGGGGAAGAAACACACACACGGAAATGTCATCACTGACATGAGCAATTCATACTTTAAAAGTTGTAGTTAGTTATCAGATACCAGGTACACAAATGCCATTAAAATCCAGAGTACTAGGATTAGTCTTACAAGTCATAATCAACTTTCCTGGTTAAATCCATCTTAGTCTCACAAGTCATAATCAACTTCCCTGGTTAAATCCATCTTGTTCCAAATACAGAGGCATGCTTTTCACCAGTGTGCACCAAAAACTATTTAAAAAAGCAAAAGTTGTTTCTGGCACTAGTGGTAAACATTCAAGATCTTCAACTAGTTGTAAGCAACTAAATTAGGCAACAGGATAACCTTGGTGAAGAAATCACTGTAACATTTCCAAAATGGTATATAAAGATTCCACCAGTGAGAGACAGACAAAGAATTTCTCATTTGTCTGTAACAGTCATATAGCAACTCTAACAGAGTACCAACTCTCGGTGGGTTGTAGTCCTGAATACCAAAGCTGATACAAGGAAGCCTTCTAAGGTTAAGTTTAAATAGCCAAAACCAAAGCACTGAGCAGGGCACTAACTTAATCCATGAGAATTGGTATTAGTTCAGCAACCGCTAGGAGTTAGACATGAACAAACCAGTCAAAACTTTCCTTAGAGCGCGAAGAGCACTCTGAACTTGCAACCCACTTATGATCTCCAACACCTTAGTAACCTTCTTCCTAAGGATTACAATTAAAATGAAGAAGAAAATAATGGATAGATTGTAACACAGAACAAAAAATAATCAGATGATACACTATGTAACTGTAAAGCCTAAAGCATAAAGCACACTGACCACTAGTTCAGATCAGAAATGAGAGAAAAAACCACCCTTTTAAACACATGGGAGCATCACATTTACATAGAGTCTGTAGTGTAAGTAAAGGAGATATTAAACTGCAGCACAACAGGATAACTGAAACTATGGGATGTCAGATGATAGACCAAATTGTTATCACAGAGACTACAGAAAATTTGCTAAAGCAACAGCAGCGTTCTTTGATTTCAATCTGTGTGATAACACAGCCACAGAACTAGCAGAGGTAGGATTTTTTTCTTTTAATAAAAAATACAGTTGTCCATAGGTACAAGTGATGCCTCGTGTCAGAAATGTGGTTTTTGTATGCTGCCTACCTTAGTGGAGAACTGCTCTGCCCCTTGTAGTTAGAAATGCAAAGAGAGACACCTATTACTGCTCAACTACATGATCAGGGAGAATTACGTTTAAGCCCTTGCTTGTGCACTGTAAGAAAGAAGACACCCACACACAGCAACATGATGGTAGATGCTTTATCATCAGTACTCTTGCTTCCACAAGTAAGCATGGCTTATAAAGTAATCTGTATTTTTCCATTTGAAAAACAGAAATCCATTTGATAAGTAGCTGGGCTGCTGATTCTCACTCTTACTGGAAGGCTTCTCAGCAACCACTTGGTAATGCCCAATACATTTCCAAACTTTCTGTCTCGTGAAATTTGAGGGAGTCATTTCACAACCAGGTGACATGTATCTGTTCTTATACTGAAAGTGTTCCTCAGCTAATGTGGCTTGTAAGTAATATTCCAACAAGTATCTATTAGCTTATCTGGCTGTTTAAAAATTATTTCTGTCCTTTTGAGAGGGGACACAGTTTCTACAGTGGATTCTGCAGGCTAGTGACAAGAGGCCAAACTTTACTGGAAAGATAACAACACACACATTCCCATAAGCATCCCCAAACTGGCAAATCATGACCTGGTTTTCACTTTTGTCCTCCAAATCAAATCACTGGCAAAGTCATACAATTCTGTAATGTCACTTTCAAAGAAGTTTTCATCAGTAGCAGCACAAATCTTAAATACCAAGATTTTTCTTTTATTAGGAGTTATTTGACAGCTTCTAGTAAAGGTCAAAGTAAGAGGTAGAGTTCTATTTCCAAACAATATTTAGTTTCACTTCTGACGTTCCAATGAGTTTGAAAACACCTACATGAACACCACAGCTAGAACTATTTCAGACTTGACCTATTTGTAAGATCACAGTCAATATTTTCTGATGCTGAAACCTGAAAGCTGATTAAGACATTCAGATATAGGCATTGTCTTCAGCACACAGATTTTTTAGATATGCTGGCAACTTCAGTGGTTTTGGAGCTATGAGCAATACCTTGGCAAGAAGCCACGTCCCTTCCCATGAACTGCTGTGAAAGCGAATACTACATCATCAAGAGCTGCCTCAAACCTGAGGTTTCCATACTTCAGAGTCTCAATTACTAGATGTCTCAAAATTATTTCCTCATCTCATTTTCACATCCCTCAACTGTGTAAGGCTTCCTGGCTGCTGTGAAGACACTGTTCCTCTAGCTGTTCCTTCATTCCGCACAGGAGTAATCATGTTACCTCTTTCTGCAGCTGCAACTATGAAAACAGCATCAGCTTCATACTGTAATTTCTACAGTTGTCCAACTTGGAGTTGCTGAAACTAACAAAACATTTGCCTAAATTTAAGAGGTTACATCTTAGGGAAGTGCTAATTGCATTACTCATCCCCTCATAGATAACAGTAAACAAGGAATCCCCAGTGCAATTACACAAACAAGATATCACCTTGAATTGAGGTAAAATTTTACTCAGTCTGAAAAAAAACCAAAACAACAGCATGCTTTTCTGCTTGGGCAGAGATTTAGTTTCCTAATAAATTTCTTTTGCAAGTATTGACAGACCTTTAAATGAGATTTAAAATATTAACAGAGACATGTTTACTATTCAAAATTATACCAGGGATGCATGTTTGTAATGCATGATGGTTGAAAAATCTGTATTTAGCGTGTTTAATACTGGATGATGATCAGAGCACATCCAGTCCAAGCAAAAAGTGTAATACAGACTCTACAACATAGGGCAGTGGCTGGAAAAGAAAAAAGAAACACCAAACTCACTTCTAGGTACGTTGTAACATCATTGCTGAACTCTTTTCCACTTCAATACATTTTAAACCTTTTCCTCTCAATTCATCGTGTAATAGGCAAACCAATGCTACATGGCTTGTCTTCGAATGTAGCAGTTAGAACGATGTTAATTAATTAAGAGGAACAAGAGACATTTATTTCACTGTCTTTACCACATTTCATCACCAAGCTCTCTTCATGTCAATCTCAAAACCAAAGAAGTTACAAGCAGCAAACACTCAATTTCTGATGAGAGCACTTCCTTTTAGCACAGCGCAGCATCTGACTGCACGGTGACTTCAGAAGTATACAGTTTTTTCCTCTTTCAGAAATATTCTACTATGCTTAAAAACGCTACGGCAGATAAAGCTTTCCCTAACTAAACTGTCCACGCACAGCAGTTTGGGTTTGCCAAGGCATTCTTTACTGTGGGGGCGGGCGGAACGATGCGCTCTCTCAAAAAGTCTTCTGCCGGCATCATTCCTCCTTGCTTCTACACTTACAGCTTAGGTGCTACTTCTACACTGTACCTAATAACTTCGGAGCGGTGCTGTTAAGCGGGTCAGCCTGAGGCGATATTCCAGCATCCCAGTTTGAACGCAACGACGACTCACAACGACTCCTGCTAGCATCAGACAACGGGCACGCCAGCTTTGCCGCCGGCTTCTGGAGGGAAAGGTCCGAGAGCTCTGTCCAGGGATACCTACAGATGCCGAGACCCAGGCCAGGCAGGCGACCCACCCCGTAGCTCAAGCCAGCCCTTTCTGGGAGCGTTCGAGAGGCCTCCCCACCGCCTAGGCCCGGCCACGCAAGTTTCCTCCTCCTCCCGCACGCGAACTCCCGAGCAGGGGAAGGACGGGCACCCGCGGGACAGACCCGGCCATCTGTGCCTACCCTCCCCGCAGCTCCCGCGGGACCAGAGGAGCGCGGGCTCCGCCGCGCAGCCGAGGGCTGGCAGAAGGGGAGCGTGGGGGGAGGCTGCACCTCATCCCGCGGCACGGGGCGGGGAGGAAGGCGCAGCACCCCTCTGCTTCACCCGGAGACCCCCCGCCGCTGCAGTGAGGGACGGCATCAGCCCCTGCCCCTCCCCCCAGCTCCAGAGCTCCGGCCACCGCCCCGCAGCAGCCCGCCCCGCTCCACCCCGCCAAGCTGCTCCTCGCGTTGCCGCGGGAGCCCCTAGCCCTTCCTCCCAGCCTGCGGCCCCAATCCCGCGACGCCGCCACCGCTCACCTCTCTTGGAACCGGGGCTGGGGCTGCCGCTAGCGCCTCTGGAGCTCTTGCGTGAGGCCATGGCACCTCCTGTCAGGCGGCGAGGTGGAGGGTTGGGGGGTGGCGGCGGGGCGGAGCCGGCGGAGCCGCAGCGAGAGCAAGTCAGACGCCGTCGCCACCTGAGCCTGGCGTGCGGCAGCACCCTTTGGCCACAGCGGCGGCACCGAGCGCGCGCGGCGGCCCTTCGCACCCGCCCCTAGCTACTCGCGGAGCGTGCACGGGGACAGGGTGGCGCTTCTCTGGGCTCCGATTGGCGGAGCGGCTCGGGGTAGCGGGGTAGTGGCGGGGTACCGGGTGCGCGTGCCCTTCACGCTCCCCGCCGCCGGCTCCTTTGAACGTGGCAACGCGGGAGCGAGCGGCGGCTTCTCGCGAGGGTTCGGGAGCGCGGGTGCGCGCGCGCGCCTGGAAGGGGCGGAGCCACGGCTGAGGGGTAGTTCGTACTGGCTGTTGGTGTTTCGTAGCTCTTCCCACCTATGTAGGGAAAGGGACTCGTGTCCTGAGCGGCGGAGGGGAGAGTGGTGGCGGGCGAGATGGCAGGCTGGGGATAGTTGCTGGCTCTCGGCGGGGGGGGGGGAGGGATTGTCCGGCTCCGGGAGTCGCACAATTCCCTTACCAGCTCCCTCAGGGAAACGAGAGCGGGAAGCAAGGAGGGTGCTGGGACACCTCTGTGCCCGCCACGGAGGCTGTCCGGCTGGCACGGCGCTGCTCTGTGCTTGGTGGCCTGGAGGGACTCGTCGGTGACTCGGGAGGGACGAGTCCGGTCTCTCGGGGCGCCCTGCGGGTGCTGGGCCTCCCCGCCGCCCTTGCCGTGCTGGGGGCAGGAAGCTCGGAGAAGCAAGGCTGCCTGAGCGGGGCTTGGTTATTTCTGCGGAGACGCCGCTCAAAGCGACCCGTCCCGTTACTCTGCTGCGAGCGCCCGTTAGCGCCCGGTGAAACCCAGTTACTCCTCAAGTTACGGGAAATGGCTGCCTTTAGCCTTTCAGCCAACGCGGTAAAAGCCTCTGGAGCACTGTCCATCAGCAGAGGAGCTCTCAAGCAAGCTTTTTGAGGCTTTAAAGATACTTAAAATAGCCTGCGACAAAATAAGCTGCTTTATCAGGGTGCTGCCTCTTCCTTCGGTGATCTGGATTGAAAGTTACTTAAATAGCAGTTTGGCTCGGTAGTAGAACTCCAGAGTGGAAAAAAAACAACCGAACAAACCCAAAACAAAACCCACCGTTGAGTTCTGACCATAAATACAGTGTTTCTGCTCAAAAATCAACACTTTTGGAGGGTGACGCTTTTGCAATGGATGTGTGAGGAGAGAAAGCTTTTACCAATACAAAGGTTGGCTCTGTGTTTTGAATGGAATGATGCAATTAGCTAGAAATTATAATTTACTGAAAAGCATTGATTGGTAATTTTGAATTAACAGGATGGCGGTGTGGGTACTTTAAGCAGGAGAAGTAAAAGCAACTTGACTGGTCTTGTGAACAGGAAGCTAATGAAGCCTGTTTCTTGGTATCTTGCACTTGGTAACTCTTTACTTGGTTACAGCACTGGCCAAAGCCTAATTTTCATGTGATGTGGAAGGACTAAATGTTTAAAATGCTCTTCTTTTGTCTAGTGGGGCTGAAACTGCCGAACAGGTTCAGGAGTTGCTAGAGAGGAGCAGATGTACTCATCAGCACATACAATTTATCACAGAAAAGTGAACAGGATGAATTATGAGCGTTTCAGCAAATTGGAAAGGACAATGTAGGGAACAAATTGTCCTAAGGAAGGCAAGGGAAAAAAAATATAATCTGTAACTCAGCTTACTGAAAATGTAATTAGTAGAAAATAGCTGCCTATGTGACCGTCTTCTTGCAAGTAGGAATTGCCACCAAGTAAAACAACAGCTTTTTGTGGTTGATGTGGCATACAGTTTCCTGAAGATGTATTATGGGAAGTGTCAGTTTGATAAGAAAAGAGATACTAAGAACATGGAAGTAACAGGGTGAGCAGTGGCACTAAAAGGATATTGTTAATGATATTCTGTGAACAAAAGTTTTGACTGTGACTGTAAATGGACTGTAAAATTCCTTCCTTCTGTTTTCATTGGCACACAGCTGCTGGCATTTTGTACTTGGTGAATTTAGTACCTGCTTGGATGCTCTTCTGCCTAAGAGGACTCCCTGGCAGGATTAAAATATACACACAGAGGTATACTCATAGCAGCATTGTGTCTTTATGCTGTTCACTAGCCTCGTGCATGTTCTTGTATTCAGAGATTTCTGTTGGTTTTCTATAGCATCAGGAGGACTTTTTCCTCCCAGTCCACATATAACTCTAAACTGAAGGAGTACATTAGATAAGAGGGACTATTGTTCCCCCCCATAAGAATATAAGAATCTTTTTCTTGTATTCCTGCCTGATATCTCTGGTCACATACTTAAAATCTGATCATCATGCCTGGTTTTGGAGCAAACAGCCTTTCAGATTAAGTTAGCAGAAAGCAGTAGGCCTGTTTTTTTCTATGGGAATCACCTGAAGACAGTTGTGGTCCAGGCTTTGTGATCTGTATTGTGCTGTTGAATAAGGTTGAGACAACTTGGCGTGACTTATTCGAGAGAAAGTAATGTTTAACTTGATTTAAATTTGCCAGGGTGATTGCTGCAGCAAGTTATGTGATGATCCCTTCCAATCTGAAAAATAATGAAACCTAAAAGAATTTTTTATGTCATCATAGAGAGAAAAGCAAACAGTGTGGGTAGGTGAGTGTGTGTGGGGATGGCTTTTTGATCTGCCCACTTCTTTCACTGCTACATTGTCAGAGCATGCAGTAATTCCTAGAGATAAATATCATTAGTTTTGGCAAAAAAAAAAAGAATGTAGCAATGAGAAAGGAGCAACTTTTTCAGGCAAACAACAGCTAGGAAAAAAAAAAAGGAGGAATAAAATTAGAAGTTACATAATAAATACAAGAAGCACGAGACACAGCCCACAGCAATTACTTAGTTTTTCCACTTGGGTCTGGCTCATTTAAAACAGCAAATGAAAAGTCTTCCCTCTTTGTAAAGAATGACACTTGCCCCCACTCCAAACTGTCCTAATGACTGGTTGTTGAGACTATGGCCAAACTAAATTTAAATTATATTGCATATCATAAATTGTTGTATTACAAGAATGCTACCGATTGATGAGCCCTGCCTAGAAAATAAATTCATATTTTTTATGGTGCATTTTGTTTCCATAAATACCTTTGCATTAATGCAGTCACTGCTATTTTACTGGTCTAATCCACCCAGTAGAACAGTGACTCTGCTATTTTGACAGAAAGAAGCATGTCCAAGGTGATAAGCAGAAGCAGCAATGCAACAATTATGCAGGAAGAGAAATTCAGTCTCTAGTCTCTTAATTTCTGAAAGAACTGTAAATATATGACTTGTCTGTAGCAGGGAGAAGAGATGCTGAGTAAGAGGCTTTGTTAATGTGAAAAAATGAGTGATGCCTGATTAAAACCATTAATATAGCCTTGTAATTTTTTGCTTTCTATATCATAGCTGAATAAGTGATTTTTAAATTCCCCTTCACCTGTGCCAAATTAAATGCTGTGGTTTTCTGAGTTTCAGTTCTGTGCTCTATTGACAAATTAATTTCCATTCACAGTTTTTTATCTGAATTTTTTGTCAAGTCATTGATTACACTGCTAACAGGCTGTGATGTTTCTCATATGGAAAAAGTATAAAGAGTAATTGAAGGTTTAGAGGGGTTGACCTTATTCTGTTGATGTTCTTGAGCCATGTTATTCATATGTTGATGGTTCTAGCTGAATTACAGCTGCCCATTAGATTATGTACATTCATCTTAAATGAGTTTTAATTCATTATTAAGGGAAAGCCAATTCTCCAATAGAGAAGAAAAGTATTTTTATGACTTAATACATAGCGATGAAATGAGGTAGGGGATTCTCAGAATATGTTTAAAAATAATATGTTAAAAAACTCTCTGAGATAGTATAAGAGTTTCAATAGAAAACTTTTGCGTTCAGAATTTTAAGGCTTTTGATGGTCTAGATGATGCTTTATTCCAGCATGGTGAGTGAATTAAGAACCTTACCTGCCAGTTGGAAAAGATCTTGCCAGCAGCAGGCTTTGTGTTCAAAATATGCCTTGAGTGAACTTAGGGCAGAGAGGGTGATGAACAGGATTTACTGTTTGTTTTCTGAAGCTGGCAATTGAAATGCTGATGGGGTTACAGGCAGTGCAGAGAATCAACATCCACCAAATTGTCAACCAGATCAGGTGTTCTTGGGAAGAAGGGGAGAAAGGAAAGTCAACGGTGTCCCAGTTATCCAAGTCTGAGTATCTGCATTGACTGTGTTGTATAAAAGATGTATAAAAGTTGTTTGTTCTTAAGGAGGAATTATCTCTCATGTATTTCTTTTAGCAATACTTTCATGGCAGTAGACATCTGTTATTAGATTTGTGTGTTGTTCTATAAACTTAGAACATTTTCTAAGTTGTAGGTGGTAGTGACAAATGGAAAGCAGCCATTTGTTGGAGAGGTATTTAGAAGGATGTAATTATCCAGAATATGAGGGATGCACAGAACTTGAGCCAGGTGAATTCTGTCTAGTTCAGACACAGCTAAAGTTGAAGTGAAGTTTGATTTGAGTTGTTAAGGTAAAATGTAGGCTATCTTTTATAAAGTCTAGGTCAAAAGGTTGTTCGCCTTTATCTCAAGAGATGTGTATCAAACTCCCAGTTGAGTAACTCAGATAGTATTTGGCCTTTGGATCAGTAGTATAACCTGTCAGGCTGGGTTTTGTTACAGCATTGCTTGGGTTCTGCAGGTCTTACTGCAGAATTTGCTGGGTATGTTTTGGCTAAACTGATACCTGTGAGCATAATTACACCTGAGAATGTAGGGAACTTCTCAGAGCGAGATTTTGCATCTGGTCATTAGATTTTGCATAAACTGTGAAGATTATTTGGAATTTAAGTCTTGTCATTTCACTAGGCACCAGGACAGAATACATGGGTTTGCCTCCTACAGCACAAGACACTCAGAAGAAGAAAAGAGGAAAGGTTTCTGTGTGCAACTGTGTAACAGTTACTTGGAAGGACAATCAGAAACTAGCCTTGAAAGATCTTTAAACTGGAAGTTGTACCCTCCAGACAGATGGAGAGAAACTAATGGAGCTTAAATAGCACAAAACACAGGTTGGCTACAGATGAAGACTACAACAGACCAGGACCAGCATTATTTCAATTATCTCAGGAAAAAATAAAATCCTCATTAGCATGGCAGCAAAAATAATAAGCTTAGTTGGCCATTCCCAGCCCTTGTCATCATACTTGCTTCTGAGATCAGCAAGAAAAATAAAAACAAATTACTTTCCTGCTCTTGTACTGACTGTTCTTTTCCAGGACTTAAATTTTTGTTGCTGTTTGGTTTTTAGCAAAAAGGGGAAAGTGTCAAAATGTTCCACAGTTGCATTTGGTAAAACTTGTACAAGCTGCAGCAAAAGTTGTGATACTAAATGAGCTATCTGAATTTGAAAAGATGTGTTGATCAGAAATTCTAGTTTGGTTTGTTCAGAAAAGAAAAGCCTGTATTGATCATAAATTAGGACGCTCTTAAACTTAGAGAAGATGTAGATATAAACAGAAATAACAGTGCAGTGAATACGTTAGCCTGGTGCATCGTACTTTACTTGTGCCTCAGCAGTTTTCCAGAATCCACCTGGAATACTCATATCAACTTGACCTCTATCCATAGCTGTTTACCCCAAATGCCATGTACATTTATCCCAAATGCCGTGTACTAACCTTGCTTTACCTTCACACTTTCTAATACAATCATTTTTTGAATTTTCCACTGTAGAAAACAAATTGTTCAAGGAGCAGCTGAATATGATGCCTAAGTTCCTGGAGATTTGTTTCCTTTGTCTCCCAAACTTTTCTCCCCTAACGCTTCTCTAGCCTCTCACCTTCTGCTGAGCCTTGCTGTTATCCCCGTGGGATGTTTGTGTCACGTGTGCTGTGGTTATTACACAGCAGTAAGGCTGGCATGTTCTGGCATGGCTGGCCAGCACATACTTGCTGGTTAGTCATTCTGTTGGCAAATTAAAGAACCAAGTCCTCTCTAGTGAACTTTGTATCGTCAGTTGTAAATAAATATAGCTCAAGTTTATTGAACATATAAAGTGTACTGCAGCCTTCAGACACTTTCACTTAATCATTCCAGAAATAAAATGGAGAAGCTTCCTTTAGCTGTATTTAAAATAATTTAAAAACTAAAAACACCTGCAGGAAACAGGCCAGCAATACTGACTGGTGTTAAAAACAAACTGTGATGTGCTAGAGCTTTCCCCATGGGAGACCTTTTCAGTGCAGCACTCTTGCTTAGGGATCCCCTGCAGTTGGTTTCAGTGTGGCTGTAGTATAGGGGCAGGACCCCAAATAAGATGAGTAGTATCCTCTTCAAAATTACAAATTTTGGTAAACCAGAACTGAACAGAGCAAGCCACAGCCTGTCTGTGCTTGTGTCTTTGCAAGTCATATCCTGCAACACAAGCTCACATATGTCCCAAGACTTTTTTCCAGTCTCTGGAGACTACTATTGCCAAGGAGAAACACACTCAAAAGCAAGATGTGACTTAGTATTGAGACAAAGTCTTGGCTATATCAGCCATCGCCAGTGTTTCCAGGACCCTCACCTTCTTCCTCTTACAAGGTGAAGGAATGTAACTTGAGGCTGCTGTTTTCATGAAGTAAATGTTTCTATTTCTCTCTAAGTTAATTTCACTTTTCAGTGATAACATGTAGCAGTAGAAGAAATTTAAGTTAATCGTAGGGTCTGGGAACACTATCTTAGCCTCCTAAGGCAAGTGAATTTCGGAGTTAAAATGTTCCGTGCTTTATTCATTAATATTTGGAGCCTGATAACACTAGTAGGGCATCTGAGTGGAGCTAGTCTGCAAGTCGTATTTCGTGACTCCTTTGAGATAGATCATGAATGTCCTCCTGTGTGTTTTCTGTCTGGTTAGGTTTTTGTGCATGACTGTAAGTAGTGTATTTGAATACTTCTTTTTAAAGTTACGGATTTTAAAAAGTGTTTTTGCAATAGGTATTTTCTGTCAGCTCCTACAGGAGCAGAAACCTTTCAAGAGTGCGTCATTTTGCCATTTGTTTAAATAACCCTTATGTTTTTTTGGTTGGTTTTGGTTGGTTGGTTTGTTTGTTTTGTTGAATATTTTTTTGTTTGTTTTCTTTTTATTATTTTTAATTCTTCTGTGTATTCCACTGTTTCAGATATTCCTATATAAAAATTATACTGGACTGATAAGATTTTGATTTTGACTGATTAGATAGTTGCACTTTCTGAAAGGAAAACTCCACTTCTTGCCAAATGTTTAAAAGTGAAAGATCTCTTGCTTCATCAATTAGAAGTAGGTAGGCATGCTAACTCTTGTTAAATTGCAGCATAACTTTAGAAGCTTGGCTGTCCTGAACATTTAATGCAACAGTATATACACTTACTGTAGCATTCATCTTGTCCCCTCACAATGAGCTCTGTGACACAGAGATAGGTGACACAGAAATAGGTGATTTCTGTGGCTTGATGTGACACAGCAAAAGCAGGTAGAGCATCTTTTTTCCCAGACAAAAAAGAGCTTAATTTTTTTGTTATTCTCTTTAAAAGCAATAAAGAACATTTATTGCCCCTGTTGCAGTCTGCAAACAAACAGGAAGCAACTAAATGCATGTAATTAGTATTCACGGTGATGAAATATGTAAATGTAAAAACAAAAGTGTATTAAGCCCTCTGAGCTGGGCAGGAACAAAGGCGAAGTCCAAAATCCAGCCAAGGTGGGGTGGGTGCTGGAGCCAGAAGTATTTGATTTGAATGAAATGGGAACAGGGCACCGGAATACACATGTTTGTTAAGAGCCTTTTTGCAGAAGGTCCTTGTGGGAAACCGAGTTGTCAGCTGTCAGTTCCATCTGGCAGGTGCAAGCAAGTGCTTTCCTCTGGGGAGCAGGTAGTAATAATTCACTGTACAATTTGAGTATCCTGTAGGTGTGGCGGGCATGACAGTATACTCTGTAGGTGATGAGGAGAGACTTTCTTTGCAGTGGAAGAAAAGTTTTCTGTTTTGTGGATATAGAACATGTTGTACTAAAGGGTTAATAAAGACTATTCTTTTTTCCATCTGATTAGCAAAGTCAGTCATGTTAAAGACTAAATCCAGAAAGACTGACATTTAAAACAGCAAGTTTAAAAAAAAAAAGAAAGGACTTCAAGCAGAGTCTACCAACATTAAGCATGCTAAAGTTATTTCATTCTCAAGGGCCTTCAGTTTCCCTTTGTTGACTTTGTGTGGACTGGAGGCAGGGTGCCTACCATGAAGAGAAGACTGGTTTGAGCAGGTCCCAGCTCCACAAGCTGACAGGTGCCTGTCTTTTGTCTGAAATCTGACTTTTCATTATCAGTGAAGATGCTGACTTCATTTGCACATATGTTAAATTTTATAATAAGCACTGGCGTACTTTTTTTCTGTGTGGCCATTTCTTCTTCTTCATATTCCACCTTAAAACTGTTTTGCACACACACACACACAAATTAGCCCATGGTGAGGACTGGCGTACCATATTTAACAGGATGGTACTGTTTCCTTGTCCTCCTTGGCTGTCAGTACATGGCCTTCTGTGCTGCCTTGCAGCATGAGTTCTTTTGGGGAGGATCCCATCTTTTTTTGTGACTTCATAGTTCCTGTTGTTCTTAGCTGCTAGAGCAATGTGAGTGAGCAGTAACTGAATGGAGTGAGGCCAGTGACAGAATCTGTTGTTGCTTCTCTGTTCCCGATGTGAAATTCATAAGCATAGTTCCTGTAATGGTTCCAAGATAGACTGAATGGCATGTAGGGCTGGATCTTACCAACTCTAACTTTCTTGAGTTCAGTAAAGCCTGACTGATTTAACTCTGTAAAGTCTTTGGCCATAAGTTGGTAGACTTCAAATTATGTAGCTCCTTTGGAATGTGCTCTCCTGTTGATTCTGGGAGAAAGCTACCTTTACATCTTCCTTTAGGGTAAAGACTTAAAATTCTGATGCTCTTTCCTCAGAGTTCCTACTACGTGTGTCTCTAATGCAAGCTCAAAACCCTTTTCTTGGTAGTAAAATTCCCACTGGTTTCCATTTATGAGTCATTCTTTATATTTCTGATTTTATCAGGCCATTACTTTCTTTGTAATAACGAATTTTACAAATTGTGCCATTATCTGTTGCCAGTCAGTGGAAAGTGACGTTGAGAAGGTCCAATTACACTGCACCGTGAGACTTGAATGCAGATGTACAGGAAGATGGTAATATGAACCTACAGCACCTATCACAACACATTAACCAAGCTAGTCAAGTGTTAAGCCTTATGTTGAAAAGAAGGTATCCTATTTCAAGAACCTGTTTGCTTTACTCATGACTGGCTACTAAAACGGCATGAATGTTAATTTAGAATTGCAGCCAGTGAACCTTTTGCATGCTGGTACATTTTGAACAAAATATTTAATTCATGGGAAGGTATTGGGACTTTGGATGGAGCAGAGAACGATGTGGATGCAAGGAATGAGTAGGCAAAGGAAGGTGATAAGAATAGTTAGGGAGTTCTGTGTGCTTAGGCAGGTGAACATGATCCAAGCAAAATTTTATTTCCTCAAACCTGTATCAACCCCAAATATATGTTACTAAATGGATTTAATTGTTCTTAATGACATTTTTACATGACCTAAGGGCGAGTTGGAATGTGGCATCATGTGGAAGAGACCAGAAGAATATAAAGTGGCAGAGAGTTCCTAACTTCAGGCACTTCCTCTCTGTGGGCAGAAGGTGGTAAGAGCTGAGAGAAGTGCAATTTACCCACATCCGAGATTAATGTGACGCTGGCAAAGACCGTGTGTCCAACAGGATCTTGAGGAAGGGGTGGTGGTTGTTTGAAAGATGAAAACACTGAGACATTAAAGGGAGTGCAGGAGCCAAAGAAGTGGTATCTGACATGCAGTGAAGCTGAGGAGAATCTTTGATTGATGGCACTGTGCTTAGTTAATAAAACAGAAGTATTAATGGGGATTTAATGTTCCATTAGACAAACAGACCCATCAGTGACCTGGCTGGAGGGTATTGCTATGACAAAAAGGTAGGACAGGCACCTGTCTGCCTACTCCAGAAGCCCTAGTGTTTCTTATCACAATTTCATCTCACAAATTAGAGGTGGGGGGTTAGCCCCAGAAACAGGGTTGAGTCCATGTTTCGAATGCTTATTTATGTAGGTATTCCACTTACAGTATCCAAGTACAGACCAGCTGAGGCAACTTCTCTTCTTCATTTCCATCATTTCTGCCATTTCCACATGGACTAACGAAGAGCGGAAGAGGAGGATAGAGCAGCAGACTCCAGTGCAGAGAGGACTGAGCTGAGCAGGGATCCTGTAGAACCTCTGCCTCTGTGAAAACAGGCAAAGCTCGGAAGTTTCATTTCTGATAGAGGATGAGCAATGTTTCCATCTTCATCTGGAAGACCATTCATTCCTTGAATGTATGTGGTGGCTTTTTGTGTCAGTACATGTGTGTGTATATATATTTGCATATTAAAGTTTTTCTATAAACAGACTGTTGGCAAACATTTTCTCGTAAGTCTTCACAGGTTTTTAAACTGATGGTAAAATATTCCTTTCAACCTATAGATAAACATATATCTCAAGGTGTGTCTGTGAATGTTTTCCATCCCATGCTAGCCTATGCTGCCAAATGAGGTATTTAACTTACTGAACTTACAGGGAAGAGAAGAGAAAGTGGCAGGTGAAGTATTTTCTTTTTCTTTTTAATATTTTTTTCTTTTCTTTTCTTCTCTCCTCTTCTCTCCTTTTTCTCCTTACCAAGATCTGTTAAATAGCTGAGCATCCTGGACTAGTTGGAAAGTTGGTCCTTCTGCTCACCTCTGTGACATTGAAAAGCTGGATTTACAGTGGGGATGAGGCAACCAGTGGCAATATGGACTCTACAGGGAGGAGGGCAGTCTATTTACTTTGTGATGTTTCTGGATTATCTGATTTGGTCTGAGGAGGATTTATCATCTTGGTTATGTATTCTGGGTAGTTTTTAAAAGATTATACATGGCTACAGCACTGAAGGGTTGCTTTTAAATCATGCTGTTTACTAAGTAAAATACAATTAAATGATGCAAAAAAAAATGCATGCAAGTTATAATCAAGTAAATATTTCATATTTTAATATACATTTGAATAGCTTTATGATGCCATTCTTATTTGCCTGAGTGGAAAGCTATGCATTTTATTTTATATAACTTGCTCATTTATAGTGCCTGGTAGAACATGAAAATAAATTGGGATCAAAACATTTAATGTAAATTAAATGACCTTGGAAGGCATTTGCATATTGAAGTATATAATGGGGCTGTTTTCTTTTTCACCAAATCAGCATTTAACAGTAAGAAGATAACAGCACAGGATTTGGTACACGGAGTCAGTTCTGTTGTGTGCCTAATCTAGAAGTACTGATAAACGTCTACTCAAGGAAGAGGTTAAAAAACAAGCATTGAAATCTGTGACACACAGAGCCAGCTGCTCAGGACTTCACATGTGAGGAACATTCCAATCTTTGTAGGTGATCAGGTTATGCCCTGACTTGGGACCCAGGAGAGCTCATGTTGCCTTAAGCTGGCTCAGCAAGTGACTGTTCTTGAGCTGCTGACTAATCATCCAGCCCCCTTAAAAAAATCTTGCAATCCATGTGTGGTATATTCATGTGGTAGGGAATGTGATGTTACTAATATAAATCCCTCTTATGGTAAATTGGATGTCCTTGAGTTTGAAAGGTGATTCATTACTTCTGATTCCACAAACAGAAGCCTGCTCTTGGTATTCCACTGAGTTTATTTTTGGTCTTTGCTTCTGTCAAACATTGACTTAATTTAGACTGAAATAACTGAAAGAACTTTAAATGTTTTCAGTAGGCTTGTATATTAACGCGTTTAATCCTTCTGAACAGAAACATCAGGACTGGGAGGGAAGATTAGCTGTTTGACACCAAAGGCCAAGGGGAACAACCTATGTTGTCTAGCATAATTTGCATACTTCATTGTATTATTTATTCCTAGTTCCACACAGCACAGTTTTCTTGCTGCTTTAAATGTTCTGGTTGGGTTAATATCTTGTGCTAATGACAAGACAAATACAAGTTTTGTGCTTTGTTTCAGGGTTAGAGAATCATCCTGACTTAAGAGGTGGGGAATTGTGAATGGAGAATGGTTTGACAGGATGGCCTCCAAAGTTCCCTTCCAGCCGGTATTTCTCAATCATTTTGAGAGAAGAGTACAAAGTTTGATCCGAGAAACCAAGAGAGCTTCTCTGAATGAACAAGAGCAACCTGAAGGTAGCAGTCTAGTTTAGCATTCTTGTTCTGAATCCTTCATCTGGAGGACAGAAGTTGTGGTCTGTGTGTCTGGAGGGTCTGTTTTGGTCTGTGGGATCCTACAGGCTTGGACTGGTGTGGGGTCAGGGTGAACTGGTGGTAATAACTGCAGCACAAAAGGGGCTGTTATCCACAGGCTCAGGAAGATGAGTGATAGTTTCCTGATGGTAGTACTGAGCAGGATTTGCAGGAAGGGCAGTCAGGAATGTAGT